>CM042990.1:13183246-13917510 GCA_023678885.1 Pogostemon cablin | reverse complement strand
TCTATCACTATTTATTTATTTTAAAGGCTCTACGTTAAAATACAAATCAATTTATATTAATTTATTACAACAACAAGAGAAAAGAATACTGAAATTGAAGTCAAATGATGTCTACTATTCTCCTATTTAAACCTCATCTTAGTTATCTTCAAGAAACTACTCCCTAGCACAAGGGAACTAAATAATACTGTGTGTGTGTGTCAGTGTGTGTGTGATTCTTGCTCTTGAATGATTTCTCATAGTTTCTTTTGATTGATATTTATATCTTTTAAGGGTTTTTGAAGATATGCTAGAATTAGATGCAATCTTGAAATATTAGTGATTAAAAAATAGAAGGAATTAAAGATAGGATGATGGAAGCGGATGGGTTGAATTTGCATGGAGTAGTAGATCAATCACTCTCTTCCTACAGACCCCATTACAAAAACTACATTAAACCCCACAAACCCTACCAGTTTTTATTACCAGCAGATCATCATAACCCTAACTCAGTAGGGCTTTTAAAAGCTCCACCATTCTCTCTCCCTCCCTACACTCAGCAGCCACCTCTCCTCCCTCTCCCAACCTCCCATCTCCGCCGCAGCTCCACCACCGTCAGCCATTCTTACAGAAATGGCAGTGGAACTAAAAGACACCACTCTTTTACAGTCAAGAAACCAACCATGTCTCACAATAAGATGATCTCCTATAAAGGAGACAAGAAAAGTACTCCTAAGAGATTTTCAGACAGTAGTGCTGCTACTGTTTCATCACCTGGTCCAAGTCCTCTCCGATCACTATCAGTAGGGGATCACAATTTAGTGTTTCCAGGTTTTTTAATGCCCACAATCTCGCCTCCGCCGAGCAGCTTGCCGTTGCCCACGTTTTCTTTGAGGCCGAAGCTCAGCTGCAATGCGGTGGCTGCCGGAGAAGATACCTGAGACACCAGCAATCTCCGGCGACTTCTTCGCTTCCAGTGAATGTACTTAATATTGTGTTTGGATGGGAGGATTCGAGGAGGTCCATCCCTCAAATCCTTCACATTTCATATTTCAAATCATTTATTTGATTTTGATGTTTTTTTATATGGATTTTAAATTCTTAATTTAAAATCTTTCGTTTGTAATAGATATATTAATATATAAAAAATATATATAATTAATTAATTAAAAATATTTTTATTTTTTATTTTTTAAATTTTAACTCATAACACCCACCCCACCCCACCCCAACCCCACACAAAAACTGCAGTACCCCTTATCCGTATCTCCTCATCTCCTCAATCTCATTCTCTTCTATAGTTGTCAAATGAGTTGAGCTGGCCGGGCCAGTCCAGCCCAGACTCACGTAAACCCATGTATTTAAGGGGTTTGGCTTGGCTGGGCTTACCTTGTAACGGGCTGAGCCGGGGTTTTTTAGAAATTATGGGTCCAACTCGTCACATGAATTATATGTAACAAGCTGGTCGTGGGCTAGACCGAGCTGCACGGGCCACTACATGGACTGAATTGGTGGGCCAATGAATTATGTTAATGAAAATCATTTTAATTTTAATTTATTAAATGTTTAGATTATAAAAATAATATTAACAATAATAGGATAATATACATTATGATATTGCTACATTCATCAATATAATTATTATGAAAAATAATTACTCCCTCCGCCCCTTCAAAAAAGACCCTTTTGCTTTTTTCACATAGATTAAGGAGTATTATTATTTAATATGTAGTGGGCAATTGTATTAGTAGAGTGCGGGTCCCATATTTTAATTGTATTAGAGGAGATGTGTGAGTTTCATGTGTGTAAAATAGAAAATGGGACCCTTTGGGTGGGACGCCCAAAATGAAAAAATATTCTCTTTAAATGGGACGAAGAGAGTATTAATTAAATATATTCAATTTTTTTAATGAAATTTTTGTATAATAATGTAATATAGAGAAGATATCAACTTAATATTTTGCAAAGCAATTTGTTTTATAAATTACAAAATCTTAAATTTTCACATCAAGTATATAGAATTTGATTTTTAGAATTTTATCATTATTAAATATATGTTTCTTATATTTTATATAAAAATAGATCAATCGGGCCAAACATAGGTCGTGGGTTGGGCTGGGCTTTTCGTTGGCTAGGCCGGGCTAGGCTTTTTTTTAAAATTTTAGCTCACTTGGGGTTCATAATAACACATGAAATTCGGTTCAATTAGCCCACGTTACTCACGGGCTGGACCTGAGCCAGCCCATGACAAGCTGGGCCTGAGCTCTTCCTCCTCCCCCCCCCCCCCCCCCCCCACTCCAAAAAATATATATATACTCCCTCCGTCTCCTTCAAATGGTCTTTTTTTCATTTTGGGATCCCACCCAAAGTCCCCTTTCCTTTTTCCACACACATGGGACCCACAAAAACCCACTAAAATAATTAAAATATAGGGCTCACACACTCACTAATACAACTATTTACTACACATTAAATAATATTCCTTAATCCACTTGTAAAAAACAAAAACACTCCTTTGGGACGAATTGAGTATATATAATTTTAGATTTTAATATAATAAAATTTTATTATCTTTTATTTATCATAAATAAAATTAAAAAATAATTGTTGAATTCTAGATTTATGAAAGGACCATAAATCATCCAAACATAAAATTCACACACTTTAAAGTACACTCATTTTTGAATATATTGAATTTGAAAGACTCAATTCAAACACAAGCTAAATTAATTTTCAGTAATTGCCCCACTGGCCTGGTTGATTACCCCGCCATTGTTTCAGAATGAGTTGGTATGGAATTAATTTGCATATATGTACCGGCAGTAGTGTTCCTATCCGTTAGTTTGATCATATTAATAGTTATGTTGCTTTTAAGAGTATATATAAAATTACAAATTATATGTATTTATAATGTTAGTTCATTTTACCATATATGTACCTTAATAAATGAAAACTAGTACTTAAAAATGATACGAATAATTTGAAAAATACAACTAGCCAGATCTTTCGTTTTAGTTTCGTGTTTCTAGTTCAAGTTGACATCCAGATGAACTATTATAAACGAAGCAGTATTTTCAGTAAATTTCAAATTTCAAATTACAATTGTGTCCAAAATTAGTAACATTATATTTGAGAGAAAAAATAGTTTTATCATAGAAATTACAAAAATATTGCAATTACAATATTTGGGACATAACCAATTTTAAGGTATTTCATGCTTCTAATTCTTGTACAACAGGACCTACATCCAACAAAGAAATTATCATGGGGCAAACGATACAATTTCTTTAATCTAGGTAAATTAAGTAAATGCAACATATTTCTATGAGTTTTCAGTCTGTTTATGCGCGCAAACGGGGCACGTATAGAATATCGTCTGTCCTTCATCAGCTGATCTAATCTGAAGTTTTTAAAAGAGATGAACAAAGCTTGTTAGATGCAAAATGGCTACTAACAACAGAAATGTCAACATGTTTTGTGTTAAAAAAAATCATGGTTCTACCTGTCTAGCAACGTAAGCCATGCCCAAGTGCTGGCATGCTCTGCATTTTGCATTGTAATCCTGTTTGATAATACACAACACCATATAAAAGACCATCTACTATTGTTTTTAGAAATGAAAATAGAAAAAGGACTCAAAAAAGAAGGAATTTAAACATTATTCTAACCATTTGTTTTAGCTCCCTCTCTTCTTCAACGTCATCAAGTGAAGAAACTCCTACCTCCCTTCTCATATCCTGCAAAACATGCAAGTTCAATATTTCTTAGGTACGAAACATTAAGCAAATGTAATGGAATAAACAGGAATGTACAAGGATGACCATTAACACTCAAAGATACCCCCTTGATGTTTATATTACTTCCAAGCTTATACATGGTCAGATTTTAGAATCAGTCAATCATATTATTGTATTGAAAGAAGAAAAAAAAAACAGTTTAGGTATATAAAAAGGTTCGACAATCCTAACAAACAATTTCTGGATTTCAGTGATTTTCCTCAAACTTGTATCTCTCTTCCAAACCTAAAACTACTCAATAGACAAGAGAAGCTCAGAAGCCATACTCACAAAGCTGATCAATGCTGTAGTAATTGAAATGAAATGCAAAAGGGCTGGTTTTAGAAATTCAACACATGTTTTTGTATTAATTTCTTCTTTCTTTAACAAACAATTATGGAAAATCACAAGTGCGTCTGAGCTGTCGAAATACATAACCCAATTTCAAAGATTCGTATGAGATGTAAGCCATCATCATACAACATTCTTTTTTCCCATTTTCTCTTCTCATGCTAATGAAAATAAACAAAGTACTCCCTCCGTCTTAATTCAATGTTTACATATTTGGATGTCTCATTTCAATCTTTACATTTCCTTTTTGGTAGATGAGTCTCGCACAAAACAATTAATATATCTCAATGAGACCCACACACTACACTAATACAACCACACACTTTACATTAAAATATTATACTCTAAACCCACTTTACATTAAACACTATATTCCTTAATCTTCGGGCAAATGACAAACGTAAACGTTGAAATGAGATGGAGGGAGTATTATTTAAATTAGCGATTATGGCATAATAAAGCCGTTAATGCATGATCAACAGTACTGAAAGTGATCAATACTTTCCAGTGTGCATCTAAGTGAGAACTTTTTACAATAGAATAAAAGAACAAACCCACAAAATGGACAGCATCATACCTCAGCATTGATTGTATAGCGAATCACTTTTCCAGAGATCTCTGAGAAAATAACGGCACAAAGAATCATCAAATCAACCAAAAATATTGCAATCTCAAGCTCCATGAATGAAAACCAAATAAAAAATAAATAAATAAACATTCATAGAATGCGAATCATGATTAAACATGAGCTATAAAGCAGAGGCAGCACATCAAGAAATTGGAAAATATTTCTATACAAAATTATTTCATCGATTATTTGTTTTTAAATTGAACAAACATTAAATAAGAGTGCCTAATTCACCCACAGACACGAGAATTTTCAGCAATCTCATCCCTCAAAGCTAGAGCTAACATGCAATGATGCAAATGTGAACTTCCCTCCCATTCATATTATAGAAATAAAATAAAATAAAAATAGAAATCAACTTCAGAATCATCCAAATGTTAAATACCTAAAAGGATCCTTAAACAAACAATACAAAAATTCAAATTTATCAATTAAAAATCACCTTTGATAAGCTTCTGAGATTTGCACAATGGGCATCGAGCATACTTTGGCGTATCAAATGACAGCATTGTCCCGCACATGTCGCAAAACATGAAGTCACGTTGATGACTATAATCCGTCATAATTGTGATTTTGTGCAAGAATTTCAGTGGATTGGTGGGAAATTTTATCTGAAAGAAGAAGATTTAAGGCTAGGGTTTAGCAGAGAGGGAGATGGGATAAAATGGTTTAAAGGAATAATACATAAACGGGCTTATAACTTATAAGTGGCCTAACCCAATTAATAGACCCATCAACAGCTTTTTTTTTTTAGAATGGCCCAATGGCAATGCACGCACTTTTTAATATCATAGGTTGTGTTTGATGAATTCATGTTTAAATGTATGAATTTATATTATGGATTTTCAATTGAATTTGATAATTTTTTAATTGTTTTGAAAAGATTTTAAAATTTTTGTTCAGCTTATCTCATTTGATTCAAATTGTGCGACTGTTCATGCATTTTCAAAATTTATTTTACTTGTTCACTTTTTTTTTTTTTTCAGCTTGCTCCATTGGTCTGTCAAGAACAGGCCTCTATTCTATATCATTATTCAAGTCAAGTTGCATGCATCTGTTAAATGAATTTTCAACTATTTTTTTCCCATTCACTTTTTTATTTTACAGCTGTGCAGATTATCCCCACTAGCCTATCAAGGCCATGCCTAGATTATTACCATTTACATTGTAACCAACTACTGTAATAATTCGAATTTTAAATTGTTTAAAGAGTACCTGAAGAGTTTCAGCTAAACAGATCATGCGGACAGTTAGAACAGTCTATAAAGAGAGCCTATTCTAAACACTTTCACTAGTCACCTTATTTTTCTAAATCCTGTCTTCATGCACATTGTAGGTAGCTAATCACTTCATTTGTTTGCATCTTTAAACTTCTATGTTATTTATTATCATTATTTTATTACAGTTCATTTTATATTAACAGTTATAACATATAAAGAACACAGCAATGGCACACCAATCTTCAAGCTGGTGAAGGATATCAATTCTTCAAAGGATGAAAGGGCAATGAAGTTACATTAGATTTGTGCATATCATGTTCCTACATATTCCAATAGAAGATTCAACGAAACTATGGAATGTGTGTTTCATGATGAGGAGATATGCACTACACATGTTTTCGCAGATTTGTAAACACTTATTTATACACATTTTCTCAGATTTGCGAACATTTATTTTTTTTCAGGAAAAGAGAATGCATGCAACAATAAAAGCAAACCTCATAGATAGTTTTTGATAAGTCAATGATTATGATAGTTATACCTCTTAAGAAAAATAATCATTTAATGTACCTCAACCGAAGAAGTGTACTCAACAGCAGTGATGCACAAAAGCTACCTACATTCAAAGCATTAGAGAGCTTGCCATGTTAGATTGAGTGAAGCTTATCATGAAACCAGAAAGTAGTATACATGAGTATCCATAAAGCAACTTTATTACAAGGTAACAAGTACTAGGAATAGAATTACTTTTATTAAGATTAATAAGCAACTCATTTTGAACTTTATCTTCTACATTCTTATCCGATGCATGTTCCAAGGAAGTAACAAAATTCAAGTTAGATGAATAATCTCATGTAAAAACATAGACTCCTCGTGAACTGTTTACTTCTAGAAAAAGATAATAACCTCACAAATATTCATATTAAATCTTGCTTTGACTAAAAATAGGAAACAAATTAAGATTAGATGATTTTTTCATTAAAAAACAAGATATTGTTGCTTCATCTCTTCAATTTTCTTCTTCATCGATTGTAATCACCGGTATAGGTCTGTTAGTGATATAAATGCTCCACATCTCACAGCATATGGAAAAAAAAAGAAGAAGTAGATTGAATAACATTAAAATATGGAGTTCGACTGCGGTGCACCTGTGGCACCGGTGCACCTGGATGATTTCAGCCATTAGATTAAACTGTGCACCTGGATGATTTCAGCCATTAGATTAAACTCTGATCTAATCCCTACCATTAATTAATTTAAATAATTATAAATTAAAATAGAATAACCACCCCACTACCATACTTTTAGCTTTTAAATATAATACAGGTCTTAAAAATATGGTTTAGAGTTCCAATTTTTTTAGAGATGAATCATTGCCATTGAAATCGATATTGCCATAGCAGACATGATAACTCATTTCTAAGTCAGTTCCTTAAAACATGGTATAGTCATAAGCAAGCAGATACAAATAAAAATTGTTCTATAAGCCAACTAAATATTCTATATTAAATCAAGAATTATTAGAAAGTACATCAACTTTAGCAATTACCTGAGACAATCATGTCTACATTAAAAGGGGGCTTAAATGCAAACCATTTTACGAAAAGTAAAACAACAGCATATTAGTAATTAATAAAAAAAATAGAGCTAGAATTAAGTATAACAGTATTATTTGTTAATAGTAGATGTATTGTTGTAGGGATATGATGAAGGTAGAGATGGAGTTGTACGTACTAACTTGGAGATGGCTCTTGAGTACTCTTAACACCCACCCATGATTTGCAATATTCTCTTTGGAGTTGCTTCTCCAAATAAATTAATATGATGAGATAAATTAATTTACGTTTCTGTTTTTTTCTTATTTCTTTCAACACCAGTAATCAAAAGATGAAAGATGGCGTTTTGGAGGCTGAATGAAGAAAAGAGCGGAGGAATAGAAGAGAAGGGAGAATAGGGTTGAAATAGGAATTGGGCCTAAGAAAATTATTCATACTTCATGGACTATCTCAGCCAAAGAATTTGAATATTTGGGCCTTGACTAAAATTAACAAATCAACCTCATTTCATTTTCTATTATTAAAATATTATATTAAATTAATCTACGACAATTTAATCATATTTTTTTAAAAATCTTAAAAAAAAAAAGAAAGTAAACAAGGTAACACAAGTACTAGGAATAGAATTACTTTTAGAAATAAGAGAAATGTGGTATGCTACCCAAATGGGTTTTCACATTTGCAAAAATACCTACTTTGACTAAATATAAGCAGAAATGCCCACTTTTGAAATGATTTTACCAATATATCCCTACTACGTGTCAGCCTTTTAAAATTCCTAACAATAATTTTTGGGATCGGTACACATACACATTCTGGCATTTTGCACTCGGACAGTAACTCAATATTTTTATCTTAAACTACTCGGTCTTTAGATATTTTTTTGTTATTTATGGTTGATTATTTAACTAATATTCTTTTTTTTTAATTATTAAAGTACTCGGTCTTTCATATTTGTTAATTATTTTCTGTAAACCACTCGGTATTTACTCTTTTCTGTGAACTACTCGAATTTTCAATGTTGGAATTTCAATTCTCATTTTCAACTACTAGTCTTTCCTCTTTTCTTTCCTTTTTCATTTCTTATTTTCAACTGCTCAGTCTTTCCTTTTTTAAAAAATACTTAAAAAATACTCGGTCTTTCAACTCTCATTTCTCATTTTAAACCACTCGCTTTCCCTTTTTCTGTGAACTAACTACTCGGTCTTTCATTAAATATATTAAATATATTGATAAATTTCTTAGAAGATAATATATTAAATATATTGACAAATTTCTTAAGAGATAAAGTATATTTAAGAGATAAATATATTTAAATATATTGACAAATTTCTTAAGAGATAATATATTAAATAAATTAAAAAGTTTTTTACACGTGAATATAATTTTTTTATAGAAAAAATAACAGATAATTTTTTTAAAAAAATTAAATATACTTATGTTAAATGAGAAGGTTGATAATTTATACGTATATATTGGATGATTTTAAAATTATATGATTGAATTTTAAAAACCTAAAATTTTATTTATTGAACCAAAATAAATACAAAATGAGAGGATTACTACTAGGTACAAAAAAACACCATTAATTACTATGAGATACAAACATACAAAAATATTGCTACTAACTACAAATATTACCCCTACAATGTGCTGCACATAAATGTTGTGTGTAGCAAAAATTCGTGTGCAGCAAAGTGTGTGCAGTAAAAAAAATGTGTGCAGCAAAAAAGTGTGGTGGTCCGGCGGTCGGCCGGCTGAGCTCCGGCGCGGTCAGTTTTCCAGCATCGGTGGCGGCGGCGGTTTCCGGCGATAGGGCGCCGGCGGTCAGGCGGCAGTGGTCAACCGGTGGGTGGGGGTTAGGGTTTGTGGTTTAAAGTGTATGAGTTTAGGATTATATTTGGTATTTTACTTAAATATTTTGTATGTGATAGTAATTATTTTAAATCAATGTATCTAGTAGTAATTAGGGGTAAAAAGTGTGTACCTATTAGTAATTTTTCCATACAAAATCTTATGCATATTTTTTTATAAAATATCATCATTAATTAATTTAAATTTATAAATATTAAAACGGTGTCTTTTGGATAAATAGTTCAATTCTCATTTATCATTTTTAAATGCTCGGTCTCTCATCTTTCTTTATAGGAACTACTCGGTCTTTCATTCTCATTTCTCATTCCAACCACTCGGTCTCTCCTCTTTCATTATGGGAACTACTCGGTCTTTCATTCTCATTTCTCATTCCAACCACTCGGTCTCTCCTCTTTCATTATGGGAACTACTCGGTCTTTCATTCTTATTTCTCATTCCAACCACTCGGTCTCTCCTCTTTCTTTATGGGAACTACTCGGTCTTTCATTTTCTATTTTTTTTAGACTACTCGGTCTTCATTCTCATTCCTTATTACAACTGGTCTTTTCTCTTTCTTGTGAACTACTCGGTCTTTTAATTTTTTTTAATATTTAAATTACTCGGAAAGTGGGCATTTTTGCCCTCTTTCTTCTGATCCGAGCATTTTTGTAGTTGGCTTTTGACAGTGGGCACTATATCTCAGGTCCCTAGAAATAATAAGCAACTCATTTTGAACTCTACCTCTACATTCTTATCTGATGAATGCTCCATGGAAGTAACACAATTCAAGTTAGATGAATAATCTCATGTAAAAACATAGACTCCTCATGAACTGATTTACTTCTAGAAAAAGATAAAAACCTCACAAATATTCATATCAAATCTTGCTTTGTCTAAAAACACAGATTAACCTCTTGCACCATTTAGTAATCAACATCAACAGAATATGAGAAATCCGATTATCTGATAACTAAATTTCTTACAACTATTCACAAAGTAATTTCAAAATTTCACGTGCAAATTACAGGAATCGATTCTCTTTGCACTCTTTGGAGACATTATTAAAACAATCTCAAAAAATTGAAAAAAGAGAGAAAGCTTATGTATACTTCTATGCCGGAAAAGCCGGTTTCGCCGTCGTCGGAATGCCTAGAATGTGTAGGGTTTCGATACGGGAGTCGTGATTCTAGCGATGAAACGTGGAATGTAAGTTGGGAAACGCATCCACCCATTACTGTTAGGTAGCCCAACCCGCATAGGGACTGAGAGCCCATTTGGATCTGGCCGCCTCTTTTAAAGTGTACTTTTATGTAGAAAAAAAGAACTTTGACATTTTCTTACGCTTCGCCCTTCGGTCCTCTTCAGTAAAATACGATTTCATGTGTCATTTTTTGTACTCCCCCCCACCCCAATGTATTTTTACCTACTTTTCATTTTGGGCTGTCCCACGTATTTTTACTCATTCCATTAATGATAAAAATATATAATATTTTATTAATTACTTTTTACAATCCCAACAACTTTAATTACTTTTTTACACTTTATTCATCATTCCCAACAACTTATTTACTTTTTCTTTTTATATTACTAATTTATCCTTACTTTTTCTTACATTATATATTAAAAAAATAACGTCTTAATCTCCCGTATAAATGAGTGAAAATACCCGGGACGGATGAAGTAATATTTTTTGTACCGCATTTTTGTGTAAACTCCAGGTCAATAATTAAAGGATAAGTTTTGTGTGAGACGATCTCACGGATCCTATTATGTGAGACGAATCATTTCCTACTAAGTAACATTAAAAAATAAATATATAAATACTACTGTCATCTATTAATTCACCGCGGTAGTTTTCAAATGAAGTAGTTGATAGGATGGCCCTATTATTCGCTATTTTAACATTTTAACGTTTATTCATGATGAGGAGATATGCACTACACATGTTTTCACAGAATTGTAAACACTTATTTATACACATTTTCTCAGATTTGCGAACATTTATTTTTTTTCAGGAAAAGAGAATGCATGCAACAATAAAAGCAAACCTCATAGATAGTTTTTGATAAGTCAATGATTATGATAGTTATACCTCTTGAGAAAAATAATCATTTAATGTACCTCAACCGAAAAAGTGTACTCAACAGCAGTGATGCACAAAAGATACCTACATTCAAAGCATTAGAGAGCTAGCCATGTGAGCTCGAGTGAAGCTTAGCATGTTGGAGAAAGTTCATGAATCCAAAAAGTAGTGTACAATGAGTATCCATAAAGCAACTTTATTACAAGGTAACAAGTACTAGGAATAGAATTACTTTTATTAAGAATAATAAGCAACTCATTTCGAACTCTATCTTCTACATTCTTATCTGATGCATGTTCCAAGGAAGTAACACAATTCAACTTAGATGAATAACCTCATGTAAAAACATAGACTCCTCATGTACTGATTTACTTCTAGAAAAAGATAATAACCTCACAAATATTCATATCAAATCTTGCTTTGACTAAAAATAGGAAATAAATTAAAATTAGATAATTTTTTCCATGAAAAACAAGATATTGTTGCTTAATCTCTTCAATTTTCTTCTTCATCGATTATAATCACAGGCATAGTCTGTTAGTGATACAAATGCTCCACATCAAACAGCATATCCGAAGGAAAAGAAATAGAAGTAGCTTGAATGACATTATGATACAGGTCTTAAAAATATGGTTTAGAGTTCCAATTTTTTTAGAGATAAATCATTGCCATTGAAAACAATATTGGCAATTAGATAGCAGACATGATAACTCATTTCTAAGTCAGTTCCTTAAAACATGGTATAGTCATAAGCAAGAAGATACAAATAAAAATTGTTATATAAGCCACCTAAAATATTCTACATAAATCAAGAATTATTAGAAAGTACATCAACTTTAGTAATTACCTGAGTCTATCACTTACTCCCCAACAGATGTAATCTTAATTCCAGAAGTAGAAGTTCAAACCTCAAATATCTACACAAGTGATGATAGATCCATATCAAATCTACAGGTCCAGAAAAAAGAGGTCGTTGCAAAATTATTATTGCAAAAACAACAGTTCCCCAAAAATATAAGAAAAGATAGGAGAATAGAAGAGATGCTAGCATTCAGAAGGAATGGAAAGAAAAGAGATACGTTTTTTTGACAAAAAAAAATCTAAATAGCCATTGCAGCGAGATAAGGAAAGAAAAGAGTGGCACAAAGTAAACAGAAAATTTAGAAAATAGGAGAGAGAAATGTTGTGGACAAATTACTAATAATTTTTTTTATTTAAAAATAATAATAAATAATAAATAAATATAGTTATCCTATTATTCCATGTATTCCACCACCGAACACCCTTTTCTTTGTTTAAAAATCTATATATATGTGAAAGTTTTTCCCGCTAAAATTTCTTACTAAATATAGAAATAAGCTTTAATTATCAGGATAAAAATCAAGCGTTAACAGCAACACCTCATACCATTGGGCAAGTATCATATACGCATCTATATGAGTTTAGCATGCAAAAGTTGTTTGGAAATCCAATTAAAGAGCTACATTATTATTATTAACTTCGGCTACACAAAACCCACAAATGCCTTTATTTGGTTGCTCAAAAGCAGTCTAAACCCTATCACGCCTATTAAATAGGCTTGGTGGAAATTTTTAAATTCCAAATTTGATTTATGAGACGTTTCAACTTCACCCTCAAACTTATAAATAATGGATACACACAACCCTATTTTTACTCACCAGCAGGTAGTGTACCAGTTATACCTTATATTGTTTATTATTGCCATCTTAGTATTCATTAATATAGATTACCGAAATTAATAGCTGATTTTTCTTACATACAGGATACAAATATCAAAATTATAGCAATGGCACCGCTCTTAGTCTTTGGGTTAGTTATGGATATAAATTCTTCCACTATGGGAGATGAAGTTGTTCATCATGTGATCCAACATATGGCAATAGAAGAGTCAATGGAACCATGGAATGTGTATTTCATTAAATGAAGGTCATGCATGCATATTCTCAAGAATTACAATCACTTGAATCTATGACATTCTTAATTTTTTTCAGGGAATTAGCCAAACACTGCTTTTGAGGGAAAGCTATGCTCTGTAAAGGACTTGAAATTTCAGTAAATAATCAAATTCACAGAACTACAACCAACAGAAAGTGATGTGTTGTGGATGTTTTAAATGAACAATTTCCTTCTAAACTCCAGTTTTGGATTTCTGAGGATGTGTCCATTCTGACAACTGAACGAATCTAAAATGCATAGTTATTAAAGGCGCGCCTACCCCAAGGCTATACCCCTGGTGCCTCAATATAGGTTTTCAAGGCATGAAGTTTCAAGGCGCGCGCCTTTGTTCGCCTCAACGTGTGCGCCTTGGGCGCGCCTTGAGAATGATCATGTTTTTGTGTTGATTTTCATCTTTGATAGTTGAAGTAACACTAAATAGCACTTTTAGTTAGGGTTTACCAGTTCATCCTCCTAAGTTAAGACCCATCAAGATGCCCTTGGTACAATATCCCAAATATTAAATTAGGGATTTGAGAGTTAGAAGTTAGGGTTTACTCTTCATTCCACCTACGCGACATACACATATCAACTGCTCCAGCCTCCAAGCCTTCAACTGCCGCCCCGTCCGCCGCGCCTCCGACCGCTGCCGGTCTGTCTGGTTTCCATCACCGGCTTGCCGAAGCAAACTAGTATTAACCTTAAAATTAGAGGGAAATCATCGGGGGAAACTGCCACTAGTTCCAAAAAGAAAGGGAAAGAAGTAACGAAGGAAAAGGAAACTACTTTAAGATTATTAGATGAAGAGGATGAAGAAGAAGAAGATAATGTTGGATTTGAAGAGAAAAAGATTTTAATGAGGAAGAACAAATTGATGATGAGGACTTGGAGTTTGATGATGAAGAGATGATAATTAAAATATATTTGCTGCTAGATATTTGTGTGATACTTTGATTGACTTATTTTATTTCAAATATTATGAATTTTCGTATGTGCATGTTTAATTTTGGCTTAAATGGCTTAGTTCATATGTCATACTCATATAAATTGTTATATTATATGCCTTTTAAACTTATTTTATTGGGTAAATATATTGTATATGGGTTATATTTAGTGTAGAATAAATAATGGTGTTATATTATACATTAATACCGAGGCGCGCCTCAGGCACAGATATGCCTCGTTGCGCCTTGGTGCGCCTTGCGCCCTTAATAACTATGCTAAAATGCATGGTAATCAAACACACACCTTCACCTTTTAATATTAATATGTTTGTGGAGTATAAGTTTATGAAGCTTTTATATTATTGTGTTTCTTCTAAATTAAATGGTACTATCCAATAGGTATCATGACTAATACTTTTTCTCACAGCCACAAAAAAAGAAGATATATAGATGATGAGAAAAGACTTTTGGAATTTATACTACACACCCATAAGAGAAAAATGAGAGTATGTTACTATATCCATAGAGAGAATATTTACTGTTGTATTGTTTTGTTTTGATTTTTTTTTATAAATAATTAACACGTATAATAAGCACAAAATGATATGTACACTTTGGGTAGAACGTGCTAATGAAATGTAGATAGAGCATCAAGGACAGAACATATGACAGTGCTGTTCTATTTCTTTTTATGAGTCTAATACTTTTATTTATTTATTTATTTAAATGCTCAAAATTGCAGAAGATTTCCACCAGGATGATTTTAACTGCAGAACATTAAAAAATCTAAATTAAGTTGTCTATTAAGTTCAGTCATGAAAATATTATGATATTAAGTTGTCTATTATACTAGAAAGCATCCCATTTACGGAGCCTAATATTATCACCTTAAAAAAAGGAATTTAAATTGAAAAAAGAAAGCACAACCAAACAAATCAAAGAACTGTTACTCTTTAAAGATTCAAAGAATATAAAGCTTTCGGATTTTGAGCTGCCGCTACAGAAAATTCGAAACACATTGTTGCAACAGAACAGAACCATAAACAAATTACAAATTTCCGATGGAGAGGTATACGCATACCAAGAGGATCCAAAAAAGCAATCAAATTTAATGATGCAAGCAAAAAAATGTAGGCTCAGAAGCAATTCAATCAACCATAACAATCCTTAATTGTTTGTAAACACGGAAAGCGATTAATTATCCAAACAGATACATAAGAAAGCAGAGATTAACTGACCATTTTGGTCGCCGGTAGATAAGAGAACACTGCCAAGTCGCTCTTACTCTGTCTGCCGAATTGAAGTGAAGGAGAACGTAAACTTTAGGGCTTCGTTTAATGGGAAAGGATCATTTCTTTTTGGGCTTCCAACTATTTTTGGGTTAGAAATATTTAGTAATTGGGCCTACTATTTGGGCAAAAACTCCTGTGCTCCGAGGACGCACCGTGTTCACATGGAGACACGGTGTGTCCCTGGGGGCACAAGAGCCTCACTCTTAATTGTATTAGTGTGTAGATGGGTCCCTTGTGTCTAAAAATAGAAATTGATAGATTAAGAGTGGACGTCTCAAAATGGTAAAATAGATAGATTGACAGTGGATGGGGGAGTAAAAAAGTGATAACATCTCTAATAAAAAGTTATAATTAACTACAATAAATTATCTCATTAAGACAGCCTAAATTATGAAATTATGAAATGGTCGCGGATATCTACACTCATTTTTTCCCTCATACACTTACTTCATCATATTTACAAAAATACCAAGAAATAAAAAACCTATAATACTCTTAATGACTATCCCCTCACTTCTAATTCATAAAAAATAACCTCATACATACACATACTCACACTTACATCCTTGCACCTCTAACATTCACCACCCTCTCAAACATTCAACCCCCACATATTTTATTATTTTACAAAAGAATGAAAACTCTAACTCACATCTCATCTCAACCCCAAAACTTATCGAAAAAGTATAATGTCGTATGAAAAACAACAAAAAGGCTTAAAATACGTTATTTTAAATATTTTGACCAATTCAAATGTTGTTTTTAGCACTTGAAGTCAGCTGGAATCGTGAATTTCATGACCAATTAGGGACAAAAGTTATTAGATTAATCGTCCAACGTTGGATGAAAATATTAAGATTGTTCGTCCAGTGTTGGACGAAAATTATAAAAATATTCGTACGGTGTTGGACGAAAATAATAGAACTCTGGTTCGGTATTGGACGAAAATTATAGGAACTCTCGTCCAGTATTGGATGAATAGAGCAGTTTCCTGCGTAAAACCAAGACCGAACGTTTACACCCGATTTCAACACAATACATGATCAATCACAATGACCCAATAATTAAATCACCATATTTCGATTGAAAATTATGTATTTTATGTATGGAGACAAAAATGATACAATATAACTTCACAATTAGCACTAAAACCCTAAATTTCTAACATACTTAATTTTTAATATTAACTCTTCTATTCTAGTACTTCTCTTTCTCTTCTAATTGTGGAGGTTTGAGTTTGGGTTTCTCTTCTACTCTGGTTCTTCTTCTCCTTCTCTTCCAATTGAATGGGGAATGTGGGTGATAGTGATGGGGTGTATGAGTTTGGTTGAATGAATGTGGTGTTTAAATGAGAGTAGTAGGGAAGGTGTATGAGTCAAGTAAGAATTTTTTGAGTAATTTTAAAATAATTTGGGTGGATATATACCTTAAGGGTATATGTGTCTTTTAAAGGTGTGTATTTATTCTTATAATATTTATTTTTGTAAACATGGTGTGTGCATTGAGAAAATGGTGTATGAAGTAAAAAAAAGAAGTGTAGATATCCGGCTTCTTATGAAATATTGGTAATGATACCTCGATTTTTTCTTTATTAATTTATGGTATGGAGTATATATTAAATTTTCTAATTAGTACATAATCTTTTAGTTCGATTTTTTTAATTTATTTAAGTACTAGTTTGGTCTCCCGCATACAATACAAATTCTATTATGTGTAACTAGATATTACCCATTCGTGTGTGGCACGGAAAGAATTATATTACCATTATAGAAAGAATTATATTACCATTATAGTATTTTTTTATATTTATTTTTTTTATTTTAATCATATATATATACAAATATTTATTATTTATTTGAATTTATGTATATTATATAAACTGCCAATTATATATATATATATATATATATATATATATATATATATATATATATATATATATATATATATATAAACATAATTTTTTTTAACATAACGTAATTTTATATTTATCAATTAAATCGTATTGTTTATACGCTTTTTTTATAACATTAAATTTGATTAGATATTTAACATAAATATTAATTTACTATTATTAATTGTATTAAAATAATTTTATTTTATTTTAAAAAAATAGATATAATCTCTCAGTAAAACCCAAATTTTTTAAAGAATGATATTGTATACTATAAATTATATTTTATTTTTAATTGAATAAACTATAAATAAAATAAAATATAAAGTATTATTAATATACTAAATTATAAATATTAAAAGAATATTTGAGGAAACGATCCTAATGAAAATAAAATTGAAAGAAAATTTAAAATAAATTAGATTTCATACATTAATTAATTATAAAGATTAAATTAAAAGAATATTTATAGACACGACCATAGTGAAAATAAAATTGAATGAAAAATAAAAATAAAATACAAAAATTGAAAATATAAAGGCAAAAATTTGTGTGCACCCGAGCGCCTTTAAAATTTTGTATTAAATTGTATACCCTTTAGTATAAAGATGTGTACTCTTTATTTTCTGAAGAAAAATAAAAAATATTAATGAAAAGTGTATACCCTTTAGAACAAAATGATGTACCCTTATTAATTAAAGTATATACCATTTAGAACAAAGTAGTGTATGTACCCTTATCCATAATACTAAAATCTAAAGGCGCACGATGTGCATCCAGACGCACGCAAGCCTCACTCAATGTATTTCGGACAATAATCTTAAAGATAAATAAAAAATATATTTCACCTGTGCATCTCCAATTCTAAAATTTTTTAAATCAATTCTAAATTGTCCAAGTTCATCACTTCAAACACTGGTGATTTTTTTAACTATTGAAGCTGCAAATAAGATCAAATGAAGATAAGAGCAATAAAGTTAAAAAAAAACTATAAAAATATAGTTTATGCAAAATAAAGAAAACACAAAAAAAAAAAGATAAACTAATTTTTAAAAAAAAAAAAGAATGATACCTTAAGTGAAAATGATTGAACCTGAAAATAAGATCAAATAAATGTATAAAAAAGATAAAATAAATCATAAGGTTTAATGTGTATAGGGTTTATAAAATTATAAAAAAAAACATTCTAATTAAAATTAATTCTAAGTTGTCAAAACTCATTACTCCAAATATTGATGACTTTTTTTTAATGATTGAAGGTGCAAATAAGATCAATTAAAAATAAGAATAATAAGATTAAAAAACTATAAAATTATGGTTTATATAATATAAAGAAAACAAAAAAACGAAGAAAAAAATCATAAGATAAACGAAGAATAAAAAAAATACCTAAAATAAAAATGATTGAACCTAAAAATAAGATCAAATAAAAATATAAAACATAAAATAAATTAGAGTATATAAATAAGGTTTATAAAATTATATAGAAAACGCATGCAAAATCAAAGGTAAAAAAGAAGAAGAAGAATGATACTTCAAATAAGAATGATTGAACCTGCAAATAAGATCAAATATGAGAATAATTGTACCTAAAATAAGATCAAATAAAAGTATAAAAGATAGAATAAATTAAATTATAAAAATAGGATTTATAAAATTATAAAAAAATATATAGAAAAATCGAAGAGAAAAAAATAAAAAAAATAAAGAAGAATGATACCTCGAATGATAATGATTGAACCTTTACATTAGATCAAATAAATCAATTAAAAAAAAAAGGGCAAAGACTTGCCTAGATCTGTCTTTTATTTTAAAATTAGTACAACCGGACTTTTTAAATGGAAACTGGCCAAGTATTAAAAAATACGGGTTAACTTTACTTCGTGAATTGGGGTTGGATCTCAGCAGCTTTTAAACCTCGAAATTCCATCTGGGACCGCGGCGTGCTGGAGAAATTCCTCCGATAGTGTCTGCATATTCAAATGTACCAGCTTTCTCAAAGAATTCATATTCAACTAAATCCCATCTTGTCCTTTGTTTCTGCGATTGTGTGGGTGGAAATGGCTTCCTCTGTGCTTTGAGGTCCTTCCATTTTATGTTTTGTTGGAGATTTTCTGATGTTGGAAACAACATGACTTTCAATAGGTTTACAATCGTTCGGCGTTAACTGATTTAGCCTCTGGAAACTCCCGTGTTTGTGGTCTCGTCAATGGCGGAAACTCCCCAAAGTGTTGGCTATGGAGAGACTTCAACACTAGTGGTGCTCATAATGTCTCTTCAAGCCTTGCTGTGGGGGAGAATTTCGTTTGTGGGTTGACGGAATCGGGTAAAATTCGATGTTCTGGAAGTGACCACAATGTGACTGATAAAATGCCTGAGGGAAAATTTCGACGGGATGAAGCCGGTTTTCGGCATGCCAGTGGAATCTATTCGAATGGGAGCTTGGAGTGTTGGGGAAACATGTTGGGAGAAAGGCCTCAAGGGGAGTATACATCGATTGCATTGGAGGAGAATCGGGGGTGTGGAATTAGACCTGATGAATCAGTGGTTTGTTGGGGAGAAAATGGATTCAGTTTATCTTTGAGAAACGAGTCTTTTCTCACCATTGAAGCTAAAAGAAGTGTCTTTAGTGGTGTTAATGTTGGAAATTATTAATTTCCTTTTGGCAATATATTATTATACCATTATATTAGCTATTCAATTATTGAACTTAACTAAAGTGATCCAATTAAGATTAAAAGTCCATGGGCTATAATAATAATTAATATGGGCCAAATGAGTAGATACCTAATACTACGTGATTAGGTGATTATGGGTGGTCTAGTCAAGTAGTATATAAAGGATACCCGGTTATGGTCCCAATATACTAAGCCGCACATGGTCTTCCCTTCTCCCCATCGGGAGGGATTACTACGGTCTCCATAAAGGAATTAAGAGGGCTTAGTTGAGGAAGACCATATAACCACTGATCTTGAGTTCGTGTTCCGCCTAGAGACTCATTGGATCAGGTACGCTTCCTCATTATAATTTTGATCTCGTTAATCGTAATAAGGTTTAAGGTATTAGGATTTATTAATTTATTTCCTACAAGTGTATCAGAGCCACCCTATTTATAATTCTCTGAGATCTAAAATTGTGTTTAAATTCACATATTTATACTTGAATCGAACTGCAAAATTATAATTATAAATGTAAGGTTTAAGATTATAGTTTTCAGACTTATCAGTCGATGCTATTGATGTTATTGACATATGCGGTGCACTTGGTTTATTCAGCTATCAATCTTTCACGTCATTACAATGGAAAAGGATTTGATCACTGTATTTTGAGAAAATACAATAAAATAAAATCTTGATGGATTCAGATTTTGGTTCGACTAATTATGAATATGTGAATTTTGAATTAAGGCTTGGAGTACGGGTATGCTCCCTGGTTACAAATGGGACATGTATTAAAGATAAAGATCTTAGTTATTATTGTGCTAATTTTGTGGGTTAATGAAATCTAATGATTTAGACTTTATTTTTAGTATATACATGTCATCATGAGTAAAAGAAATTAAATACTGTCAGCTTTTGAAATTACGTTATCAATTAGTGTTAATAATTGAGTAATTTGCTTAATGGCGTGTGAGATATCTATTATTGAAATTCTATTATTGAAGCACACCTCATCGACTTGTCACTTGGCATTCATGTTAGAGTGAATTACGGAGTTATATTCGTGAATTTAATTACTGTGTTTATAGAGTGTAAAACATATAAATTAATTTTGGTGTCTTTCCACATGATACTAATGTGATTATCAGCTGCACTATTAAATGTAGTTCACAACTATAATAAGCAGTTGGTGATATAATGATTTGCATAATATTGTTATTCTGTTTATGATGGTGATAATCAATTGAGGTAATTTGGTATTCTGGTACGTACTATGTAATGATCACACAACATTCAGGATGGTTTTGTATTCAAAGTTTTAATAATCCATTTGGATTATTTATTAATTTAATTAGTGGTTTGTTGAATTTTTTTAATAATAATTGCCACTTTTGATTCCCTATGTTTATGCTCCATTGGGAGATTAATTCCAATACACAAGACTAATAGCCGTGAAGGTGAAATTTTAGTTTAAGGATGATGTTCTAATTAATTTGGAAATATGCATATGGTAACAATTTAGTATTATGTTTGAATCATTCGAAATTACTCCATATTTATAAATTGGATTTCTTTTGAATCAAGTGATGATTTTAATTTTAATTAATTTGGACCTATAATTAAAATTATATTGTTGTATCCGTTCATGATCAACATACAGATATGACATTGGGTTGCCTTTGTGGCATGTATCATTAGAATTTGATGCATAAATAATTTTGTCAAGATATTTTGGTTATCAAATTTAGATTTTGGTGACTTATAATTACCATTAATTTATGGTAGTAATTTTATCATATGCTTAAGTAATGCATTTTTTGGAAACCACGAGAATTATGCCATATGATTTATTGGATATATATTTGCCTTCTTTAATGATTTAAGGATTATTTGGTTGGGATCGTAACTCATATTATTGTCATTATGAAATCTAATTTGATTTAATTGACAAGTATAATTATTTAGATTAATTTCCCATTTTTTATAATAGGTTTGATTTGGTTTTATGTTCACATAAATATAAGAATATTGGCCTAGTTTAGTTTATTGTAAATAAGGCTTTGAAATTATTATTTAAGTTAGGAGATCTTTCATCATTATAAGGTAGTGAATCATCTAATATTTCTATTTGGTTAGTGGAATAAAATTAAATTAAATTGGGGAGACAGTTAAATGTCGTTTAATTAAATTAAATATTTTAATATTTATTTAATTAGTCTAGTAAACCTTCAATCTAGTCAATCGAAGCACCATGTTGCCACAGCAATATCGTGTGTGGAGAAAAACTTTATTGAAATTACATAGATGGGTGTGGTATTATTTATGTGTTCTGTGTTCGGCCCACAGGTAGGCACAGTTTGACAGAATAATAACACACATGTGATAATAAGTATGTGATAATTATTTGGATTATTCATGTGAACATGAGTCGGTCCACAGATAGACTCTTGTTTGACAGAACTTATTGTCAATACTTGATTGTTACACCAAGATTACCCCTGCAGTTAATTTTTGTCCATAGACGAGGTTAATGTTGCACAAGGTGTCTTGTGATGGTTCCCTAATTAATAATGTTGTGCAAGTGTATCTTCATGCGGGTATTGATCGGCCCATAAGTAGATTAATATTTGGCAGAAATACACAAGCACCTGTGGTGGTAAATATGTGACGATTATTTGTTTAACATGTGAGTAATAAGTCGGCCCAAAGGAAGGCTATTGCTTGACAATTTTTACTGTCAGTATTTGACTACTACAAAGAGGTGCCACTTACAAGTTAGTATTGTTGTCATTGGACTTGATACTAATGTTGTGCTCGATTCCTTGAGATGATTCTAAACTATTTAAAATTTGAAAGATTATAAAGTTTATTGCAAGCATGATAATCATTTTGGATTAATTCTCTGTACAATTAAGAAGTCTGTTAATTAAGTTTAACCTATGTCAACAACAAAATTATACATGATGAGAACTTCAACAATAAGGATGAACTAATAAGTTTCTAACAAACTCTGTCTCAATAAAGTATAAGGGCAACAAAGAAAAACCCGTTTGGAAAGCTGTTAAAAAGAAACTAAAGTATAATCTTTCATTTTCTCCTAAAGGCTTGTGGAATTGTTTTATAATACATCACATTAAGATTACTTAGTATGAATGGTGTTGTGGTGTAGTTAAAAGACAAAAATAGTACTCCACAATATATGGTTACTAATTGGAGAAATACTAAAGATTGCAGCTTATGGTCTCAATAAAGTTCCAACCAAAGTAGTTGTGAGAACTCTTTGAGTTTCACATATGATGATATCCAACTAAGGCTAGATCATTGGGATCTACTAAAGAAAATTGGATTCAAATAGATACAAGCTACTTTATTGTTATTAAATAAAGATAATAAGTTTATGATCCAATTGATCGGATCATATTTGAGACGGGTAATACGGTATTATGTGAGGATGTTGATTTTGGGGAAAGAATAATATTAGAGACATTGTCCTTAAGGGGGAGACGATTCGATTCCCACTTATGCTTTAAAGAATTGGTGTAAATTCAGAATAACGATATGATAATGTCAATAATATTTAAGGAATAACAAATTCAACAACCTCAAGAATTAATGTCACTAAGAAAACCACTAGAGTTGGGTGAAAGACAATTCGAATGAATATGTAGTTTTTCTCTTAAATAATGAGGACACTATAGAATTAATGGTAGAACATTCAAACAATGTTAATCAAACCATGAAAGGTCGAATTACTCCAAAGTGTGTTAATGCTATAAGTTATGAGTATAAATCAATACAAGATGATTAGGTTTGCATCTTGATATAGGATTATACTCAAAAGAGAAGGAATGCATTATTATAAGATAATCGTGACATTAGTAGCACATTTTGATCTTGAATCATATTAGATGGATGTAAAGATAAAGTTCCTTGATCGCAACACTGATGATACGATCTAAATGGTTTAAGAACTAATAGGAAATCCATCTATGCATTCAAGCAAAATTTTTTTTCGTAAAGGAATCACAAGTGTCATCATGAAGTAAGTGTCTCATTTGATTTTGAGACAAATTTAGATGATTATGTGATTCAGTGGGAGAATGTTTAAGTTAAACTAAGGGAGACAAGTGCAGTCTCAATCAGGTGCCCTAAAGTTAAACTAAAGATTTAAGAAATGTAGAAACATTCCATATTCATTGGTTGTTGGAAGTTGTTGTATGATGAGGTCTCTACAAGACCTAATTTGGCTTATGTTGTTGGTATATTAAGTAGACATTTAAGTAACTCTAGTATGGATCTTTATAAAGTATGCATAGAGAACTAAGAATAATATGTCTGTACATCAGGGATCAGATTTGTTAGAGATCATGAGGAATTCTGATTCTGAGTTTGTTGGATGCCAATATAGTATAAGATCAATTTCAGACTACATCTTCTGTTGGTTTTGAAAGCTATATAAGTAAAAGTGTTAAGCAAACAATTGTAGCTCATTAAGCATGACAACAGAAATAATAGCATACTAAAGGGCATTCAAACATGAAATAAAGGTTGCGAAACTTTGTCATATAAAGTTTATTGTGACAGTTAATTCGCAGTAAAGTATTAACAACAAAAGTACTTACAAGTCAAGCATATTGACACAGAATTCGTGGTTGTTAAAGAAAGTGTTTTGTGTGGATAAAATTTTAGTAAAGCATATTATGATAGACTCTAAATTCGGATCCGCTATTTATGTATTCAACGCCCTGTAATTTTTATGAGCTAGCTACTCATATGAGTGTTATATGGTTTTAGAATACATTGGTTTAGTGAGAGTCTATATTTATTGCTCTTTAAAGTTTCAAGACACTTTGATTTGGATAATTCAGTTTTCTGCAGAATAAAGTTCATGGCTTTGAATTCATTGTGAATTCACTTAAGTAATTTCATTTTGTAATATTTTACATTATGGATTGATCTCACTAAAGTTTAAAGTTGGACCAGTTGGAAATAGACATGATATTGATCACGTTGCATGTAATTTTCATGCTACTCACCATATTTGATCTATGTCATTGAGTATATTGATATGGTGATTGTCGGGGTTTAATCACGATTTATAATGTGGTGAATGCCACAGTAGTTCCATATTAGTATATGAGATGGACCAGATTGTTAAGTATAGCCTGAAGAGGAATAGCATAAAGTTGCGCAACTAAGGACTCTTGATATAATTGCTAACGGAAAATATATAGCCAAGTGGGAGATTGTTGAAAATTATTATTTCCATTATAATCTAATTGTGGACAATATATTATTATACAATTATATTAGCTATTCAATTATTTTATGGACTTAACTAAAGTGATCCAATTAAGATTAAAAGTCCATGAGCTATAATAATAATTAATATGGGTCAAATGAGTAGATACCCAATACTACGTGATTAGGAGATTATGGGTGGTCTAGTCAAGTAGTATATAAAGGTTACCCGGTTATGGTCCCCAAAAGGAATTAAGAGGGCTTGGTTGAGGAAGACCATATAACCACTGATCCTAAGTTCGTGTTCCGCCTAGAGACTCATTGGATCAGGTACGCTTCCGCATTATAATTTTGATCTCGTTAATCGTAATAGGGTTTAAGGTATTAGGATTTATTAATTTATTTCCTACAGTTAAGACATCAAATTATATGCTGTCGTGTTGTCTGCTATCTCTCCGATGTGCTCCATTGTAACCTAAAAAAGAAAAAAAATTCAATCATAGAACAGGAAAGAAATCACATTCGTCCAATCTGATTTTGATACATTGTTAATCCAATTTGATTAAGATTTTTAATTTTCTACGAAAAATACACCGAAGCCTTACAAAATTCAGTTATTCCAATTTTAGCGAAAAAGAAAAAGGTCATCCTGTACCTTTGCTCTTCTTGAGCCTGGGCTTCCCAGTGTAAAAGTTAGACGAAATGGGCCTGGATTGGAACTAGTATATGGGTTCTTAGTCTATTATTGATGTTTTTCTTGATATTGTTTTCTTAGATTCAATGGGTTAGTAAGTTTTTGTTCAATCGATTTTCATGGATTATTAATGTGGGTGTGATTTATTGTTAATTTTATTATTTATTAATTAGGTTATTCTTTTTTATTAATTAGGTTACTCTTTAGAATGAAATAAGTTACTATAAACAAGTTTTTGAATTATTATTTTATGTTGATTTGTTTATATATTATTATGTTTGATCAACATTTTTAGATTACTCTTTTATATTAATTGGGTTACTTTTTATAATGATTTGGATTACTATAAACAAGCTTTCGGATTACCCTTTATATTTTTGTTTATGTTCTTTTCTGTTTGGTTTGTTAAGGAATTGATAAGGTTTGGGGAGTAAGGGGATCAGATTTTGGCAGAGGAGTCCCATTATGAAAAATATTGTTTCCTTCCTTATTTTATTCATTTATTTCAAAAGAGTGGTATAGAAATATTCTGTACATTTTATTTTAGAAGTTTGGGTGTCAAAATTTTGGTCAAAAAGCTTTATACGCTTTCGAAGCATCCACTGTGATTATTAGGAAGTGGGTTATGGTAAGTTTGGTTATATTTGATGCTAGATTACTTGAAAATTTTTGTAGAAACTTATAGGACTTCCACTTTATTTAATTACCTTCTTCAATGCATTATTACTTATTTATTAAAGTGTTTTGGTCATGCCCTATTTAATACATATTTAAGAAAATAAATTAGAAATTTTCTTTATTTAAAATTTGGGGTGTGACAGGAACTGATGGAAGAACATACAACACTCCATCGGTATCGAAGTTGCAGCTCTTTTTGTTGGTGATTTTGAGAAAGATATGGGCAACATGAATATAATTATTGAATCAAAAAGTGAAAATTTACAAAGAATAAATGAGTTAAATGCTACATATTTAATCCTACAGTATTAACTTTTATTTCCTTATGGAGAGGTTGGTTATAGAGAAAACATACCTTTTGTCTGGATATGTAGACGGGGTCTTAAGGGGATGGAAAAGGAAAGTCAAGGACAATCTTTGAAGATTGTTGGATTGTACTTGAAGAGGCTAATATTTAGCCATGGTCAACTATACGTTATTGTATCGAAAGAGTGGGGTGAGTTACAATAAGGAAAAACTTGAAAATAATGTTTTGCGATACTAATGATAGGGCCACATATAGGTATAAGAATGTTGTGTTCAAAGAGGTATTTAGAAATGTTTTGAAAGTAACAACTGCTAGGCTCTGAAAGGTAAAAAACATAAATGAATTTATCTTTGATTTGTATGGTACTCATCTTGATGCATGATCAAGTATGTCTTTCACCTAAGTTTGTATGAAGCTAATTTTTCCCTATACATTCAGAAAAAAAATTTGTCAAATAAATTTAATGGTTCAAGTCGTAATGCACTGATTTCAAAATTATGTGACTTGTGGTTATTAGGTTTGGTTACTTTTTACTGCATCAATTTTTATTAAGAGAATATAATCTTAATTTGAAAAAAAAAGATTTTAAGTTTAATTTCGAATATAAAGTGGTATTAGGACTTAGGAGTTTTTAGAACCTTGTAGCATGATTGCATGATTGGAAGATATTTGATCAGTTCGTGAATTGTTTACTACTTATAATATAGAGATAACACATATTTCCTATTTAGTAGCTGGTGACGGAGTAAGGGTTTGTTTATTTTTGGATGAAGCTTGTTGTAAAATCCGGAATAAGAAATCATGCGATGGTAGGATGATGAATTTTAATTTGTATGCTTGATTGTTAGTATATAGTGGGATAAGTTTGTAAAAATATAGGTGTTAATGAAATTATCACCTAAGTTTAAATGTTGCTAACTTTTTCCTACATTCAGAAATTGATTCTTAATGGAATTTTGGAAATGCTGTGGAAATTGTATTGTTATCATCAATGTCTGGGATTGTAAATCAGAACTATTTTCCCCCTTCGTTAAAACATATCATAAATATTGAGAATGAACCTTATATTGGTGTACGGGAAAATGTTTGAGATGTTTAGGGGAGAAAGTGTTTATAGTGAAAATTTTCATTTTCCAAATATCATATGCGTACATTGTTACATACATTAAAATTTTCCAAATTGCAGTCTAAATATTTTTAAGATTTATGCCGATGCTTTGAATATTTAACAATTATTAATTGTATAATACAATTTAATATCTTTAAATCGTATATATATATATATATATATATATATATATATATATATATATATATATATATATATATATATATATCAAAGATTAACAATAGTTTTATACAACAATAATTTAACAATTGAAGTTAATGGAAGGATTCGTATTGTTATGTGTATTATATCCCCCATGCCTAGTAGGCCCAAAGCCCAATAACTCCTAAAATACTCGAAGAAGGAGGCACAACGCTCTAGCGGCCCAAATCGAGGATAAGTATTGAAAGGACAGCCAAGGCAGCCCAAGGAGATCGCTACAACCCAAGGCCCAGTCGAGGAAAGAGCAAAGAAGGAACCCATTAAAGGGACCGAAGCCTGAAACGCCCTCGGCAAGGAACCTCGGCAATATCTCTTTCCCGTTTGAGAGCTCGGACGAGCATCCCAACATCAGGAGTCAATCGATCCGAGAATCAGATAAATAACAGGAATGGGAGAACCTAGCACAGACACCATCAGAGAGACCGACAAGTGCAGCAGGCTAGAAGACAAGGCTAACGGGAAGAAGGGATATCCTGGACAATAATCCTAACTAGAAGACAACAAGTGACTGACACGTCCTCCCTTAACTACCAATGGGAAGCCAGTAAAGGATAGGACGGTCTGCGAAATCCTGCAAAAGCAACTCGCCACATCCATACTCCTCTCCAGACTGGTCGGCGTACCAGACAACTTCATTAAAGATGGCTTGTCTTCATCCAGGTGGCGCAAGGCGATTGGCTCGGGTTTAGGGTTCTATAGATAGTATAAATAGTCTCTCTCCTAGGAGAGAGACAGTTTACCAGGCTCACTTTAGACATTACACTTGTAAGAATCGATGGTGGACGAGTGTTGTTCTAAGGGAGAGTAATAAAATCAGTTATAGTTCTTTGGTGGTAATTCGATTTTCAATCACTGGATAATCTCTTGCTTATGATTGTTTCATGTTTGATTGTGTTCGTTCTTGGTTATGTTACTAAGTAATCTTTATACTCCTAACATAAATTAACGGGCCAAGAACACGCATCAACGTTTGGCGCCGTCTGTGGGAAATGCTACGATTAGCCACCCCTATCCTATTTCTTTCTAAGTTCTTTATTTGATTCCGTGAGAAAAGTCTTTGGGTTTTTGTTCTGTATTCGCAAATCGTGATGAGAGGTGAAGGATTCACAACCCATGGAAATGAAGAGAGGGGAGAGTGTTCCAGAGCCCAGTGGAATGTGACGAGGAGTGGAAATAATGTACAAATCAACGCACCCGTCATGAAGATATCAACTGCGGCGAGGTCTATTCCTGTCCCAAACTTGGGCGACCCTCAGAAAATGAAAGAGATGACCGAAAAGATTCGAAGGGTGATTGATGAGTACGCTGCAAAAGCTCCCTCGATCCGACCGGTGAGATTGAGCTTTAGCGGCCCTTACAGAGAAAACCATGGCGATCTGCGGGAGGATCTCGAGAAGAGAAAGGAGATTAGGAAAGAACATAGCGGAGGAGATGCGAGAGAAACTATCAACTTCATACGGAGGAGGAACGTCGGAGAAAGGGAGAGTGTAAATGAAACTCCGATGGAAAGAAGGTGCAACGAATACCTTCGCCGATCAAAAATGAGAGCTCGAAGACAATCGCAACTGGGAATGAACCAAGAGATGAGGAATCCTCCATCCCCGGAAGCATCCGTAGGAAATGATGCTCAAAGGCAACCACAGCCTGGACAGAATCAAGAGGTGAGAAACCCTCCATCGAGGGAAAGACCGAGAGCAGAAGGGTCCCGCCAGCCTCACTCACAAAATCAAAAGAGAGGTCGACCCACGAAGAACCACATATGTTTCTCAAAGGAGGCATAACAGACGCAGAAAACCAAGGAACGAAAGATCCCACTCATCTTCGGCACCATACTCACAAGAGAGCCGAAATCCTTCGTGGGAAGATCTGCCCACCACGGAGCTATCTTTACCACAAAACAGGAGGAATGGAAGACCCGCCTCACGAAGAGGGACTAGACAAAGGGAGGCCCAAACAGTGATGTGGTCAAAGAACAAAGAGGTATTTCTGAAGGCCCCAGCCAGAGATCTGCAAGCCCTGATAAACGAAGAGGTGAACAAACGCTTCACAAATCTGGAAAGGAAAATATCTGGAATAGGAGGAGTTCTCCAATCATCGGTGGCCCCCCTCACCCTTCACTGTGGAAATCAGCAATGCCCCTCAGTAATAAGGAATCAAGTTCCCTCCAACTTAATTTTTTATTGTGATTACGATCTTTATTCCTATATTGAAAAATACCTGATGTGGATGAGGGTTCAAGGCGCAAACGAGATCATGTTATGCAGAATGTTCCAGCTGACCCTGGGAAAGAAGGCCCACGCCTGGTTTCGGGCGGTACCAGCAGCCTCTATCAAAAGCTTGAGGGAGCTGATGGAGGTCTTCTTAATGCAATACTCGTATCTCACCAAAGGAACCCAAGCACAAACTGGCTAACATCCGCCAAGGTTCGACAGAAAGCTTGCGAGATTTTCTAAAAAGGTTCAATGAACAGAGGTCAATGGGGGAAGTCATGGGGGATGAAGCTTGCCTCATCACAGTGATGGGAGCACTTCACCTAGAGACTAGCTTATGGAAAGCGGTACAGCTTAAACCGCCCGCATCCTACGCGGCCTTCATGGTCATGGCGAACGAATACATCCAAGCGAAAGATATTTCCAAGATGGCAAAAAAGGCAAGCAACCAAAACACTTCGGTAGAAACGAGCAAGAAGAGGGCCAGTACAGGAGGAACAAATGAATACAAAGCGCCCGCCACCTTCAAACCTTTCACGGAAGATACCGAGGTACAGCAGATGTACGAGGAGCTAAAGTCGGGAACCAACTTGAATATTGCCAAAGTCTTCTACTATGTTAAGGATCAACAGGTTCTTCGGATGCCAAGGCTAGTTCTACAGACCTCGGAGCTCACCAACCCTTGGACTGCATGTACCATCAGACACACGGGGCACAACACCGACCAATGCCGAGATTTAATCACGGAATTATGGAAGTTGTTTAAGGAGGGAAAGCTAAGAGGAATGCTACAGGCTCAGAGACCGAGGGTGTATAGGAGAGACGCTAATCTTCCTCCTCCTCTGGGTCGACGGAGATCCCCAGATAGAGGACGGACTGGAGAAGCGATCCTCTACCCTCTTCGCCTCCAGGACGACCGCCAGTATTCGACAGGATCAGGGGACAAGCCCCGAGGGGAGACAGACCCGGAGAGATACACATGATGGAGTCGGCGGAGGAAATCTCTTATATTGGAACCTCCCAAGTGCTGACCACCGCATCAAAAAGGAAGAAGAAAGCGGAGCTAAGAGATTTGGACCAACAAATCCCTCAAGTATGGTCGTTAGTCTCGCCGACACAGGGGAAAATGGAAGCCGACATCGTCTTCACGGAAGCATACTTCTATGGGGTAAGTACCCCTTATTCCGACCCTTTAGTCATTTCGTCTATACTGTCAGGAGTCAAAGTTCATAGGTATTTGGTAGATACTAGGGTGTATGCCAATATAATCTTTAAGGAAGTATTTGAAAACCTGGGAGGAGAGCTTCATCACAAGGTGAGACCTTGTAACGATGAGATCAAAGGGTTCGGTAATGCATTGACTAGGCCAGCCATGGATGTTGATTTATCAGTTCAGTTAGAAGGTTCGGATAGGAAAACCCGGATGCAAAAGCAGCTGACATTCAAAGTTGTAGACCAAGCTTCTACTTACAACTGTATACTAGGGCGCCCATTGATCCATGCCTTTGGAGCTATTCCATCCACCCTTCATTAGTATCTCAAATTTATCACAGCTGATGGCAGGGTAGCAACGGTGATAGAAAATCAAAGGAGGGCGAGAGAGTGCTCATTCTTGGAAAAGGTAGAAGGTCTGAGTTATCATGACATGGATTACGAGATGTTAAGCTTTGAGGATATCAGGGAAAAAGGAGAGAACCCTAAAATATGGACATGAATCGAAGAACCGGTAGAAGGAGAACATGGGGAGAACGAACCTGATGTGATCATAGCAATCGGCGGAGAAAAGAAGCAAAGGAACGAGGGAATAACATGCTCCTCGCAATAACTGAAGCTCATCCAGACTCGATTGTTCGAGAAAAAGAAAAGAAAGAGGCAGCGGCAAGGGAGCCAAGACGAAAACAAATGACACCTGACTAGGATCCGAGGATGAAACTAAGGAAAGGAGCCTCGGTGGCAGGAAAAACAAAAGTGGTACAACTGGACCCGGAGAATGCTGATATCAAGGTTAAGATTGGGACAGAATGGGAAGTGAATTCAAGGAAGAGTTCACCCAGCTACTAAAAAAGAATCTGGATGTGTTCGCCTGGAACCCAAATGAAACACCCGGAGTGCACCCAAAGTACGCATGTCACGGGTTGAACATTGATTCCAGTATTCTACCATTCCATCAGAAAAAGAGAAAATTTAGCCCCGAGAAGAATGCGACTATGGAGTTGGAAGTGCATAAACTGTTAGCAAGTGGAAGAATTAGCAAATGCAAATACCCAATAAGGGTACAAAATCCGATCATGGTAAAAAAAAAAGAAGGATCGTGGAGACTGTGCATCGATTTCACCGATCTAAACAAGGCCTGCTCTAAGGATAGTTACCCCCTTTCATCTATCGACCAGATTGTCAATGCCACGGCTGAACATGAGATTATGAGCTTTATGGATGCATTTTTGGGGTACCATTTGATCCCAATGCATCTGAATGATAAGCGAATACGGCTTTTTCTGCGGAAATAGAGTTTACGAATGGAACAACATGTCGTTTGGCCTAAGGAATGCAGGGGACACATATTAAAGATTGGTTAACAAAATGTTCGAAAGAGAAATCGGGAAGATCGTGGAGGTCTATGTGGACGATACCATAGTGAAAAGCTTGAAAATGACGGATCATTTCGTCCATCTAAAAAAGGTTTTCGAAATCTTCTGACACTATGGAATGAAGCTAAACCTGAAGAAATGTACGTTCGGAGTGAGCAAGGAAAGCTTCCTCGGATACTTGGTCAGCTCAAGGGGGATCGAGATGAACCCAGAAAAGGTCGAGGTGATCCTAAGGATGGACCCACCGAGGCACGTGAAAGAGGTTCAGAACCTGACGGGCAGATTGACTGCCTTAAATAGGTTAATGTCGAAAGCATCAGACAAATGTAAGTCTTTTTTCGACGTAATAAAAAAAGCCAAGTTTGAATGGATGAAAGAGTGCGGGAAAGCATTTAACGAAATCAAAAAGGAACTATCAGATCCCAGGATTCTCTCTAAACCTTCACCGGATGAGATACTACAGCTATACCTAGCAGTCTCCGAAATGGCGATCAGTTCGGTATTGGTCAAAATAGAGGAGAGGAATCAGAAGCCGGTGTACTTCTCAAGTCAATCCTTGAGGGACGCAGAGCTTAGATATCCGGTAATAGAGAAAGTGGCATATGCTCTCGTTATGAGCTCGAGGAAGCTGAGACCATACTTTATGGAACACACCATTGAGGTACTGATGATATTTCCTTTGAGACAAGTTCTCCAAAGTCCAGACGCATTGGGGAGACTATTAAAATGGTCCGTTGAATTGGGGTAGTTCGATATAACGTATTTGCCAAGGAATGCAGTCAAGGGACAAGTTATGGCGGACTTCATAGTGGAACTGACCTTCCCTGTACCAGCCGATGAGAAAAAAATAAAACCTTAGGGTCATGCACGTGGACGGTTCGGCGACGGCAGTAGCATCGGGAGCCGGAATCATCATACGAACCCCATCTAGAGAAACCTTCTTGATCACGATCAGGTTCGGCTTCTTGGCCACCAATAATGAGGCAGAGTACGAGGCCCTACTAAGTGGTCTAAGAATGGCACTGGCCATGGGAGCAGGTAAACTGATGATATACAGCGACTCACAGTTGGTGATGAATCAGATGAAAGGGGAATACGAGGCCAAGGATGAACACATGTGCCATTATAGAGGATTGGCTGTAGGCTTACTGCAGAAATTCAAACATGTGTTTTTAAAATGCATTAACAGGAAAGACAATATGGGAGCCGACGCTTTGGCTAAGCTGGCCACAATATCGAATGCTGAGGACCTAAATAACATCAATATCGTGAGGCAGGAGAACCCGTCAGACACCACCGTGTGGGTCCTAAATGAACAACCAACAGAACACTCGTGGATGACCCTAATCAGGGCATATCTGGAAGAAGGAAGAGTACTCTCGGATAAGAACCAGGCTAGGCAAATCAGGCTTCGATGAGAAGGGAAGTTGTATAAGAGAGGATATTCATCACCGCTCCTGAAATGCTTAACTCCTGATGAAGTGAGCTATGTACTAGCAGAGATACATGAAGGCATATGCTGGAATCATACAGGTGGGATCGCTCTAGCACAAAAAGTGGTCATGCAAGGCTACTTCTGGCCAATGCTAAAAAAGATGCCACTCAATACGCAAGAGCATGCACAACTTGTCAAAGACTGGCCCCGATAATTAGAGCACCTTCGTAACAGCTCACTTCAGTGTTCAGCCCGTGGCCCTTCATGAAATGGGGGATTGATTTAATCGGACCGCTGCCTATCGAAAAAGGGGAAAACAAATTTGCTATTGTGGCGGTAGATTATTTCATGAAGTGGGCCAAGGCAGAACCCCTCTCGACGATCACCGAGGCTCTGGTCAAAAAATTCATCTGGGAGAATATCATATGCCGGTTCGGAATACCATTTGCCATAGTGACCGACAATGGCAAGCAATTTGACAACGCATGACTGAGAAAGTTTTGTGAAGATTACAACATTAAGAAGTGGTCCTCCACATTATACCACCCGCAATCCAATGGGCAAGTCGAAGCGGTGAACAAAATCATCAAACACACATTGAAAGTCAGGTTGGAAAAGCTAGATGGGAAATGGCCTTCGGTGCCGAGGCAGTAATGTCAGTGGAGATAGGAGAACCCAGTCCAAGAATCACTCTCCACTGGAAAGAGGCAAACGAAAAATTGATCCAGGAAAATCTATACCTACTGGAGGAAAAGAGACTGAATGCGGAAATGCATAACGCGATCTACAAACAGAGAGCCGAGAAGTTCTACAACTCTAAGATAAAGCTGAGGAGGTTCAAAGGCGGAGAACTGGTGCTCCGGAAAGTATTGGGCCCAGCAGTGCATGGCAATGGCCAAAACTGGGAAGGCCCTTACGTAATCAAGAGGGTTCTGGAAGGAGGAGCATACGAGTTGGAAGAGGTAGATGACAAAAAGATACTGCACCCATGGAACGCACAACATTTGAAAAAATATTACCAATGAAGTGGAAAGCAGGATGAATGAGGTTGGTGACACGGTTTCTGTTACAGCTTTTAATCAAGGCATTAGGACATACTATGTGGAAATATAAATTGTACGAAAATCTTTTCGATGATATGGGTTAAGGATGTCATTATGTTTATAACAAATGGTTAAGGGTATTTATTTGTTGTGATATCATGCCTTTGGGAATATCGATATGTAAACATCACCCCATAAACTTAGAAAGAATATTGCATGCATAAGTAAAAGGATCATGAAATAACAATGGCGGAAATGGAACCGAGACTAAAGAATAAGAGATACCGAAGGGAAACAACTAAAAAGGGAAACGAAAGGCATGCCGAAATAAAGGATGTAGGATCAGAAATTGGAATAAAAAGGGTAAATGTCGGATCTATAGGGAATCGGAATAAAGATGCCAAAGTATTGGGCCTGGATGTCAAAACAAAAGTCAAGATATCAGATCAGAGTTAAAAGGCCAATCAGGGGAGCCTAGGCAGAATTGGGACGGACCTTTTCATATAAAAATTAAAATAGCACCACCAGAATAAGAAGGCAGCAACAGGCCTCGGGATAGCATCGGAAAGAGACGCAAACTTATATATATAATGGCCAAAATATCAGGTTCGGAATAAAGGGAGCAGACATCGGGGTATCATTGGAAATAAACACGAATACGTATATATGACGGATGTATAGGGAGATCGGAAAATTAGGGTTGAAACAAAGGAAACGAGCTTCGGAATGACGCATGAAATGGCATGAAGGTACAACACGGAATAAAAGTCGAGACACGAATTATAAGCAAGGGGCCAGACTTCGGAAACTAAATAAAGCCAGAGATAATGGAAACAATGAGAAAGTTTGGAAACTCAGTATCAGGCGAAGCCTCAGAACCGCATATGCTCAGAAAAAACGAAGGCTTTCAGGCGAAAGCGCAAACATCCATGCGGAAGGTGAACAAATCAAAGATGCGTAACAAGTGATAAATGCAGAACAAAGCATACCGTTAACCAACCACGAATTAACTAAGGGTAAATCAACTACTCATAAATGATCAAATTCACGAACCAAAAGGACATCGGCGAACACGCCTACCAAACAAAGCAAAATAAAAAAGATAGAGGAAATCAGTAGCCAGAATTCATACACAGTCATAGCAAGTACAACTCTAAGTAACACCAGGATTAGGACAGAGTAAAGTCAAACTGACAAAAGGAAAAAACATATGAACTTTAGTCCTTCTTCCGACTGCTAAGGGAGTGGAAGATGCTCGCCATCTTATCCTCCATTTCCTTGAACTGGGTTTCGGCACGGATATCCCTTTCTTCTGCTGAACCAGGACTCGGAATATGCTGCTCCAGGGCTCAGATACGAGCTTCGGCTTCGGCTAATCTAGCCCGGGCTTCGGCAGCTTCGACTCTCACAGCATCCCTAGCAATTTTAGCTTCGGTCAAGCCTACCTCTATGGACTCGAGAGTAGACCATCCTACCTCAACCTCGAAATCTAAACCTCCAATCGCTCTTTTTTGGTGTGCAATGAGAGAAGTTAGCTCAGCATTCTCTATCTCCAAGGCATTCAATCTTTCCTCGAAGCTGGCGGAAGATCCCTTAAAGCGGTCAACAAGCCGACCAGCAAACAAGGGGTATTGATCCATAATTCGCAGAGAGGAGGAAATGGAAGCAATAGCAGCCTCAGTCATCACGGCCAAACCAGCAGAGTCTTGGAGAAGAGAACCTGGAATAATAACTGGAGGAACCTAGTGAGTAACATGATGAGAAGTACCTTCGACAAAGCCCTGGGCCCCTAGCTCCTGCAGCTAGGATAAATCAGGCTCATCATCTCCCTCAACTATATTCTTCCTGCGAGTGCAAGCCCTCTCCGTGGCCAACCTCTTGGCTTCGGTATCAAGGTCAGTAGGACCAGTAGTTGCGGCAGCACCTGCGGGGTTTGGATTAAGATGAGGAATTGTCGGGACGACCTGAGGGCCAAAAGGAGCAGAAGTAGCATCAATCTCTTTCTCAGAAACACCCACGGGAGCAGACCTCGCCCTAGGCTCAACCATCATATAATAGTCCTCGGCCCAGAATCACTACCCACCTTAATGTCAGTAGTTTCCACTAGCTTGGGATCCCCCTCGGGATCCTCTTCTGGATTTTCTTTGGGATCCTCGTCGGGATCTTCATCTAGATCTTCTTTCGGATCCTCCTCGGGATTTCTTTCGCCTTCGAACTCAGCGACGGAAGGATCTGCAAAAGGACACCACTGATGAGAATGCAATGAGCACGGAAGGAATAAGGAGGCACGAGTCGAGGTAATTAACCCCCTTAACCGGTCAGCAAGAAGGTCAAATTCACCAACGGATAGGGATTGATGAGATACTAAGCTGATCCTAATTGGCCAGGAAGGCTCACCCTGCTCATAAACACCTCTCACTCGCTTTCCAAGCAAGGAGGCAGAGGTAGATCCCGAGCCAGTGAGAGAAGAAAAACCAGGAGGGGTAACAAGAGAATGCCGCAACCGGTCACGGGGAGGAGACAAAGGGAGCAAGACCCTATTTTCAGTAAGCTGCACAACCAAAAGATCTTCCCCAAGTTTCAAGTCTTCAGACCCTATAGACAAGTCATCCATTTCCTCATCTTTGTCATGGGAAGAAGAAAGAGCAGAATAGTCAGACTCTGCTTCCTCAGCAGAAAACTGGTATATGTACTTGTGCGGAGTTAATGATAAGCCAGCTACAGAAGCAGTAGTCCCCACCGGAGACAGGGCACCTTGGAGCTCACCTGTAGAACAAGAAGGAGAGGTCAAGCACAGAATAAAAGGGACTGGAACAAACAAAGAGAACACCCAGAGAATTAGAGAAGAGAGTACCAGTTGTCGCGCTACGGCCGAGAGTGGACAACCCAGCCAAAACAAAGACGGGCTCTGAAAGCAACAAAAAGACACGGTAAGTATTCCCCCCACGAGATAAGATCTCTTAAATGCGATGAAAACCATTACTTAACCTGTGTGAGAGGACGATGAGGGGGACCTGCACAACATATTAAGAGAACGTTAGGAATCACATGAAGCAATCCAAAGCTCGGAGAGTGGGGAAGGTCATACATTTGTCCAATGGAAGGAACCGGGTAGGAAAGGTCATCGAGACACCATTCACTCGAACACGATAATCGCCACCCAGCCAAAACCAGGCCTGCTCCCAACTTCTACCGATAACATCGGAAGCGCCTATGAAATGATGATTGTTGCGAGGAAGCAAATGGTAGAAGCCATCGGAACGACCAGACAGAGCATAAAAGAAAAGGAATTCTAGTTCGAAAGGGTCTCGAATGGTATGACCCATCAAATGAAACAGCGATATAGTGGATATCAAACGTAACCAAGAGGAGGGCAATAGCTGACCTATGGTCATGTCCCACATCTGTAACAACAAACCGATAACAGGAGAGAGTCGAAGATGCAGACCGACAAGAAAGAGAGAATAATAAAAAGCAGTACAACCAGGAGGGGGATTAGAAATGGGAACACCATCCAGGGGAAGCTCGAAGGTAACATTGGGATTACCATATAACCAATTAAGCTCTTCCAAATGCCCCGGGGACAACCTGGAAAGTGGCACCCAGTCGAGCCGCTGAGCCATCCCTCGAAGAGCGGCCCCCAAATCGCTGATATCCCGTCGAACAGGAAGATAATCTCCCACGTTCAAAGGTAGTACGATGCTTAACTCTGCATTGACGAGTATCGATGCACTGCAAACACCCACAGTCGGCACAACAGGGACTTGCTGCCGATCAGAAAAGAGAACGGAAGCATGGTTACCACCTGAGGAGGAGGAAGTAGACAAATCCCTCAAGTTGGGATGTGGTATCTTACGAAGGCGATTTGAACTACGAATACCGAGTCGCACAGGGCGCACTGGCGACGTATCGGAAGTGTTCACCTCCTGAGCATCAGGCGGAGGAAGAGTGCCTTCATCAGACATCTTCTATCAACCAGAAACACAAGAACTAAGGTTTCGTGAGAGGGAAAGACAAGGAAAATTTTAGAAATTGCAAGAATATTGGGGGATGCAGTTAAAAAAAAGTGCAAGGAAATACGTGATAGATAGGAAGGATTTGAATTTTGAAAAACCAAAACGGAAACTGTCTGACAAAGCTGGAGGGCAGCACATATTATCATTGGAAATAATGGACCAAAAATGGCTAAGATCTGATGGCTGGGATAAAGAGGCTTTACAACTTCCAATGAGAATGGAAGATCCAGATTGATCCACGTAGCGCCTGACTAAAGACGTGACAACCCATGACAGAAAAAATGGAGGTTATGTTCTGAATTAAAGGGGCTCAAAAATACTCCATCAATCAGCTAACAGAGTTTCAGAATCAGCCACATCTGTAGACTTTGGGATCCCACCTCTGGCGGCACATCTTCTGAGATAATTAAAGGGACCTCGGATGTCGTCGCACCCAAAGAAATATCAACTTCCCTGGTGCTACCCAAAGGGAGATTGGCCTCTGGAATCGAAGGAATTGAAAAAACCATAGCAGTCTCGAAAGGTAGTAATTCGGAGGCCTCAACGGTGAAACATGACTGGAAGCGCGTGCATCATCGGAATCGGGAAGTTCAGCCTCAATGGATGCCTCATGGACTGGTACCTCCACAGGTTTAGTGGGAAGTTCGACAACAATATCCTCAGCCCTAGAGTCAACCGCAGCAAGATCCAAAACACCATCGGCAAACTCCTCATCAGATCCGTGCTCTTCAGAATCTTTGGAAAATTCCTTAGGAATGTCAGTGATAAAGTCGGAATACTCGCCAAGCACCCTAAAGTCAAGATCATCTTTTAAAGTCTCCCCCGAAAGCATTTTCTCTTCACTAATGGCTCAGCGGTGATTCCATGCATGTCATCGAGACAATCAGGGTAGGGTTCTCAGAAGAGGCTTGGGCCAGAGTGGCAGAACAAGAGCATAAATAATGAATATTGGTCTTCGGAATGATGACTTCTCTATAGTAGAGATTGTAAGCCTCTGATAAGAGGAACACATCCTTCATGCGATCTACTTCGGCTAAGGCCCCATCACGTTCCCTTAGAACCTTGGCAACAATATTCTCAGTTGCCCTAATCTTCTAAGCATACGAAGCTTCTGACGCTTCCTTCTCCTGCCGCAATCTTTCAAGCTCTTGTTCGGAGGATGTCTGGAAGACATGAAGACTATTCTGGACTTGAGCCAACTCGGCTAGGAATTGGTTTTCCTTTGCCTCGATTTCCTTCTGATGTTTCATCTCCAAAGCAGTAACCTTGTCTGAAAGTACCTTATTTTGAAGCTCCAAAGTGCTCCTCTCTTCTTCGGAGCTAGCCAACAGACTGTCATACCTAGCACGAAGGGTATCGAAACTCTCTTGAAGCTCAGCCTTCTTGTACTGCTCGATCCTCAACTTACCTCTAATTAGAGCCTTGGCCACGCTGGCTTCAGATGTTTTTTTCTCACAATCCTTCGCATTGTGAAGAAGAGAAGCAACCTCATCTTGCAAGTGGGTGTCACGTCGTTCCAACTCAGAAATGCAGTGCAAGGCATTGACGGCGTGAAGCACTTGTCGATCTATATAGCTAGAAATGCTGTGTAGAGAATCCTCGATAGATATATTCTCCATATGATCGAGGAGCTCTCGGGTACAACCCTTAAAAGGAAAAGTGGCAGCACGAGCCAAACATGCCGGAGCGTCAAAATCAAATAAAAGCTCTTGAGTTCGGAGGAAGGTTTTTCCAGCCTCATCCAAGTGGCCATATCTTTATAAGAGCTCCTGGTCGGCTACCAGATCTATGGAAAGAAATGGAGTGGCGTCATCCAACAAGGATAGAGCAGAAGAGACACCCTCAAAAGAAGATCCGCCATGTGACCAAAAATGCAAGGGGGTTTTCTCCTGATAATATCACCATATCTCAAAAGGAGAACAACTAGATGTCAGGTCATTGGAAGTACCACCAGGGGTCTACTGAAGGTTGGAAGGGCAGAACCACTGGTTGGTCGGAAGGGCAGAACCACTGGTTGGCCGAAAGTGACGAAAGGAGACCGGGCACAAGCTTCAAGAGAAGGAGAGGAGCTGAAGTCACAAACTTCTACGGTCTCCTGAGTGGTGGTACCAGGTGCAACGGAGGAACCACCGGTAGAAACACTAACACCATCATCTCTGACCTTCTTCGAGGGATGCACGATGAGGGCGGTGCTATCACGAGTGCCCTCCTTGAAACTTTCATCCAACAACTTATACTTCCGTTTGGGGGTGACAGACTTAGCAGCAGCGGTCTCGGACTTCTCCTTTTTGGATTTCGGGGCTCGAGGGGATTTTTCAGAGACTTTCTCTCCGGGACCCAATGCCGACCCTCGCACGAGGTCAGCATCCAACCTCAAAGAAACAGGATCCGAAGGTTCTACAATCCTGACGGACATAAGGGGCTGCATGGCAAGAGGGACTCCGGAGACTTTCTGGGAAGAAATCTTAGAAACCTTCTTTTTTTCCTTGTCGAGCGCAGCTCGCTGGCGAGTAGAGGGGAGAGTAGCCATATGGGAAATATCGGGCATAAGACACTTCTCTTCTCCTAAGAATAACAAAAAGGAGGAAGGGTTAATACGAAAGGGAGAACTAACCTGCAAGCACCACAGACGAGGAAGCAATGACAGTAAGTCACCTGGCATAGCTATAGCGGAGGTAGTAAAGCTGGCTCGGAAAAGATTCTTCCCTCTGAGAACTCACTTGTAATGGCGCTTTTTGTTGGAAAGTTTGCGAATATGACGGAAGGCGTCTTGGAACTCTACCGGTAGCTTCTCGAGAGTACACGATTCACTACTACATAAAACTAAGGAAGAAAATATAGAATATCCCAAATGACAAAGAAGGGAGCCGAAAGAGACATACACGCACTAAGAACGGGCTTGAAGAAGGAACTTCTAGGGAGCACTGTGAGATTTCGAGGGCCCCAAGGTCATAGACGGAAGCCCCCCTCCATGGCCCGTGAACCCAAAACCATGGATTCTTTCATCCCTTAACTAAACTAGGGAAAGAAGTAACAAGATTGGAATGACGAGGCACCAAATAATAATACCCTTTCATCCTATTATTTGGGGTAAGATGATACAGGAAGTTAATTTCAGCGATAGTCAAGAAGGAATACTTTTTCTTGCTGAAAATAACCAAAATCCTCATCAAAGCTGCCCAGCCATTGGGGGCCTATTGAGTAGGGGCTATACCCCAAAACTCGAAGATTTCTCAGATGCAAGGATGAAGAGGAAACCGGAGGCCGAGCTCAAGTTGCAATTCATAGGCCGCAACAGCGTTCGGCGGAGCATAACACATACGGCCATCGGAAGAGGGAAGAAAGAAATCGATATCTTCCCCATACTGGAATTTGCTAAGAGCAATAACAGTGCTCTTTCTTAACCAGAAATCATCAACAGTAGAAGAGATCTCGACAATAGAAAAGAAGACGTCCTTATCCCATCGCGGAAGTTCTCCGAGATAAGCTAATAACCCGGGACCGACATCAGCAATCTGAGGATTGTGCTCCAATGTGAAATTAGAAATGAAATTGGCAAGCCTCTAATCGAAAGCAAGTCGAGAAGGAGAAGGAGTACCCGAACAGTCCCCTGAAAGTGAAGAAGAGGACCCTGAACTACTAAGCGAAGAATAGGTCGAACGAGAAAGGGATCTAAGGGATCTAAGAGGAGAAGAGGAACCCTCGCAAGCCATATCGTGCAAATTGCAATGGAAGAAGGATAGAATACGGAGAGAGAAAGGGAAAGAAACCCTAAGCGACGGTGGTGGAAAAACCAGAGACACAAAGTGAGAGAGTCAGGGAAAGGAAGGAAAATAGAGAAAGAGAATAATACCTGGAGGAAGAAGATGAGCGCACTGAATAAAAGGAAGGCCAACTGCCTACAGGATCAAAAGGAGAAAAAAGAGGTAGAGGGGAAAAGGAAACTGACAAAAGATTCAAATTTCAAATTTCGAATCGACAGTTACACCCAAATACTAGGAATACCCCCCCCCTCACCTCAATGAAAATATCTCGGAAACATCTCGGAGAACCCGATAATCTAGGCTGGAAAGATAGTGAACGGAAACAACAAGGAGCCAAGATGGAAGAATTCTGGCATCGCAAGTATCGAAGCATGAGGTATATAACCCGTCAAGTACGATTCGACCCTGAACAATCTTAAATCATGATATTATTCAGGCTCGAGGGGATAATATTATGGGTATTATATCCCCCATGTCTAGCAGGCCTAAAGCCCAATAACTCCTAAAATACTCGAAGAAAAAGGCCCAATCGTCTAGCGGCCCAAACCGAAGATAAGTATTGAAAGGACAGCCAAGGCAGCCCAAGGGAATCGCTACTGCCTAAAGGCCCAGTCGAGGAAAAAGCAAAGAAGGAACCTATTAAAGGGATCGAAGTCTGAAATGCCCTCGATAGAAAACCTCAGCAACATCCCTTTCCCGTTCGAGAGCTCGAACGAGCACCACAACATCGGGAGTCAACCGGTCCAAGAATCAGATAAATAACAGGAACGGGAGAACCAAATTCAGACACCATCAGAGAGACCAACAAGTGCAGCAGGCTAGAAGACAAGGCTAATGGGAAGCCAGTAAAGGACAGGGTGGTTTGCGAAACCCTGCAAAAGCAACCCACCACATCCAGACTCCTCCCCAGGCTGGTCGGCGTACCAGACAACTTCATTAAAGACGGCTTGTCTTCATCCAAGTAGCGTAAGGGGATTGGCTCGGGTTTATGGTTTTATAGATAGTATAAATAGCCTCTCTCCCAGAAGAGAGGCAGGTTACCAGGCTCACTTTAGACATTACATTTGTAAGAATCGATGGTTGATGAGTGTTGTTCTAAGAGAGTAATAAAATCGGTTATAGTTCTTTGGTCGTAATTCAGTTTTCAATCACTGGATAATCTCTTGTTTATGATTGTTTCATGTTTGATTGTGTTCATTCTTGGTTCTATTACTAAGTAATCTTTATACTCCTAACATAAATTAACGGGACAAGAACACGCATCAACACGTATTTAACAGAATACACATAAAATCATAAGATGGTTTTAATTGTATAAATCATCTGCAGGCAGAAGGTCAAATAATGTAAAATTAACTACTGAGGTTTTACTTAGAGTGCAAAAGAAGCAATTTAGATCAATAATAAGTATTATGATATCAGTTGAATATTTCAGTATTCTCTTGCTAATCTTTTGGAAATAAACAGCAGTTCAATCCAATCCCTAGTCAATTTTTTCCTTTTTTTAATTTATGTTATTCAAAAAACTTGCGTAGTTTAATTTCTTGTTGCATTTATTGAAGTTATCCAATAAAAAATAAAAAGTTGTTGGCTATTATTAGATGATGATGCCAAGAGTAAATGGTGGATCTCAATTAGTATAGTAATAAAAAATAAAAAATTGAATTTAAAATTGGAGAAATTGAAAGGTAGCAAAGCTTTTCAATGAAGATCATCCCATGAAGATTCAATAAGCAGACAATCTTCTGGTCTTTTCCTAGCAGCAAATTTTAGTTCCTTCACTCCATCTGGGTTGCAATGAACTATTTCTAGCTTTCTAATTCCACCTCTAAACTCTCCTTCAACCCTTTTTAATTTGTAGCAGTGTTTCATTCCAAGTTCTTAAGCACAAAAAATGCTCTGTCTCCAATTTTTCACTTCAACCCTTTTTAATCTTGTATAGTATAAAATACATATACTATTTAGTTGATTTATATGTACAAGATTCTGATGAAAGTAGAGCACTAAAGTCATCTAGTTTATACGTACAAGATTCCGATGAAGATGATGATGCTCATCAATCTTCTACTCCTTGCATACGTAAACGTGCAAAATAGAAGTACATAATTAGATTGTGAAAACAGCACATCCGGTAATATTGACTATGTACACATTTGCTTCTTTTGCACTCTAAATTGTCTAACCCCACAATTATTGATCGCATTAGCTGATTTCAAACCTGAGACCTTAGGGCACCTCAAACCCTCACGGTTAAACCAACACTTGGAATTAAACGAGTAACCTTACTCCTTGTAATGCTAGATCTGTGAAATGTGCTTTACAAATGACATTGGATTCTATTAAAATACTTCATGTTAAGAGATGTGTTGCCCATTCCCAATAGATCTGGGTAGTAGTTGTAGTTCATTTGCATTCCTTGGAGTGGGACTTCATCTTACCCTCTAGGGCCTATCCATACAATTTTGCTGAGAGAAAGTCTATTGTGAACTATGGAGAATTTTATATTAACCTATTTGTAAAGATGATTATACTCTTTAATATTTTAACCTGACTCACTTAAGTGTTTACTTTGTGCTAAATTGCACACTCCTAGTAGATGCATGTCAGTTCCCACTCAATTTAGATGCATGCATTTGGTGCGAGCCCTAAATCTTAGATCAAGTCAACGGAAGAAGCAACAGGGAAGGATGTTGTCGCAGATCAAGCGCATTAGCAATGGTGTGGAGATGAGGTTAAAAGAAATATTTGATTATTCAGAGTAAAATTTATAACCTGTGTAAGCCTTAGCTAAATTCAATATGGTTGATCTTCCTCAGGACGAGTTGCTATAACAAAGGTTTAAAATATCAATATCGGTACCTCAAATTTATGGATATATCGATGGATATATCGAATATCGATATCAATATCGGTAAAAATTAAAAAATCACGAAAACTTGAAAAAAAGAGGAAATTAATTATTTAACTATGCAATATATTTTAACTAATTTTAATATATAAATAAAATTTAAAATTTCAACAAAACTCATAATATATGATAAGCAAATCAATTACAACATATTTAAATAGTTTAAAGTCTAAATCTCAGTAAAAATGATAAGAAAATCAATTATAATATATTTAAATAGTTTAAAGTTATACAATACTCAATAACTAATACCAAAATGATAATCTATGATGCTCAAATGTAAAACATGTGATGTCATCTTGATCTAAACAATATTGGTATCAACTCATCGAATTAGAGAAATTCTGAACATAGATCTGAAAGTGTCAGTAATATTGTTATGTACCAATAAAATACTCATACATCCCGATCCGATTGAATATACCAAAATAATTGTATTTTTAATCAGTGTGTACTAACACACTGTGTACATGAAAGGAAACTCCTCATTTACTTAGTAATAATAATTTTAATAAAGAGTGAAAATAAGTGATAACTACTTAAATAAAATAAAACATTCTTAATAATTTCATGCAAGTATTGCTCTATTTTTTTTTAAATTGATCAAATTAATGAAAAAATTTGTATTTAGTTGTTAACAGTAAAATAAAAAATCATTGATTTTTTTAAAAAATATGGATAATTTTTCGATATTTTTGATATATCCTCGATATTTTATCGATATTTTAGCGATATTTCCTTAATATATCTCGACATCTGAAAAAATTTGAATTGTGGCAAACCGATATCGATATTGTTATCGATATTTCTCGATATATTCTTGACATTAGAAAAGATATATCTTTTTTCTCAATATCAATATCGGTCCTCTTCAAATACGGATATATCATGAAAATATCGTAGTTATTTTCAAAAATTTTAAACCTTAGCTATAACTGCAAGTGTGATTTTGATTTAGAGATGAGAAAGCCTGATTTTAAAGAGAGTGGAATGGTAGAGTGAGTCAGAAAATCCCGGCGTGCTTCCTTGTGACCATCTTAGTAAAGGATTCTTGGAGTTTATCTTTCATGCAATACGTCCACAATACTCGTAAACCAGTTGAGAATATGAGTTTTTTTCAATTAAATTTCCTTTTTTACAGATTTTCATTTGTTGAGAATTTTCTTTTTTTGAAAATTTAATACTCCCTCCGTCCCGGGTATTTTTACCCGTTTGTACGGGCATGGAGATTAAGATGCTTTTTAATATATAATGTAAGAGAAAGTAGGGATAAAATAGTAATTTAAAAAGAAAAAGTGAATAAAGTTATTGAGAATGATGAATAAAGTGTAAAAAAGTAATTAAAGTTGTTGGGATTGTAAAAAGTAGGTAATAAAATATTATGCATTTTTGCCAAAAATGGAATGAGTAAAAATACGTGGGACACCCCAAAATAGAAAGTGGGTAAAAATACGTGGGACGGAGGGAGTAGTATTTTACAGTCACACATTTTTGTTAAACTTAGTCAACATGTTAACATATTGACTGTCATACATTAATAATATTTTTAGAGGCATGTGATCACTAATATTTTTGTTAATTTCATTTCAACTGATTACTTTTAATTCCATCAAATTTGGCTGGTCCGTGTAGACGTATTTCTGTTTTCAGATTCCAGATTCAAACCTTTTACTTTTTTTTTTAAATTTATGCCATAATTACTCTAAATTAGGCTGCTCCATTCGTCCATGTTACGGGCTAGTTAATTCCACAATTTTTTTAAAAAAATAAAATTTTATTCATGTATCTTTTTATATTCTGAAAAGGTAAGAGTCTGCCAAAGTGGGAGTACGGTGAGCTATAAAAGATTCAGATCTTACCTTATTTAGTTGAGATACTTATCATCAACTAAATCTTTTGTCAAAGTGTGTACATAGTCAATATTACTAGATGTGTTGTTTTCACAGTCTAATTATGTACTTCTATTTTGCACGTTTACGTATCCAAAGAGTAGAAGATTGGTGAGCATCATCACCTTCATCGGAATCTTGTACGTATAAACTAGATGACTCTAGTGCTCTACTTTCATGAGAATCTTTTATGTTTAAACTAGATGACTCTAGTGCTCTACTGAGTTGCAAAATAATACTTTCAATTTTTTTCGAAAACAATTTTGCCTCTTTAATATCATCTTTCATGGATACTTTTGATTCTTCAAAAGTATTCAAATCTGATTTTCTTTTATCATTATCATTCTATATTTCGACTCCTGTCAAATTAAAAAAAAAAACCAAAATGAATTCTATAAATCTAGTAAATTTCATGTTTAAACAGAACGTAAATAACAAGAATAATGTTATATTTTATGTAAAACTTAGACCTATGAAATGAATAGATAGTGGTTAAATTTGAAAAAGAATTTATTAAAGAAAATATTGATATCGATATGAAAGAAACAAACACACACAAACATTATTCATAAAAAAAGACAAATATTAATCTTTTATCCTTCAACTAATATATACATGAAAAATCTTTACATATGCGTAAGATGAGAAAGTCATGCAGAGTTGTATAGATATGAAAAAATATAAACAAACACAAATATTATTCATAAAAACTGACTAATTTTAATCTTTTATCCCCCAACTCCAATGAGAGATATATAGATGAAAAATCTTTAGATATTCCTTAAGATAAAAAATTTGTATAGATATGAAGATTTAAAAACACACAAACATTATTCATAAAAAACTGACTAATATTAATCTTTTATCCTCCAACTCCAATGTGAGATATATAGATGAAAAAAATTATAAAGGGATGGAGTATAAAACTAAGTGTTAAATACAGAGTTTAAAGTATAATTAAGTAGGTGGATGGGAATTGAAATTTTTTTTAAAAAGCGTTGAATGTTGAATTGGGAATATGAGAGGATTGGAATAATTAATGAAAAGAGGCATAAATAAATAAGGGGTTTTCAGATATAAAAATACAAAACGACATATAATATGAGAATTATAGAAACATCCAAAGCAACATATATTATAAATAGGAGGGAGTATTTAACATTTAAAATCGTATAATAAATAAATTAATATTAAAAATTATAATTAATGTTGACATCGTCGAATTTTCATTTGTAAAAAACAATTCAAAACATTACTATCATAAGTCTATAATATAAATTTAGAAATATAGTAATGGATTGAGTGTAATTTTGTGTTGCAATTAATAATTTAAAGTTATAAAGCAATAAAAAATATGAATAATTTCATAAAATATCAATATTAATATATTGTGTGTAATTAAAACAGATTCAACATTAATTAGGGAAATTTTCTTTATATATTCTTTTATAACTAGACAATTTCTTTCATCAATATAAAGAATTTGTAACAAATTATAACATTTGACTTTTGATAATGTGACAAATGACTAAATCATGTAAAAAGTTAATATATATTTACATATATTTTAATTACTTATTTGAAAGAATCTTAACTTGTATTTTTTTTTAAATGTTACCATAATACAATTGAAAACTATTTATTACTCCCTCTCTAAAAAAATTGTACAACCATATAGTGGCAATTTTGTCTTTTTGCTGTATATTTTTGTAGTTGAAAGTATTTCATTTTTTACATTATATTTAAGTGCAATTATGATCAAAGTATGTATCTCCTAATAATAAATCCAGGGGCAAATCCTACATGAGACCATTGTAGTGGCTTACGTGAGACGGATAAAAAGTTATTATTTTAGCTTGTCTAAAATAAATGCCAATTATAAAAAAAATCTTAATTTAATCCCTTTTTTTTCTAAACATGATTTGATTTTGATACTAATTAGTTTATTTATATCAAATGATTTATTTATTAATTGCAATTAATGATATTAAATAAATCATACTATATATATATATATATATATATATATATATATATATATATATATATATATATATATATATATATATATATGCATAGAAATATACTATATGTCATTTTAGAGCGTTCAGGAGAGACACATTAGCAAAAAAAAAAAACTTTGTTATACTATACTATATATATATATATAATATTTTTTTATTAATAATGTTATCACTTTTTATCCATCTCACTTAAGAGCTTACGTGAGACGGTCTCACACAAGTCTTTATCAATTAATTTATATATAATATTCTTTTAAATATTCATAAATTTGTAATGAATTAATAATATTTTTATTTTTAACTTAATTTTATTAGTTTCAAATTATATAAACAATTATAAAAAATAAATTATATAACACATACGTCATAATTGAATAGTTAACATATATTAAATAAATAAATAAATATTAATGTACTAAATTTAAAAAGTTTGCAAATATTTACAAACTCGATTATAATGTTATTTGATATGAAATAATGATTTAACTTTAAGAACATAAGTTTTCGATTCTCAACATGAATTAGTTATTCAACCTACTATTCTCTAAAGGTAAATCAATTCAAGAATACTTGAATCGATCATCTTTCACTTGAAGAATACTTGAATAAAATACTTTAGATGTAAATCTTAAAGAATACTTGAATCGATGCTTAAGAGGTAATGCATGAATCAATTTTTTTCTCTTGAAGAATCGATTTTTAAGATATAAATTGATTCAAGGAAACTTGAATTTATCCTCTTCCTTGTAAATCTGTTCAAGAAAACTGTTCCTATTCCTCTTGAAGAATCGATTCAAGAATCAATTCTTAAAAGGTAAATTGATTCAAGAATACTTGAATCAGTTCTATTCCTCTTGAAGAATATTTGAATCAATTTTTTAGAGGAAGGCCGAATCTATATTCGATTCGTTCTATTGAAATAAATTTTTATACTTTCATAAATCAACTCTAGAGGAACTTGAAGAAAGTTCATATTCCTCTTGTAGAATCGAATGTGTATATTTAGAATTAATAACCAAAAAGTATTATTTATAGGTGGGGTGAGATATAATATTATATAGAATATTCTTTTTACCCTTTATATATGATTTAATTTGATACTAATTAATTTATCGTATTAAAAGATTTAGTAATTAATCAATGATACCCAAATAAATAAATAAAATATTAAAAATTTAATCATTATTAACAACAAAAAACTCATTATTTAAAAAAGAAAATATTAAATAAGGAAGTTAATTAAAAGTAAATAAGGAAATATTATAAAAAGTATTAAAAATCCAAAAAATTGAGAAAATTACACGTCTCATTGGAGCGCTCTGGAGACGACACGTCAGCAAGAAAAATTTCTACTATAGTAACTATAGCAGAAACTTTTCTTGATAGCAGAAACTTTTCTTGCTGACATGTCATCTCCAGAGCGCTTCAATGTGTCGTGTAATTTTCTTAATTTTTTGGATTTTTAATACTTTTTTAAAGTATACTTTTTTTAATATTTTTCTTATTTAACATTTTCTTTTTTAAATAAGGCAATTACTATTGTGCACCAATTTTTAAGGTAAAATTGTACCAAATTTTACACATGACCCGTAGTATTAATACTTCTTTCAACCCGGTTGGATCATTATGAACGAGTTCCTCCCTGTCATAATTTTCTCTTTCTAATTTCTTTCAAACACACTCTCTCTCTCTTCTCCCCTACCCTATCTCCCTCTCTCTACCATAGCTTTCTCTCTTTCTCATTTTCTCCCGTCATAACTTTCTCTCTTCTCTAATTCCTCTCCACATCGTTGTTTTTCCCCTTTCCTAACTCACAGTTTCTTTCTCATTCTTCTTCGGTGGCGCAGAACAAAGGCAGCGGAAGAAGACGATGGGGCGGAGAACGAAGGCAGTGGAAGAACTAATTTTTCTCCAGCACGCGGAACATAGGTAGTGGAAGAAGATGACAGGGCGGAGAATGAAGGCGGTAGAGAAGAAGACGGTGATGTCGTTGGGGATCCTGTCTCTCAACATGCAATTAAAAAATTTCAGAGATCTGTTTAAAAATTATTTGGAATATGTGTCTATTTCTTCTTTTCAAAAATTAGTGATGGTGTGTTGCTTGTTGGAGCTCCGGTTGAGATTGAGATGAGAAGAAGATGAGAAGAATGGAGCTTAGATGATTGAGATAAAATTTATGGTGTTAGAGAACAAGGATAATTTGAACATTCAGAGTTGAAATTGAGATTTCATTAGTTAAATTCATTGTTATTGTGTTTCATATTTCCTCTAATTGTATTATAATTTTATGGTGTGTATCGTTACACATTTCCGAGGACTTTAATAGTTGTTTTCTGATTTCATTTTCTGGTGGCTTTAATATAGTGTGTATTGGGACTATTCTGAGGTGTAGATGATTTCTATGTTAATTGTAATAAATATGTTTTAGTTGTACTAGTTCTAATTTTATGATGTATATATTTTTCTTAATTAATGTATTGCAGTCTACTTTTTAAATTTTTAATAGGTGTACATGTTAATTGTAATCAACATTTTCATAACAATTTTATTAGTTTTACTAGTTGTAATTTCATAATGTATAATTTTTCTTTCTAAATATATTTATCTTTAAAATTTTACATATCAATATTTTAATGTTTAATATCCAACTGTACTAGTTGTAATTTTATAATGTATATGATTTTTTAAAAAAATGTACTAGTTTAAAAATTAATACATATTATTAAAATAAATCAATTATTCAATGTTATACAATTTTTTTACACAAAATTAATAATACATTAATGAATAATGAGTAATACATTTTTCCAATAAATTGTATACACATTATTTATGAAAAATATTCAAATTCTTAATATAAGATTGTAGTTATCACAAGACTTTACTTATTGTAAATTTGGGTGTGGCTTGAAATCAGGAAGTTAAAAAAAATACTCTTTTTCACCAATCACTTAATTCACAAAATATTTGACAATGGAAAGTAATTTTAAACATAAAAAATATTGATACATTTTATATGAAAAATATATACATTAGTTAATTAAAACTTATACAATATAAATTATTGGATTCTACTTCCCAATTCCACCTCCACACCCTAACAGCACATAGCAACCATCGACCAACACAGTGAACACAACCATCTCCTAATCCCTAATTGTAAACCTCAATTCTACACCAACCAAAATTTATAATTGAGGGAGGAGCGCTTATAGAGAGGAGGCGGAGGGTGGGCAGATTTGGAAAGATGAGAGAGAAGATGACAGGAGAAGTTTATGAAGACAATGGCGAACGGATCGAGGAGTGGAGTGAGGGAGGAGACAGCTCGCCAAGGAGATCTGACGGAAGGAAAGCAGCAAGAGGCGGAGCGCATATTGAAAGTGAAGAAAGAGAGGGGGATGTCTGCAAATTGGAGAGAAGAGTGAAGTGGATGGGCGTAAATGACCCATTTGGGTATTTTAGGATTATATAGTTGACCCATTTTTATATTCGGATCCTATTTTTAGTGTACACTAATTGTACAATAGATCAATTCTTTAAATAATGTGTTTTTTATTTTTATTAATTATTAAATTTTTAATATTTTATTTATTTATTTGGGTATCATTAATTAATTACTAAATCTTTTAATAAATTAATTAATATAAAATTAAATCATATATATAAAGGAGAAAAAGAATATTCTCTCTCATTCCACCTATAAATAAAACTTTTTGGTTATTCATTCTAAAAATACACATTCGATTCTCCAATAGGAATATGAGCTTTCTTTCAAGTTTCTTTAAAGAATTAATTTATGAAAGTATAAAATTTTATTTTGATTGAGCAAATCAAGTAGAGATTCGATCTACCTCTAAAATTTTGATTCAAGTATTCTTGAATCGATTTACCTCTTAAGAATCGATTTAAGTATTTCTGAATAGATTTAAATCTTGAAAAATCAATTTTTAAAGAGTAAGAGGATCGATTCAAGTACTTGAATCGATTTACATCTTAAGAATCAATTTTTCAAGATGAAAAAAAACTGATTCAAGTATTACCTTTTAAAATCGATTCAAGTATTATTTAAGATCTACCTCTAAAGTATTGATTCAAGTATTTTGCAAGTGAAAGAGGATCGACAATTCAAGCACTCTTGAATCGATTTACCTCTAGAAAATATGAGGTTGTAAAACTAATTCATATATAGAATCGAAAACTTAAGTTCTTAAGTTAAATGATTATTTCATATAAAAAACATTAAAATTGAGTCTTTAAATATTTGTTTATTTTTTAAATTTAGTGTATTAATATTTATTTATTTACATATATCTTAATTATTCAATTATGATATATGAATTATAAAATTTATTTTTTTTAGTTTTTTATATAATTCGAAAGTAATAAAATTAATTTAAAAAAAAATAATAAATTCATTACAAATTTATGAATATTTAAAAAAATATTATAGTATAACTTAATTTTATTTATATATTTTACATTAGTTTCTTAAAAAATAAAAATTAGTGGAAATAGAATTACTATTATATAGTTAATTAAGAAATATTAAACCATAATCATGAAAAATAATACTCCATTTAAATATTATTTATAATGTTACGTATATTTAAAAAAACATATATAGCAACTATTTAAAATATTTTAATTATTTTATTTTATTAATTATAAAATGTTTGACCTTATTTTTCATAAATAATCAATATATATATATATATATATATATATATATATATATATATATATATATATATATATATATATATATATATATATATACAAAGTTCTTTTTCGCTAACGTGTTGTTCACGAATAGTCTTACTATTTATTTATTTTTTCTATACACTTATTATGACTTATTTACTTTAGTATCATTAATTACAATTAATAAATAAATCATTCGATATAAATAAATTAATTAGTATCATATCAAATCATGTATTAAAAAAGAATAAATTGAGATTTTTTTTATATGTAATTTATATTTATTTTAGACAAACAATAAAATTAAGGATTTATTACTAAGAGTTACATACTTTAATTATAATTGCATTTAAATACAATGAAAAAATGAAATACTAACAATGACATAAATATACAATAGAGACAAAATTGCTCCTATATGGCTGCACATTTTTTTTAAAGACGGGAGAGTAAGTTTTTAATTGTTATGTTATAAAGTAACATTTAAAAAAATATATAAGTTAAGATTCTTTTAAATAATTAGATTATATGTACATATAGGAGTATATATTAACTTTTTATATGATTTTAGTCATACGTTACATTATCAAAAGTCAAATGTTATAATTTTTAAAAAATTCTTGATATTGATGAAGAAATTATCTAGCTACAAGAAAAAAATGGTCACTTACTATGGGATACATGAAATAATGCATAATTGCTATAAACTACATTACTTAAAGAACTAATACTCATAACAACACAATTATAAATTGTGATACCATAAATACTCTTATGTGTTTGCACAATTTTGTTTTGCACAATTTTGTTTTTGATCTGACAGCTGTTCGGCTGCCGGCCGGCGGTGACCCGACAGTGGTCCGGCGATGGTCCGACGACCGGCCGGCGGTGGTCCTGCAGCAGTGGATTATAATGAATTAAGGTTATATTTGATATTTTACTTTAATATTTGTATGTGAGAATAATTTTTTGAATTCATTGTATCTCCTAATAGTTTAGGATAAAAGTGTGTACCTAAGAGTGATTTTTCCAAAAAAAAAAACTCCTTAATTAATGTTGTTACGTTATATAACACAGATTATTTAATTATAAAAATAAGAATAATAATTAAATGATTCCGCGAGTTTATACTAGTATATATATATATATATATATATATATATATATATATATATATATATATATATATATAATTTCTGCTAGAGTAATGTAATGAAAAAATTAAATGAGAAAAAAATTAAAATAAAAAGTATAATATATATATCACTAGGAGAAACATGTTTCTTCATAAAATAAAATAATTATTATATAGAAATAACAGAGAGAGAAAAGGAGAAAGTCGTCTCTGTGTGATTCTCCCCCTTGATGTCTGAAGATATGAAAAAGGATAAAAATAATTATTATAAAAACAATAGAGAGAAAAAGAGAAAGGTGACCTTGTTTTCAAGAATCGGACCCTCAACCATTAAGTTATATACATACATTGGAAATTATATAAGATATATATACCTATTACTTTTAAATTTTTATATAAGAAATATTCTTTTCTTTTATATGGTCGTGCCGCATCACTAAATACATTGAAAATTATATAAGATATATATACCTATTACTTTTAAATTTTTATATAAGAAATATTCTTTTCTTATATATTGTCGTGCCTTATCACTAACGACTTATGCGCTGTGACACTTCAATAATTTACCATAAAATAATATTTTCTTTAAAAAAATATCTAAATTTTCAATATTTTATTTATTTATTTGAGTATCATTGATTAATTACTAAATTTTTTAATGCAAATAAATTAAGGGTTCCACTAAATGCACTCCCCTTTTTATTTAATATCACCCCTATTATTATATATTTAAATTCTATATTATTTAAAAGTCTAAATGACCCACATTTAATTTAATGAACACCCTAATCTTTTTAAATCATGTAGGTGAGCCACATCATCGCATTTTAAAATATATCATCGATGGATTAGAGGAGTTAGCTTATTCACTACAAAAATGTTGTTCATTTGTGACGATCTTAGTGACGGCTTTGAAGCTGTCACAATGTTGGTCGTCACTAATTTTTTGTGACGGAATGCCATCACAATTGTGACGGCTTTTGTGACCGGGTATGGTAGACGGGCTTTTGTGACGGGGTATGGTAGACGGACTTTTGTGATGACTTGTTATCCGTCACTAATGCCCTCACAAATCTTTTTTTCCAGAAATGATTAAGGGTATAAACCCGTCACTAATTTTTTGATAAATCAACTAGCTAATTAGGTGATCGAACCGTGCTCAAGCCACCTGGCCCAAGCGGCTTACTCTTTTTTTTTTTGAATTTGTATTTAATTTTGCCCAGTATTATATGCTAGAATGTCCAGCCCTTGGGAGATTTGAACCCTTGACCTCCCATGTGGGGGTATGGTAGACGGGCTTTTGTGACGGCTTGTTATCCGTCACTAAGGTCCTCACAAATTTTTTTTTTCCAGAAATGATTAAAGGTCAAAACCCATCACTAATTTTTTGATAAATCTCCTAGCTAACTAAGTGATTGAACCGTGCTCAAGCCACCTAGTGTTATCCGTCACTAAGACCCTCACAAAATTTTTTTCTAGAAATGATTAAGGGTCAAAACCCGTAACTAATTTTTTGATAAATCTCCTAGCTAACTGAGTGATTGAACCGTTTGACCTCCCATGTGGGGGAGGAGTTTAAGAGTAATGAATGACCACTTGAGTCAAGGTGATTCTTATTTTTAATATTTAACATTTATTGTATATATCATAATTTTACTATGTAATGTTGTACACTCATAATTCAATAATAAATCTTATACTGGATATTGTCTTAAAATATTAATATATTAAAAAGTAATATATATATATATATATAATTAACAAGTAGTTTCTAATAAATTTTTGAAAAATACATGTGTCATCATTTAGTACATTGTTGACTTTTTAATTATATATGTTAATCTATTATTCGTTTATGTTTATTTATTGTAATTAAATTCTCATTTGTTAATAAGTTATGGTTAATTTTTTTTATTTATTGCAATTAAATTCTCATTTGTTAATAAGTTACGTTAATAAAAATTATAATTTGATTTCTATGAAAAAGTATTTTATTTATAAAGAAAATGTATTTAATTTAATTTTAAAAATATGAATATTATATTAAAAATTAGTATCATTAAAAAATTAAATAAAAAATTTACCATTTATTTTAATTTTATAATTTAATATACATGTCGGTGTATATATTTAACATCAGTACATTTATTTTATTTAATTTAATTCTATCATAATTTAATATGATATAATATAATTAAAAAAATATAAATATTCTTAATTACCTTAATACCCACAAGGATTATTTTTATTTCATCATAAAATATAAAAAAATCATTAATTCAAATAATAATAACAAAAAATTATAATAGTATTAATTATTCTTAAAAAAATACTTCAATATTGATTATAAATTTCAATATGTATTTTTCATTTAATATATATATATATATATATATATATATATATATATATATATATATATATATATATATATATATATTAAAGTACAGTGTCTATTTAATAACAAACATATAAATATCTTTTATTTTACTATATAAAATATAATATTTAAAATAAATTTTATATCTCGCGTAACACTCGGATTATATATATATATATATATATATATATATATATATATATATATATATATATATTCTGCATTCATTATATATATTATAATAAATAAATTATTATGAATGTTTGTTTTATTTTTTAAATATCTAGCCACAATATTTAGTTATGTACACATATTTAGTATATACTTATTAGGATTTTTTTCAATACAGGACCTGAAAGATTTTTTCTATCAATTCAGGATAGAAAGATATGAAATTATCAATACATGACCTAAAATCATATAATTAATAAAAATATTTAAAAATACATTAAAATTTCATGGTTTTAGGTCCTGATAGTTTCATATCTTTCGGGTCCTGAATTGATAGCAAAAATCTTTCAGGTCCATAATTGATAGTTTACCTATCTTTCGGTTTCTGTATTGAAAAAAGTCCTTATTATTATTTAATTCATATTTATTACAATAATATATAAATTAGTTTGCTTATTTCACGAGTAATTTAATTATAGTAATAGTAATTAGTATATTACATTCTCTCACATTAATTATTTTGTCACATATTACAACTCTTCATTCATCCTTATATGTAATATTTCATATATTTATTTGTATATATTTATTATCATATATATATTTATACTTATAATGTATATATACTAATTATATACGTAAATATAATGTATTACACATGTGTATGCATTAATTTCTATTTATACTCATAATTCAATAATACATCTTATACTATATATAAATTATATTTAAAACATTAATATATTAAAAAATAATGTGTATATATATATATATATAATATTTAGTTATGTATACATGTGTAATATATACCTATTATTATTTATTTATTTTTATTACAATAATATATTAATTAATTTTCTTATTTATGGAGCCATAGTCAGATTTCACGATATATATATACTAGGAGAGCTGCACCTCACTTTGTGAGGTGCTAGCCCGTTTGATGTGAATTTTTTGTAAACTTAATAAGTTGTCATTGTTTGCATATTCAGCGAATTTAGTGGAAAAATGATACATTCTGAGTATTCACTGTTGTGCTTTGAATTTCAAACAGGTCTTTACCTCCCTCTAACAATAGCTATGAAGTTAAAATGGATTTATAATATTTGTATCACAATTTCACTTGTGAAATATAGAGAGAAAAAAATGGGAAGAAGGATTGTCTTCCGAAACATCTAAGTCCGAATCTTAGTCTCTTGTAAAGTAAACATGATCATCTCCAGAGATCTCTTGGGTGAAAAGCCATACCTGCTGAAAAAATTTGTTATTGAATTGATTAGGGTATTGACAGTGCGTAAAGTTTGTATAGCCCAAAAATAAAAAACATCACACAACAAGCATTACCTGTTCAGCATATTAAGGGCCTTGGCAGCACCTAACACACCAAGCACACTATCATATTCCAGGAGTATGGTATAACACTCGATATGGCTCGACAATTATTTGGTGGAGTCAATTGCCACCTTCAATACTTGATAATACAGCATCATTGTTGTGACTATCACCTTGTTTTCAACAATAATAATGTCATCAACCAAGTCTCGGACAATAGGCCTGTCATCCATAAAATCCACATATTATTGTTTCATGAAAAAACTTAATTTATTTTGTAAGTTTTATTAATTACTGTGTTACTTCTGAGGACACTAACAAGACCATCAAATATGGTCTTTACTTGAAGCAGGCACTCAATTTGTTGTACAGCGTCACTGACAGACGACTGCTCGATACTTAAGTTCTCAACGTGAATGAGTTAAGTCTAAACATTATCCCCTTGCCTGTACATGTTTTTGCTTTAAAGAAATCTTGTAACTAAAGGTTCCACTGTAGTAGAAAACATATACAGGTCATCTATGTAAAAAAAAGGAAAAAGCAGATGTCATATAAGTAACTCAATCTATATTGAAACATTTAAAAACTTCAGAAAACAACCAAATAGTTTTTCAGTGATCATATATCTAATAATATCAACGGAGTGGTGTATGTAGACATTAATCAAATGACTGATGCTTGAAATTCAAAACTCCATAACGCGAAAACAGTCACCTCTAAAGTACTTTACAATCAAGTTGTTGTAGAAGAAATTTTTTTATAATTCCATAAAGGTAAAAAGAAATAGTTTGGGAGCTGATGACACAAATTATAACTAATATAGGATCCATCAAACCTCAGTTAGAACATTTAAGCCCGTAGCTTGCAATCATGTAAATGAAAAAACTGAAACAATAAAAAAATGGAATCTAACATACTTTGGCTCAATGAGATTCATAGTGTAGATGAAGGGTAAACCCGTCTTATAATAACAGGTGTAAAAAGTATGGACCAAACCTAAACCTAACCAAAGGAAAAAGATTTTAGATGTATGGGTAATAGATTTTTTCCACACTATTCAACAAAATAGATATTTACAATAGCACTTGTTCTTGCTGTAACATAGTTAATTTTTATACTGAATATGGCAGATATGAGGTTGTTGTAAATAGTGGTATGAAAGATAACATCACAAAGTAGGGGTAACCTAAGTAAATAAATAAAGTCAACGGTTGATCACATCGTATCGAGAGAAATGGGCAGAGAACTTAATAGAGCCTACAAATTTGCTATAAAGTAACTCAAGTTAAGATTCAACCCTTTTGAAAGGAAGGTCAAGCTAAATGAGTTGAAACATTTGTACCAAGTGACACTGATATTTACCACATTACATAAATTCAACATTTAGGGGAAAAATGTTATGCTGAATGAATTGTAAACATTCATACCATTCGTGCCAGCGATGAGGCTACACAACTCTTAGTAATCCATTTGAATACACATTGGTAAAAAAGCTCCAATGTATTATGGGATATCACTTATGCAGAAATCAATTATGAATCTTGCAAAACAGATTTCAACAAGATCAGCAATATAAGGGTACTTATTGACAAGTAAGGTTGATAAAGTCATGATAATAATAATTCATCATTCAACATTTACAAAAAAAATAATAAAAAATAAAAAAAGGGAGCATAAATGTAACATGAACCTTCACCTTAATGTAGCACTGACTATTACAAATAATAACATAATCAGTATGTAACATTTAACTCAATAATCTAGAATGTTGCTTCTCATCTTGTTTCAATTTTAAAAATATAGTGGTGAAACATGATACAGAGAAAACCTTTTGTATGTGCAGTAAAAATGAAATATAAGCAGCACAAGTATTTTATACCTTGGTACATAGTTATTAAAGGCGCGCCCGACCCAAGGCTATACCCCTGGCGCCTCAATATAGGTTTTCAAGGCACGAAGTTTCAAGGCGCGCGCCTTTGTGCGCCTTTTTGCGCCTCAACATGTGCGCCTTGGGCGAGCCTTAGGCGCCCCTTGAGAATGACCATGTTTTTGTGTTGATTTTCATCTTTGATAGTTGAAGTAACACTAAATAGCACTTCTAATTAGGGTTTACCAGTTCATCCTCCTAAGTTAAGACCCATTAAGATGCCCTTGGTACAATATCCCAAGTATTAAATTAGGGATTTGAGAGTTAGAATTCACTCTTCATTCCACCTACGCGACATACACATATCAATAACTCCAGCCTCCAAGCCTTCAACTGCCGCCCGTCCGCCGCGCCTCCGACCACTGCCGGTCTGTCTGGTTTCCATCACTGGCTTACCGAAGCAAACTAGTATTAACCTTAAAATTAGAGGAAAATCATCGGGGGCAACTGTCACTGGTTCCAAAAAGAAAGGAAAAGAAGTAACGAAGGAAAATGGAACTACTTTAAGGTTACTAGATGAAGAGGATAAAGAAGAAGAAGATAATGTTGGATTTGAAGAGAAAAAGATTTTAATGAGGAAGAACAAATTGATGATGAGGACTTGGAGTTTGATGATGAAGAGATGATAATTAAAATATATTTGCTGCTAGATTTTTGTGTGATTCTTTGATTGACTTATTTTATTTCAAATATTATGAATTTTCGTATGTGCATGTTTAATTTTGGCTTAAATGGCTTAGTTCATATGGCATGCTCATATAAATTGTTATATTATATGTCTTTTAAACTTATTTTATTGGGTAAATATGTTATATATGAGTTATATTTAGTGTAGAATAAATAATGGTGCTATATTATACATTAATTCCGAGGCCACCTCAGGCGTGCGCCTTGCGCCTCAGGCACAGATATGCCTCGGTGCGCCTTGGTGCGCCTTGCGCCCTTAATAACTATACCTTGGTAATAATTAAATGGAATTAGCGTTCAGAATTTCATCATAGATAATGTTTTTTGTGTAACTTGTTTCTTACTCTAATGGTGTCGATGGTCTAATAAGAACTTTGATTCTATTTGCAGTTTGGGCCCTTGATAATGCGACGTAAAGCTGGCCGTGTGAAAATATAGGTTCTTTTAAATAAACACCAACATAATCTAAAGTTTGGTCTTGTGCTTTGTTAATTGTCATTGCATAGCATAGTCGTACTGGGAATTGCTTCTTTTAAATGGAATAGATGAAAAATTATCATGTAGAGTCTCAAATGTAATTCGTGGAATGAAGACAGATTTGCCTATGTGAGTGCCTGCTGAAATTTCAGCATATATAATATTTCTATCAAAGCCCTTGCAAAGAAGTCGTGTGCCATTGCAAATTCCTTCAGTTGGGTTGATATTTCTTAAAAACATTATTAGAGCATTAATTTTTAAGCATAATTTGTGTGGAGAAAGCCCAGGAGGGGTTAAAGAATGAAATAATTCTTGCTGATCTGGTGTGACATAGGGGCATGCGCTTTTATCACAACTAAAATATGTAGTTTCTTCTCCTGGAAATTTAGTAATCAAAGCGTCATTTATTTCATGGACAAACTCATTTCTTGTAGTAAGTATGGCTCTTCTAACAAATAAGGAAAAATCAAAATTTTCATCATTTATGTTTGGAAATACTATATTAATCAATGTATCTATTGAGTCTGTATCATTCGTGTAAGGAATGTTAACTGTAAGTGGTATCTGGATTTCATCTTTTTCACTTTTTTTTGTTCAGTTCCATCCCCTACTCTTAGTAAATAATCTGAAAAATTGGGATCAAGTAATGCGCGCATATTTTGCTGAAGCTTTAATTTCTCAAAGTGAGGCAACAAAGGTGACATTGCAATGGAAGTGTTTATAATGTCATTTCTGGAAGCTTGTGCAATTATTGGCAATGTTTGTCGAAAATCTCCCCCAAAGACAATAACTTTACCGCCAAAATGTATGTCTGAATTCATTGTCTTTTAACATTTTATCAAAAGTTTCAGTAGTATTACGTTTTGCCATTGTAGCTTTATCCCAAATTATTAGTTTTGCTGCTCTTATTAGATGAGCTAATGTGCCATGTTTACTGGTATTTCATGATTGGAAGTCATTTTCATTTAGAGGCAGTTTAAATCTTGAATGTGAAGTTTTCCCTCCAGGGAGTAAAGATGCTGCTACTCCGGAGGTTGCTGTAGCAAGTGCAATATGACCTTCCGATCTTATTGTAGCAAGCAATGCTTTTTATAGGAAAGTTTTTCCAGCACCTCCAGGGCCATCAACGAAAAATACATTTGGTAAGTTATTGTTAACGTGGTATAGTATTCGATCATATACAGATTTTTGTTCTTTATTCAACTTTTCAACAACTAAAATGTCTTCATTAAGTATATGCACATCATGCTCAACATGTAATTCTTTCGTCAGGTTATCATAAAAGCTTGCTGGTTGCTCATCGTCAACAGTGAAAAAGTCTTCCAATTTTTTTCCCATTGAGTAAAGATAATAATCAAGAATATTTAGGACTTTTTGTGTGATGACGTTATGTGGCATGGTGTGTTCTTGCATAAAATCTTCCGATAAAAAATCCTCAAATTTCAACCATAATTGTTTTGGGTTTTTTGGATTACAATAAGCATGGACTGTGGCAAATAATTGACGCAAAGCATCAGATATTAAATATATTGCAACTTCTTGAATACACATTTCAGCAATGTTATCATCTTCTATTAGTCCTAGTATTTGTGATGTCTCTCTATATGTAGAATATGTAGTTTCATTTATAATTCTCAAATACTTAAACGAAGGTGGCTTTCTAATATGCAGTAGTAAGAGCTTCAAACAGAATGGTTCACCTTGAGATGGTTGACAGCTAGCAATTCTGGCAACTACTTGGAGTTTTACACGAGGTTTCCATTCTTTTATGTCATCATGCCATGTAAAATATTCAGGGAACTCAATTTATAGGCAGTTGAGGCTTTTCGCGTACTCATCATTTTCATTCATATAAAAGAATTGTGTTAGCATTGTTTTTTTAGCTTTAGGGTTGTTGGTAATATTAGTCAAAGACTGATCAGCAGGAAAAGTTATGGTGTGTTCATTTTCTAGATGAATTGGTAGGCATATTATAGGAGGATAAATATGGCTGAGTTCGAATTTAAATATTCGCCAAATTGCTTCAGGTGGAGAAATCCATCTAGCGTTTCGGAAATTGTTTATTTCATCAACCACTGGGTCATCAATATTTGTAAGTAGTGTATACGAAATTTTATCGTAGCCTTTGTAATTATATTTGTACATATATTTTATGGTCTGAATGGTTGATTAAATTTCCACGTTAATGTGGCAGTTAAATTTGGCAAGCAGATATGAATTATAAGGCACAACCCATCTATTATCAAGTTGGGAACCCCTAATAGTGATAGTGCGTTTGTTATCAGTACGGCGATATATAGGGTATGAATTCTTTTCAAATTTTGTGCTCTCTGAGAATTGTTTAGGATATTTGAACTTGCAAAAACCTTTTTTCATACAAGGGCATGCTGGGTTAAGCACCACAAGGGCCATGTATCATATGTTTTGTTACTAAAGAAAATAAATACGAATCAGTAGATGGATCTGGTATCTCTGCAGAAACAATTCTATCAAAGGCCTCAGAAGTAAACATTTTTTATGACTGATTTAAGATGAATAAAAATGAGCATAAGGTAAACCTCTTTTCTGAAATTCAATCACGCAAGTGTACGCAACAATATGACCAAAAATTTCGTTGTCAAATAATTTCTTTTTAAAACCCTGGAGTTTTGCATGGAATATTCTAGCCACCAAGTCTGGTCTATTCTGAATTTCATCAGAAGCTAAGGATAACGCCTTAATTTCCGGCCAATTTGGATTCGAAGTAATTGTCAAGAATAAATCTGGTTTCCCATACCGTTGTACTAAAGCTATAGCAGTGGAATGTTTGTACGATGTATTGAAGGTTGTACTGCTGCTATTACTCAATGAATACGGTGGGAGGCTCTCATTTTCTACAACGAAAAGCATCACCAACGGCAGCAGAAGGTGTATGAATATGTACGTATTGATGGTGATTTTGTGCTTGGTGTTATGGTGTGGAGTTTTGGGACTACATAGGTTGAAAGAGAGATGTGTTCTCAATCTCTTGATCAAACAAAACAATCAGCAAATTGACTCTCTCCACCAACTCCTGCAGGTTACTACCTTCTCTCTCATTCTCCTCTCATCTACTGTATATCTAATGTGTGCGCTTTGTTTTCTTGGAGGACAGAAGGAGATAGAACTAAAATTTCAATGATGTTGGTGTTGATCTTTACATTCGTTTGTCGTGTCTTCGGAATTGGGTATTTTCAATTTCCTGCTCAAACTTGATGCTACTATCTCTGAAAAATTCTTGCATTTTTTGATTTATCAGTGAATTCAAACCACTCTTCTTTGTTTTCCAAATAGTGACGATGGTAATAAAAATCTTTAATTCATAATTCCAATAGTGGTTGTTTTTGTTTTGGTAACTGGCATTGTAGGAAATAAAAATCCATAAGTCTTAATGACTTAACCCTATTATGATTAACGAGATCTAAATTATGAAGTGAAAGTATACCTTTATTACATTGAGTCCTCTAGGTGGAATACGAACTCGAAGATCGGTAGGTCTTATGGTCTTTCTCAACTAAGTCTCCTTATTCCTTTATGAGATCGTCGTAATCCCCCTCGATAGGGAGAAGAGAAGACTATGTGCGGCTTAGTGTATTGGGACCATAACCAAGGAGCCTTTATATACTTGGGCCACCCATAATCACTCAGTCATGTAGTATTGAGTATCTACTAAATTGGTCCATATCAATAATATTATAGCTTATAGACTTTTAATTTTAATTGGATCATTTAATTAAGTTCATAAAATAATTAAATAGCTAATATAATTGCAAAATAGGAATAATACATTGCCCACAAATTATATTGGAAATTATAAATTTCCTAACAGCATGGTCTTGGTTGCTGCGAGGTGGATGCAAAAGAGAAAATGGTGAATGTAGAAGGGAAATTGAATAGGCAAAAAAATGGGAATGATTATTTGAGTAACCCAACAGACAACAACCTTCATTTCTTTTTTATTTAATTTATTTATATTTAATTTTAAAATCAAATCTTAATCTTATAGTGTTAAATTATTTATGTTGTTTCATACAATTAATTTGACTTCCATAATATCTTTATATATATAATAGCACTTATTTTACCATGGGTGCAAGATAAAATGTTTTTCCCCCAAAACCAATTTTACCATTTTAGATTAAATAATATTCACCTATGGTAACTTATGTGCACTACTCTCTACTATTGATTAGTTTCAATTAAATCAACACCGTTGATTGAATTAAGTCTTTCCAATGTAAAACCCTAATTTTTCATTTCATTTTATCGGCATCTATTACCAATCAAAGAAGAAAGAAAAAAATAGGGATGAAGAAAGAAAAGAAAAGAGAAAACCAATTGTCCCAAAGTTAATCTCGACACTAAGTAAGAAACCCTTTTGAATCATTTCTCTTAAGATTGGGAGAGAGATAAGCAAGGTAGGGTTTATTTTATTGTGGAGGAACGCCACTGCGGTGAAGATTTGGAGATGGAAGAAGCAGACGTAGGGTCTATTCTATTTTGGAGGAATCGCCAATTTTGTGAAGACCGCAGAGGAAATCAAATTTCCTGTCACAAATGACTGTCAAAACGACTGCTTATGGATTTTACAATGACGATGTTTTTTGTTTCAACAACATCGACTCCTCCTCCGACTTACTCGTTGAAGCCCTGCTCAACCTTGATTTCTCCGACAATGAATGTTTCTCTCCGCAGGAAGATGAATTTGTGTCGCATAAAGATAATTCTTTTTATTCTTCGTCCTTTTCATCCGCCTTTTTCGGCGCCGATGACTTTGATACATCTCCGCCGGCGAATTCGTTGTTCTGGTAATTAATTCTGCCTTCTCTCTCTCTTTTTTTTGTTGGGAAAAATAATAACACAATTGCGTATTTGAGAATCACATGAAACATAATGAATTTATTTGTTGAATATTATACAAAATTTCTGATTTGTATCAATTTTTTTTTATTTGTGGAACATAAAGAAAAATATAATTGCAGATCATATGTTCTTTATATAGCTTTTATTGCTTTTTGCGGTTTGTGTTATTAAACTTTAAGAATATAAATCTGTTACAGAGATTCATTCTGTTTCCCCATGATTCTATATTCTATTTTCTCTTGATTGCACATCATATTTATATATATTGGGACTATAAAGATGTTGTTGTGCAAGACTATAAAGATTCTATATTTTGTTTCCCCATTTATATATTCTCTTTTAATGATGATGCTGGGACTATAAAGAGAACGAAGAAAGACCAGGAATATATTAAAGTTGTATATATTAGGTGATACATGTATGTGATTGTCACATTTACTGATTTTATTTGCTTGGCTTGCACGTATATACAACATCTGAAATCTTAATATGTTTCAGGTTAATGTTATAGTACATAGCTTGGAGATAGAGAGACTCAAATTTGTTAATCTGAAGGATTAACCCTCTAATTCTCACCTCCTTTTGCTATCAAAGTTCAGTAAGTTATGTCTCTTACTCAGTTTTGGGAGTTATATAATGGCATAATATTTGATGGATTAATTGAATTTGCAGGAAGAGTTGTATGCCAAAATATATAGGCTCTCTTATATGGGAGATTTATTCAAAAGGATCTCGTGCCAGTCATTTTCTAATTTCTTTAAGATGGACACATTGGTGAAGGTTGGTGTATGGCGTTCTTCACTTATCGGCAATCTACGTTTCTTTGCATATTTATGTTAATTTTATGTTAAAGTGCTATATTACTTGAAACAAATTTGAAATCGACTTTGAAAAGGGTGAAGACTATAATATATATATATATATCTAAGTTTTTTAATTTCACTTTTCGTAAGCCTCGATATTAAATTCTAATTAAGAAAATACACATCTCACTTTTCATAAGCCTCGATGTTAAATTCTAATTGCTTTGTCTGATCCTGTGAAATTGGATTTTGGCCATCAATGTTGGCAAGTGTTTGGAGACAGTGAGCTAGAACTGGTAAACAAGTGGGCCTTTGAAGGTGAGAAGATGATCCATAGAAAGCCATTGGGGGTAGACAACACATGAAGCACATATGGTATGTAAACTTCTCCTTATCCATATTACTAACCTATAATTATCCCTTAGCATGAAATGATGAATTATCCATGATTAAAAAAAATTAAATGGGTGAAATGACATGTATGACTTTAAAACTTAAAAGTCGCCCATTTGAACAAATATTGTGTTACATGTACCAAGCCAAGACAAACAACAAGAGAATGATTTTAGCAATATTTTAACTTCCTGTTGCATACCTTAAAATATTAGACTGTGAGAAGTTACCATGTTAATTATATGGAATTTAAGAAGAGCAGATGTCTGATTATATGTTGATACACCTTATAATTACCGATAATTAGTCGCTTATTTACATTACAATGAAAGCCAAATGTTCGTAGAAATACCTCAATGGAAAATTTTAACTTTTATTGTGACTTTGTTTAATCAGTTATTGTAATAAGAATTAGAACTGTTGTAATCATTTTGAGGCCTTTTTTTTTAAGCACATGACATTATATGTGGAAGACTTTTCTATGGAAGGCAGTTTCCATGGTACACCTGAACATTGAGTACTCCCACTTAGCATGAATGACTCTTCTATGGAAGGCCTAACAATCTCAAAGGTGCTACCATGATACAAGTTCGTTCATTTTTTTTCTAAAAAATCTAACTCTATCATAGTTAGGAATTTATCCAGTGAAATAATTAATTGCCATTGTTGAATCCGTGAAGAACATTGGGCCAAGACTCTTCATTGGAACCCGGCTTAAACGATTGCAATAACGTACCTGTGTTTGTCGAAGTTGATCCCTTTGGTTGCTATGGACAAGTTTGCTATCTTTTAGCTTATGTTAAATTCTACATTTTTTATACTTTTTTAGTGAATGTTGCATTTTATTTTTGTAGAAAATCGGATGTGATGATTGAGGTTTGTCAATTTGTCAGGGTTTCTCATTTATGCTTTCAATTTTTGAATTTTTGTACATGCTTAGATATATATGTATTGCAATTCTGCAGTATAAAGAATAAAAGTATTCAATAATATTTAAGTGAATTTATTCAAAGATTTTATTTTTCTGCATCATCTTTTTAATCAAATGAATGTTTTATGTTCCTTAGATGCATTATACCTACGACTGATGGGATATATATGAAATGTTTAGATGCTAGATTTTGCAGCAACTTATCAACCTTATTACTCAACAGTTATTACTATAAGCAATTACAAAGTAGCAATAGATTATTTATCAAATATATGAAAAAAATTCTTTTAACTAAGTAGCAGCAGATTAATTGTTGTCAAAGTAGCGGTAGATTATTTATCAAATTAGCAGCAGATTATCATAAGTTGTTGCCAACAGAAAATCCTATTTTTTATAGCTAAAAATATGGAAAAATGCTACTGAATGATTCTCAAATGTATGAATCTTTCAGGCTTATTTATCATGTGAATATGAGCTGCAGCCAAATTTTATGTCATTACAAGTTGTGATGAAAGTTATTATAAGCCTGATTTATAGGTTTTTTTAACATAATCGTGATGAATATAGTAATGCAGGATTGTGTTCATTTCTGTGACATTGAATCAACTCTTAAGAGTGTTTGATGGAATGCTAAGGCCAGGTGGCTGATGGTTGATAATGTAGCATAGAGTGTTTGATGGAATACTAAGGCCAGGTGGCTGCTAAGGTAGTGATGCAAATGGTCACTACTATTTCTCTTGAATTTAAATAGGTGTTGTTCTTGAAGGTCATTCTTCCTGAAGAGGTGGCTGTATTAAAGCTCACCCTTTTGACATCACAAAACAAATATGTGATACTATTTATGCCAGGGGTGAACAAGGTAAAATATGTCAGAGCTCTTATTTTTATCATAGTCATTGTGGGAATGTATAGTTTATAACATTTTCTTGATTTTTTACATTTTTCTCAAAAAATTAAAAAAATAATGAAAGTCTTTTACTTTAGATAAGTACCATAATGCCATCCTTTTGTCGGAGGGTCTTATTGAAAGCATTTCTGAAACATATGCCTTATTGCAGGTATATGTGCACTCAAGAATCCACCGTGCGGGGATAAATTTAAAGTCGTATTAGAGGAGGATCCAATTAGCAAGTAAAAGCATTTCTTGAAAATGAGGAAGAATGCCAAGATAGAGAAGGTTGCCAAAACGCTGACGGATATTAACTTGGAAGTGGATAGGCTTGGTGGAAAGGTAATTCCATCACTCATCATTATTTTTGCTACTTCAAACATTATAAGTAATTGAATGTATTAAAAAGGTTGTTTTTTTATTATACAATGGTTAGGTTTCCACATTTGAATATGTAGTTTCAATAGGTGCCAGAGCAGTGGAAAAGAATGTTGTGATTTTGATTGAGTTCTTGATGAATCAATTGCCCAAATTGGATGGCATCAGTGCTAATGGTGATGTCAAATTATAGAGAAAAATGTAGGTAATTCAATCTTGAATTTGTAATATATCTTATAGAACCACTTTGTAATATTTTTGTCTTTTGTTAAATTGTTTGATAAATACTGCATTTTTTTATATTTTTAATAGTGAGTGTTGCATGTCATTTTTAAGAAAATATGATGTGATTATTGAGGTTTGATGATCAGTCAGGTTTTCTAATTTATGGTTTCTGTTTTTTGTTAAATTTTGATGCTTAGCTATGTTTGTATTCCGATTTTGCAGTATAGAGAATAAAAGTTTCACACAATGTAAAAATACAGGCGAATGTGAAAAGTATTCACATGTTGTGGCAACTTAAAATATTTCTAACGTAATAAATATCATTTTCTAAGGTAAAATATTGTGCGCCTCTCGCTTTTAACAAATATCATTTCGTGTAATAAATTAATGGGTTTAGAAAATTTTGGACTCTTTGTGTGTGATTGCAAAATAAAAAAAATCTCATCGATTCAGAAGTTACAACTTGGTATTAAGAATTATATACAACTGGTAGGAACTTTATTTTGACTCTTCAAAATAATATGTTTTGACACCATCTCATGTATGCCTCTGAATTCTTCTAGATAAAAAAAGTTTAATTTCAATTTGTGGATATCAGTTTTTGTAGTAGTTTTATAAGCTTAAAATTTATTTTGATCATTTCAGCCACAAGTGGTCGAAATTTCTAATTTAATTTCATGGTAGTGAAAGTTGCATATACATTTTAAATTATATGACCTTCTTTAGTTTGGATTTTGCTGATTTCAAGTAGAAGTTGCTTATATATTTTAAATTTAAGATGACTTTCTTTAATTTAGATTTTGCTAATTTCATAGTCATAAATATTTTATGGAGTATATTTTTATTGGAGGGTTTAATTATGAGTTTATGTATGCAATGTATTTATTTTGTGCTTTATATTATGGTAGTTTGCCACAAACTGAGAATTTTGTTAACTCAAGATATTCCTGAAAGTTATGTTCCATCTCTAATTACTACTAATGTTTTATCCTATTCATGTGATAGCCAAATTTCCACAAAATTTATGTATATCCATTGAATTTATACATGTAAGATGATGATCGTATAATCTGGCTTGATAACTAGTTGCCTATGGCATCTATACTGATTAAAAAGGAGTCTTAGCATAATTCGTCTATTTCTTTAGATTATAATCAAGAATGATAGGAATATATCACATTCAAGGTGCTGTTTGTCTGCTTATTATTAGTGTATTCCTACTTTCATTTTTTGCTTTATATTCACCTTATTGCCTTCTTTTGCTTTTGAAGACTAATAATCCTATTAGATTTTGAATTATTTGTTTAATATCTATTTTTAATGTTGTTCCTGATTTTTCTCAACTTCTCAACCTATTTTTGTTTGTATATTATTGTTTAGTTCAGAATTCATTTTAAATTAGTTGAAACTTGAATCCACCACATCAATGTAGGTCAAGTTAGAAAGAACTTATCAAGCAAATGTTTATGGCAGTGGTTACTTCTTTAATCTGAGTAAGTGCTCTTTTATTATATTAAGGTATTCAAATTAGCAAGATCCTTGACGTTCGTCATCAATCGAATTATGAAATACGTCATCGAGGCAATACTTGAAACTTCAGTTTTCATCACAACCCATCTTCATCTTTTATCACTTTTCAAGAACCTCATATTTTCTTCTAGTGAAAAGAAAATTTTTCTATCCATGTGATCATTTTTAGCACCACTGCAATTTCAAGGATTGCATTTCTGCGTAACCTATTATTGCAACAAATTTTTATTTGCATAACAATGGTATTGCAGTAGTCTGTCAATGTTACTGAATGTAGTGTGTTCTTGATATAGGTTTAATTACTCTTTCTAAGCAAAATTGTTATTGAATCATATATTCCCACTGAAGTAAATTAGTGTTCTTGAATTTGAATCTGTGCACTTTTAAAACATAAAAAAAACTGACTTCATTTTTTCTACAGGATCACAAATGAGAGAAATTGCAGCTGGATTAAAACAATTGTAGATGACATATTGCTCTAATTAGTTGCATATCTCTAGAGCTTACACAACTAGATAATTATTCACACGAAACATATGTATTGCAATTACTTTTTTTATTTTCAATTTTTGAATGTGGATTCTGAGGACTCTTAAATAACTAAAATCTATCTTCTATTTAGGAATGGAGGCAAATAGATTGAGGTATAAGGGGACCAAGGTGAGGTTATACTACATTTTAAAATAAAGGATTGTTTGTTGCTTTAGAGTATTTTCATTAACAAAAAATGTATTGCATATTCTTGAACAGAGACATCATAGCTACCTTAGATATTTTCTGGAACTATATGGAACTGTTTATCATTTCATTTTGAATTCTGCTGGGAGCAGGAGATACATTTAAAGTAGCTCAAGTGATTGATTGGGAATTTATATACGGATATGATATTGTAAGATTGTTGAAGTTGAGAAGGAAAATATAAAAGCATCATCTGGTAAGATTGCCTATTTGAAAGTGATGAACCGACCTACCTCGATTGTAATGATCTAATTTACAGTTTCTTCTAGACAACCAACATTGAATATGGATGCTGAATATATTACACTTTTTTAAAGAGATCAAGAAGCAGTTAACTCGATAAATCAGAAATATATTTGATGGGGGGGGGGGGGGGGGGTTAGTTAGCAACAAACACAGACATTTTGCTTATCATATGACGTCTATTTTTAATTATTAACTTTAATACAACACTCATAGTATATAAAAAGTGAATATTCTAGATCTTTATTTTACATTTTTTCTTAGTAATGTTAGCTCAGAGGTGAGCTCCACTATTCTTTTAATTGTAAGATGTGACTAATAATGACATATGAATCATTGTTAGAGGTGAGGTTCTTGAACTATATATGTTGCGTATAGTACTGTTTGCTGCATTCATGCTCAGATATGTTGTTTTGATATTAAGCAATATATATATAGATGCACCACGTTTTAAGATTGTATTATTGACGTTATTGACATGTTTTATAACATGTACGATAACATAGATTTTTTTAACATTCAAGTGAAAATAATGTCTTATAGAGATATATATTTTTTGCTCTATAATTAGTTAGAGGGATGATGAACTATAGAGAGACTCTATAATTTCAGTGCTTTTTGGATTTTGCTGATGATAATGGTTGGTGTTTTGTAATGAATCAAATATTTATTTTGCCATTTTTTAATTGCCACTTTTACAGTTTCCTTTGCAGCAATATTTAATGGCTATCACATCTTTGTCAGAAAACATGATGAGTACAGATTCCTTACGGAACATGCACAAGTATTAGCAGATATGAAGTTTGCTTATATTGTATCCTATAAGGTCTATACACGCAGAAAATGTCAATAAAAGACACAGACATGAGTTGTTATATGAACATTACTGATGCGCATTTTCTTTGCACGCAAAATTAATCCCCAAGTATGAAGGATACCAGTTGCAGCTTAACCAAGAGACCAAGTTAAATATCGAACCCAAAGGACGACGTATTATCAATTTAATTATTAACTAAGTTAATGAAGATAAAAGGCAATAAAGAATGAGGATTTAATCTAATAACTAATATGCTGAAAATTAAATAACAATTTAAATAAAATAAACACTAGAAGTATACGAAAGTGGATCAAGTAGGAGAATAGGTAGCTCTAGGGAAATCCAGTTTCACTCATTAATTTTCCTTCCGTGTATTGATGTCTGACTCTGCGTTGTTGAATATAGACGCATCACTAAATCATGCATATCTACTCTATGGACACAAGTAAACATATGTGTAACATGTGTGAATAATATCAAAGCAAGAGATATAATTCCACCCCCTTTCTAGGTACTATCTGTATCAATTATTTCTCTGGCCAATTGGTATTCTAACCCGATATGATCTCCCTTTATAGGTACTATGAAGTTAAACTATTTATCCTACTTATTAACCCAAATAATATTCAATTAACAAGTATTTATATAAGATAGTTCTAATAAGTCCCCTCTCTTAGAATTATAACATGTAATTCTGCTTAGCAGTGAACGCACTCAATTAATAATCAAGATATATATTCAGACTCTACATAACAGTTAATGATGCACAAAATGACTGTGAGTATGAATTAAAAACGCATAGTCTTATATAAAATAAACCACAAGTAGTGTTGTACGAAGTTTACACACGAAAGTTCAATTAATTAGTAAAAACCTTCACAACCCTAGTTCTACCAAAAAGGCTCTAGCCCATGATGTTACAAAGAACAATCATAGGTGTTGGATAGATCTTACCCGGATGTCTGAAAAATCACAAGATAAATTAAAAAACAAAATAAACCCTAGATGTAGCGTCATCGCGTTCTTCTCCATCTTGAATTCTCCTCTTAGTTCTCCTCTTGATTCCATAGACAAATATTCAAAGTGATGGATGAATAGAGGAAATGATGTGGATGATGGTCGGGGGTGACCCCCCTTGAGGGGTGTAGTAGGATGGATGTGGCTTCCCTCTCCAATGAATAATGATGTAAAATATATATAGGTGTGAGAAGGAAATTAAATAAGGAAATAAAAGATATGGGTGAATTATGGAGGATTATATGATAAAGAGATTAACTGTGCTCCAAGAAATAGGTAATTTTCGAAAATTTTCAAAAATTCTCGCTGGCAGTTGCTCATTTTCACAATTTTGAGTATAACTTCCTCGTCAAAACTCCGATTTTAGTAATTCTTGCACTCTTCTTTTCCTTGGCTTTCTATCCATATAAAGATCTCACCAAAAGTCCAACATTTGAAGATGTATCAAGTCATGTAAAGTGGAACAGTTGTGCTAAGTAGAAACAGCTTGCGCGACGTCACCATTTTGATCATAACTTTCTCGTTTGGAATCCGACTGAGATTTTATTTACACCAAAATAACCCTCTCTTCTGTGGCATTCCAAATATATATTACAATTCCAATTTAAAGCTCTACATGAATACATAAAAATTACATAAGTTGGATGTGCGTTTTTTCAGCATTCTTGCACAAATTGCACCTTTTCTCCAACTTTGCACTTTTGATCCCTTTTTGAACCTAAAACACAATAAAACACCTCAAGTGCACATTTTTCTCAAATATATCAAATATAAGATACTTGTGCAAATATATGACAACAATTCCCATCAAAAAAGTGTTAAATTGGACACTAAAACACGCTTATTTTCACTCTCATCAATTACAAATTTATGATATTGTAAGTTGCATTATAAAATTAATCTTAATTTTATATGATGATTTCTTATTGCCAAAATTTTAAATATCTTCTAATGCACCTTTTAGGAATCCATCTTTCCTAATATTTATATATATGCTCGGGAAGAGTCAATTAACAAGAAGCTTGCGAAGGGTTATAGTTCTTTCTTGGTCAAGGGAGGGGAGAAGTTGAATGAGGTATAAGAATTTGTTTTTATTAAAGTTCTATAATAAGTTACATCTTAGGTTATGGGAATTAATTAATATGATTCATATTATGTTTTGCTGTGTTTCTCTGTAGTCGTTATCATTATTTTTATGTCTGTTAAGACAACCTTGACAAGTGCATCATTCAATACAATAGGCGTCGATAGACGAGCAAGGCGAGATGAAATTTAATTCTTAAGTATTTCACAATTTTAATTTTATTTATCACATCCCCTGTTTGTTTAATCTATTTGTAGTATTTTTCTTCTTATTAATTATTTTGTCAATTAGGCAATTCCAAGTAAATGAAAATACTTGCTAAAGAATTTTAGAAGAGATGTAACAAATGTGAATTATAGATGGATGAAGATGGGTGTTCATGAGGAAACAATTGCAGGTTGCTCATGTTGCAAGAGGCAAGTTGATCAAGGTAATTATATTTGATTCAGTTACATTTTTTGTGGAGTAGGTGATTGTTAAGCTTCATAGGAGTCTGGTTCCATTTTTAATAAGTTGATATTATAGAATCCAAAATTTTCTATTATTATGTCTTGAAAAGAGGCAAGTTGATCAAGGTAATTATATTTGATTCAATTTTTTCATGGAATAGGTGATTGTTAAGCTTTATAGGAGTCTGGTTGCATTTTTAATAAGTTGCTATCATAGAATCCAAATTTTGCTATTATTATGTCTTGAAAAGTTTGCAAAGTTACAGGAATCTGCTTCCCATTTTTCAATCAAGTGAAATTATACAGATGAAATCTTGCTATTATTGTATCTTAGAAAATCTTTGTTATGTAATATTTAACTTTAAATCTATATCTATGCATATGAAAAGGAATGCTGAAACTTCCCTTAGAGTGGGAAAGTACTTATGCCGGCTTATTGAGTCTTAGTGTGAGATAACCTAACAAACATATAACACGTTTGACTAAGAGGCATTTAGTATTTACAAATCAAGTTGCAGCAAATCAGACCATCAATGTGGTGTGCTACACCGATTGCCTTAATTTGTGGCTGTAGTGGTAATTTTAAATAGTTGATTTATTATCTACATGAACATGAAAATATTTGAATTTGTTACTTTCACATTGACTGCGATATCTTGATGATTTTAGGAATTGTTTTAATTGAAACATTGTTAGTCACTTCAAATTTGGTGGGTTTTTCCCATAAAGTATGAATTAGAACCTTTAAAACATCAGGGTGTGCATTATTTGGGAACATATATTGTTATCACTGCATTGTATGATGCACGTGTCAGTTAATAACTGTCGAACTCGAACCACAATTGTTAGTTTTATGTTGATTCATATGCTTATTAATTCCTTTAAATCCTGTTTTTTGTTGGTTTAGATGTGCACCAACCAATTACTTTACAATATTATGGATAGAAATTAGAAGGTAGAATGTACTAAATATAGTACTAACAAGATTATAATGAAATTAAAGGAGAAGAAGCAGAGGATCTTCTTACACCTTTTTACAGAATCTTCATGAGAACAGCGTGTAGAAGTCGAGTCAAGATAGAACCTCTTCCCGTAAGAAGAAACACGCCCCGGTAGTGCTCCGGTCTTGGCGGATCTTCCCCAAAGATAAAATGGTTTTTCCTTTCCGGCGAGGTAGCACCGCAATCGCTGGAGCTCCGACGAACGAAAGAAGATGGAGAACTGGATCGTTAACTAAGATGCAAATGCTTTGTGATGCAAATGCTTGATGATTGTGGTGTGTTTGAATGAATGGTGAATGTCCCTATTTATAGGTGTACCATTCCACTCAGCCATAATGGTGATTATGACGTATTAATTGATGATTGCATGATTTCCTCTAATCAGCAATTATGACGATTTGATTGTTGATTGTGTGATTTCCTCTAATCAGCAATTATGGAGGGTTATTGTGACCAGATTCAACAAACCTACTCCAATCATCATTTATGAAAAGATTCGTAATCCGATTTTTGAGGATTTTCCTCCTACATGGGATAATAATTTCGTATTAATTCCCATTACGCCTCACATAACCTCTCCAGTAGATTAGTCAAATTACACTCACCCACTATACTCATTTAATTGGTGATTAATTTAACAATCAACCCATACTAACCAATTAAATTCAATTAATTAAATTAATTAATTAAATTAATTCCTACAATCCCCCACATGAGTAGAATTTGGTGAACCCACATGAAATGCAGACACACAATTCAGTCCTCGTGAGACACTAATGTATCCGGATAGGTAGCTTGGGACTTTGAACCTTCCGTAGTCCAACACTATTGAGTATACCGGTGGCTTAGTAGACACAAGGTCTTTGAACTACTCCTCCTTAGCGTATAGTTAGACAAAAGTGTGAATGCATCAATGCCTCTCATCATCCTTGTTCTTACTTTTTGGTCCGTTTCAGCCGTGGACTCCCTTTGGATTCATAAGTGTTTCACTTGAAGCGGCCACTCACTTCACACTTACATAGGTGATCTCCTATTTTGAGTACCCCACTATACTCAACCAGCCTTTACTAGGCCTTTTAGGAATTATTAAAAGTCAGAGACTTAACCTCACCACAATACGGGTTCCCATACTTGGTAATATTGCTCTAATAAGGAATGGTAGGTACCAAGTTTCACTTGAACCACCACAATTTTGTTTTCCTATTGAACCAAGTTCTTGGGATCTCCAGTCATCAAGGTTGGGTTTCCACTATTTCAGCTCTTTTCTTTGTGGATTTTAATCTCATTCCTTCTAGCAATTTATTCATTTGATCTCGATTAATTGCTTTCATGAGCGGATCCGCTATATTGTCTTTTGACCTCACGTAGTCAATTGACATTACACCACTCAAGATCAATTATCTCACCGTATTGTGTCGCCTACGGATATGTCTAGACTTTCCATTGTACATATCACTAAGAGCTCTTCCAATTTTAGCTTGACTGTCACAATGTACCACCACCGTAGGGACTGGTTTGTTCCAACATGGAATGTCCTCTAGGAAGTTTCTAAGTCATTCAGCTTCTTCCCCAGCTTTGTTTAAAGCTATGAACTCAGATTCCATTGTGGAATGGGCTATACAGGTCTGTTTTGTAAACCTCCAAGACACTGTTCCACCTCTAATAGTGAATACGTATCCGCTTATGGAGAACGAGTCTTTTGTGTCAGATATCCAGTTTGCATCACTGTACCCTTCATGTACTGCTGCATACTTAGAATAATGTAGCCCCATCTCAAGAGTGTATTTCAAGTATTTCAATACTCTTCTCAATGCTTTCCAGTGCTCATTGCTTGGGTTACTAGTGTATCTACTCAGTTTATTAACTGAACACGCTATGTCAGGACGTGTATAATTTGTTATATACGTTATACTTCCTATAACCCTTGCATACTCAAATTGAGCTACTGGTTCACCTTTGTTTTTGCTAAGGTGCACATTTGGATCCATGGGTGTCTTAGCCGGTGGATCATCGAATGCATTGAACTTCTTCAATACTTTCTCAACGTAATGAGATTGTGACAATGCAATTCCATCAGATGTCTTTTGGATTTTAATTCCAAGTATCACATCCGCTATACCCATGTCCTTCATGTCAAAATTTCTTCTCAACATCCTTTTAGTATCAACGATTATGTCATGACTGCTTCCCATGATAAGCATATCATCTATATAGAGGCACACAATGACAAATCCATTTGGTGTAGTTTTCACATACACGCACTTGTCACACTCTTTGATTCGAAAACCATTTGACATCATTGTATTGTCAAACTTCACATGCCATTGTTTTGGAGCTTGTTTAAGTCCATACAATGATCGCACGAGTTTGCACACCTTTTTCTCATTTCCAGGTGCTATAAAGCCTTCTGGTTGGTCCATGTATATTTCTTCTTCCAACTCACCATTTAAGAAGGCTGTCTTCACATCCATTTGATGGATCTCTAGATTGTGCAATGCAGCAATTGATATAAGTACACGAATAGACGTAATTCGTGTCACAGGTGAGTATGTATAAAAGAAATCATACCCTTCCTTTTGTCTGAAGCCTTTAGCCACCAACCTGGCTTTATACTTATCTATTGACCCATCAACTTTATGCTTTCTTTTTAGGATCCACTTGCATCCTAAGGTCTTACAACCTTTTGGTAAATCTACCAATTCCCACATATGGTTTTGCATGATGGAGTCAGTTTCACTGTTTATGGCTTCTTTCGAGAATGGTGCATCTGGATAAGATAGAGCTTCAGTTACAGATTTGGGCTCATCTTCAACCACATAGGTGAAGAAATCTTGACTAAAGTCCTTTTCTACTCTACCTCTTTTACTACGTCTTGGTTCTACACATTCTTGGGTAGACTGAACCGTAGTACTATCTTCAAGTGATCTTTTGCTAGAACTTACTTGTTCATTTCCTTTACTAGGAAATATGTTTTCGAAGTATATTGCATTCCTTGACTCTATCATAGTGCCTTCAGTTATGCTAGGTATCTCTGATTTTTGAATCAGAAATCTGTAGGCACTACTGTTAAGTGAATATCCAACAAATATGCAATCAACCATTTTAGGTCCAATTCTATTTAGGTAGTGGCACTTCAACCTTGGCCAAACACCCCCAAACTTTGAGGTATTTGTATGATGGCTTGCGTCCCTTTTACATTTCATAAGGAGTTTGATCCTTAGATTTGTGTAGAATCTTATTCAGAATGTGGTTAGCTGATAGGGTAGCTTCTCCTCATAAGTTCTGAGGCAACCCTGAACTGATTAACAGTGCGTTCATCATTTTCTTTAGAGTTCTATTCTTGCGTTTAGCAACGCCATTTGATTGAGGTGAATAAGGAGCCGTTGTTTGATGTATGATACCGGATTCGGCACATATTTGTTCAAACGGTGCTACGTATTCGCCACCTCTATCACTTCGAATTATTTTAATCCGAGTATTAAGTTGATTTTCAACTTCATTCTTGTAGAGTCTGAATGCTTCTAAAGCTTCATCTTTATTCCTCAAGAGATATACATAGCAAAACCTTGTGCAATCATCAATAAAAGTAATGAAATACTTTTTCCCCCTCTAGTTTGCACAAACTTTAAATTACACGTATCAGTGTGGATTAACTCTAGAGGTTTAGTGCTCCTTTCCATTATTGGAAATGGTTGTTTTGTCATTTTTGCTTCTACACACACTTCACATTTACTTGAAGTCTCAACATTTGCTACTTTAAGCAAATCAAGATTATTTAATCTTTTAATCGATTTAAGATTTACATGTCCCAATCTTAAATGCCATATTGAGGAGCACTCAATGATATAAGCAGAAGTAGAAGCATTTTTTTTCATAACTTTCTTGCCTTCACAGCTTACAACAATAGCATTGAGCTTAAAAAGCCCATTATCAAGATAACCACGGCCCAAGAATTGGACAAACTTGCTAAGCACTAGTTTATCAGACTCAAATACAAGCTTGAACTGATGACTAACTAGCAGGGAGCCGAGATCAGTTTCTTGCGTATGTCTGGGACATGTAGCACATCCTTCAGCTTCAGTTCTTTCCTGGAGGTGAGCTTCAGAGTCACGCTCCCAACACCGGCTACATCAGATGAGGCTTGATTCCCCATGTGCAGCTTCCTCCCTTCAATGGGCGCATAAGTGGAGAAGGCACTTTTCTCCGAGCAGATGTGGTAGGTGGCGCCAGTGTCCACGAACCACTCATTTGGATTTGCCACCAAATTAGCTTCAAAGACCACATCAGCCAAGTCTCATCAGTTAGAGCCCGTTCAACCACGTTGGCATTGTGGTTCTTGCCTTTGTTCTTTTTAGGCTGACAACAATCTTTGGCCTTGTGGTTGGGCTTGTCATAATTATAGCAATTCCCACTGAACTTGGGCTTTTGCACTGGCTTCTTGCCCTTGTCGTCGGACATCTTCCTCTTTTTGGAGGGTCCCGCACGATGTTCAATTAAGTTTGCCTTTGCCTCCATTGAGGATTGGCCAAACTTCCCATCCATCTTCCTGTTGTCCTCTTCGATTCTCTATTTGACAATTAAGTCATCTAGAGACATCTCCTTTCGCTTATGTTTGAGATAACATTTGAAGTCCTTCCACAATGTAGGTAGCTTCTCAATCACAGAGCCGACAATGAATGCTTCTGGAAGCAACATCCGCTCGGAGAGGATTTCATGCACAATCAGTTGGAACTGTTGCACTTGATCAACCATAGATTTAGAGTCCAACATCATGAACTCCAAGTACTTGACTATCACATACTTCTTCGTACCGGCATCTTCCGCCTTATACTTCTTCTCCAAAGATTCCCACAACTCTTTGGATGTCTTCGTTTTTAGATACACGTTGTACAGTGCATCACTAAGTCCACTGAGGATATAGTTCTTACACAATTAGCGGAGGTCCACTGCTCAAGAACTATACGCTTTTGCGTATCAGTCTCATTCTCATCCACCACTGGTGCAGACTTCTTTAAGAAGTTCAACGGATTCAGCGTGGTGAGATAGAACAACATCTTTTGCTGCCACCTCTTGAAGTCAACACCCGTGAACTTTTCGAGCTTCTCCGCTGAAGCCAGAGCCACGAATGGTCTGAGCATCCCCATTGGAGGATACATCCTTTGGAATTCAGACCCAACAGGATTCACAATTATTCTTTGGGAATCAGTCCCAATAGAGTCCCTATTGACGTTAGAGGTTTCACCCACTTTTGGGATCGATGCTCCGTCAATATCCATATCAATTGTCATGGTGATTGATGGGTGCAGAGGCTAGTTGTTTCTTCTTACGATTGTTGGTTTAGATGTGCACCAACCAATCACTTTACAATATTATGGATAGAAATGTAGAAGGGAGAATGTACTAAATATAGTATTAACAAGATTACAAATGAAATTAAAGGAGAAGAAGCAGAGGATCTTCTTACACCTTTTTACAGAATCTTCAAGAGAACAGCGTGTAGAAGTCGAGTTAAGGTAGAACCTCTTCCCGCAAGAAGAAACACGCCCCAGTAATGCTCCGGTCTTGACGGATCTTCCCCAAAGGTAAAATGGATTTTCCTTTCTGGCGAGGCAGCACCGCAATCGCTGGAACTCCGACGAACGAAAGAAGATGGAGAACTTGATCGTTAACTAAGATGCAAATGCTTTGTGATGCAAATGCTTGTTGATTGTGGTGTGTTTGAATGAATGGTGAATGACCCTATTTATAGATGCACCAATCCACTCAGCCATAATGGTGATTGTGACATATTAATTGTTGATTGCACGATTTCCTCTAATCAGCAATTATGACGATTTGATTGCTGATTGTGTGATTTCCTCTAATCGGCAATTATGGAGGGTTATTGCGATCAGATTCAGAACCTACTCCAATAATCATTTATGAAAAGATTCGTAATCCGATTTTTGAGGATTTTCCTCCTACATGGGACAATAATTTTGTATTAATTCTCATTACGCCTCACATAATCTCTCCATAGATGAGTCAAATTACACTCACGCACTATACTCATTTAACTGGTGATTAATTTAACAATCAAATCTTGCTAACCAATTAAATTCAATTGATTTAATTAATTAATTAAATTAATTCCTACATTTCTTTCCACACTTTTACTCTCCAGTGTCCCACTCATTATTTACAGTATTCATCTATGTCTTCCTATAGCTCCTTTTATATCTATCTTGATGTACATATTTCACATTTAGAATATGTCTTAATTGTGTATTTATAGCTGTGGAATATTGATTAATTGTATCATTCCTCTGTGTTTAATGAATTGGTTGTAAAATTTGAATTTGTTAGCTGAACATGGACTTAAAAAGTGGTCCTCTTTGTGGATTTTTTTTCCAATCTAAATGAATATTGATAACACTTTAGTATCTGGAAAACACTCTCTAAAAATTTATAGGTAGATCGCTGCTCATTTTTTATGCTATGTGCTATTGCGAGTGGAGAAATGTCAGCATTTTTTATGCTCTTATATGTTGGGAGTATCTCACAGATTGCAACGATTAAACGTGTGAACTGATCCTAAAGTTTGGTTTCATCGTAATACCTCACTGCAGTACTGTCATTGTGTAAAATGTAGTTATGAAAAGTGTTCTCTTTGCTATAGTATAGATAAATATGTTTGTTTGTTTATAAGATATATAAATCATATTGTACTGTAGAAAGATAAATTTGTACTCATGCTTTCTCCAACTCATATTAAAAAAATAGTACTGAATTTTAGCACAAAAAACTCATGTCCAATTGTAGGCAAATAAAATTCACAGTCCAATCAAATGGCGGCATGTGGATGTTCATGATTAAAATATCAATTTTAATTTATTATTTATTTGGGGATTTAATAAATTAATTCCTAAAATAAATTAATAGATAATTGATAATTAATTTTGGCCCAACAAATTAAACGAGACCCAAGTCAAATAAGCCCAAATTAAACGAGGCCTGACTTAAGTAAAAACAAGCCCACACAAATTAAATCAGACCCAATGTAAAATAGGCCTGATTGTGGCCCAATCAAGTTGGAGGCCCAAGCCAGCTAAATTAGGTCAAAACACCTCATCCTACACCTATATAAAGGGCTCTCCTCCATTCATTTTGGGTACACATTCAAGCACCCGAAGACAACGACACTGAAGAGATCGAGAATATGAGCAATGCTCACTCAAGTTCTTCAAGCTTCAAGTGAAGAACAGCTCAAGCGATCTTCAAACCTTCAAGCTTCAAGCGAAGAACAAGTTGAAGATCTTCAAGCAATCTTCAAATCTTCAAGCTCAAACGAAGAACAGCTCAAGCGATCTTCAAACCTTCAAGCTCAAATGAAGAACAGCTCAAGCGATCTTCAAAGCTTCAAGCGAAGAACAGCTTCAAGCATAAAAACTGACGTTTAAGCCATAGAAAAGCTTGATGCCTCTGGATTAATGTTATAAATCTTCAAAATCGAGTTCAAACAAGCTACAATCGAAGATTCAACTCAACACAGTCAAAGTCAAAATCAACACAAGTCAATAAGTCAAAGTCAAAGCCAAATTGGTTCGAGAGAAGAATCAGATGATTGATTGAGATTATAACCCATTTATATTTCTTTTTAATTAAATCCGTCTGAATTAACTTTTTATTTCATTTTGTGTTTATTTCATTATAAATACAAAATTTGCTGTTACAAATTTTGGCACGCCCAGTGGAACAGTCTCTAACTCCCATCTCTTTTCTCTACAAGATTGAAGATATAAAAATGTCTCCTGTCAAGAGCACAGTGGAAAGGATTGCTCCCTCCAACCTATCTGATTCATTGAAGGAATATGTTGCTGTTGTTATGAGGAGTATATCAAAGAAAGCTCAGTCGGAAGCCTCACCTGGATCCAACCATTGGGTTGAAGAAGCTTCGAGAAAACAATTGTACATTGAAAGAGACAGTGATGAAGATTCCATCTGCTTACACCCTCATTCATCTTCGAGCTCATCATCTGGCTCAATTATAGCTCCAGTGATGATAACAAATGCTACAACCCTTGAGGAACAGCTAGCGAGCGTGATGAAAGCTATTGAAGGGCTCACAAAACACATAGAAGCTCAAGATTCAAAAATTTCCAAACTAATGGAAGGAAGGGACATCGGGAAGACTAGCCGTATAAACGGAAAAGTTGTGGATGATAGTGAGGGGGAAGAGTTCACAAGACGCCAGACTATTGAAAAAGAGAAAATTGAAGGGGGATTGCAACTTTCGGCCGATAGAATGCTCCAAGTTGATCAGTTGAAGGACATCATACTTGGAACAATAAAAGAAAGGTTCGAAGAGAATTCCAAGCCTACCTTCACTTATGTCAAGCCATTCATAAAAATAGTGGACAACTTAAAGTTGCCAACTGGCTATCAGCCTTCCAAGTTCCATCAATTTGATGGTAAGGGAAACCCGAGGCAGCACATAGCACACTTCATTGAGACATGCAATGACGCTGGTATTTACGAGGATCATATGGTGAGGCAGTTCGTCCGCTCTCTTAAAGGAAATGCCTTTGATTGGTATATCAACTTGGAAGCCGAATCCATTGATAGTTGGGGGCAAATAGAGCACGAGTTTCTTAACCGTTTCTACAGTCCGAGGAGAACCGTTAGCATGACCGAGTTAACTAACACTCGTCAATTAAAGGAAGAGCCTATGATTGATTATATCAATCGATGGAGAAATTTGAGTTTAAACTGCAAGGACCGATTATCTGAAGAGTCCGCCATCAAAATGTGCATTCAAGGGATGGAATGAGGTATACTTTACATACTCCAAGGAATTCGGCTGAAGACTTTTGAGGAGTTGGTTACGAGAGATCATGACATGGAATTGAGCATGGCTGCTATTGGAATCAAACATTCACCAGTGTCGGACTCCTACAAGTCCAAAGATAGACCAGAACCTAAGAAAGGGGGCAAGCCTTATGCCAAAAACTCTAACAAAGAATCAATGGCCACAAACGCCACTATTGTCAAGGTTCGAAAGAATGGAGATGATAAGAAAGATAAAGGGAAACAAGTTAAGCAAGAGTGAGGGCAAATAAGATTAACTCTAAAAGAAATACAAGAAAAGGAGTATCCATTCTTGAACTCCGATGTTTCTGGCATATTTGATGATCTGATTAAAGATAAGCTCATCGAACTCCCTGAGATGAAATGCCCAGAGGAAGCCGGTCGAAGTAATGACCCCAAATATTGCAAGCATCATAGATTGGTAGGTCATCTTATTCATGATTGTTTTATCTTTAAATAAAAGATCATGCAACTGGCAAAGGAAGGGAAAATTATGTTGGAAGATGAAGCAGCCATAAATTTCACTTTTACGAAAGAAAATCATGATGAAAACTCATGTTATGTGGTGAATGAAGAGGACAGCGAAGGTGAACCAATTGAAGCTAAAGTAAAAATCTATTCCATGAAGGTAACCTTCATAGAGAAAGATATGTTGTTAGGTTCTCAACCTCACAATCGACCTCTATTTGTAACCGGGTATACTCAGGGGCTGCGAGTAAATTGCATACTTGTTGATGGAGGCTCAGCAGTGAATCTTCTGTCCCTAAGGATGTTGAAGAAGTTAGAAATACCGGTGGATGAACTTAATCATAACCGATTAATGATTCCAGGGTTCAACCACGAAGGGCAAAGAACTCTCGGCACAATAGTTCTTGATTTGCTAATTGATGAAATGAAATCAACAGTGCTCTTCCATGTCATTGATGCAAAAACTTTGTACAACATACTTTTAGGATGCCCATGGTTGCATGAGAATGATGTGATCCCTTCTACATTACACCAATGCTTCAAATATAGTAAAGGAAACAATGTGAAAAGGGTATTTGGTGATGACAAGCCATTTACAGAAGCTGAAGCTTACTTTGTAGATGCTAAATATTTTTTCAAAATATAAAAGAAGTGAAACATGAAGAGGCCCCAACACAAGAGGATGGGAGCAGTAAACAAATAAATGATGAAGGTAGAACATCATCTTCCACTCTCAAGAAGAACAAAGAAAAGCTTGAAACCTCGGAAGAGTTGACGTTGCCTTTAACAAAAATTGATGCAAATAAACCTTCTACTCCACTACTCAAAGGATTTATGCGTCCTGTTAAAGGAGCAAAGACCGAACAGGGTAAAGTGTTTGAAGCAGAAATAACCAAGGCATATAGTCCACAGGCTTTCAAACTCCTCATGAAGGCTTCGTACGAACCAAAAGAAAAATCAATGATGAGCAGGTCACATCAAGAGACCATCATCCAACCAGAACATGGGCTTAACGCCACCAAGAAAATATTGAAAAATAGTGGCCACATTGTCAAGAATGCTAAGCCAGATTTGGGATATGTCTCTCAAAAGCCAGTCCGCATTGCAATTAGAAGAGCATGTATAAATTATATCACCGAGGGAGAAGCTTCAACCACGGAAGATACGTTTAATTAAGACGGTAGGAAATTCAAGAAAATCTCTATCTTCAAAAGACTGGGGTCTATCTTTGAAAGGCTTGGACCATTTGAGAAGAACAGGTATAGGAAGGAAAAGAATCTCAAGTCTACTAACTTTCAAAAACTCCGAAGTCGAATTTCCTCTCGTATGAAGCGGCAAAATATCTTGACTATTTCATGTGGAAGAATGTTGAAAGCTAAGATGCAGACAATCATCTTTACTAAAAAAGATAGTGATAATGATAGGGAAAGTGTAGCTTCCTACAATCATATCACTGCTCTTGAAGACCCTCAAATGGAGGAGGTAGATGCTAAAGATGCCCCTCCACAATTTGAAGAAGGTGTGAAAGCCACTATTGATGAGTTGAAAGAAATCAACTTAGGTGATGAAAATGACCCACGTCCTACCTACGCAAGTGCTCTGCTAAATGTTGAGGAAGAAGAAAAATACATCATCCTATTGCGAGAATTCAGAGACGTCTTTGCATGGTCACATAAAGAAATGTCGGGTTTGGATCCGAAAATCGCAGTACACTACATGTCCATTAAAAAGAGAACTCGACCAGTTAAACAAATGCAGCATCAGTTTTGACCAGAATTAATTCCATTGATTGAGAATGAGGTAAATAAGCTTCTTTAAGCAGACAAGATAATAGAAGTTAAGTATCCTACTGGATTTCTAATATTGTGCCGGTGAGGAAGACAAATGGGCAACTCAGAGTATATGTTGACTTACGTGATCTGAACTTGGCATGTCCAAAAGATGATTTCCACTGCCAATTGCTGAACTCATGATTGATGCAACAACAGGACATGAAGCCATGTCATTCATGGATGGGTCATCTGGCTACAATCAAATTAGTTTGGCTCTTGAGGATCAAGAGAAAACATCCTTTCGCACTCCGAAAGGAATATATTGCTATAATGTCATGCCATTTGGCTTGAAGAATGCTGGAGCCACTTATCAACGAGCCATGCAAAAGATATTTGATGACATGCTTCATAAGACCGTCGAATGCTATGTTGATGATATTGTGGTGAAATCAAAGGAAAAGAAAAATCATCTCCATGATCTAAGGCGAGTGTTTGAACGGTTAAAAGAGCATCAACTCAAAATGAATCCACTCAAGTGTGCATTTAGAGTTACATCTGGAAAATTTCTTGGATTTATTGTTCGCCGTCGAGGAATCGAGATTGAGAGAGCAAAGATTGATGCAATCATGAAGATGCATGTGCCTCGGAACATACATGAACTCAAAATCTGCAAGGAAAGTTAGTATACTTGAGAAGATTCATATCAAACTTTGCTGGTCGATGTCAATCATTTAGTCATCTCATGAAGAAAGGCAACATATTCGAATGGGATGAATCTTGCAATAATGCTTTCAATAGCATTAAAGAATACTTGATGAAGGCACCAGTGTTGGGTGCTCCAATACCTAGATGTCCATTGATTCTCTACCTAGCTGCTCAAGAGCATTCTGTGGGAGCTTTGCTTGCACAAGAGAATAATGATGGCAAAGAAACTGCTCTCTACTATCTGAGTAGAACCATAACTCCAAACGAGTTGAAATATTCACCTATTGAGAAAATCTGCTTAGCTCTTATCTTCACGATTCAGAAGTTGAAACATTACTTCCAAGCTCACACAGTTCGGCTAGTCTCGAAAGCCAACCCACTAAAGTTTATCATGTCAAAGTCTGTACTCTCAGATTGACTTGCAAGATGGTATCTCCAACTTCAACATTTTGAGATCGTGTATGTCTCTCAAAAGGCTGCAAAAGGTCAAGTATTAGCAGATTTCTAGCTGATCATCCAATGTCTGCTGAGTGGGAACTATCCAACGAACTATCCAATGAAGATGCTTTTTCTGTGGAGGTAGCTTCTTCGTGGAAGATGTATTTTGATAGAACATCTCATAGAGAAGGAGCTTGCGCTGGAGTTGTGTTTGTAATATCCAGTGATGAAGTTCTACCCTTCTCATTTTCCTTAACGAAAAATTGCTCTAACAATATGGCTGAGTATCAAGCACTCATACTTGGTTTGGAGATGGCTATCGATATAAAGCAATTACACCTTAGGGTGTATGGTGATTTACTACTTGTGATAAATCAACTACTCGGAGTGTATGAAGTAAAGAAGCCTGAGTTGCTCCCATACCACCAGTATGCTCAAAAGCTGATGGGTTGGCTTGGTGATGTTGACCTCAAGCATCTGTCTAGAAGGGAGAATAAGCAAGCCGATGCCCTTGCTAAGTTAGCATCAACTATAGCTATGTCAGATGCACAAATTCAGATACCAGTGTGTAAAAGTTGGGTGGTACCACCAATCTTCGAAGAAGATGATTATGAAGAAGATGAAAATCATGTGGTAGAAGTTTTTGAAATTGAAAAATAAGATTAGCACCAACCACTCGTGGATTATCTGAAGTATGATAAATTGCTAAACGATCCATGCCAAAGGATTGATATTCAACGTCGAGCACCTCGATTCATTTACTTCAAGGGTACACTTTATAAAAGATCATTTGAGGGAGTTTTCTTGAGATGCCTAAGTAAGGAAGAAGCTACTCAAGCAATGGAAGAAGCTCATTTCGGAATATGCGGTGCTCATCAATCTGGGCCAAAACTGCATTTCAGAATTAAAAGAATGGGCTATTACTGGCCAACGATGGTGAAAGATTGCATGGATTACGCACAAAGATGTCAAGCTTTCCAATTCCATGGAAATTTGATTCATCAACCTCCGGTGCCTTTGCATCCGACAGTCGCTTCATGGTCTTTTGATGCTTGGGGTTTAGATGTGGTGGGGCCTCTCACAAAATCTTCTGGTGGTCATCTCTACATTCTTGCTTCCACCGATTACTTTTCCAAGTGGGCTGAAGCTGTGCCTCTGAGGGAAGTAAAGAAAGAAAATGTTGTTGATTTCATTCGGATCAACATCATTTATAGATATGGTATTCCTCGCTACATCATCACTGACAATGGAAAGCCATTCAGCAGCAGCTGGATTGATAAGTTGTGTGAGAAGTTCGACTTCAAGCAAAGGAAGTCATCAATGTACAACGCAATTGCCAATGGTCTTGCTGAAGCCTTCAATAAAACCTTATGCAGTTTGCTGGAGAAAGTGGTCTCCAAGTCAAAAAGAGATTTTCATGAAAGAATAAATGAAGCTTTATGGGCGTATCGCACCACTTATAGAACACCTTCTCAAGCCACTTCGTATTCTTTGGTGTATGGTGTTGAAGCTGTTGTACCTCTTGAAAAGCAAATCCCGTCTTTGAGGATGGCCATACAAGAAGGCTTAACTGAAGAGGAAAATGCAAAGTTGCATCTTCAAGAGTTGGAAGCATTAGATGAAAAGAGGTTGGAAGCACAACAAAGACTTGAGTGTTATCAATCTCGCCTTTCCAAAACATTCAACAAGAAAGTGAAAATACGTTCTTTTCAAACTCGTGACTTGGTGCTTGCTGTGAGAAGGCATATTGTGGTCACTCATCATGTTGGGAATAAATTTCTACAAAAATGGGATGGCCCTCATGTTGTAAAAGAAGTCTATACAAATGGCGCCTACAAGTTGATCTCGGAAGATGGTGTGAACATTGGCCCCATAAATGGAAAATTCTTGAAACGTTTCTACGCGTAAAGAAAAAGCATGCATAATGCTCCTTGACGCACGAGCCTAAACTGCATGTTACTCCTAATCCGCATGAGTATAAAATGTGTACGACGAACTCCTGGTCCACATGAGTATAAACTGTGTACGACACCCACCAAAGGTAATTATACGTGGTTAAACTATTAATTCACCCCACTTAGGTATTTTAAGTGGTTAAAACATTAAATAACCTACTTTGTCTAAAGTGGTTAAAGAATAGTCATTCCTGGCCCGCATGAGTATAAACTGTGTATGACACCCCCCATTCAAACTAAAACAGGTCCCTTTGAACTACGTTATGACTTGATCCTCTGCAAAGAGTTACGTAGGCAACTTGGCATTATGTTAAGTTCATTCATGTTTTGGTTTATTCACATTAAGTTTATGAAGCAAGAAATAAAATTGGAGCATGAAGGCAAGAAGTAAATATGAGAGACAAGAAAGCAAATATGAGAGACAAGAAAGCAAATTAAAGATGTAAAGTAACAATAAAAGAGAAGTAAGGAAGAGAATGGACTTCATTGATAATGTCATTAAATATTCAAAAACATAAAAGGGGAAAGCAAATAAATAAATAAAGGAGCAAACTAAAAGAAAAGCAGCCTTATACTAAGGGAGAAAGTTATCAGAGATGATGCTTTGTAGAACAGACTTTAGAGCTACCTTCTTATCTTCAGATGATGATTCTTTTCAGACGGCCGCATTGTGAACTATAAGGATATCCTCTTCTATGAGCTCAACTTCCTTCTTAGCACGACAGAGAGTTTGTTGGAGACGATTAGCTGCTTCAGACAAAGCCTTCTCTCCACTCTGCAGATTAGCTATTTCTTTTCCTATCAACTCCAACTCTACCCAAATGGTCCTTAGTTTGTTTATCTCTATCATATGATTGTCCTCACAATTCTGAAGATGACCTTTGACCTCAGCCAAGCATTTTGCAAAATCCCCCGTGGATGCCGCTTCATCAGACTTCAATTTTGCCGCGGTATGAGCATCAGCTTTGTCAAATAAAGGATCCAGGGCTTCCTCTAAAGGAGAACAGTCGATTCTAAGAACCTTCACTTCCTTTATCAAGGCAAATATTTCTTGTCTTAGAGTTGATAAAAACTCGAGAGGAGTCCATTTAAGTTTTCTTCTTATTTTCTTCCATACACTCCGAGCAAACATCTCTTTAAGATCATGAGTAATCTTCTTAGATATAAATTCTGATATCACTGGGCATGCCTTTGAAGGAGAATTCACCTCTGTGGTAGATGCATCACTTTCAATAGAGTCATCACTCTCATCAGAATCATCATAGCCATCAAAACTTGAAGAGATACCTAAGATCTGATAAGAAGAGAAATGTGATAATGAAAAAAAAGAAGTATAACGGAATATAGGATAAGAAAAAGGGGGCAACCTCATCTGCCAAATCTTTTAAAGTAGCAGCAGCAGCTAATTCCTTTCCTTCAGCAGCCTTAGAACCAGAAATCATCAGCGCAGCCTACAATAATAAAGAAAATTTCGTAAAAAGGGAAAATAAAGAAGGAGAAAGAGGAAAGAGAGAATAAAATAAACCTCATTATTTTTTTCTCAGTATGAACACCATATTTCTTCCTCTTTCAATGGGGCTCAGTAGAGGCGCTACGACTTTCTTTAGACCGAGGGAAACTTTTCTTCCTTTTGTGCACTGTAGGTTGTAAAACTCCATCATGCACTGGAGAAGTATCTTGAACCTCTTGGTTGTTTCCGTCAAAGTCATTTATGATATCTACTTCTTCCTCTAGAGGGACTGATGCTGGGGTAATCAGGTCTTTGATATGATCAGATAAGTAAGTGCCCTGGACTTGCTTTCACCACTCCTTATATTCAGATGTGGAGTAATTTTTAGGGCTGACGCTGCACATGGAAAATAAGCTTCGGATTTAGAATTACATGCGGTAGAATGCCACCAATTATTAAACCCTTCTTCCAAAGAAGCATTGCGAAGATTTGTTCTAAGCATGTTAGGAACATCTTGCAGGAAGCCAAATTGCCGAGCAAATCTATGAGGAGAATATGGCTCCATCATATAATGACCACCTTGCCGCAAGGTAAGATAACTAGTATGAATAGCTACGAGATGGACCCAACTATTCCAATCATTATTCCCATCATCCACATAATAAATGGCTGTATCTTTTGAAAAAATATTATAAGTCCACGAGGCAGTATCAACAGTTTGAATTCGTTTGCGAGCATCATCATGATCAAAATATTTTGCACCTTACTCGCCAGAGTAAGCTACCATTCGAGGAAGAGATAATTTACTACCAATTGGAAAATGAGTCTTGAAATAATGAGCCAACCAAGCATGAACAAAGTGAACAGGGAATGTGGATTTAACTTCAGATGGACTTGATGAATTTGAGATTGTGTTCAAACCACGATAGATGCTCGTCAATACTGGAATTGCAAGACTCACTTTTTTTTCCGGCAGCCATTAAACTCGCTACTTTAAAAGTACTCGGGCGTATCAGGCTTACTTCATTACCTAGAAGTACAAAGGTACAAAGCTAACATGCTAAATGAGCGGCTATATAGGTCTCTTCTTGATTTACTTGCGCAATTCCCATTCTTTTGAATTGATCTATCTCAGCAGTTGTCCATGAATGATGACTCGAGATAATGCCAGTTGGATTATAAATCTTTTTAGGTCGAGTAGTTGACTTTTTTTTACATGCTTAGGAGGCGCAAGTTGTGTTATAGTCTTTTAGACCAAAAATCCACCCACTAATCAATCGTTACACCTTTCCTATCAGCATTCTTGCAAAGCAAGTGATAAGCGCCAAGTAAATGCCTACACCTGCGTAGGATACATTATTCATTACTTGTGGAAAACAGTTCTGCTAAGCTCGGCACAACTTCATCATACAAGAAACCAGCTAAAGGCAGCCCCATCAAGTTGTATAAATCCTACAAAGAAATTGACATTTCTCCATGTTTGGTGAGTAAATTATTGGTAGAAAGACACCAGGCCTTGCAGAAAGCTTTGATAATTTCGCAACTGCAATCATAAGTAAAGAGAGACGCAAAGACAGCATCGTAAAGCTTGATGTTTCGAAGAAGAGATCGGCATCGGCTTAGCACATCCTCAGTCCATTCCCAATACCCTTTGATATAGTGAGATTCTCCAAAAAACTTGATCGGCTTTCCCCAAGCTACTTTACCTTTCCCTTTCAGGATACGTCGTCCCAAAGACGGTAAGGGTTCTAAACTAGGGTTTGGCTCAATATCAGCTCCCTTCATAGTCCAAGTTATATTATTCTTCCTCAAAGTAAGCTCATGAGACCAACATTCTAGGTAGAAGTTGTTCTTAAGATTAAAGGGATCTACTGATGATTCCCTAGCAGAGATTTCTCGACTAAAAGACAAGTTTCTTTATTCAAAGGTTGACGCTCATCATCAAGGATTATTAAGTAGTTTGAACCAGACTGTCCCGTAGCATTACTGAAGAAAACCATGTCGAAGAGCGAATAAGCTGCAAAACAAGTGAGGGAATGTTAGAAGACCAGAAGGAGGGCATGAAAATAATTTAAAGTTTATGAATTTAATTAATTAAAAGATCCCAAAAAGTTTATGGGATCAATTAATTATTAAGTTCAAAACTATAAATTAAACCATGATAAGGAATGAAATGCAAAATATTAAAGGGAGCAATTAAATTAATTCATGTTCGGTTTGATAAATTAAGCCCAAGTACATGAATTAAATTTAAGCTAAGCCTTTTTGAAGCCCAAATTGTAGTATTTTATGAAATGCATAAAGTGAAATAAAAAAGGGACTTGGATTTTGATAATCAAAATAACATGGTCCAAATTCATTAAAGAATATTGTTGCAAGCCCAAATTCATCAAAGTTGAATGGATCAAACTTTGAAGCCCAAATAATAAACTGAATTGGTCAATTGAATTCCAAAAAAAAGGAAGGTCAAAATTAAATAAGGAATTAACCCATTCCCAAGAGAAACACGTGAATTATTCTTATCTCTCCAAGTCAAATCTTCTCTTTCCAAATATAAAGAAAATAGGGAGTTTTTTTAAAATGTGAGTATGTTGTGCCATCAAATCAAATCATCAATCAACCTTTTTCTCTTTCCTCCCAAAGTTTCCTAATCACGTGTTGATATTGGAAAGTTTGAAAATAGAATACTCCTCCTTTCTCTCTCATAGGAGAAACTGGCGGAAATCCATCTTCACTGCTGCTCGAAAAAAATCTCAGCCACCGTTCGAACGAGTCACCACGCGCTATCTGCTCGTCGACAACAAATCGCCGCCAGCCACCACCAACAGCCATGGCTGAAATCTCATATGTCCGCCCGGTCAGATCTATTTCTGAACCTAGTCCAGTCAGATCCACAGTCGAAAACGCCGTCGCCATTGTGGGGTGTCGCTGCGGAAAGCTCGAAGGACTGACGCACGGCGTCGCCTCTAGTTTCCAACACCCGACAACCACCGCTGCGATCAGAGAGATAGCCCACTGGAAACTCCATTGCCATTACGAGGTGTCACTGTGAAAAACATAAAGGATCGACGCACGGCGTCACCTCCAGTTTCCAACACCCGACAACCACCGCCGCGACCGGAGAGATAACTTCACCACGCTGGAAACTTATGCTTGATATTCGGGGCAAACATCGAACTCGTCGCGATCTCCGACTGGAATAAAATTCCTAATCGCCAGGAATGCACAATGCTAGTTTCGACTGCCCGTTTCATCGTCGGTGGTTTTGCTCATACTACTAACAAGTATATTCTCGTCATTCTTTTACCAAAGTTCAGATGCATATTGAAGAGGAAAGACAAAAAAAGTAAAGAAAACATGCAGGATAATGATTCAAACATGATGTCAATATTGCTGTGTTTTCTTTTACACAATAAAAGAAAGAACAGACGAAAGAAAGAATACAATGATGATACAGAATGTACTCATCTCCTTTGTGCTTGGGTTATGGTAAATTCCTGAAAAAAAACATAATAAAAAAGGGAGTTAAAAGATGAAATTTGCAGTCATTTAAGAAAGGAGAAACAAGAATTGAAGTTTACAGTAGTTCAGAAAATAAAGGAAGCCAATAATTGAGGAAACTTGCAGTGTATCAGTGAGAAAAAAAAAGAGAGGCCATGGATCTATATTATATAGGGATGAATGTGAAGAGATCTTGTTCATCAAGAAATCTTGTTTGTGAAGAAATCTTGTTCATCAAGGAAACTTGTTTGTAAAGAAATCTTGTTTATCAAGAAAGGGCTCAACGTTGTTCATTCCTGTGAAATTCAGAATGGTTATAATTGGGCCATTAATAAATTTTATGTAAATTGGGCCTAGAAAAACTTGAAAAAAATGTTTGGGACTAATAAATTTCTTTACCTGAAAACTTGCATTGTAAGTGTTGAAGCAAATTTCAAAATTAAAGACTTTTGCGATTCCTTCACAATAAGACACGACGTCCGTGAGTAAATCGCAAGGGGCATTTGTAGGAAAATAAAATTCACAGTCCAATCAAATGGCGACATGTGGATGTTCATGATTAAAATATCAATTTTAATTTATTATTTATTTGGGGATTCAATAAATTAATTCCTAAAATAAATTAATAGATAATTGATAATTAATTTGAGCCTAACAAATTAAACAAGCCCAAATTAAATAAGGTTTGACCTAAGTCAAATAAGCCCAAATTAAACGAGGCTTGACTTAAGTCAAAACAAGCCCACACAAATTAAATTAGACCCAAGTAAAATAGGTCTGATTGCGGCCCAAGCCCGCTAAATTAGGTCAAAACACCTCATCCTACACCTATATAAAGGGCTCTTCTCCATTCATTTTGGGGGATACATTCAAGCACTCGAAGACAACGATGCTCCTGAAGAGATCGAGAATACGAGCAACGCTCTCTCAAGATCTTCAAGCTTCAAGTGAAGAACAACTCAAGCAATCTTCAAAACTTCAAGCTTCAAGCGAAGAACAAGTTGAAGATCTTCAAGCAATCTTCAAATCTTCAAGCTCAAACGAAGAACATCTCAAGCGATCTTCAAACCTTCAAGCTCAAACGAAGAACAACTCAAGCGATCTTCAAAGCTTCAAACTTCAAACGAAGAACAGCTTCAAGCATCAAAAATGACGTTTAATCCAAACAAAGGCTTGATGCATCTGGATTAACTTTATAAATCTTCAAAATCGAGCTTGGACAAGCTTCAACCGAAGATCCGACTCAACACAGTCAAAGTCAAAATCAACACAAGTCAATAAGTCAAAGTCAAAGCCAAATTGGTTCGAGAGAAGAATCAGAGAATTGATTGAGATTGTAACCCATTTACATTTCTTTTTAATTAAATTCGTCTGGATTAACTTTGTACATCATTTGTGTTTATTTCATTATAAATACAAAATTTGTTGTTACACCAATATAGCTTTGAAATAATAGTCACTCAAGCACCATAACCCATGACACGATATGTTATAAATTTGCAACATTCTGAATTTTTTTACACTCAGCAGTATATGTTAGCAGGCAACCAACATTTCTAAAGTGAAATTTTTCAAAGATTTTATTTCTACATCATCTTTTCAATCAACTAATATCTTAATAGTGATATTGATGTTTAAATTTGGGACTGCGAGAGTGTTTATGCTTCTTCTATGAATTTAGAAGAGGGTCATTTTTTGTGGTGTATTATAAACTGGAGATGGGCTTGGTAGATTATAAGTTGGAGTTTAGATGGATAACTTGGAGGAGGAAGAGTTGAAACTGGTGGAGGTTAGGTGGTTGTAGGCGGAGTTGGTGATTGGTTAACTCATACAATGCAAAAATGGGTGTGGATGATGAAAATGGTGTGACCAATGTGATTTGCTGAAGTGAAAGCAGGATCACAATAAACATGGTTTCTAGCAGCGAAATCAGTCTGCTGCGATAATATGACCAACACCACTACACGATTCACCAGTTTCATCTTGAATGAAATTCTTTCTGTGAGATGGAGTGATCCTCACTTGGCACCAAATTAATAGGCGATTAGATTGCAGATTTCAAGAATCTGTAGAGTTATTAGTGTCTATGAAAAAGCTGGTGAGGCTTTGTTGTTTCTGCATGGCATTATACTTGGTAGAAAAGCCATGCTTGATTTTTCTACAACTTTTAAGTTTGTATTCATCCCATTGTTTGAAGGATTTCAGTTCATTCATTTTATTGCAATAGTTTTGACAATTTATGATGTTTGGTCAAATAAATTAGAATTTAATTACCTATCATGCTGTAAATCCCTTAAATTTCTTCTTTTATTATGTAATTGGATTTGATTAACAAGTGCTTTCTTAATTTAGTGTAATGAAATCATTACTTCTATGATAATTTTGGGTGTTTTTTTACTAATGTCATCTCTATGTCAGATAATAAATTTGGGGTAATGCAAGAATTACTTTTATAATTTAATCAATGGGAGTTGTTACATTTTTTAAAAAATTATTTTTTATTTTTATGGAAGTTTAATTAGTTATGTTTTTAAAGTTTTGTTGATTTAATTTTTTTGTTAAGCACAGAATTATATTATGTGTTAATTATATTATTTGTAAATATTTATATTTAACCTATTAATTTTTATAAAAATTATATCAATATTACATTAAAGCATCGACTTTGAATTGACTAACTAATCCTTTTTTAAGGTCATCACTTTCATTTTTCGTAATATAAAAAATTTCAATTTCAAATTTTATTATTGTAAACCTAGACATCTTTCGTATACATGTATTATATTATATTAATAAGAGATTCATCATATTAGTCTTAATACATTAAAAATTAAACCAAAAATAATATATTGGATTGCACTTACAATATCTTACCTTAAATGCAATTAAATAACTCTAATATAATTCCCAAAAACAAAAACTCATTCTTTTAAACTTTTTATAAATTACAAATAAGTACACTGGAAGATTGGCATAACGTCTTCCCATGCATCGCATGGGTTAAAACGTTAGTATAGTATTATAAATTTATTTTATTATATTTTATAATATTTTTTATTAAAAGTATTTTTAAATATTTTTTAATATTTAATTACATACAGTAAAAATTTATATTAAATCATAATAATAAAATTTAGACAGTAAGAGTAAAATTGAAGCATTTAAGAATATCATAGTATAAAAGTCTCAATTAAATTAAAATAATACTCACATTGACCATATGAAAAGCATTTTTTTTCTTATAATATATTAAGAGATATGATAATTTAATAGATAGTGTGTAGATTTTAATTGTACTTTTAATTTTTTTGCCGCTCATTTCAATTTAAATTGATAACAAATTTGAAATATTAATAGAACTTTTAGACAATGCATTTGAGAATTTCATGCAAAAATCTACTATGAAAGTCTTTGTCAAAATGAAACTCACTTCGACTCTAAAAAATGTACACATTTTTTTAATATATATTAAGAGATGTTAATTTAATAAATACATGTATAGATTTTAATTATATTTTTCACTTTTTGTTCTTAATTTTAATTTAAATTGATGGTCAATTTTGAAATATTAGTAAAGCTTTTAGACAATATATCCATTTTTGATTTTGAAATTAGATTTTATGTTTTCAAAATCACATCTAAATTTTAAAAATCATCCTTTATATATCTATAAACTTTATTACCCTTTAATACACACACTTTTCAATCAACCATGTATCCTCAATCAATGGACTACTCTTTATCTATCACTCTTTTCTTATAAGTTACATACACAAAGTTAAAACATTACAAATAAATAAATAAATATATAAATAAATAAATAATACACATACATTACTATTCATTCCATTAGTTTTCAAACCTTATATAAACTCTAAAAAAAAAAACACTCTTAAAGATATTGAATTTTGTGTATATGACTTCCCTTCTAAAAGATAAAATGTATAACTTAAAGTGTGACAAAACATAATATCAAAACATATATCTTTGTATTGAGTGGAGAAAGTATTATTTTTTAATTTCAAGTTTACACCCACATAAATTATAAAGTCACTTATAAATTACGTAATTTTATAATATATCTTTATTTTAAAATTATCATATCTCCCTATAATATATTTTACAATTTATTTATTATCTTAAATCCTAATCTATCCCAAAAATAAGTTTAAAAAATAATTATATATATATATATATATATATATATATATATATATATATATATATATATATATATATATATATATATATTCGTGCTTTGCACGGGAGAATTACTAGTTCCATATTATATTTCCTCTCACTCCACCTATATAAATAAGACTTTCTGGATATTCATTCTAAATATACACATTCATTCTCCAAAAGAATAGGAGTTTTCTTCAAGTTTTTATAGAGAATTAATTTATGAAAGTATAAAAATTTATTTTGATAGAGCGAATCAAATAGAATTTGATCTACTTCTAAAACATCGATTCAAGTATTCTTTAAAAGAAAAATGATCGATTCAAATATTTTTTAATCGATTTACCTCTTAATAATTAATTCTTCAAGAGGAAGATGGTCGATTCAAATATTCTTGAATTGATTTACCTCTTAAGAAATGATTCAAGTATTCTTTAAGATCTATCTCTAAAATATCGATTCATAAATCGATTTACCTCTAATGAATATTAAGAGGTTGAAAAATTAATTCATTTAGAGAATCGAAAGGTTAAATTCTTTAAGTTCAATCATTATATTAGATCGAGTTTGTAAATATTTGTTAATTTTTTAAATTTATTATATTAATATTTATTTATTTATATCTTAATTATTCAATTATGACATATGTCTAATCATAATTTATTTGATGTACCAATTGATAAATAATCGTTTATATAACTAAAGGTGTGATCATTTAGGTTTATTACTAACTCTAGCAGAAGACTTATAACACTTGTAACTTATAAATAACAATTAATCCAATTAATTAATTCACTTGAAATTAATTAATTAATTTCTATAACCTACTAATCACGGTAACGTCTAGCAATAGCGTGATCATCTAGTGTTAGGTAAAATAGCAAGTAAACCTGCAAATTGACGAGCGATATACACGTACGGTCCTTCTAAGAAATAATCTCTCGACTAAGTGTAGAGTAGGAATATTAGTCAAAACTCAACTAACTCAATAACTGTGTTTGTATTTCATGTTAAAATGATTAATTGTGAATCTTTATTCTCAATGTCTTGGTCAAGGTCTTTGAATTATTAACAATGAAATACACAGGAGATTCTCTTGTCTTAAACAAGTATTAGATTCTATCTTAGCCACACACAAGTCTCCATGTACATCAATATAATACCCAATATACCTCCTTTATGATTGCTAAACAATTAGAAGATAAATCTAAGTATTACAAGATGTACACAAGACTACTATGATGCTTCAAGTCTAAGGGCTAATCATGTACTATAATGACATATATCCAATAAGAATTTCCTACAATAAGAATTTCCTACGAATCATGTTCGATAAACTTATTCTCAAATAAGTATTCACATATATGATTTTGTGTCACAATACTAATATTGATGGAATTCAATATCCTCGTCCCTCGAGCATTGATCATATGTGCGATTACTGAGTTGTTTTTTGTCCCAGTTAGAAAAACTCTTATCTCGGAACAAGACTTGATTAGCACGCTTGAAAGATAGAAAAAAAAAACTCAAGGAAATATTTGGATAATGGGTTTATATAAATCCTTCTTAGATGAAACCACAAGTAAAAATGTTATTGCCATAAAGTGACAAGATAAAATTTCCATTTATTCGTGAAAATTTTCATTACGTATTGGAGATTGTCAATAGTTAGGATTTATTAAAAAAAAATAAAATTAGAATCCATTCGTGGAGGGAAAATACTTCCCATATCCGGGACTAATTTATTTTTGTCTAGTTAGATCGTAAAATTATTCAAATTATTATGAACAGCAATGGAAGGTGTATTTGATCTTTTCACACGAGTATAGGGCCTAGTATGAACCTTTTGCCGTTGACATCCTACAATAAACATGTGTCGTCAATTATTACACTATGTAAAACAGTTACGCTTTGTCCATGTTATTGGGCCGGATAGCCGTTACCAAAGGACCGTTTAAGACCCATGTGTAAAACTGTTATTGGGCCGGATAGCCGTTACCAAAGGCCCGTTGAAGGCCCATGTTTAAAACTGTTATTGAGCCGGATAGCCGTTTCCAAAGGCCCATTGAAGGCCCATGTTTAAAACTGTTATTGAGCTGGATAGCCGTTTCCAAAGGCCCGTTGAAGGCCCATGTTTAAAATTGTTATTGGGCCGGATAACCGTTTCCAAAGGCCCGTTGAAGGCCCATGTGTAAAACTAAGAGTTTTGTAGATGTTGACTCGATTCCGCTTATATATACTCCCATTCTCAACCAGAGCGAGTTTCCCTCATACAAATTGAAATCTAGGGTTCCCAACGAATGCGCAATCATCCTGATCATTAAATCAGCCTGATTTTTCCCAATTAAGACCAAAACTTAATCCGAGATTATATTCTCTTTCTTTTTCGAGAGATCTTCGATTCGATCTTGAAGGAAATGTCTCGGTGCTTCCCCTTCCCTCCACCAGGGTATAAACTGAGCAGTGCTAGGGAGGAGGCCTTGATTGAATCGATTAAGGTTTGTTGAACGGCGAACCTTGATTGATTTATGCATGGGCTTGAGTTCCTCTATGTAATTGCTTAGAAAGATGTTTAGGGTTTAATTATTGCATGATCTGGACATGTTAATGTCCAAAGAAAAGACAGTAAACGGGTCTTTTTTCGTTTCTTGAACGTTACTCGTCTAGATATTTAAGTAATACAAGTACTTGAAGTTGGGGATAGGACTTAGAAGAGTCGTTATTTGATTTTGAAGTTGGACTGTGCGTGCACTAACACATGGGTGATATAGATGGCGTCACCAAGATTTCACGTTCACTAGACTAAACAATCACTCCTGAATATTTCATTACTACCTAAAAATTTTGTATCAAAGCTTGCTGGCCATGTTGGAGTTTGTAGTCAATCCTGTCCCATGAATCATGATATAATGCTGGATAGTTGTTTGGCATTCTCAGTATTGTCTTGCAAAGTAAATATGCTACATTATATTGAGGTCTTTGGTTATAGAGAAGGTCATGAAACGTTTAAGATTTAAAAAAAAAAATTATTTTTATGCTGAAGTCTGATCTCAGAGATGACTGGAATTTAGGTATGACAGGCATAGTTTCTGCATAATATGGCAGCAACACTTTTGGCCCAATAAGTGGACTTAAGGATAAGAAGCTTCAATTGAATTATTGAAGTTTTTTTTTTTTTTTTTTTAATTGAGGATCTTATAGAACTTGTGTTATGGGGGGCATGTTTAGGTTGATTTGTGGTGATAGATGGACTTTTTAGATGAAGACATGGTTAGTGTGCATAACTCATAAAGAAAAACTTTTACAGAGTCAGGGATTTATAATAAGAACCTTTATTGATCTTTAGTTGAGAATAATATTAGTTTTGGTGCATAGGGTTATGTTGTTACATGTTTGGGGAATAGATGAGGATATTATTTATGCATACAACAACATTTTCATTCATTTATTTATAGAGTAAATACATGTTTCCTCAAAATAATATCTTTTTATTTGTTATTGAGGAAATATTTGAGTTTGTTCTGTGGTTTTGAATGGTTAAAGCTAAGATGGAAACTAATGATCATATACATGATTAGTCACTTGATCTAATTTGGCGCTTGCATTTTAACTATTTAAGAGGATCTTGTCTTATTTATGTAGAGCAATCACACTTTAGTCGAGTCAAATTTGTTATGGTAGTGTCTGTTGGATGATAGTTATATGCTCTGCTTCTGTATTTAATCAAGGGTATGTGTATAAGAAAGGGCCCTGCGATGGTTTGATCATTTTGAAAGGTTGATTAATTAAAGAAAGTTATTTAAAAACAGTGAATAAGTTTCTTGAATTTTTTAGATTTAATATGAAAGTTTAACTGTACTAGGTATAAATATTGAGTTATTTTGGGTCAATGCTTTGATGAAAATTGAAGTAACTAGTTGAGGTGTGTTCATATCCTGGGACATATTTGCTCCTCCTGTTCTCCCCTCATTCTGAAACTTTAAATTTGGTGCTCTAAAGCTCCAAAAGGAAAAACAGAGGAAGGAGGAGAAGAGAAGGGAGAAGAAAGAGAGAAGAAAGGAGAGGAGAGAGAGAAGGGAAAGGAAAAGAGACAAGACATATCCAAATTCAGTCAAGTCTGATATTGTGAAGGAAACAAATTGCTTTGATCCCAAATACGAGTCTTCCAAGAAGAGAAGAGAAGCCGAAAGTGAGAAACTTGAACCTAGCAGTCTCACCGAGGAGCATGGACTCCCTGATGATACACACGCTCCCAGCTCATCATATGACAGCACACAGAGCAGCAACAAGAGGAAGAGAGATTCATCAACTAAAGACGGTAGTCTTGGTCATTGTAAGTGCCCTTTTATGAGTTCTTCTAGAATACTGTGCTTGGCATATTCAACTGGTTATCTTTGATTCGTAGTAATGTTTCATGGATCAATCAATCACTAGCGCACAATTATATATATATTCATACGAGCCGGAGGCTTGCATAGGTGTAGGTGTAGACCACCTCAACCCCACATTAGCTTTCGCACGTTTCTTACATACATCATGGTTGTGGAACAGGTAAAGCTATCCTGAAAAGATTACCCTCACTAAAGCAAAGTGACTTTCCAGAACAATTTAATGGTTATACTGGTCTGAAAGTTGTGCCAAAGCCCTGCAACATTGCACAAGGCTTCAATCTTATGAACAGCAGGGAAGATATTTGTTCGACTTCTGGGCAGATTGAGGTTGTTGCTCAAGGAAAAACAGGAAGCAGATCAAATTCTAAAGCTGTAGTGAACCCCATGGGCGGAGTAGAATTACGATATAAAGATCTAATGGAGAACTGGTTTCCACCAGAGGTTCAGAATACAAGCCTGTGTACAGTTGTTGATTTGGACTGGCTATTTCCATATGAGAGGAGGAATCGAGACGTGCAAGAAGAGAAAAGGTGGAGATGCGGAGGTGATAACATGGTGTGCTCTAGAACCTCAGGATTGTGGCCTCGTGCGCAATACTTGCGTGAAGTTGATGCTTTTGCATTGCCTTTTGTAGTTCCTTATTGAGCTCTTGTGAGATATGGAGTGAGTCTTTGACCACTTTTGAGGATATTAATAGTATGCTGAATATTTTCCCGCCCAATGGCAATGTATGTTATTTACTTCTGTAATTTTGTTTTATTATATAAAAGAGTTGTTAGCAAACAGTTGCCAGATCTGTCTTGGGTGGTTAAAGAATGTTTTTGAATGATGCATGAAAATGTATTTCTATGTATAACCGATGTTATTGCCGAAGATGATGTAAGCTAGAACTAGTGGATGAATTCAATCATCCCCTCTATTCCACTCATTTTAATACGCTTAGCAATTAAAATCATCAACTAATACTCATATCTATTCTTTAATTTAAATCCACATTCGTATCTACTCTTCAAATTAAATTTAAGCGTATTAAAATCATCAACTTATACTCATATCTATTCTTTAATTTAATTTAAATTCACATTCATATTTATTCTGCAATTTAAATTCACCATTTATGGGGTTCATTATCTTTTCAAAGCGCTTCCCAATAAACGTTATGAGCTGACAATTCTTTAAATTAAATTCACATATTCACTATTTTTTTTGAAGTTACTTACTTCCCAATAAATGTTATGAAACAGGAAGGTAGGGGTGGATTGTAATTTTAAACTTAACTTCATAGTTCAATTACTTTTTAGTTTAAACTGAAAAAAGTACATACCAATATGAATGCTCTTAAAATATTAAATTAACAAGTGGAAGGATCATCGTTTATTTTTATTTTTATTTATAAAACTAGCTTTTAATGAGAAAATATGTTATACGAAAATTAGATATCTTTATAGATAAAATATATTAGAGATTTATTGTTTTGATTTTTGGGACAGACTATTACATGGAACTATTTTTTTGAAATCGTATTACTAAGTACCATCCACAATTGCAATCGCTATACATAACAAATTGTAATCATATTTCACACGAAATCGATTTTAATTTATCTCATTTTACATGATTCTACCCCTAAAAAATCTCAAGAAATGCATCATATAAATGACCGAGTATGGTGTAATTAATTACTAGAGAGAGGAATTATTATTATTCTAAAAAAAATATTAAATTTTAAATTCTGTTCAACAAAAATATGAAAGTCCCAACAAATCTGTATTTAAAGAGTAATATTTTAATTTTTTTAAAGTGAACCTTTCATGTACAAAAAATAATAGTTAAATGGTGCAAAATTTTGAGGAATAATATTTTTTGTTCATAAAAGCAATAATTCTTCCCTCTAAAATTTTCATGTATAAAAGAGTTAATAAGAGTAATAATTAATTTTTTTAAAAAAGTAATTTTTTATTTAATACTAATTTTTTTTTATGTAATATTAAGAATAATTGATAAATCAAATTACAAATTCATATAAGTGTTTGCACATATAAAATACTTATCTACATTTGGATGTATATATATAATACATATTTTAAGTCCAAATTAAAAGAAAAAAAATTCAGACTTTAAATTGATAATTTATTAATTTTTTAATTGATAAAATAGAAAATCGGGAAAACATTATTAAGTGGGAGTACTATTGCCTAGAATGACTTCATAATATTTTTATTTCATCCTCGCTATAACGAAAATATAGGAAAGCGGCTTAATTTTTGGTGTATATGAAAAGATAAAAACCAACAGCTTCGCTCCATAGGCTGTATACTCGGCTTCTAAAACCCTCCAAACTCCAACCAAACAATTCAACTTTCTGGTTTCGATTCTCCACAATTTCCAATTCAATTTCTAGGAAGATGTTTTCTCAGATGAGAAAGGTAACCGGATTCGCCTCCATTCTCCGCGGCGTCGCTGATGCTCCTTCGGTTGCTGGAACTCGGGGTTACCTATGCCAAAGCCTCATCGAGTCTACTCTTACTAAGAGCAAGAAAAAAAGATCTCCCTGGTTTCCATTAGGTGGTGCTGCAAAAGAGTACATTCTATGGTTTTCGGCGCCCGTCGAAGAGGCTATGGCAGAATTAGATAAAATAGAGTCCATACGTAAGAAAGCCCCACCAATGGACATCGTTCTGTATCAGTACGAAGCCTGCCCATTCTGCAACAAGACCAAAGGTATTTCTTCAGCATATTGTGATTTCTTTTTCTTTATTTATCATATTTGATTCCAACATTCCGTAGAGTTGGAATTGCATTCAGTTAATGTATTTGGAATATTATTTCGATAGGCGCTGAATTTGATTTAGAGAAGAACAGAATTTGGAATTATGTGTGCAGAATTTTCTTTTTTTTTTTAACTTTTACTTAAATTAATTATAAAAGTTTGGTGTGAGAAGGCCTAATTTTCATTGCAGTGGCTATTAATCTTGATTTTGTAGTTGAATATTGTCTATTTTGAGTAAAGCTTGTTTGAACTGAGCATAAATTATTGTATGGTCATCATTGCTTATTGGTTAGTGGTAATAAATCTCCCTTTGATTTATTATAAATCATAGGTGAATTAGAAGAATTAGAAGTCTATGTGTTTAGTACTTCTGAGTAGTGAACGCCATTATGTTACTTACCATTTGTAGCTTTTATTCCTCTATTTCGCTTCGATGTTTCATCATTTATTCCACTGTCTGGATTTTTTACTCTTGTTGATATAATAGATACATGTTAGTTGTTAATAAGTTCTAGACTTGTCTCATCCATTTATTTAAGGAACACTTTAGCATAATATAAAAAGTGATACAATGATTTGATACTGGTTATATAGTGTTTGTGTGTGCGTTTTTTTTTTTCTTTCAGTCATCTGAATGGCTAGATAACGGAAGCTTGAGAGGACCTGTCATTTTATACAATTCCATTGTTTTAGTGAATTATTAAGCAAGATTAACTACAATATTTGCTTCAACTATTTTTTGTTTGATATCACAAGACGTTTCTGACAGTCTCAATTTGAAAGTAGATTCATTAAACAGTTTAAATAATGGTAAATAGAGATATCTTTTTTTTGTGAAAGACAAGCACATACAACGAATTAATCTTTAATATGATCACTAGGTTCAAGTACTCTCTTACTTATAGATCTTTAAGTGAAGGTTATTTGTAGTACAATTTATGGAATTAAGAAATAAGAAGAAATCTTTACAATTGTTGGTATTCTGAATTTAATTCCCAGACCGTCATGGTAGTGGCCAACAGTGAAACAACCGCAGAATGGGTATGCTAGCCACTATTTTGCATTATCTTTACCTTGTAAAATCAAGGTTGCACTGTGTACAACCAGTTGTACGTACGCTATCTTCAATTATGGGTTGAAAAGACAATTATGCCTTTTGCTAAACCCTAAATGTAATTACTAAACCTAGGGATAAAATAGTTCATGAATTACAAAGGTAAAATATTATATGAACTATAAGAGTAAAAGCACTATTATGCTCTACTCTAGGATTATACTATACCCTAATGGTACAAATTAAACTCTAGGGATAAAATGGAATATAAACCACCAGGGTATAGGTACAACTGGTTGCATGGATTTTTGCCTGTAGAATTTTCAGCCAAAGTTGCTTGAAGATTCATTGGGAGTTTACGAAAGATTATGCTTTTGAATTAATGGTTTATTAGGCAATTGTACCAAAAGGTGAATAAAGGTAAAAATGGGAAGTATTTGTAAAATATGTGTGAACTAGAGGAGTGTTTTGTAGAATATTTTATATCTTTACAATATTAGAGTAGAAACATACTCTTCTAACAGCAGGCCTTTTTCCAGCTTTTAAATTTTAGGTTATTCTTCTAAGAAAATATTTTATTTAAAAATACTCCAATCTGCTTTTCAGAAGTAGAGACAGAGATTTTAAATTTCCAAAGGCTCTTGAAAACACCATAATTGTATAACCCTTAAAATCCTTTCAAGTTTCACTGTTGAGTTGGTGTTGGATATAACAAATCCTTTGTAATGGAGATGTGATCTCTTCTTTTCATTCCTTCCATTAGCCATTTTCTTCTATAGATCATTGTCTCCCCTGGAATAGTATTCTGAAGGTGGTTCCCATGCGTTGAACTTAGTCCATTGGGTTCGAGAGGGGACTCCTGCATGTAGCACTCAGTTCCGGGAGCAGATTTGTCTCTGATAGCGTTTGTTACACTCTTGGCCCACAGGGTGGGGGCCTAGTAGCAAATTGACTGCTCAATGGCTCCGGTAGCAGCTACTTTACATTCTAGCCTTTGCAAAATAATTTTAACCCAAGTTGCTAGAATAGTAAATTTTTACCCCTTTTATCGTCTCAACTCTCATTCTTTAGTTAATGAGGCACGTTGTATGAAATATTTTGCTTAGTGCCAGTAGTATCCTTTTCTGCTTTGCAGTTTTAGACTTTTAATTTTATGACTTTAGTTATTTCTGTTGTAAGCACTGAACAGCCGGTGCTATGCACAGTAACTGAGGTTCTAAATCCTACCTTTCTGCTTATTCTTTGCTTCCATTGTGTTAACTTTAAAACTGGCAATCAGGGTAGCATTCACTGACATTCTAACTAACCGTGTATATCTTTAGCATTCCTGGATTATTATGATTTACCGTACAAAATTGTGGAGGTCAACCCTATCAGCAAAAAGGAAATCAAGTGGTCCAGTTACAAGAAAGTGCCAATACTGATGGTTGACGGTGAGCAGATGATTGGATCATCAGGTATAGAATTTACACTCACGTAAACACCAGTATTAATATCATTCTTTTCTCTGTAAAAGGATAAGCTGATCTGAAAGATCATATCTCCCTTATTGCCTTCTCTATGTAGATATAATAAATAAGTTGATGGAAAAGATTAATTCTCATCTTTGCGCTGATTCTGATGAGGAAGACAGCGAAGAGAAGAAATGGCTTGAGTACGTGTTTCTTCGTTATCATCTTGACCTTAACCTATACATGTTTGATTTTGGTTTTAAAAATCTGTTTTGGATTTTCCAAATTCTTGACTTATACTCATCTGATATTTTGAAACCGATTTAAATACTTAATTCATTTGCATTTTCATAACAATACTTCACGTAAACCCTACTTATTCCCAACTCTCCAATCCTACGTCTATTTTATCTTTTCAGTTAATGCTTTATTCTCCCCACCTCTTATTAAACAGGAGTAATAATATAATAATAATGCATTCTTGAGCATTTCACCGCCCTATAATGAGGGTCACCGTCCTGTCACTCATGTCACCACCCGCTTACACTTTAATGTTGTATAAAGTAAAATAGTAACCTACCAAATTTTTTAAAATGAACACACTATATTAATCATGATTTCAAAATCCACAAGTTTTGAAAATCTATTTTCAAAATCCATTTGGACCCAAATCAAACATGCCTTTATTTTTGCTGCCTTTTTTGCAAGCGTGAATCAAGAAATATTTAAATAATTTAAACATTAAAGGACACTTCTACTTCCACCCGGAAGACTAGAGACAATGCATTTCTCAAAGCTTCCCACGCTCAATGGTGCGATTCGAGTTTCATATGCTTGAGACTGCCATGTGAAGCTGAGAAATCAACTGTCGTGAGCTTCAATAGATTTGAACTACTTCCATTTATTTTAAACGATGATAGCTCTAATTATGAGGAATATCTCACATATTGCTTTGCAGTTGGGTGGATAATCACTTGGTGCATGTATTATCACCTAATATTTACAGAAGCACATCGGAGGCCCTCGAGTCATTTGATTACATCACTACTCATGGTAATAATCTTTTAGTGTCAATAACATTTGATTATTTTTGAGTGATTGAGTTTGGATACGGTAATAAATTTGCTTATTTCATAATTTCACTTGTTCTTTCAGATCACAAGATTACATTATATATTCTCCCTTTTTCTTGACCAATTTGCATGACATAAAATATCCATGTCCTGGATCCTGCTTGATTACTTCTTGTTATTCTTAACTTTGTTTGCATTAATATTGCAGGTAACTTCAGCTTCACAGAGAGAATAATAGCCAAATATGGTGGAGCTGTTGCAATGTATTTTGTTTCGAAGAAATTAAAGAAAAGACACAACATCACTGATGAGCGCGCTGCTTTGTATGAAGCTTGCCAGACATGGGTAGATGGTCTAGAGGGTCGTGATTTTCTAGGTATAAACTCATTTGATTATTTGTTGCTCCAACAATGTAAATTATTAGCATCATTAATTTCTGTGTTATGTATGATAACTTTTTCTCCTTGGTATCCAGGTGAATTAAGTCCCAACCTAGCTGACCTTGCTGTGTTTGGCGTCTTGAGACCCATTCGCCACCTGAAATCGGGTAGAGACATGATGGTGCACACAGACATTGGTGATTGGTATGATCGGATGGAAATTTCTGTAGGAAAATCTTCCGGAGTCCGTATTTAGCAAGATTACTGAAATATGAATGTTTTCCTCAGATTAAATTGTTTCTTCCTGCCTTATTTTTAGTGAGGTTTCAAGAATATAGTTCTTTGTTTGACAGCTTAGGGTTCAGTACTTATCACCTTTGGCAAACATCCTTAAGAAATGAATTAGGTTTCAAGAATATAGTTCTTTGTTTGACAGATTAGGGTTCAGTACTTATCACCTTTGGCAAACATCCTTAAGAATGAGTTTCGTGAGACGACTTTGGAGTGATGACATTTTAATAAAAAATGAAACTTAATTGGTGAAAAGTTATAACTGATTAAGTGAATAATTTCATGAACAATCTTGTAGTATAAAAAATTTCATGAACAATCTTGTATTATAAAAAAAAATAATACTTTATTCGTCTTGATTTTTGTTTTATTTGTTAGTCCCAACGAATAAATAAATATATTTAAAAATAATTGGGTTAATTGCAAGAAAAATTATGAATTTTATTTCTATTTCAAATTAATTTTTACTTTTTATAAATTGTAAAAAATAAATAAATAAATAAAACCTTCACTTTTAAGCATTATTGCAAAAACGCGCATAATGTTTGATATTTTTTTCAAAGGTGGGGTGGGGATTAAAGGAAGGGTTCTTATTAAAATTATCTGATTTTTGCAACAATGCATAAAGGTGGTGTTATTATTATTATTGTTTTTTTTTTCAATTTCTTAAAGGTGGAGATTAATTTACAATAAAAAAAGAACTCTCTTGTAAGACGGATAGTGAGACTGATCGATCCGTTGTTAAAGTATACTCTCTCCGTCCCGCCCAAATAGCACCATTTCACTATATTGGGCGTCCCGTCCAAATTGTACAATTTTCCTCTTTTAGTAAAAGGGTCCACCAATGGCCCACCACTACCTATCACATCTCTCTAATACACCTACCCACTTTACATAAAATAGTAATATTTCTTAATCTACGTGCAAAATCAAATGATGTTTTTTGACCGGGATGGAGGGAGTACTTGTTATACAAGTATGTTTATTAAATATTAATAGTTAAAGTATGTTTGTAATGAATTATACTATAATATTTTAAAAATATAATTTAATTCATTATTCATCATACTTAAAAAATATAATACTTTAACTATTAATTAACATATTTTATCTATGTAATAAGCATACTTTAACAACAGATCAACCCATTTTACAACCCATCTCAAGTAATTATCCTCTGAGAGACTTTGTCAAAAAAATTGTTAGTGGTTTTCCTTACATTAAAAGCAAAATAGATTAATAAGTTGAATTACATTTTGCATGATAAATTCTTTTATTTAATATTTTTAAGTACATTATACTCCCGTAATTCTCTTATAATGTATGGCAAAAACTTGTGTAACTTCAGGCGCACGGGAGCACATTCCGTGCGCCTTTAGAATTTTGTATTAAATTGTGTACCCTTTAGTATAATATTGTGTACCATGGCAAGAACTTGTGTGTGCCCGGGCGCACGGGAGCACATTCCGTGCGCCTTTGAAATTTTGTGTTAAATTGTATACCTTTTAGTATAAATATGTGTACCCTTTATTTTCTGAAGAAAAACAAAAAATATTATTAAAGTGTATACCCTTTAGAACAAAATGGTGTACTTTTATTAATTAAAGTGTATACCCTTTAAGCCAAAGCAACATATCCTTACCCATAATACGAAATTCTAAAGGCGCACGGAATGTGTTCCCGTGCGCCCAGGCGCACACAAGCCTCATAATGTATTGATTTGCTTTTCATTTTTAAATTAAGAAGCATCCTCAATTTGTTGTTGGTAAGTTTTGAATGTTATTTTACCCTTTTATACCCACCTTTAAATTTAAAATAATGATATATTGTGCAATTTTGAATAACCTTTTGAAATTTTGTTATTGGATGTGGACTCATATTACCGAGAAAAAAATAAATATTTCGTGGAATAGAGTAAAATGATAAAATTAATATGTTTCAATGAGATGGATGAAGTTTAAGAATTTTTTAGTTAATTGTCTTATGATTTTAAATTTTAATTCATACTTGTGTTAATTAACACAATATATTCTCCAATGAGACGGATGAAGTATAAGAATTTTTTAGTTAATTGTCTTATGATTTTAAATTTTAATTCATACTTGTGTTAATTAACACAATATACTCTCCGTTTCAGACTTTATCTATAATGTAGATACGTAGTTTGATGAAAATTATTTTATAGTTAATTTTATTAATTTTTTAGAAGTAGCGTAGTATTTTTATGTAATAAATGTAAAGTGTAAAATATTTTATGTATGTTGAGTGAGTAATATTTTTTTTAAATTAAGATAAATTTTGAAGTTATTGAATTAATATACTCATACCCTAAAAGATGACATATTTTCTATCTTTAGTTGTTATATAAAAATTTGCATCTACTTAAAAAAGTAAAAATCAAACATAATCACCCTTCCCACACACTTTATTTAAAAAAAAAAATTTCTATTTTACGCACTTTATCATTTATTTATTTTATTACTAAAAATATCATTATATCTCTAAAAGTTATCATTTTTCTTAATCTCCGTGTTAAGGTGGGGTACTAACCTAAATGGGACGGAAGGAGCCATATTTTATTTTTTAATTGTATAATCTACTATGAAACGGAAAAACAAAAAAAAACATTGAATTAATCATGAAACTGAGAGAGTAATATAATTTTTACAATTGTACACGGGACGTACTAGTTATATATATCTAAATGCATCACATGCTTATTTATCTTAATTCCAGATTGATTAATTATTATTCAAATATTGTAGCATAAAATAGGACAAGTGGAGGATTAAGCTGTATCTCTGTGGTAGTTTACCCAACTGATTCTCCTTATTCAATACAGAAAAACGGACATATCCCAGAAATAAACACGCGTACACATATATCATCTAGCTATATGTTTTAATTATCATTTAATTTTTTTTTAATATCACCCAAATATTCAATTATTTACTTGGTCACTGCCTTTTTCAACGAATAAATAAATGGGGAAAAAGGCAGCTCACCGAACTGATTTACGTATAGTGCTACCATTTTGTAAATAATGATTAATATCAATCTGAGCCAACCCTACCAATAATGTAAGGGACAAATGGATTTAGATGTGAGGGCTACACTGTGAGATCGTTTTATTCATGGGATTATAACCTTTTTAGTTTTCTTCATCTCCTTTTTACTTATCATTTTCCACTAAATATTTTTTTTAATGAAAATATTGTAATTTTTCATTTATATTATAAATTAATCATTAAATAATTCACTTTAACGAGTGATACTTTTCATTAATCAAATATTATCTTTATTAAAATATATATATAGGGAAGAGTGATTGTTTTGACCTTTTTCAATGAGGTGCAAATCTTTGTGGAATGACTCAAAATAAAAAGTGTGTAATTTGAAAAAGAGAAGGAGTGAGTATTTAATTATGAATAATAATAAACTAATAAAATATTATATTAGTCAAGCTCTTAACGAGTTTGTTCGCGAACACTAAACTAGCCTATTCACGAGCTTTAAGAATAGAGTTATCTAACCACTACAAAAATGTTGTCAGATAGTGACATTTTTATGTGACGGCCTCTAGATCATCACAATTGTTACAGTTTTCTTAACAACAAATCGAATTTATGACGGTGTACGGTTGACCGTTCCGTGAGTTGGTCACCGTATACTTTTGTGATGGTCATAAAGGCTGTAACAAATTTTGTGAGAGCCAAAATCTGTCACAAAATTTTAAAAATAATTGAGGCAATATGATAATTTTCTATGACGGAATTTGTTTCGGAAAAATTGTCACAAATATATAAATAAATAAATAAATAATTTTGTGATGGAAAATTTCGTCACAAATACATGCCGTCACAAAATCCATCAAAAAAATTAAAAATAAATAAATAAATAATTTTGTGATGAAAAAAGACGGTCACAAAATAAATCCGCTACAAAGTCTGTGACAAAAGGTAAAAAATATGTGTGTCTATTAAAACCATTAGCTAGCCAATATGATTATCACTCTACAGTCTACGCACAAAACCTTCACCTACCCATAGGGAGTACAGGGAGTTCGAATTGCTGGTTAGTCAGTCGCTAGCAAGGGTTCGAATCTGGCCTCCTTTATTTATTTTTATTTATATTTATTTATTTATTTATTTATTTTTGTGAGGGCTTCAAACTATCACAAAATCCATTACAAAATTTATGACCAACAATACCATCACAGCGCACTAGTCGCAGAAGTCCATCATAAAAATAGTCAGTAATATGACCGCCAATAGCCATCATAAAAATCATCCGTAGAAATTTCCGTCATAAAAACCATCACAATTATGATGGTTCCGTCACAAATGATTTGTGACGACTTATTTTGCGACGGTCACTGAACCGTCAAAAACTGCTCATACAGTTGCAAAAACCCTCATTAATATAGTGAATGCCCAAGCTCTATTCATTTATAAAAAAAATGAGTCTCGTTAGTGTTCATTTAACTAATCAAACGCACATAAACGAGCTCTTATATATTGAGTCGAGCCACGAATTATTCATCGTACGCTATGATTAGTTACACCCCAAATGGAGAAATACTTTGTACCCCAGAGTATTTTTCCATATCTTCTGGATATCTCTATAATGTTGAGAATTAAGTCATGTTTTCAATGATAAAATAAAGGCAATGTTGACTTTCCGTCTTAATCAAGAAATTAAAAAATAAAAAATAAATCCTTAAAACCTATATAAATAGAGATAGAAGTTGGCAACTAAATGATGAATTAGAGGAAACCAAGAAAATGAAAGCTGCTAGAATGAGGAGTGGCAGTTGGTTTAGTTGTATTATAATTTGGCAGTTATTGAGTTTCAGTGAGGGTAAAATAACACTACCCCCAAATGTAACAATTTCAGGAGTGTTTGCCTTCGGAGATTCTGTTGTTGATCAGGGGAACAACAACGGAATCCGTACGGTAATAAAGTGCAATTTCCCACCGTACGGAAAGGATTTCGACGGCGGACTTCCGACCGGCAGATTTGGCAACGGGAAGACACCTCCGGATATTATTGGTACACATCATGTCACCCCCTCTAAACATTAATCTCATGTTGAGCAGATTAATTCATTCCACTGGGTTTCCATGCATTTATCTATGAGCTGATAGACTAATGTTTTGAACAAATAGCTATTCTTGTGTGAAATGACACATGGTTTCTCAAAAGTATTTTATTTATGTTTTTATAGAGTTATTCTCTTGTAAATCCTGTAAGCCATGTGGTCCCCTTAATTTAAATATCCCAATAATATATAGGGTATATAGAAATTGAGGGGACTATATGATTTACATCACTAACCAATTTTACATAAGTGTTCGTGTTTTTTAAAATAGTAAAAAGTCAAAATAATTAATAACCTTATTTATTTACAAAAAATATCGTCACTACCTAACAAATCTAACATATTATATCTTTTATTTGTGGGTTAATAAAAAAAATAAATCTATGAATTTTACTTCTATTTCAAATTAATTCTCACATTTAAAAAATTGTAAAAAAGAACACCACCATTAAGTATTATTGCAAAACGCACCTAATTGAAAAGAGAGGTTCTTTTTTGATAAATTTGATGCATTTTGCAACAATACCTAATGGTGATGATCTTTTTTGTAATTTCTTGAAAGTGATGATTAATTTGCATAGGAGTAAAATTCATGATTTATTTTGCAACTAACCATTTATTTATTACCAAATAATACAAAAATACATTAAAAAAATAACAGCTTTCTTAATATACATGCAAAAATAATATGAAAACAATAATATTATCGTTCTTCTTCGTCTCATGAAATCCATTCGGTGAGACAGTTTCAGTAAATTCTAAAATGAACTTAAATCTTTTTGTTTGAAAACTTTGCACTAAATTATTTTGGGAAATTTTACACCAAATTAGCTTACGCTTTAACAACGTTCAATCCATGCACCTATTAGATATGATAACTTAATAGGAAAGAAATTAAACTTTTAAAAACAAATAAAGATATGAAAAGACAAAATGATTACAACAAAGTGTCAAAGACAGTACATATGAAATAGTTTCACCTTATACCTGATGATAATCGTTATTCATTCGTATAAGGATAAAAGCTGTCAAATATAAATAGTATGACATTTTAAAATTCGATTACACATTAAAATTGATTTCATGTAATACATTCTCTGCCAAAATTATATACGAACACTAAAAAAAAAATTTAGCAACGAAATTCAATCCGTTGATAATTAGCAATGAATTAGCAACCAAAAGGATTTTTTTATTAGCAATGAAATGACAACAAATTTATTCTCTATTTTACAAACGGAATTCAATCCGTTGGTATTTACCAACGGATTACGAAGGGGATTTTTATATAAATTACCAACAAAATTTTTAGCAACGGATTACCAATAGAATTGATTTTTCGTTGCTAAAAATTTATCAACCACCACTTCACCAACAGAAATTTACCAACGGATTCCGTTGCTAATCCATTGGTAAACCAATTTACAATGGAATAACTTTTACCAACGGAATATTCCATTGATAAAAAAAAGTTTTTTTGGCAGTGGAAATTATCTGTAGTATTATTCTAAACACAGAAATCGAGTATTGCAAAATTTAAAATGTAAAACTAAAGTGGTGTCGCCCACTCCAAGTGTCCCGCACTCGAATATGACAGTTTGTGAGGAGGTAAATCATGTTAACTCAACCGATCAATAAGGATTAAATCCTTTAACCCACCACATAAGGAGATCTTAATTATGAGGTATGTAAAACTAAATATGAGTCAAAAATTTTATAGAGAGGAATGTAAAAGCTATACTTATTTATTCAAGAGTATAATAATTAGATGGGAAAATTAAATTTTTCGTTCATTAACTTACACTTATTTTGAAATTGATTCATTCATTTGCTCGGTTTTGAAATCAATCCATTAAATTTACGAAATGCGACTTTTTCGTCCGTCGACTGGCTATAGAAGGTAATTCTTCCGGTAAACCTGACGTCATTTGTTTTCCTTTTAAAAAAAAAGTTATGATGCGTGGATATTAATTGGGCAATGTGAGTTAGAACTTAGAAGGGATTCACCAATTCTTAACCCTAATTTAAACCCAAGATCAAACTGTAAAAAATTCTAACACTATCTCAGCCGGTTTTGAAAGTCATCCACAAACTCATCGTCTCTAGCTGGATTTCTTCCTTCTTCAACACGAACGTCGCCCGGGCTTGTTGATCTGGAGCTTCGCCGGCAGGGGCTCCGGCGAACAAGAAAGCTCCACGATCTAGTCCCAGTACACTGAATCCAACAATCCGTTGAGATTCGTATACGGTGGTTCGATCGTAATACGGTAGAAAGTGGGGTTCTTGTCAGCGACATCATTGGGCCGGGCTCTATATATCAGGCCCAGGCCTGGATGAACGACGCCACCGTGCTCGCGTCAGCAATGGCGTGATGAGCGACGAATCCGATGGATAGTCCCTTATCCGGGAATAGAGTGACTTGGAGAGCTAAAACCGAGCAAGAAATGGAGTTCTCCGACTGGGTCGCCAATGGGAGAGAGGAGAGAGAGTAAAAGTCGTCACAGTTCTGGGATGATTTCCGGTGAGAAGATCGAAATCAACATTGGATTCACAAACAGTGAGGCAAACAGAATTAACAGTTTGATAACGTCAGATGGGCTTCTCTCCCGGAGTTAATGGATGGATGATGTTTTCTGGCAGAAAATGGGTGAGGGTGGTGGAGAAAGAAGCTTTGAGTGCTGGAACAATGGCGTCGGAGAAAAAGGATTTGGAACAGGTGGGAAAGCCCAAGAAGAGAACATTCGAATCAGAAATTAAATAAAAAAGGAAAAAAAGAAAACTAATGCCACGTAAGAATTACTGATTTATCCTCTATAGCCTGTCGACGGACTAAAATATCACGTTTCATAAATATAATGGATTGATTTCAAAACCAAGTAAATGAATAGACCAATTTCATAATTTACGCAAGTTAGTAGACCAAAAATTTGATTTTCCATAATTAGATATTACTAGTAGTTTTTTATTAAAAAAAGAAAAAAAAGGAAAGAAAAAAAAAAAGATAAAATAACTTTATACAGATCTGAAGATTCATTCATTCTCAAGACAGCCATCAAGTTTAATGTAAGATCTGCAAATGCAACCATAGATAGTACTCTTTGACTCTTCTACTCGTGCATGTTTTTGCCATACACATATAAATGATAATCTTTCCAATTCCTAATTAATCCCTATATTTTTTATTTTTTTTAATCGAGTCAACATTCTTACATTCTTTTAGAATATCAAAACAAGTTAAAAAAAATATATTTTTTAAAAGTTTAAGAGATGACTTGATATAATTGTCACAATACTTTTTGGAGACACTCTCTTGTGAAACAAATTATTTGGTAAATGGGTGTGAGATGAGTCGACCAATACTAAAATATGTTTATTGTATAGATAAAATATGTTTATTTGTAATTAAAGTATGTCAATAATAAATTAAATTATAATAATACACTAAAATCATACTTTAATGCATAATTCAACATACTTTAAAAAACATACTTTAACGATTATTAAATATACTTTATCTAAATAATAGACATATTTAACGCATCATATTTTGTCTACCTATTATTAATATATCACGTGAGAATTTAAGGATTTTTTTTTCCAAGTCATTTGGGCAATTTTTAAATTTTCTCTCAAAAGTTGGATAAAAAGATTTTTCAAAAAAAATTGTATGGAAGGCATTGTCGTAAAATCCTCCTTGAATAAATGATCACTTCCCCAACTAATTAAGTGCAATCCCATCAGCATATTTAAGCTGCAAAGCCGCCTCCATTATAGCTGGAAATATATGCTCACCATCAACCCACTGACGTGACCCTTTCATTATTTTGAATTAATAAAATATCTTAATTTCAATTTTTCATTTCCCTTCCATTATTCCAAATTAAATTTATTTTTTCATAAAAGAAAATCACAATTAATTAATATTCACAAAATATACTTTAATTTTAAAATTATCATCATACATAATAACTTTACAATTTATTTATAATTAAAATAAATCTAAATTGTCACGAAATAAATAAAAAAGTACTTTTATATTCATGTAAATAGTAGTAGATGTAAAATTGAAATTGATAGAAAGGAGTACTTATACAATTATCCACCCCAAATGATCTAAACCCCAAAATTATACTGTACTTTCTAAATTTCGGATTAGAGTGAACTTAATATAAATACAAAGTTTAAGAAAATTTATATTTCACTAACTTTATTAGCTCGTGTAGGATAATGCATTCTAAACTCTGAATAAAAAATAAGTAGTATAAGTATGTTATTTATATGAAGTGATAATAGCAAATTTGATATTAAAATGCATATTGATGTTATAAAATTTATACCAAAACATGGTATAAATTTCTACATTTATTACAGCATGTCCCCTATTTGTACCAAAACACCCCTAATTGTTGTCACTGGGCTCCAACATCCCCACCAAAATATTGATAACATGGATGATGGACCTTAACCACTGGGCCACACCAACTTCTATTTAAAATTAGAATGGACCCCGATTACAAAGTATCTTAAATTTATAAACTTCTTAAGAAGTAATTAATGAGTAATTAATTTCTTTTAAAAATCATTTAATTTAATTTAATAATGTATTTAGATAGTCAACACGCATGTTCGCATGTTTTTGTTTTTAACTTTGAAAAACAGTAATAAGTTTTAAAATCTATATTTATTCGGGTTTATATTTATCCCCACATAAACCTACTAATCATATTAAACTTCAATCCATTTCATTCACTATCTTTCGTTAATTAAGACCATTTTTCTCTCATTTCATTCTATTTTTTCACATCTATTCATATTTTTTATACATATTCACCACACTTTTTTTTTTTACTATGACTAATTAAAGTGTGCACCCGGGTGCACCCTAAGATAGGGTGCACATATACACAAAAAACATATACAATTATAAGTAAAAATATATACAATTTATTGCTAGTTTTTTAATGAAAAATTGAGTATAAAAAATATACAATTATTAAAAAATATGTATACACTATTAAATAAAAAGTTATACACATATGAATGCTAGTTTTTTTAATGAAAAATTTAGTGTGAAAAAAGTAAACAATTATTACGAAACATATATACAAAATAGAATAAAAGTTACACACATATGGATACATCCTTGCAACCGGGTGCACCCAATATACACTCTTTTACTATTGATATAAAGTTAAAAGTACATCTAACCAAATTAAAAACAAAAAAATGAACTATCAATATTTTTCAAAATCAATATTCTGAAAATTAAAGTATCTATACTCACAAATTAATAATATATATATATATATATATATATATATATATATATATATATATATATATATATATATATATTTATTTATTTATTTATGAGCACCATTTCTGTACACTGTAGTTCTAGCCTTAACCAATGTATGTCTTCAATTTATTGATTTTGATAATTTATTTTTTCGTCGCTCAGTTATCACATACTAAATCTAATAATTGAGAGAGGAACATATAACCAATTGTATAGAGACACGTTTGTAAAATAATTAATTTTTGAGTTAGTCCGTTAAGGGTGAATAATGAATTTTTATATATTTGTTTTAGATTTATAATAGGATAAATTAAACTTTATATCAAATGAGTGAGACTTGCGTGCGCCAAGGTGTACGCCGTACGTTTTTAAAATTTAGTACTATGGATAAGAGTACATTATTTTGTTTTAAAGGATATATACTTTTCATTATATTTTTTATTTTTCTTTAGAAAATAGAGGGTACATGTATAAAATTTAACACAAAATTCTAAAGGCACACGAAGTGTGCTTCCATGCGCCGGGCGCACACAAGTTTTTGCCTTGTAAAATAAAGAGTACACATCTTTATACTAAAGGGTATACAATTTAGCACAAAATTCTAAAGGCACACGAATACGGAGTATGAAAGATGAGTGAGTTAAAAGATTACATAATTTGTAGATATATATATAGGAAACGATATATAAATGTGATAATAGGAGATGATACATGAAGGTGATATAGGAAACCTGCTTGAATTACTAAATTAATTAATCAGATTTAACTAATTATAATGATTAATTTTGCATTAGTCTGAAAATTAATTAAAAAAAAATGCAAATGCAGCTGAAGAATTAGGAGTGAAGGATGTGATACCAGCGTACTTTGACCCAAAGTTGAGCCCTCAAGATCTTCCAACTGGAGTTAGCTTTGCCTCAGGAGGGTGTGGATATGACCCTCAAACAGCTCAGCTAGTGGTCTCTCTCTCTACTCATTCTCTCTCTCTCTCAATTTTTCAGTGGCTCATGTTGTCCTAACACATGAACTTGTGTGATGATGAAATAAGCAGTCAGTGATATCATTGTCAGACCAGCTGGAGCATTTCAAAGAGTACATAGGGAAGCTTGAAGGGGCAGTTGGGAAAGAAAACAGCAGAAAGATTTTGAGCAACAGCTTACATTTAGTGGTTGCAGGGAGTGATGATCTCGCAAACACCTACTTCGCCATTGGCCTTCGTCGCTCCCAGTACGATCTTTCTTCCTATGCAGATCTCCTTGTTTCATCTGCGTCCACTTTCATACAGGTAACTCTTCATCACTTCAATGCCCTTCATCATAACTCATATACTTGCCTGCATTATACAATCTTGACTGTCACTTATGTCCTTTTTCGTTTTACATGTCTTGTATCTTAACAAAGTAAAAATACAATAGAAGTCCCATGTTGCTCTAATCTAACTTCACTCATATCCAAGTTTCCAAGCAAATTATGTGGCTAGAACAAAACAATATTTCCAAGCAAATTATGTGGCTTGACTGTCACTTATGTCCTTTTTCGTTTTACATGTCTTGTATCTTAACAAAGTAAAAATACAATAGAAGTCCCATGTTGCTCTAATCTAACTTCACTCATATTCAAGTTTCCAAGCAAATTATGTGGCTTGAACAAAACAATATTGTCCCTGTTTAACTAAAATTATCAATTTTTATCCGTCTCATTGAATAGGTCGTAGAAGTCCCATGTTGCTCTAATCTAACTTCACTCATTCAAGTTTCCAAGCAAATTATGCGACTTGAACTAAAGCTATTGTTCCTGTTTAACAAAAATGACTAAACGAACCACGTATCGTCTAGGTAAAATCAGAATCACTCTCTGTGAGGATTGTCCAAATGAAATTAAATTAAATTTCGAAGTTCGAATAGCAAGTTCAACAAATATCAGGGGTGACTATGATTAATCAAATCACCATGTTCAATAAATGAATACTCATGTCACCAGATTTATTTGATAATTTGCGCACAGTTTGGAAAAGTAAATTTAAATCACCTGAGACAAGTGGAGTAACATTTTATTTACATTTGAACTGTAGCAAATATACCAACTGGGGGCAAGAAGAATAGCTGTTTTTAGCATCCCACCAATTGGGTGTTTGCCATCTCAAAGAACCCTAGCTGGTGGTCCACTCAGGGGGTGTGTGGAGGAATACAATCAAGCTGCACAACTGGTTAATTCCAAGCTCTCCTCAGCTCTTGATTCACTCAACAAAGCCTTGCCTCAATCCAGAGTGATTTACATTGACATTTATAACCCTCTTCTCAATCTCATCCAACATCCTCAAGATTATCGTGAGCCTCAATCATCTCATCATTATCATATTAAAACCTAAGAATGCATTAATCAATAACCTCAAATATTTGTCCTGGCTACACGCAATGAAATACATGGTATGTGATGAAATGCATCAATGCGGTGTAGCGTCTATAGAATCGTCACACACCTGAGTTAGAACGCTATTTATAGACTTTGACCGAAGGGCTCAGATATCTTGAGCAAGCTGCAATATATCATAGTTAGAATACTTCAATAATATATAGCATCAACAACATAAGTTTGATGATTGCAGGATTTGAGGTGAATGACAAAGGTTGCTGTGGCACAGGAAAAATAGAAGTAGTGGTACTGTGTAACAACTACAGTGAAACTTGTGCAGATGATAGCAAGTACATATTCTGGGATAGCTTCCACCCCACAGAAAGAGCATACAAGGTTCTCTTTGATCAAATCATTCAAAAATATATCAAGAGTCTCCTGTGAGAATGATGGATCAATCACTTCAGAATTCTTCCTCCAACAATATCATCTGTGCAGACCAAAAAAAAAAGAAAAAGAAAGAAAAATGGTTTTGGTGTGTTATGTTGTTTATCTACGCAATCAACAATTTCTTTAGAAATTACTCATTTTATCGTGTAAAAAAATTGTCTCGATGGCATACAGTTTGTCCGACATAACGAAATTGAATATTTTTTTAGTTTCCTTCTGAAATGATTCAACTGAGAAGGCAAATCTAAGATCTTAATTGAACAGAACTATAATAAAGTTTAAAATATTACAAGCTGGTATGAGATATAACATGTCAAACTGAACAATCTAGACAGGATATACAGAGTAGGAAATGAGAACACGACTTCCTAATAGTCAAGAAACTGAGATGTCTAAAATGACAAAGATATAACAATTCTCTGGTCATTGTAAAGTATGAGAGAAAAAAAGTTTGAAGTTTTTGCATTCCTAAATCTTGATCATAGGATCCGGATTTAACTTTTCAGAGGAGGATTCACAAATTAGATAAAGTATAGCAAAATCACATTTTCCTCGGAAATATGCATATTCCAAAGTATCAAAGAAGTATTGTGGTGCATTTTATCTGATATAAATAGCATAAATGATTCTTATCCATCAAATCATCAAGCAATACATTAGCAGCTCTAACTGCAAAATTTATACGAAACTCCTGTTAGCAAGTATACCCAACCAATGGCCAAACGAAATCCTTTCAACATTTAGTTGGAACATATGATCAGCGGGGCAAGTTTCATTCCATTTCAAAAATGTAAAGAGCACTCGAAAAGCGATACATTCAAATAGAGTTGATATATCATACATCCAACGCATGATTCATTAAATAGATAGCATACGCTGATCACGCTTCCTTCTGTTTCTTGAACCATGGTATCCACACAGACGTCGTTTTCTGGTACTTCTTGTATGCTTCAGTTCTGTATTCCTGTTTCAACATACGTTTCTCCACAAGTATAGTCACATAAGCTAGGCATAAGCTATTAATCAATGCACCAATAAAGCTCCACCCACAGTCCAAGTTCCAGGCAAAGATCACCAGTCCCCACCACCATAACTGCTCCCCAAAATAGTTTGGATGTCGTGAGTAGTGCCATAACCCCTCATCGAGATTTGGCACTATTTCTTGGCTGAGAAGTTTTAATTTTTTATTTCTACTAACGAAATTATGAAGCTGAGTATCAGCAAAATATGCAATGGTAACCCCAGTTAAGCACACGAGTGCAGCAACTACATCCCATATAGTGATTTGGCTATCCTTTGAGTGGACAATATAGAAAGGGAAGCATATTCCCATTAGGAAAACCTGTAGCAGCATCAGTTGCGTAGTTTAGAATTTTATTCGTTCAGGAATTTCGTCGAACACTTGAATTGCAAATATCAGAACAGAGCCAACATATATGGAGTACCGAAGTACCTGCTGAGATACATAGACGGCAAAGAAAGAAATCCACCACCAGTTATTTCCGTACTGTTTGCGTAGATCATTAAATCTCCAATCTTCTCGAGCACCCCATTGCCATTCTTCTCGGCGGAAGTAGCTGTGAGTGAGCCTTACGGACCAGACCCACGTCAAAAATATCACCAATCTCGATCTCCAAGCATTGGATTCCGCTAAAGGATGAGCAGCGAAGTAATGAACTAGTAAAACAGGTATCACCGTCCAATACAAATCTATCATCTGGAATTACACAAAACCAATAAGAATAATAAGGAAATGCAATTACAAGGAGTAGAGTCATAGGGTTGAGTACAAACCCAGTGGTCAGATTGGAGGAGACCCACAAGCCAGAAAAGAAAGTTGACATTGAGGAAGAAGAGGATATTAGCCAAAAGAAGTGGGTGGTGGTAGCACCAAGCCCAAAGAGGAGAAAGAGAATCTGCTGCTTCTACGGCGGAGGACTGGCGGAGGAAGGTGAGATAGAAGAAAATGGAAGGAAGAGGAACGACAAGTGCAATAACGGCGTTGCTCAGATTATTGACATTGGTTTTGCTACTCAGCGATTCCATCAGATCTCGTAACCTATTCTTTGCCGTTATTTTGGAATAATGTATTATCCGGAACAATTGTATATCAAAATGTTTAAGAATATTTTGTTTATCTCAATATACATATTTTTAGGGGACATTTAGCGATGAGGAATGATAATGAGTTTGACTTTTATTCAAATTCTAATATTGTTATAAGGGAATTGATATTATAATTGTTGATCTTGTTTGGTATGATTTAAATTCTTTAAGAATGGATACATATTTTTTATTTTTATTTTAATATATTTTTGCTATTTGATGTTGTTTGGTATGATTTAAATTCTTTAAGAATGGATACATATTCTTCATTTTTATTTTAATATATTTGCTATTAATATCAGAAAAATATTATTATAATGATTTTTAATTTTAATAAAATTTTAATTCAATAAAAATATATTAATAAATAGGGATTGGGCTTTTATGGGGAGGAATGATACCTACGGTACTCAAAATTAGTGGGATAAAGAAAAAAATTGATAAAAATAAAAATATGTGTAAGATCGTTCCACCACGAATATATTATAAAAGTAACCAAATTAAATCAAAGAATTATATAAATCCCATCAATGTAAAATGAAAATCTCTTATAAATTTAATTTATGAATAATTTGTATAATAGTAGGGAAAGTGATAGTATTAAATAAGTCTCATCAAAGTTATAAGGGTAAAATTGATATAAAAAGAGTGAGCACTTCTACTGAATTAATAAGCTACAATCAATTATCAGAATCGTCTCCCATTTGTTGGCAGCATAGTTGGGCAGTATGTCTTGAGAATTTCTTTGTATGTTTTCTCGAGAGTTTATTAACGGCGTTTTATTGAATTATTTATTTGATTATCTCTGTTTCTTTTTTATGCTCAGTAGTGGTATTGGTTCCTATCATTGAATACTTTGCCGGTAGAGTCAGGAGAAAAAAAAGGACTCCACGAACGATGTGTCTCGGCATTATTGGAGGCTTTGGTAGATCCAAAGATGCCACAGAAGCACTTGCTTAACGAAACTCTTTCCGAAGATATTCATAGCTTTATTGCAAAAATGTCACTTTTTCTATAAACTTATTGTTAAATGTAAACGTTGATTTGATGAAATTTTGCTACTCGATAAATTGGTAATATGTGTTTGGTAATATGCTGGTTTCATATTATTGACATTAGTTTCATGGCGATTATTTCCAACTTTTCAAATCTCGTAACCTATTCTTTTTTGAGAAATAGTGAAAAATGTTGTTTTATTGTTATTTTGGAAAAAATGTATTCCCTCGGACCATTGTATCAAAATGTTTAAGAAAAGTTATTTGTTATTTTGGAAAAATGTATTACTTCGAACCAATTGTATCAAAATATTTAAGAAAAGTTGTTTAAGAAAAGTTTTTTTTTTCATCAAATTTGTTACTTTTGAGGACTTTTGAGGGTATTTTAATATATTTAGATAATACTATAAAAAAATATAATGTAGTGGTATGTGTGTGGAAAATGAGTGACAAATTTGAAATTAAAATAACTTTTGAATTGGTTGGAATGATGTTTTATGAGGGGTGGGATGGGATGGACGAATAAAAAAAATGTGAACGGTGGTGTGGAACGTAGAGAGTATATTTGTATCACATAAAGCTCAATTTTTACTTAAAAATCGAAGTACTACTATTAAATCAAAAATATTATTATAGACTTACTTAATAGTTTGATACGATATTTTTAAAAGAAGAAATTATGATTTATATATTTTGAAAATGATTAACTAGTTTTTTAATTCCTATCAATAATATATATGTATACATACATATTTTAAAATATCCATATTTATAAAATTAAATCCTACTATAATATATATATAATTACAATGCAAAATGGATCTATAAACTGTTGTACGTGAACACCGACTAAAGACATTTTCTTTATATGTATCAGAAGAGGTCACTCAAAGCTGTGTTATTTTTCTTTATATGTATCCAGAAGAGGTAGCTCAAAGCTGTGTTATTTTTGAAAGAGGGAAATATGATTTATAGATTTTGAAAATGATTAACTATTTTTATATAATCACTTTTCATTTATAATATAGTTCAACATCATTCTCTTTTTTTATCAATTGAGTTTTACTTTTATAGTATAAAAGATTATTATTTCTTATGTGAAGTCATTCCATTAGTGTGTATTTGCCTTTTATATTTGTTTACAATATTTATAATTCGTAAATTGAGTACTTATATTATAAATATTTCTTAGTCTAAAATTAATAAATCTTCATTATATATACCTACAAGCCCTAACCATCCTTATATATTCATCTACTATCTCTTTTACCACATCATCTATTAATATTCTCTTAATTTTGACATAAAATTAAATCAATCTTACTAAAATTAAAAAAAACATAAATTAATCTACTTAAATCCAAACATAGTCTTGAAATAAGTAAGAGGCTTTTGGTTCAAATTCCAAATGAGAATAACAATGTGAATAATTAATTAAGGTAATTGTATTGAAAATGAATTTGATTAAATAAGGCCGGGTGAGACTAATCAATAGATCAATGAGAATAATTGAAGAATTTTGATTATCATCATCTGCTACCACAAAAATGAAAATCAAATCCTTTCATTCATATCACCTTCTTACAATATCCTTTACCAAGCACTATCTATATTAACTGTACTTTTAATATCCTTTACCAAGCACTACCTTTATTAACTGTACTTTTAGCTTAAATTAATAAGATAAAAAAACACTTTTATAAATTAGATTAACATATTTTAGTTATGTGAACTATAGTGGTTTACTTTCATGGTTCATGATATATATATACGGTAAACTGTGGTCATATTTACCTTTAAGCAAAAGCTCCTGTGACCAAGCGGACATGCCGTGTCCTCATGTGAACACAATTCTTCCTCCTCCATATTCTATTTAAATCTATGTATTGCTAAGGGTTTAAATTGTAAAGGAGTACAGAAATTGTAAAGGGGCACGGTGTCCCCGGAGGTAAAGGATCCTCACTCGAGGTGGCAGGAATTGCAGTAGTTAATGTCATTAACCTTGATGCAACTCAAGTTTTACTCTTAATTTTATTTTCTTTCTATTTCATGATGTTGATAGTTTTGCCAGGTGGGGTTTGTATGTGTGATAACTAAATACATATTTACTAGCTATTTTTTATTCTATCTTATATTCATATTTCTTTATCAGTGTTTTCTAGAGTTATTGTGAATCTGAGTTATTTTATATTGCATCCTCATCTCTTTGTTCTTTATGCTGAAATTTTATATAATTTTTTATTACTCAATTGCACTAATCTTACTGTTATTTTTTAGATAAACAAGTTCTTTTACCTTATTTAGATGTCTTTTTGCACACCTAATTTTATGTGTCACCCTATTACGATATCCACGTTCGTAGAATCCACGCGCAAGTGTCGAAGGAGGGAATTAAGTTAGAGATTTCTAATTTATATAACTGACATCACAACGTTGAACGAATGACATGTGTTACTCGTCCAGCAGATGATGCACCATGGTGTTATTGTGAGCATATTGTTGATGCGTGTTCTTAGCCCGTTAATTTATGTTAGGAGTATAAAGATTATTTAGTAACAGAACCAAGAACGATCACAATCAAACATGAAACAATCATAAACAAGAGATTATCCAGTGATTGAAAACCGGATTACCACCAAAGAACTATAACCGATTTTATTACTCTCCCTTAAAACAACACTCATCAACTACCAATTCTTACAAGTGTAATGTCTAAAGTGAGCCTGGTAACCTGCCTCTCTCATGTGAGAGAGACTATTTATATCATCTAAAAACCCTAACCCGGAGCCAATCGTCTTGCGCCACTTGGATGGAGACAAGCCATTTTTAATGAAGCTGTTTGGTACGCCGACCAGCCTGAGGAGAAGTCTGGATACCACGGGTTGCTTTTGCAGGGTTCCACAGAGCGCCTCTATCCTTTGCTGGCTTCCCATTGGTAGTTAGGGTAGGATGCGCCAGTCAATTGCTGTCTTCTAGTTAGGATTGCTGTCCAAGACATCCCATCTGCCCGTTAGCCTTGTCTTCTAGCCTGCTGTACCTGACAGTCTTTATGATGGTGTTTGTGCTCTGTTCTTCCACTCATATTATTCATCTGCTTCTCAGACAGGTTTACTTCCGACGTTGCGATGCTCGTCCGAACCTTCGGGCAAGGGAGGGATGCCGCCGGGGTTCCCTGCCGAGGGTGTTTCAGGCTTCGGCCATTTAATGGGTTCCTTCTTTATTCTTTCCTCGACTGGGCCTTTGGGCTGTAGTGATGTCGTTGGACTGCCTTGGCTGTCCTTTCAGTACCTATCCTCGGTTTGGGCCGTTAGAGGGTTGGGCTTCCTTCTTCAAATATTCCAAAGGTTATTGGACTTTGGACCTACTAAGCATGAGGATATACTACCCATAACAAAAATGAATCGAAAGACAACTTTGTGAATGGAAGAATTGAATACGAAGAACTAAATAAACCTTACATTGAACTCTAGAATTATCGTAGATGAAAAAATCCAGCAAAATGAACACGAGCCATTGAATAAGCATAACTAAACATCCCGCAAATTGAATAAAAAAATTGAATACATTATCAAATAAATCCCAGTATTCGAAATTCAAACTGCATACCTATTCTACAGACCCATTTTCGGTGCCGCATTGTATACCCAATTTGAATAACTCAATATGCATACACAATTTGAATACCCACAACTGACATATTTTGACCTTGCAGGTTTGCGATGCGGGAACGACAAACAACGGTTGTTGGTTGACGGGTCTATTTTTTGCGACAGTCTTAGTGACAAATTTGTATTTTTGGCAGTCGACGAGCAATTGCACACTATCGGCGCTGAAATCCGGCAATGGCTATGGTAGCTCATGATTGGATTCAGCAGAGGAGCTCGCGGTTTCGATGGCTAGAGTGCGTTAGGATTCGACCAATGTCACAGTTAGTGGTTGATGTCATAGGACAGCGAAGTTTCGACGGGGAAACAGTTGCAAAAGTTCACATTTCCAGTTGGCAGATCTGATCGGAGATCGTGGCGCACCGGTTATAAGGAAGAGAAAATATTTTTTTTATTTATCTGGTGTTCAGCTGATTGCTATATAAAACATGATTATATTGCGTAAATTATGGATATTGTTACATATTAGTTGGGAAGGTCATATTGATAATTTCTTCTCAATGTTTTGTTATGTTAAATTAACTATCAGTATATGTTGATATCATGTACACTTGGTGTACGTATCCACCTATATATATAAATTTTTATTCATATTATATAGTATGTTTTTTTAATAAATGTATAACCTTTTTTTTATATTTAGTTTTACATGAATAACTATTTTTTATATTTAGTTTTATATTAAAAAAGCTAATAGAAAATACGCTAATAAAGTGTATAACATTTTGTTTATTAATTAATGGAGTATATATTTTTATTCATTAGCATATAGATTTTTAAAGTGGGTGCACCGTGCATCTGAATGCACGAAATAATTTGCCTTAATATATTAATACATTACATTTAATAAAATATTTAATAAATTTAAAATAAAAATTTTGTAAAAATAAAAATAAAGTACACCCTCCATCCCATTGAAATGTACGCGCTTCCTTTGCGTTTCAATAGGACGGAGGGAACTAAGAAACAATACATATATGCAACTCTTTCAGTTGACTATTACCTTTCAGTTGATTATCACCTTTTTAAAAAATTCTCAAATAATCTAGTATTTTATAAAAAATATTATCACTTTTTAATAATCATTTATCACTCTTTATAAAAAATTATTTTATTTTATTTATTTATTTTACAAATTACTCATAAAATAATTAAATTAAAAAATTATCAATTTTCATTAATTAAATATAACTTTTTATTTAAAATGTTTTATCAATTTTATAAATCTTATTAATTATACATGTAATAATTCAATTGATTAATTATTACTTTTCATTGATAGGTATCATATTTTTATTAAAAATATTATCACTTTTTATCTTTATATTAATTATTTTGAAATAACTCAATTGAATTACATATATTATAATTTTTTTAATTAGGTATCACTTTCTATTAAAAATATAATAACTTTATACTAAAAATACTATCACTTTATATTAATCCTAAGAAGTATTATGAAATAAATTAATTGTATGGTTGTCACTATTCCATAATCATGAATCATTTTTTTATTTAAATTATTACTTATTTATATATATATATATATATATTATTCATGAAGTAATACAATTAGATATATATCACTTTTCTTTGTTCAGAAATCAATTTATACAATAGATGTTATCACTTTTTATCTCTATGTTCAATTAAACCATAGTTAATTTTCCTTGATTAGTATAGTTTCTTATTAAAAATGTTAGGATCACTTTCTATGTCTAAATTAAGAAATTAATTAAATGAATTATAAAATTTAAGTTATCACATTTTCATAATTAAAAAAGTAAAATATTAATTTTAATTAGGCTGTTATTAATTTTTATTTAATTATATATAATTTTTTTTATTAAATATACTATCAATTTTTACCCATGGTACGAATTGTATATTAAATAATATAAATAAATAATTATTACTTTTTTTAATAATTTTTTTATTAAAAATATTACTACATCTCATAATTTACATAAAATTTTTAACTTAGTATAATTTTTAGTAAACATATATTCCATTTAATATTTCATTAAATACTCATCCGTTCTTTTGAAAGGTAATCATTTATTTAAACACATGGATTAAGAATTATAATAATTTGATGTGTAGTAAATTGAGAAATATGATATTTAATATGTGGTGAGTAGTTTTATTAATGTTGAGTTTGATCCCATTTAGTTTAATAATATTTTATGTGGGCTGCATTAATAAAAAAAATGAATACTTTGTAATGAGACATATCAAAATAGAAAAAATAGAAACGCATGAAGGGATAGAAAGAGTGATGACTTTACAATATTTTTTAAAATATAATTCTAATAATAGTAGCAATTTGACTTTGTTTGGAAAAAGAAATTAAAAAAAATAGCGGGGATAGAAAGAGTGATGACTTTACAATATTTTTTTAAAAAATAATTCTAATAATAGTAGCAATTTGACTTTGTTTGGAAAAAGAAATAAAAAAAAAATAGCGTCATTAGTTTAACAATGGCAGGCGATTCAGTAAATTTATGCAATTGATAATTAATTTGTCTAATGCCAGCATTAAAATAAGTAATTGCGCTGATAGGGTTGTTAAATGGATTAAATAAAGAGACTTCCTTGTGAAACGGCTAATTCATGAGACGGGTGTGAGACAGGTCAACCCATCACTAAAGTATGATTATTGTATAGATAAAGTATGTTTATTTACAGTTAAAATATGTCAATAATAAATTAAATTATAACACGCTAAAATATTTTAATGCATAATTTATCATAATTTAAAAACATACTTTAACAACCATTAAACATACTTTATCTAAATAATAGACATATTTTAACACGTCTCACAAATCGTCTCACCTAATTAGCGTATCACAAGAGACTTTGTCTTAAGTAAATTCCCTCACACGAATCTCAATTTGTAAAAAGGTGTTACACATGTCAAATTTTTATTTAATTAGTAGTGTATATATATATATTTCTTAATAATAGTATAATTTTTTTAGGATTAATTACTAATAGGTACACACTTTGTACCTCTAATTACTAGATACATTCATTTAAAATAATTATTATTTAATACAAAATATTAAAGTAAAATACCATTTATAACTCTAAACCCATACACTTTTAAACCACAAACCCTAACCCCTCACCCACGCCGGACCACTACCGCCACCGCCGGACCGCCGGCGGTCGGTCGTCGGAAAACTGCCGCCGCCACTGCCGGAATTATGCCGCCGCCGGAAAATCCGTACTGCCGGTGGCCGATAGCCGAAAATTTCGGTACCGCCGCCGGCCGATCGCCGGACCACTACACTTTTTTACTGCACACACTTTTTTTTACTGCACACACTTTGCTGCACACGAACTCTTGCTGCACACAACATTTATGTGCAGCATATTTGTAGGGGTAATATTGAAATATCTCTATATATTTTTGTAGTTAGTAGTAATACTTTTATATGTTTGTATCATAGTAATTAAGGATTTTTTGTGTACCTAGTAGTAATCCTCCCATTTTTTTATATTATGTTTTTTCATAAAAAAACTAAATGCACTAACAAAATATATACATTTTTATTTATTAATATTTATTTTTTATTAACAAATATATAAAATTTTGAAAGTAAATGCATTATCGGTACAAGACGCAGTGGTGCACATTATAATTAGCTTTATAAAAATACATGATTTTTTATATTAATATTTCAAATAATAATATTGTGCAAGAAGATTTTTTATATAACTATTCAAATATTAATATTTTGCAAGAAGATGAGAAAAAAATATTGAATTATTTTATTTCTCTATTTAAACAAACATATATAACATGCGACTCATTATTCATATTTTAAGTAACTATAAATAATTTTAAAGACAAATTATTTTGTGCAATGCATCAACTTTCACAAACTTTTACATTTATAAATAAAAATATACTACATTAATAAATAAAAATGTATATACTTTATGAGTTCAACTATGGTGCACCTAAAATAAAATAAAATAAAATAAAATACACATGATATGAACTTATTTTTAAATTTCTATCTAAATTATGAGTCAAACTAAAATGCAGCTAAACAATCTTAATCATTAGATTAGTTTTTAAATCAATCTTTATCATAAAATAAAATAAATAAATAATTTTTTTAAAACAAAACTATCCTACTATTATTTTAATCTATAAATTTGAGGATGTACCCGTGCATCATATACATCCAGAATCACCCCTAAAATTATGGGTAGGTCTTGCGTGAGACCGTCTCACATGAGACAATTTTTCACTTTTTAAAATAGTTATCACTTTCGCTATAAATCATTATCACTTTCGCTATGTTATCACTTTTTATTTATACTATAAATTGTTCATAAAAGAACATTATCACTTTTCATTAATTTACTATCACTTTCCTTCATAAAAGTTATCATTTTCTAACCGTCTCACATAAGCCCTTACGTGAGACGGTCTCACACAAGTCTTTACCCTCAATTGTATGATTTTAATATGAAAGCCATAATTTAAAATATCCATATTTATAAAAAAAAATCATACTATTTTAATATGAAAGCCGGTCATCTAAATTTACGCGTCAATAATCTGCTCAACTCTCTTATACGTGTCCACATTTCTGCTCACTTCTCTTATACGTGTCCAACCGAAGATACTTCCCTTACGTGTCAAATAAAGGTTGTATGTGTAAATTCACTCTAATAAATACTGCTATAACATTTTCTTTATATTCAACAAACGGTGTGGAGAGATTTCGCACAAACCTGTGTTTGTCTGAGCAATATGCTACGAGCGAACTTTGAGTTGGGCTTGTTTGAGCGATATCTTGTTTGAGCTGAGAATTGACGCCATCACCACCTGTGGGAAATTTGAGTTTCATGTTGTGGGCGAGAGTTTCGAGCTGTGTTTGTCTGAACAATATCTTTCTCGTGTAAATTCCAATAACATAAATATAAATGATTAATTATATTTAGATAAATTTAATTCTAATTTGGATTTGCTTGTTATTTTGTTTAGCTATTTCCTAGGTGAGGCCGTGAGGGAGATACAGAAAGTCCATGATTCACACTTAAAATGGCGGATGCGGGTGTCCATCAAACATGTGGTATGTGGTAAAATAAATTTGTGAATAATTAAATATATATAATACATACATACAGTTTCAATTCGTATATTTATATATCGAGTACTATATATTAAGATTTGTAATGTGTAAATTATAAATTGAGTTGAAATTAGGTGAACCTGTGTAACTGGGTGCACCCACCTGTGTATAACTTTTTATTTTATTTTGTATACATGTGTATAACTCTTAATAATTGTATACTTTTTTACACTAAGTTTTTCATTAAAAAAAACTAGCATTCATATGTTTATAACTTTTTATTCAATAATTGTATATTTTTTTACACTCAATTTTTTCATTAAAAAAAACGGAGTAATAATTAAATTCTATACATTTTTGTTCATAATTGTATATGTTTTTATTTATATTTATATGCATTTTAAAGTGGGTGCACATTATAATTAGCCTTATAAATTATATTTTAATTATATTTCTAGTGTGAAACCATCTCATTTATGCCTTGTTATCACTTTTTATTAAAAATTTTATCATTTATTTCTTTTAAATATTATAATTTTATATATATATATGTATATATATATATTTTATAAATTATAATTTTGTATCAATTGTGTATTACCTTTCATATAAAAATTATTACTTCCTATCCATTTCATGGAAGCACTTTTGTGAGCCACAAGTATTTCCCTTTTATATTTTTTTACAATATTTATAATGCGTAAATTATGGAGTACTTATATTTTAATTATTTCAAGTTTAGAATTAATAAATCCTCATTATATATATACTTACAAATATACACTCATCTACCACACATTATCAGCTTAATTAATATTTTTTCTTGTTTTTTTTTTTTTATCTCCGTTTACCACATCTATTAATATTCTCTTACACATTATTTTGACATAAAAATCAAATTTGTTATACTGAAATACAAAACATACATAAATTAATCTACTTAAACCCAAAATAAATATATTCTTAAAATAAGATAGTTCAAATTCAAGAATGAGAATGAGAATAATTAATGAAGGTAATAGTTTTGAAAATGAATTTGTTAAATAAAGGGTGAGACTAATCAATACATCAATGATAATGATTGAAGAATTTGATTTTCATAATCCGTATCCAAGAATGAGAATCAAATCCTTTCATTCATATCACCCTCCTACAATATTCCTTACCATGCAATACCTACATTAATTGTATTTTAAATTAAATTAACAAGATAAAAACTTATGTAAATTGATTTCACATAGTTTTGTTTATGTGAACTGTAATGGTTTACTTTCGTGGTTCATGATATGCAGTAAATTGTGGTAATTTTTACCTTTATCTCATATATGAATCTTTAGAATTTGGATCCTAGTGTAAGAGGGTTGCACTTTTTTTAAAAGGGACAAAGGTGGTATGAATTGCGGCAGTAGTTAATGTTATTATTAACATTGATGCAACTCAATTAGTTTTACTCCAATCTTGTTTTCTTTCTACATGATGCTGATAGTTTTTCCAAGTGGGGTTTGTATGTGAGGTAATTAATTACATAATGACTAGCTATTGTTTTTATTTTATCATAAACTCATATATATTTCTCTATTTGTCTTTTGTAGAGTTATTGTGAATCTGAATTATTTTATATTGCATCCTCATCTCTTTGATTTTATACTGAAATTTTATATAATTTTCAATCACTCAAATATTGCACTAATTTTGCTGTCATTTTTTAGATAAACAAGTTCTTTTACCTTGTTTAGATGCTATTTTTTCATTGTTATAAGTCATAGTTTTTTCTCATGTGACTAATTTTGCACATCTTATTTTCTGTGTCACCCTATTACGATATCCTACGTCGAATCCACACGCAAGTGTAGAAGGAAGTGGGGTGAATCCTTTACCTTTATCATTGGTTTTGAATTAAGTTAGAGATCTCTAATTTATATACCTAACATCTCCACATTGAACGAATAACACGTGTTATTAGTCCAACGGATGATTCACCATAGTGTTATTGTGAGCATATATATAAACAATACAAATACAAATATTAGCATCTTCCATAGGTATACTTCAATATATATATAAAAAAAATTTGTTTATCTCTGCAGGTACCCATTTCACTCAAGACAAAGTTTGCCACTTGTTTCGAATTCTACAGGCAATGGGTATTAATAATAGTTCAATCACAATGAGATTGGAGATGTACTAAGGATGGAGAGTAATTATTGAATTAAGTAGCACCGGATGTTTTGTAACTTTTTAGTGTTACATTTAGAAGATTTCCTAGATCTTCAACAGAGATAGTGCCATATCACCTTACAGGAAATCATCTTGACAAATGGAAAGCTGTGGTGTGTCCATTGTTAAGTAAACCTTTCATTATATCGATCCATTAATGATCAATTTTAAATACAACACTGACGATACTAGAAGTAGAAGAGAAAGTAGAAGTGTGGTCGTTTTAATGATGGAGGAGAGGAAGTTGTAGCGCGACCGTTTGAATGTTGGAGGTTGTAGCTAGCACGACCATTTCAGAATGAAGTAAAAGAGGATTACGGAATGATGTAGGAGAGGAAGTTGTAGCGCGATCGTTTGAATGTTGGAGGTTGTTGCTAGCACGACTGTTTCGAAATGATGTAGAAGAGGAAGTTGTAGCACGACAATTTCGAATGATGTTTCATCTCTTATTCCAGCATTATCGATGCATGCCACGTGATTTAGTCTTAGATTACGTTTGGCGTGTTATTGTAAGAGGATTTAAAATATAATGCCTATTAGGTTAGGGATGAAAATGAGTGGCCTTTGTTCAAAATATAACGCACATTGATTTAGATTTGTTCAAAATATTATTATGGTATATAATGCACATTGATTTAGGTTTGCTACCACTACTACTTATATTCTTATAATTGGTTTTAATGGAATAATCTTTGAGATGGTTTTTTATATTTTATTTCATGTTTCTTATTATTTTTGTCCTTGGTAGCAAAGACTTTTCTATTCTCATGTTTGATGTCTCTTTCTTTATCTCTGTCCTATTCTGAAGTCCATATGAAAATAGTGAGTACCAGTTGGTTTGGTTTGGTTTTTGGAGTGCTTCTTGAGAGAATGGAAGTTGTATTATTTGGTGAGATATGAATTAATGGTTATTAAATAATATCTTTGTAAATCATGAGCTAGCTAGGTTTTTCCTGTAGGAAATAAATTAATAAATCCTAATACTTGAGACCTTGTAATAATAAACTGAGATCAAACCGTAAATCAGAAGTGTACTTGATCCAATGAGTCCTCTAGACGGAACACGAACACGAACTCGAGATCAGTGGTTTTATGACCTTCCTCAACTAAGCCTCCTTATTCCTTATGGGGACCATAGTAATCCCTTCCGATGGGGAGAATGGAAGACCATGTTCGGCTTAGTATGTTGGGGACCATAACCAGGAGCCTTTATATACTACTTGACTAGACCACCCTAATCACTTAGACACGTAGTATTGGGTATCTACTCAATTGACCCATATCAAAATTTTATAGCCCATGGACATATCAACTTAATTGGATCACTTAATTAAGTTCATAGAATAACTGAATAGCTAATACAATTGCATAATAATATATTGCCCACAATTAGATTATATTGAAAATTATAAATTTCCTAACATTCTCCCACTTGGGCTATATATTGTTTCCAAAGTAATTATATCAAGAGTTCTTAACTGCGCAACTTTATGTTATTTTATCTTCACGCTATACTTAACAATCTGGTTCATCTCATATACTAATATGGAATCACCGCAGCATTCACCACATTACAAATCGTGGTTAAACCCCGACAATCACCAATATCAATATACTCAATGACATAGATCAAATATGGTGACTAGCATGGAAATTAAATGCAATGTGATCAACATCATGTCTATTTCCAACTGGTCCAACTTGAATCTTTAGTGAGATCAATCATAATGTAAAATATTACAAAATGAAAAATTACTTAAGTGAATTCACAATGAATTCAAAGACATCAACTTTATTCTGCGGAAAACTGAATTATCCAGAACAAAGTGTCTTGAAAACTTTTAAGAGCAATAAATTTAGACTCCCACTGAACCAATGTATTCTAAAACTATATAACACCCACATGAGTAGCTAGCTCATAAAATTACTAAAAATTTTATCCATACAAAACACTTTTTTTAACAACCAAGAATTTTATGTCAATAAGCTTGACTTTTAAGAACTCTTGTTGCTAATACTTTACTACGAACTAACTGTCAGAATGAACTTCATGTGACAAAATTTCGCAACTTTTTTTTAATGTTTGAATGCCCCTTAGTGTGCTACTGATTCTGTTGTCATCATGATTAATGAGCTAAAGTGTTTGCTTAATATTTCTTCATAATATAACTCTCCCGACCAACAGAAACGTAGCCTAAAGTGGATTTTATACCGTATTGGCATCGAACAAACCTCAAAATCAGACTACTTTATGATCTCCCATTAATCTGATGTCTGATGAGCAAGCATGTTATCCTTAGTTCTCTGTAATACTTTATAAAGATCCATACTAGAGTTATATAAATGTCTACTTAATATACCAACTGAGAAGCCAAATTAGATCTTGTACAGACCTCATCATACAATAATTTTCAACAATTCAAAAACATGTAGAATATTTCTACATTCCTTAAATCTTTAATTTAACTTTAGGGCACCTTATTGAGACTCCACTTGTCTCCTTTAATTTAACTTAAACATTCTCCCACTAAATCACATAAACATCTACATTTATCTCAAAACTAAATGAGACAATTATATCATGATGATACTTGTAATTCCTTTATGGAAAAACTTACTTGAATTTATAGATGGATTTCTTTTTAGTTCTTAAACTGTTGATATTGTTTCATCAATGTTACTATTAATAAAATTTATCTTTACATCCATCTAATATGATTCAATATCAAAATGTACTACTAATGTCACGATTATTTTAAAGGAGCCTTTCTTAGAAACTAGATAGAAAGTCTCTTAAAACAATGTTTTTTTTTCTTTTTAAGTATAATCCATAACCAAGATGCAAACCTGATCATCATGTATTGATATAAACTCATAACTTATAGCATTAACCTACTTTCGAGTTTTGGACCTTACATGGCTTAATGAACATTGTTTGAATGTTCTACCATTAATTAATTCTATAGTGTCCCTTTATTTAGGAGAAAACTATTAAATCATCCAAATTGTCTATCTCCCAACTTTAGTGGTTTCCTTAGTGACATTAATTCTTGAAGTTGTTGAATTTGTTATTCCTTAAATATTATTGGCATTGTCTTTATCTTATTCTGGATTTTCACGTTCTTAAAATATAAGTAGAGTCTAATCGACTCCCCCTCAAAGATAATGTCTATAATATTATTCTTCCTCCCAAATCAACATCCTCAAAGAATATTGTATTACCCGTCTCAAATATCATCCGATTAATTGGATCATAAACTTTTATCTTTATTCATAACCAATAAAGAAGCTTGTATTTAATTGAGTTCAATTTTCTTTAGTAGATCTCAATGATCTAGCCTTAGTTGGACATCAACATATGTGAAACTCAAAGAGTTCTCACAACCACTTTGGTTGGAACTTTATTGAGACCATAAGCTGCAATCTTTAGTATTTCTCCAATTAGTAGTCATATGTTATGGAGTACTATTTTTGTCTTTTAACTACACCACAACACCATTCATGCCAAATAATCTTAATGTGGTGTATTATAAAACAATTCCACAAGCCTTTAGGAATAAACAAAAGGTTATACTTCAGTTTTGTCTTTAGCAGCTTTCTTAATGAGTTTTCTTGTATTGCTCTTATACTTTATTGAGACCAAATTTTCTTGAAGCCTTCTAGTCTCATCTTAATTATTGAAGTTTTCATCATGTATGATTTTGTTGTTGATATAGGTTAAACTTCATTAGCAAACTTCTTAATTATACAGAGAATTATTGCAAAATAATATATCATGCTCGTATTAAACTTTATAATCTTTCAAAATTTAAATAATTTAGAATCATCTCGATGAATCAAGCACATCATTAGTATTAAGTCCATGACAACTATACCAACTTGTAAGTGACATCTTCTACGTAGTATAGTAGTCAAATACTGACAATAAAACTGTCAAGCAATAGTCTTCCTTTGGGCCGAATTATTACTCACATGTTAAATAAATAATTGCCATCTATTCACCACCACAGGTGCTTGTGTATTTCGGGCAAAATATTAATGTACCTTTGAACCGATCAATACCCGCATGAAAATACACTCGCACAACATTATTAATTGGGGACCCATCACAAGACACCTTGAGCAACATTAACATCGTCTATGGACAAAAATTAACTGCAGGGGTAATCTTGGTGTAATAATCAAGTACTGATAATAAGTTCTGTCAAATAAAAGTCTATCTATGGACCGACTCATGTTCACATGAACAATTAAAAATAATTATCACATACTTATTATCACATGTGTGTTATTATTCTGTCAAACTGTGCCTACCTATGGGCCGAACACAGAACACATAAATAATTCCACACTCATCTATGTAATTTCAATAAAGTCGCACTCCACACATAGAGACTGCTATGACAACATGAGACTTTGATTGATTAGATTGAAAAATTACTAGACCAATTAAAAAAATACCTAAAATAAATATTTATGTTTAATTGATGACATTAAAAAATGTCTCCACAAATTTAAATTTTAATTACATTCCACTACGAAATGGGAATATTAGATGATTCACCAAAATTTAAAAATAATGAAAGATTTATTAAACGTAATTGGTACATTATCCTAATTTAGGATAGACTAAAATTTGGTAAATATCTTTATTTAAAACCACCAAAAGCAATTGCATTTCTTAACTGTGGTCTTGAGTATTCTTACAAAAAAATGAACATAAGGATGGTAAAAATCTCAATAATTGCATCACGAATGCATGTACCAAAAAACAATAAAGAATCTCAATCGTGGGACTTCATCAACCCACAAAGTTTGCACTTTTAATTGATGTGCTAACAATAATAGCATAAAATAAAATTTAATTAATCATTAAGCAGATTAATGAGCATATGGGAATGCCAACAATAATCATCAGAATCCTTAATTCATGTACCATGCTTAACCACGAAATATTGCTCAGTCATAATGTCCACGCTTCAATTCAAAAATTGAATCATTAAAAAAGCTAGACTTATTATTCTCATTTAGCGTAATGATTTGATAAACATGCATCGACATTGCTTTATTAGGAAATGGAAATGTAAGGTTCCCTTAAAATAAAGAAGGAAATTCTGAAATTGAGTCATAATACTCAAATTACAAGATAATAGCTTGTCCAATACCAATACAATGAATTGAAAATCATATACATTAGCAACACGTGTCAGACCAATTTTATAATTCAAAATAAATTGTAGTTTCAACAAATTATGAGAATAAACATGTAAAATTACTTTAGTTACCCAATTATCGATACATGTTTCCCAATAAATAAAAAATAGTGGAATTAATCCAAGTAAAGAAATTTTATTCCACCATTAGCAACACTTCATGATAATAAAGGTAATTAAATATAATATCAAATCAATAATGAAATAATGATTTGTATCAAGCACAATTTTCAAATCCCCGGAGTGTAACTTATCGAATTGATATTCCAATTTTCTTATTAATGAAAAAACTGAATCAATCAAATAAGAATTATAAAGAAACATTAAAATCCTTATTAATGCGGACATGCATATCCGAATTCTGATATGCCAAATGATTTCTTTCAAACTCTCAATCAGAATGGGAAATATGCACACGCATTATTATCAATAAATGACAAAATATGCCTCTAATGATTAAAATAATCCAACCATTGGATTCATGAATGGTTAGACATAATACTTAATTCTCTTGTAATATTTTTGAAGAATTCAGAATTTCGAGAAAATGCAAGATCTCAATTTCAAATCCAGATAAAATTTTATGTAAAGATTAAATACAAATATTTATATCTATACATAATTCTTTCGGATCTCAGAAAATTATAAATATATAATTCTTTTGAATCTCAGAAAATTATAGATAGGGTGACTATGATACCACTTGTAGAAAATAAATTAATAAATCCTAATACTTGAGACCCTATAATAATAAATTGAGATCAAATCGTAAAGCGGAAGCGTACCTGATCCAATGAGTCCTCTAGGCGGAACACGAACACGAACTCGGGATCAGTGATTTTATGGCCTTCCTCAACTAAGCCTCCTTATTCCTTATGGGGAACGTGGTAATCCCTCCCGATGGGGAGAAGTGAAGATCATGTTTGACTTAGTATATTAGGGACCATAACCAGGAGACTTTATATACTACTCCCTCCGTCCCATAATACTTTTCTCACTTTCCTCATTTGTTTGTCCCACAAATCTTTCACCCCAAAAAAAGGAAACACCACTTTATCCAACAACCTCAAAAGTTACTTTAATTTCAAATTTGTCACTCATTTTTCACACACATATCATTACTTTATACTTTTTTATTACCTAAAAATACTACAATACCATCCAAAGTCAATAAAGTTGGCCAAAAAGTACAACTTTTCTTAAACAACGTGGAACAGTAAAGGTGAAAAGTTTTCCGGGATGGAGTACTTGACTAGACCACCCATAATCACCTAGTCACGTAGTATTGTGTATCTACTCAATTGGCCCATATCAAAATATTATAGTCATGGACTTATCAACTTAATTGGATCACTTAATTAAGTCCATAGAATAACTGAATAGCTAATATAATTGCATAATAATATATTGCCCACAATTAGATTATATTGGAAATTATAAATTTCCTAACATTTCCTTGATCAGATGAGAACCATAATTTTCAACTACTGCTGAAGAGCATGTTTTGATCATTCTCATACGACTATTGTAGTTCTATTTCGGGCGAGCACTTTCAATTGGTATTGGTAATCATATGCATTAATTTTAACCGATTTCTCTTCAAATAAATGACCAATGTGATTGGATTGAGAGCTATATGCAATGGTATATATTTTTTTAATTGATCACAGTAGGTTGGGGTTGGATTATGTTATGTGATTGACACTTACAAGAAAAAAAAATTCAATTATTGTACTTAGGGTTTACTCCCTCCGTCCCAGGAAAGATTGCACTCCTTTTCTGACACGAAAATTAATAAAGTGGCGACTTTTAGGAGTATTATGATATTTTTTTGGTAATAAGCAAATGATAAAGCATGTTATGTATGTTAGATAAGGGTTATTTTTTTGTAAATAAAGTGTATGTAGAAGGGTAATTATGTTTGACTTTTTGCTTTTTAGGAATGTGCAAACTTTTGTGGGACAACCCAAAATGGAAAGTGTGTCATCTTTCCTGGGACGGAGGGAGTAAGTTTTTCTTTTTAGGTTATAGTTTCTCTCTTTCTCTATGTGTCATCCATATAATAGTTTGGTATAAGAGATGATGTACCAAAATGGCACGAAAAATCCGAATCGAAGTGAGTTTGATTCTTTGAATTGAAATTAGACCAATTTCACATTTGATTTTTGAAGGATTGGACAGTTCTCTTTCACTCTTCAAATTAGGATTTGAGTTGATATCATGTGTACCGGGTGAACACGTGCATCCATATACATGTATAAATTTTTTAATTTTCATTCAATAGTGTGTAATAGGAGTATATTTTTTAATAATTATATATTTTTTTTACATTCAATTTTTCATTAAAAATACTAACAAAAAATTCACAAATAAAGTATATAAATTTATATTCATTAGTGTATATATTTATATTTATAAGTGTATAAATTTTTAAAAGTGGATGCACGGTGCATCCAAATATACAAGATAATTTGCCTTAAGATTTATACAAATGGGAAAAATTTTGGTTTGGATTTGGGGTAGTGATATTTTAGTCTTACTTAATTGAGTGAGTTTGGTGTGAATCAAGCTCACACGTAAAACTTATTTTTGAAAAAATACTTTTTTGGAGTAGTATATAAAAAACACAAGCATTTGTGTAAATCGGATTTTCGGTGTAAACTCTGTGGTCCGCCCTTCTAATCCTATATATCCTATGTATTACTAGGGTGTTTAAATTAAGGGAGACCACAGTGTTTACAAGAGTTTATGATGTAAACTCGATTTACAAGAAACTAACTCTATAACAAAATTATTCTTTTGAGAGTAATAGTTCATCTCTCTAAAAAGTAAATTGTCATGTATTAAAAAGTAATCGATAAATTATGATAAACAAAATTTGAAGAGTAATTTTTCATGTACGAGACTAAATGTTGAAAACGTAAACCCAGTTTACAAAATGTTTCCTACTTAATTTACTAACAGTGCACATGAATCCCACCTATTTATCTAACTTATTTGTTAACGGAAAAGTAACAAAAATTCTTAAGGAATCACCTCGGTGTGAAAGAGGACTTATTTGAAATTATTCAATTCCTACCGAACAAAAATGAAATTTCCCAAAAGATAAATGGCGGTGCATTTTGATTTGATTAAGTTGAAAAAATAAAGAAAAGGGGGTGGCTATTTGATTTGATTAAGTTAAAAAATAAAAGAAAGAGGGTGGCTATTCGCACCCCAGAATTGTTAAATGTACTCCGAAAAATATAAAATTATAAAATTTATTAATTAATATTACAAAGATACCCTTATTTTTACACTAACAATATTCGTTGATTCCACTTTTGAACTTTCATCCTCTCTCGTCATTGCAACCTAGCCATAAATAAACTAGCCATAAATAAAATGGGTCAAAACGGTTTAACCCACCGCCGGCTCGCGAATCATTTCTCCGCCGACGTACCGAACTACACCTTGCGCCGTCGTGGATCCACCACCTCCTCTCCGAGAAACGTCTTCGCAGCGTCCAAGCTCGAAAAATACGTCGGTTCTAGAAAGATCTTGCTCAACAAGTCGCTGGATTCCACGTTTGCATTCGCCTCTAAGCTCCCCATAACCACTGTCAACAGCTGCTTGTAACTGAAGTAAAACCTTTTCACCGCCACCTCGACCGCCTACATCGCCTGAAGAAGGTGGATTTTAGCAAACTCCTCCTTCCTCCGGTACAGGCTCATGATGGCGTCCTGTATCCTAGCCCCTAGGCCCTTCGGTGGGGTCCACCTCCACTTCGAGAACCACCAGAACCTTGTGTGTCAGATCCTTGGACGATTTGGTGATCTCGATGAGTTGGCGTGATCGGAAATAGAAGAGCTCCGATCTGGAATCCGCTTTGATCATCAACTGATTCTTCTGTTGGGTTTGTTATAGCGATTCGGGTGAACGCAGCGGAATTTAAAAATTTTCAAAATAATAAATCATATTTATTAAATACATAAAATGTTTCACCCCGAATGCTCGGAAATAATTATCGGATCCGATGTTAAAATATGTTGAAAGAAATCTACCGTAAAGATTATTCTTACTCTCGTAGACTTTCTTCCTGTTAATGCAAGGAGTGAGGGAATCGATTCGCGGATTGTGGCTAAACCTCTGTATTTCTCACTGAGGGATCCAAGTGTATCCCCTCTAAAGAAAATCCACCGATTGAATTAACGATACAGAATTTACACTTCGCTAGTAGTGTAAATCTGTTGGAATCAATGTTGTCCCTAATATCAACTTGTGATAATAAGAACAGGAGCGGGTTGAAGAAAAGTAATCAATTTACTGTCTCCAACAATTAAAAGAAATTAAAAAAAAAAGAAAAACTACGGCTTTTGAAAAGAGAGAACTCAAAAGAGAAGTTCTTCTCTGCATAAATCGGTAAACCGTAATTTCATTAAGATAACATAATCTTAATATTTAATCTTATATTAACTAACTCATCTTATCTCTCTTTTCACATAGGGAGTGGGAAGATCAATTCTTCACACGTTCTGTTCCAGTATTAAAGAAAACCTATTGGCTTCTTCATAAAGTCCATTGTTTATAATTGGGCTTAATAAATCCAATTTAAAACTGACCCAATTAATCAATCCAATTGATTATTTCTTTTATCTTTATTAATCAAATTAATTCTTATTGTAATTAAATAATCAAATTATTCAATTACAATACATAGTAACAATTTAACCATTGCAGCAATTGACAAAAGTCATTCATCCAAATTAAGATGTGATCCTTTATGTTCACTACTAACTCTAGCAGTAGACTTACAACACTTTGTAACTTATAATAACAATTATAATATTAATTAATCCAATTAATTAATTCACTTGAAATTAACTAATTAATTTCAAGAACCTACTAATCACGGTAACACCTACAAAGTAGCGTGATCGTCTAGTGTTAGGTGAAATAGCGAGTAAACCTGCAAATTAACGAGTGACATACACGTACGGTCCTTCTAACAATTAATCTCCCGATTGAGTCTAGAATAGGAATGTTAGTCGAAACTCTACTAACTCAATAAATGTGTTTCTATTTCATGTTACAATGATTCATTATGAATCTCTTATTCTTGTTGCCTTGACCAAGGTCTTTGAATCATTAACAATGAAATAAACAGAAGATTCTCTTATCTCTTAGACAAGTGTCAGATTCTATCTTAGCCACACACAAGTCCCCATGTACATCAATATAATACCCAATATACCCCCTTTATGATTGCTAAACAATCAGAAGATAAATCTAAGTATTACAAGATGTACACAAGACAACCGTGGTGCTTCAAGTCTAAGGACTAATCGTGCACTATCGTAATTAGAAAATTCTCATTTTGACACATCCAATAAGAATTTCCTGCGGATCATGTTCGATAAACTCATTCTCTAATAAGTATCCACATATATGAATTTGTGTCACAATACTAATATTGATGGAATGCAATATTCCCATCACATGAGCATTCATCATATGTACGAGTCTTTACTGAGTTATTCTTTGTCCCGTTTAGAAAAACTCTCGACTCGAAATAAAGTTTAAGACCAAAGCTTTTTATGTATAATTCCATGATCACCATCATATGCATGACCATACATTTCAGCATAAATTGATCTAGAGACTTTATCTAATAAGTAAATGTATAATTCACTATATAGATAAATTAAACAGCCTATAATAATATAATTTTCAATGAGATTGTTTATAATCACAATATAAAGAGTACAATCCAATCTAATTGGTGCGTTAGGCACACTATTCTAACAATCTCCCACTTGCCCTAGCTTCAATTGCCCATATATTTAAGTCTCATCTTCTCAAGATGTTTCTCAAATACCTTTTGAGCTAAAGGCTTAGTCAGCGGTCTACCATATTTTCTGCTGAAGCAACTTGATTAATAACGACATCGCCTCTTTTATGATTTTTCTTATCAAGTTTTATCTTCTCAAGATATGCTTGGACCTTTGATGAAATCTTAGCTCTTTTCTTATCAACAATAGATGGAATGATACCTAACCCTTGGATAAAGTTCTTGATCCAAACACCTTCCTTCGCTGCATCTGATGTAGCTATGTATTCAGTTTAAGTGGTGGATTTTTCTGTAGCTTCTTGTTTGGAACTCTTCCAACTTACTGCACCACCATTTAAAGTGAATATATAACCTGACATTGATTTAGAGTCATCCACATCGGACTGAAAACTAGGATCAGTATATTCTTCTAGTTTCAGCTCTCCAGGCCATATATCAAAAAGATATCCTTAGTCCTTCTCATGTACTTAAGGATCATCTTGACGATCTTCCAGTGTTCTTCACTTGGATTTGACTGATATCTGCTCGTGATACTCAGAGCATGCGCGACATCAGGTCTTGTACACAGCATTGCGTACATTATGCTTCCAATCCCTGAATCATAAGGCACGCGAGTCATTCTTTCTCTTTCTTCAGGCGTCTTAGGAGACATTGCTTTAGAAAGTAAAACCCCATGATTCATTGGCGAGAATCCTCGTTTGGATTCTTCCATACTAAATCCTTTTAGTATCTTATCTATGTACATAGATTGGGATAGTCCGATCATCCTTTTAGATCTATCTCTATAGATCCTTATTCCTAGAATAAATGATGCTTCTCCCAATGAAGAACTGTTTAGACAACCAAATTCTTGTTGACTGCAACATCCATTTATAGTTTCCAATAAGTAGGACGTCATCAACATAGAGCATAATTAAAGTAACCGCAATCCCACTAACTTTCTTGTACACACATGGTTTATTCGGATTCTTTTGAAAATCAAACAATTTGATTGCTTCATTGAATCGAATGTTCAAACTCCTCGAAGTTTGTTTAAGCTTATAAATAGTCTTTGGAGTTTGCAAACTTTTTTGCTCACTCCCACTAGGTATTAAGCCTTCTTACTTCTTTGAGTCAATGTCTAACATTACCTCTCCATATCCTCTTAGATCACTATCCTAGAGGAGTTTTTTATCTTTGTCTCCAATAACAAAGTATACCTTCTACGTAATTTAGGCATCCTTTTGGATTTCTTAAGAAGTTGTGTATCAGATGCTCCAATCTCTACTGGTTGTTCACTCACTGCATTTTAGAGTATTGTTGTTTCTTGAACCTTTTAAACTTTGAGTTTCTATTTCTATCAGATAGAAATGTTATAAATAAGTATTCGTCTCCTCGATCTAATTGAAGTATCTCTATACTTAAACCAGTTGGCCTTTCTACTTCGGTTTTGAATTCTTTGAACTCTTCAAAAGGTTCAAATTTGTACCTTAATAGGTACACTTAACCATACCTGGAGAAGCCATCGACAAAGGTTAAGAAGTAGCAATAGTTCTCACAAGCATTAACTTTTAATGGCTCATATACTTTCATAAGAATTTATTCTAATAAATGTATAGCTTGCTCCACTTGTCCAACAAATGAAGATTTGGTCATTTTTCCTTTAAGGTAGGACTAACAGTTGTTAGTTCTTGCTTGTCCACTAGGTCAAGCAATTGTGCCAACTCGCTTATCCTCCTCTTTTATTTTGTTGAAGATTAAGAATGAAATCTTGGGGAGTCAAGGCATATAAACCATCTATCAATATGCAAGTAGTGATTAAAGAAGAACATTTAGAAATGGAACAACTTCCACATTCAAATTCAAAGCAATAACTTTCTCCTTCCAAAACTGGAATAGAGATAATGTTCTAAATAATCTCAGGAACATAAAAATTATTCAAAACCAAAACTAAATCATTATTTAAAACTAGATTTATAGTTCCTACAGCTAATGCAGCAACCTTTGCTTCATTCCCCAGCTTTAGGATCATTTCTCTTCTCTTTAGCTCTCTACTTCTTGCTCATCATCTACAATTCATTGCAAATGTGTTAGGTGCAACCGGTATCTAATACCCAAGAAGTATCGTTAACAAATAAGTTAACTTCAACACAATAAATACCTGAACTATTCAGGATCATCGAGTGTTCAGTTTGATTGCAGTGGTGACACTTATCATTGGCCTGAGAATTTTTTTTTCTTATTAACACCTCCATGTGCTTTCAGTTTGTTGGGTTTGTCGGAACTCTTTCCCTTTCCCTTCCTTTTCTTTAGCTTTGCAGCCTTTGATCCAAAAGTGTACCTAACAAACATGACTGGTTTATCCCTTTGAATGCTAGATTCAACAGTCTTTAACATGTTAATAGTTTCAGTGAGACTCTTCACCGTGTAATGCATGTTATAGTTGATAACAAAATTATCATATGAAGGAGGAAGAGACAGCAGCAACAGGTCAGTGCAAAGTTCAAGTGGAATCCGAACATTCAAAGACGCAAGCCTTTCCGTTAAGGTTATCATCTTCAATCCATGTTCTTGGACAGAAGATCCCTCAGCCAGCTTACTACGGAAGAGCTCTTTAGATATCTCATATCTTTGCTGCCTGCTATCTACGCCAAACAAGCTTTTAAGGCATTGAAGGATTGCATATGTAGAGGTTTCGTCATCATTTAGCCTTTTGAGCTCATTTGACATAGATGCTAACATGTACCATCGCGCCAACTGATCGTCCTCTTGATGACATTTGTACTTCTCAAGTACTTCATTTTAAGCATTAGTAGCTGGTGCTTCTGGAATTTGGTGTTAAGAACATATTCCAATTTTTCTGATTTTAGAAGAATTCTGAAACTTCTCAGCTAATCATAAAAGTTTGGGCCAGTTAATGTGTTTTGCTCAATCAAAGTAATAGCGAAAAGGGTTGTCATTTCAGTAGATGAATCTACAAAATAATAGAGCAGAAAAATAAGAAAACTATGAAAATTTATATTCATTTAATATAAGGTCTTTAATATTAAATGTCTTCCACTATTTTATTCGAATTTCATAATCCCAATGAAAATCGAAAAATCATAATTTTCTAGTAGGCTTGAGGCCCAAATAGAATTCATCACACCCCAATTTTATGAGCCCATAAAAAATTATCTTCGGTAGTATAACATTTTACAATTGTATCACTATACAATCCTCAATTTGTTTTACCTCACCTTTCACGTATATCTCAATTTTATGAGCCCATACGTTACTTAGTGTCAAACAATACCTATCAAACCTTCATGCAATTAAAACATCAAAACACCCCACGACTCATGGCCGATGCAGTGATGCATTTAATTCATGAGCATTATTATGACAGATAAAGAACACAGCTTTCTTCCACAAACCCACCCCACGACTCATGGCCAATGGTTAAGCATAGTAGCATCATCATATCTTTATCTTTTGATAGTAGGCATGGATTCATAGGTCATACCCAACTCATCCATATTTGTTTGAAATAAAATTTTTAAAAAATTTTGTGAAAGTTTCAAAAACTTAGGGATTAATTTTATTTCCAAGACCTCATCAACTTATTAAGATAAATTTTTAATGTTAATCATCAAATGAGTGCATTAAATAAATTCTAGCATGCATATATCCTATACATACATAAAGCGGTGAGATGATCAAAGCCAACCTATGCGACTCGTTTGAGCCAAAATGGGTCTATGGTCAATCTAAGGGATGATGAGAACGTTTGCATCATAATGTAAAACACATACACTTATGGGTCTTGAGCATCTATTCTATTACATTTAATTACCCATCAACAATTGGGTCTTTTTTTGGGCTTTCTTCAAGTCCTCCAATTTACAATGAATAAAATTAAATCCTCACGGACTAATCTACTCTCGTTGCATAAATTTAAAGAACTTACAAATGTAAATAAAAGAGGCTCGCAGTCCCCATAAAACCCAAATAAATTAAAACCATCACATAAAGTCCAAGGCTCATGATCATCCCTAAATAAATAAATATGCAATTAACATATTAAATTTATTTATATCCATTCCCAATGAATAATTCCGTAACAAAATATGAGAATAACAATTATTCTTATTTCTCATTTTAAAATAATACTAGTTGAGAACTATGACTAACAATTAGTCAATATTGCAAAACTAAATTTTAGAATTGACTTTAAGAATTTTGTTGGCCTTAATTAATTAAGAAATAATTTCTAGATTAATAAAACCAAATCAATTCAATGATAGCTAATTATTTTCTCTTAGAAATATTTTTATAGAAACCCATTTCTAGAAATCTATTATTGATTCATGTAATCAATTCTTTTATAGAAATTGGTTTACAAACATTTTTCTAGAAACCCATTTCTAGAAATATTTTTCTAGAAACTCATTTCTAGAAACCTTTTATTAATTCATGTAATCAATTCTTTTATAGAAATTGATTTATAAATCATTCATTAAAGTTGGTGGCAACCATCTAGATCAAACCAATAACTCATTTCTATAAATAGCCATCAAATATCATTGTTGATCATAAACATCTAATGCTTAAATATTAAATATTGATAACAAATTATCAATAATAATTATTATATTAGACAATGATATTTCAAAAAATAATTTCTCGTTAAACACAACGTATTACTTAAACTTCATTCCAAATGAATATTTTGAATAAGAAATATAAATAACTTTTATTTAATTTTTCATATTCACACTTGAAACCAATAGAGTCATAAACTAACATTTAGCTAATTTCATTAAAATCACCGAATATAAAAATTTTAACTGTATAATTAGTAGTTTAAGAACAATTCTCATCCTACTACAACAATTGAAATTTTAGACTAGTTAATTTCATTAATTGATTAATTAATTAAGATATGCTTTTCTGAATCAATCAGAACAAATTTTAATTATATTCACAAACTGATACGGTAATCAACCACTTCACAGTTCAAATCAACTTATTCTTCAAAACCCATTTTGAAAACACAACGATGAAATTAATGACTGTCGAGAAATTTTTTTCTCGTTGTTTCAAGCTTTCTTATTTAACCATTAAATAATACTAAAATAATTTTAGTACTGCACATATTTCAACACCGTGAACGTAGGCTCTGATACCACTGTTGGGTTCGTTATAGCGATCCAGGTGAACGCAGTGGAATTTAAAATTTTTCAAAATAATAAATCATATTTATTAAATACATAAAAGGTTTCACCCCGGATGCTCGAAAATGATTATCGGATCCGGTGTTAAAATATGTTGAAAGAAATCTACCATAAGATTATTCTTACCCTCGTAGACTTTCTTCCAGTTGATGCAATGAGTGAGGGAATCGATTCCCGGATTGTGGCTAAACCTTCGTATTTCTCACTGAGGGATCCAAGCGTATCCCCTCTAAAAAAATTCAACGATTGAATTAACGACACAAAATTTACACTTCACTAGTAGTGTAAATCTGTTTGAATCAATGTTGTCCCTATTATCAACTTGTGATAATAGGAACATGAGGTAACATAATCTTAATATTTAATCTTGTATTAACTAACTCATCTTATCTCTCTTTTCATGCAGGGAGTGGGAAGACCAATTCTTCACACGTTCTGTTCCGGTATTAAAGAAAACCTATGAGCTTCTTCATAAAGTGCATTGTTTATAATTGGGCTTAATAAATCCAATTTAAAGCTGACCCAATTAATCAATCCAATTGATTTATTTCTTTTACCTTTATTAATCAAATTAATTCTTATTGTAATTAAATAATCAAATTATTCAATTATAATACATAGTTAACAATTTAACCATTACACCAATTGACAAAAGTTGTTTATCCAAATTAAGGTGTGATCCTTTAGGTTCACTACTAAATCTAGCAAAAGGCTTACAACACTTTGTAACTTGTAATAACAATTATTATATTAATTAATCCAATTAACTAATTCACTTGAAATTAACTAATTAATTTCAAGAACATACTAAGCACGGTCACACTTAGAAAGTAGCGTGATCGTCTAGTGTTAGGTGAAATAGCGAGTAAACCTGCAAATTAACGAGTGACATACACGTACAATCCTTTTAACAATTAATCTCCCGATTGAGTCAAGAATAGGAATGTTAGTCGAAACTCTACTAACTCAATAACTGTGTTTCTATTTCATGTTACAATGATTCATTGTGAATCTTTATTCTTATTTCCTTGGTCAGGTCTTTGAATCATTAATAATGAAATACACAGGAGATTCTCTTGTCTCTTAGACAAGTGTCAGATTCTATCTTAGCCACACACAAGTCTCCATGTACATCAATATAATACCCAACATACCCCTTTATGATTGCTAAACAATCATAATATAAATCTAAGTATTACAAGATATACACAAAACAACCGTGGTGCTTCAAGTCTAATGACTAATCGTGTACTATCGTAATTAGAAAATTCTCATTTTGACACATCCAATAAGAATTTTCTGCAGATCATGTTCGATAAACTCATTCTCTAATAAGTATCCACATATATGAATTTGTGTCACAACACTAATATTGATGGAATGCAATATTCCCTTCCCACGAGCATTCATCATATATACGAGTCTTTACTGAGTTATTCTTTGTCCCATTTAGAAAAACTCTCGACTTGGAACAAAGTTTAAGACCAAAGCTCTCTATGTATAATTCCATGATCACCATCATATACGTGACCATATATTTCAGCTTAAATTAATCTAGAGACTTTATCTAATAAGCAAATATATAATTTACTATATAGATAAATTAAACAGCCAATAATAATATAATTTTCAATGAGATTGTTTATATTCACAATATAAAGAGTACAATCCAATCTAATTGGTGCGTTGGGCACACTACTCTAACATCTTCAGGCGTAGGAAATCATTGGGATCTATTAACAAATACAGATATTCGATTCGATTGATAATCATCCATACTCTCTTGAGAATCTAGATGTCGCTCGCAGCTTTCTCGTTCGTCGCCATAAAAATCGTTAATGTGATGGCTCAAATTACTATTATCTGTACTATTGTAAAGCTGTCTGTAACCATTACGATCCTACCATTTCTGTATTTGAGTTCTGATAATATTCGATCTTCAAGAGTTAGATATTTGAAAACGTGAGGACCTGGTTTCAGATCTAAAAGTGTGATAAAAACAAACAAATCATTGTTTATGGAGTAGTATTGGAGAGAAAATCTTACTCAATTCACTATGGTCCAATACAAATTAAGCATAAAACCGAATAAAATTGTGAAGTTTTAAATTTGGGAACAAATATTACTGTCATAAGAGAGAGAGGATGATAGATTCAATCGAGAGAGAGTGAGGTGGATGGTTTAATAGGTTATTACCGTATACATTTGTATAAGGGTACAATTGTCATAATAATAAAGAAATTCAAAATTTAAACATTATCAAGGTGCATTTAGCAATTTCAGGAGTGCGAATATCCATCCCCTAAAGAAAATGAGTGAGTCTTTTGTGCGCCCGGGCACACGGATTTATATCTGTGCCCCTTTATAATTTATGTGCCCCTTTTACAATTTAAACTCCCTAGCAATACATAGGTTTAAATAGAATAGGAATGGGAAGGGTTGTGTTCATATGGGGATACAGACCGTATCCCCATGTCCCCGGGGTGCAGGAGCTTTTGCCAAAGAAAATAGTGTTTCTTTTGCTAAATAAAATTAAAATAAAAAAAATCAAGTATGTGGATGCAGTTAAACATAGAACATGTACTTTTTTTTTCCAAAACGATAATTTTATATATAAATAAACTCAGAGATAAAAATTACAACGTGACTAACTAGCCAATGAGCACCATTAATACGGAGTCGACTACACCCTACCATTCCTCGAGGGAAATAGAAAAATCCCACTATATTTAAGGGGACAACTCACACAAAAATACTAAATCACCTCACAATGAGGACTAAACACTCCTACAAGAGGAGACTGCGTACACTCCCGAAGGGAGACTGAGACACAAAGAAAAAAAAGAACATCAATAGTCACTAAAAATCTGCATAATTCCAACTGTTGCAAAATGCAACCTCTAAGAATACAGATTCAAAGAGAGTCCGATGAAATATAGAAGGAGAAAAAGGAAAACAAAAACAAAACTAAAACTAAAGCATGAGCCTCCTCTCTTGCACGCACCACCATCGAACCATCATCGCCTCGTCGCCTGCATTATGTCGCCACCATCACCCAACCTTCACCACATCCACCTTGACACTAAAAGAAACCCAGATCTGACCCGACCTACAAGTATTGAAAAGAAAACCACAAGAAACGGGAAAGTTGGGCAAGAGGAGAAAGGGAAGAACAAATAAAGGAATGAGAGTGTAGGTCGGCATCGATGAGTGGCGGCAGAAACAGAATGGAGGGATATGGTAGGATTGGGTGGGAAGAGAGGAGGAAGAGAGGAAGAAGTGCGTCGGCGGCTAGGACAAAGTAAGCGAAGAGAGAGAAATTTTTTGGGGAGGGAAAATGTAACATAAACCCTGTACTCGTATAGTCTATTTAAGTTTTTAAATCATAAATTTTGATTTTTTAAACTTCTGATGAGCAAATGACACCCAATTTTATGCACTTTAGGTATAGGTAAAAGTAATTAATTTTAAATATTTGTGGTTTATTAAAGAAATAATTTTCAGAAAAGGAGGGAGTATATCAATTTTTCATTATTAAAGAATTTGTACTATATTTCTATTTAAAATATTTATACAATTTTATATTTGCTTTACGAACTATTTACAAAATAATTTTATCAGATTATTATAATTTTTATTGATCTCATATCACTCTTTGTTAAAAAAAACTTTTTAATTTGAAATAGTTTTATTGGTAGATTATTACTTTCTCATGATTATACTTCATTTAAGATTAGAAATTATATCACTTTTAATTTGTCTATGTACGGTTCATAAAATAATTTCATTACATTATTATCACTTTTTATTCATCAAGTATAATTTTTTATTAAAAATATTTTCATATTTTTTTCAATCCTATAAATTGTTTATAAGATAATTTTTGATTAAATGAATATCAGTTTTCCTTGATCAACAATATTTTTATTAAAAATGTTATATTTTTTTATCTATTCTACGAATTATCCAGGACATAGTTCAACGGGATGATCATCACTTTTTCTTAGATCACTTTTTTTAATATTATAACTTTTTATCTATATTACGAGTTATTTATAAAATAATTTAATTGGATGAGTATCATTTTTATTAAAAATATTACTATAAAAAAGTTAAAATTAAATTTAAAATAAAAGTGTTTAGAAGAGAAAAAATAATGAGATACTCTCTTGAGAGACGGATATATATATATATATATATATATATATATATATATATATATATATATATATATATATATATATATATATATATATATATATATATATATATATATATATATATATAAAAGATGGACTATGAGACGGGTAGATCTATTGTTAAAGTATAGTTATACGTTATATATGGAAAGTATGCTTATTAATTGTTAAAGTATGTTTGTAGTTAATTTATAACACTATATTTTACATACTTTAATTCATTATTCATACTATAAAAAAACATACTTTAATTATAAATTAACATACTTTATTTATATAATAAACAATCTTTAACAACGGGTCGACTCATCTCATATAATTATTGTTTCACAAAATAAAAAAAATCAAAATGTGAAGTTTAAATTAAAAAGAAAAAATAAAATAAAAAGAGTTTTATCGATCCTGAATAATGGATAAACTGGGTGAAATAAACAACTGAAAGAGTTGCATATATGTATAGTTTCTTAGTACTTTAAGTTGGAAATTATTAATTTTCATTATAATCTAATTGTGGGCAGTATATTATTATGCAATTATATTAACTATTCAATTATATTATGGACTTAATTAAGTGATCCAATTAAGGTTAAAGGTCCATGGGCTATAATAATAAATGATATGGGCTTATTGAGTAGATACCCAATACTACATGATTATGTGATTATGGGTGGTCTAGTCAAGTAGTATATAAAGGGTCCCAGGTTATGGTCCCCAATATACTAAGCCGCACATGGTCTTCCCTTCTCCCCATCGGGAGGGATTACTACGGTCCCCATAAGGAATAAGGAGGCTTAGTTGAGGAAGATCATATAACCACTGATCCTGAGTTCGTGTTCCGCCTAGAGACTCATTGGATCAGGTACTCTTCCGCTTTACATTTTGATATCGTTAATCGTAATAGGGTTTAAGGCATTAGGAATTATTTTCAACAATAATATTAGAGACATTGTCCTTAAGGGGAGTCGATTCGATCCCCACTTATGCTTTAAAGAATTGGTGCATATTCAGAATAACGATATGACAATATCAATAATATTTAAGGAATAAAAATTCAACAAACTCAAGAATTAATGTCACTAAGGAAACCACTAGAGTTGGGAGAAAGATAATTCAGAAGATTATGTAGTTTTCTCCTAAATAATGAGGACACTATGGAATTAATGGTAGAATATTCAAACAATGTTCATCAAACCATGAAAGTTCCAATTACTCCAAAGTGTGTTAATGCTATAAGTTATGAGTATAAATCAATACAAGATGATTATGTTTGCATCTTGATATAGGATTATACTCAAAAGGGAAGGAAGTCATTATTATAAGATAATCGTGATATTAGTAGCACATTTTGATCTTGAATCATATTATATGGATGTAAAGATAAAGTTCCTTGATCGCAACACTGATGATACGATCTAAATGGTTTAAGAACTAATAGAAAATCCATCTATGCATTCAAGTAAATTTTTTTTCGTAAAGGAATCACAAGTATCATCATGAAGTAAGTGTCTCATTAGGTTTTGAGACAAATGTAGATGATTATGTGATTCAGTAAGAGAATGTTTAAGTTAAACTAAGGGAGACAAGTGCAGTCTCAATCAAGTGCCCTAAAGTTAAACTAAAGATTTAAGAAATGTAGAAACATTCCATATTCATTGGTTGTTGGAAGTTGTTGTATGATGAGGTCTCTACAAGACCTAATTTGGCTTATGTTGTTGGTATATTAAGTAGACATTTAAGTAACTCTAGTATGGATCTTTATAAAGTATGTATAGAGAACTAAGAATAATATGTCTGTACATCAGGGATCAGATTTGTTAGAGATCATGAGGAATTCTGATTCTGAGTTTGTTGGATGTCAATACAGTATAAGATCCACTTCAGGCTATATTTTCTGTTGGTCGGAGAGCTATACAAGTAAAAGTATTAAGCAAACACTTTAGCTCATTAACTATGACAACAGAATTAGTAGCACATTAAGGGCATTCAAACATGAAATAAAGGTTGCGAAGATTTGTCACATAAAGTTCATTGTGACAGTTAGTTCGCAGTAAAGTATTTATGACAAGAATACTTATAAGTCAAACAAATTAACATGGAATTCTTGGTTGTTAAAGAAAGTATTTTGTGTAGATAAAATTTTAGAAGAGCATATTATGATAGACTCTAAATATGGATCCACCAATTATATATTCAACGCCCTGCAATTTTATGAGCTGGCTAATCATGTGGGTGTTATATGGTTTTAGAATACATTAGTTCAGTGGGAGTCTATATTTATTGTTCTTTAAAGTTTTCAAAATACTTTGATTTGGATAATTCAGTTTTCTGCAGAATAAAGTTCATGGCTTTGAATTCATTGTGAATTCACTTAAGTAATTTCATTTTGTAATATTTTACATTAAGGATTGATCTCACTAAAGTTTAAAGTTGGACTAGTTGGAAATAGACATGATGTTGATCACATTTGACATGTAATTTCCATGTTACTCACCATATTTGATCTATGTCATTGAGTATATTGATATGGTGATTGTCGGGGTTTAATCACGATTTATAATGTGGTGAATGCCGCGGTAGTTCCATATTAGTATATGAGATGGACCAGATTGTTAAGTATAGCCTGAAAAGGAATAGCATAAAGTTGCACAACTAAGGACTCTTGATATAATTGCTAACGGAAAATATATATAGCCCAAGTGAGAGATTGTTGGAAATTATTAATTTCCATTATAATCTAATTGTGGGCAATATATTATTATGCAATTATATTAGCTATTCAATTATATTATGGACTTAATTAAGTGATCCAATTAAGGTTAAAGGTCCATGGGCTATAATAATAAATGATATGGGCTTATTGAGTAGATACTCAATACTACATGATTAGGTGATTATGGGTGGTCTAGTCAAGTAGTATATAAAGGCTCCCAGGTTATGATCCCCAATATACTAAGCCGCACATGGTCTTCCCTTCTCCACATGTGCGGCTTAGTATATTGGGGACCATAACCTGGGAGCCTTTATATACTACTTGACTAGACCACCCATAATCACCTAATCATGTAGTATTAGGTATCTACTCAATAAGCTCATATCATTTATTATTATAGTCCATGGATCTTTAACCTTAATTGGATCACTTAATTAAGTCCATAATATAATTGAATAGCTAATATAATTGCATAATAATATATTGCCCACAATTAGATTATAATGGAAATTAATAATTTCCAACAATCTCCCACTTGGGCTATATATATTTTCCGTTAGCAGTTATATCAAGAGTTCTTAGTTGCGCAACTTTATGCTATTCCTCTTCAGGCTATACTTAACGATCTGGTCCATCTCATATACTAATATGGAACTACCGCGGCATTCAACACATTATAAATCGTGATTAAACCCCGACAATCACCATATCAATATACTCAATGACATAGATCAAATATGGTGAGTAGCATGGAAATTAATATTAGAGACATTGTCCTTAAGGGGAGTCGATTCGATCTCCACTTATGCTTTAAAGAATTGGTGCATATTCAGAATAACGATATGACAATGTCAATAATATTTAAGGAATAACAAATTCAACAACCTCAAGAATTAATGTCACTAGGGAAACCACTAGAGTTGGGAGAAAGATAATTTAGAAGATTATGTAGTTTTCTCCTAAATAATGAGGACACTGTTGAATTAATGGTAGAATATTCAAACAATGTTCATCAAACCATGAAAGGTCCAATTACTCCAAAGTGTGTTAATGCTATAAGTTATGAGTATAAATAAATACAAGATGATTATGTTTGCATCTTGATATAGGATTATACTCAAAAGGGAAGGAAGTCATTATTATAAGATAATCATGACATTAGTAGCACATTTTGATCTTGAATCATATTATATGGATGTAAAGATAAAGTTCCTTGATCGCAACACTGATGATACGATCTAAATGGTTTAAGAACTAATAGAAAATCCGTCTATGCATTCAAGTAAATTTTTTTTCGTAAAGGAATCACAAGTATCATCATGAAGTAAGTGTCTCATTAGGTTTTGAGACAAATGTAGATGATTATGTGATTCAGTGGGAGAATGTTTAAGTTAAACTAAGGGAGACAAGTGCAGTCTCAATCAGGTGCCCTAAAGTTAAACTAAAGATTTAAGAAATGTAGAAACATTCCATATTCATTGGTTGTTGGAAGTTGTTGTATGATGAGGTCTCTACAAGACCTAATTTGGCTTATGTTGTTGGTATATTAAGTAGACATTTAAGTAACTCTAGTATGGATCTTTATAAAGTATGTATAGAGAACTAAGAATAATATGTCTGTACATCAGGGATCAGATTTGTTAGAGATCATGAGGAATTCTGATTCTGAGTTTGTTGGATGTCAATACAGTATAAGATCTACTTCAGGCTATATTTTTTGTTGGTCGGAGAGCTATACAAGTAAAAGTATTAAGCAAACACTTTAGCTCATTAACCATGACAACAGAATTAGTAGCACATTAAGGGCATTCAAACATGAAATAAAGGTTGCGAAGATTTGTCACATAAAGTTCATTGTGACAGTTAGTTCGCAGTAAAGTATTTATGACAAGAATACTTATAAGTCAAACAAATTGACATGGAATTCTTGGTTGTTAAAGAAAGTATTTTGTGTAGATAAAATTTTAGAAGAGCATATTATGATAGACTCTAAATATGGATCCACCAATTATGTATTCAACGCCCTGTAATTTTATGAGCTGGCTAATCATGTGGGTGTTATATGGTTTTAGAATACATTAGTTCAGTGGGAGTCCATATTTATTGTTCTTTAAAGTTTTCAAAACACTTTGATTTGGATAATTCAGTTTTCTGCAGAATAAAGTTCATGGCTTTGAATTCATTGTGAATTCACTTAAGTAATTTCATTTTGTAATATTTTACATTAAGGATTGATCTCACTAAAGTTTAAAGTTGGACTAGTTGGAAATAGACATGATGTTGATCACATTTGACATGTAATTTCCATGCTACTAATCATATTTGATCTATGTCATTGAGTATATTGATAAGGTGATTGTCGGGGTTTAATCACGATTTATAATGTGGTGAATGCCGCGGTAGTTCCATATTAGTATATGAGATGGACCAGATTGTTAAGTATAGCCTGAAGAGGAATAGCATAAAGTTGCGCAACTAAGGACTCTTGATATAATTGCTAACGGAAAATATATATAGCCCAAGTGGGAGATTGTTGGAAATTATTAATTTCCATTATAATCTAATTGTGGGCAATATATTATTATGCAATTATATTAGCTATTCAATTATATTATGGACTTAATTAAGTAATCCAATTAAGGTTAAATGTTCATGGGCTATAATAATAAATGATTGAGTAGATACCCAATACTACATGATTAGGTGATTATGGGTGGTCTAGTCAAGTAGTATATAAAGGCTCCCAGGTTATGGTCCCCAATATACTAAGCGGCACATGGTCTTCCCTTCTCCCCATCGGGAGGGATTACTACGGTCCCCATAAGGAATAAGGAGGCTTAGTTGAGGAAGATCATATAACCACTGATCCTGAGTTCGTGTTCCACCTAGAGACTCATTGGATCAGGTACGCTTCCGCTTTACATTTTGATCTCGTTAATCGTAATAGGGTTTAAGGCATTAGGAATTATTTCCAACACTTTATTTATCTACTAATATAGTATTCGAGTGAGGTTACAAAATTTTTGATATAAATTTATTAAATATTTTATTTAATAAATGTAATGTATTAATATTTTAAGACAAATTATTTCGTGCATTCGGATGCACGGTGCACCCACTTTAAAAATCTATATACTAATGAATGAAAATGTATACATACATTAATTAATAAACAAAAAGTTATACACTTTATTAGCAAATTTTCTGTTAACTTTTTTTAATGTAAAACTAAATATAAAAAAAGTTATTCATGTAAAACTAAATATAAAAAAAAGTTATGCATTTTTTAAGAAAATCTTATTTCCTCCGTCCATCCTCAATGCATTCATTTGCTTTTTGCACGTAGATTAAAAATATTATTATTTTATATGTAGTAGATAGTTGATTAGTGGAGGGTGTGTGTCCCATATTTTATTTGTATTAGTGGAGGGTGTGGATCCAAAGTCTAAAAAGGGAAATGAATTGATTAAGGGTGGACGGTCCAATGTATAAATTAAGGATGAACGAAGGGAGCACTATTGAATAAAAATTTATATATATAGGTGCATGTGTACACCAAGTGTACATGATATCAACTCATATATTAATAGTTAAATACACCCGGATATATATTATATCTTTAAACTTTATAATTAATATTGAATCTTTTTTATATAAAAAAGAGTTGATCTATTGTACACAAGTGTACACTAATGGTTCCTAACCATATTTATAAATGAGTCATATATATAGAGCACATAACCCATTATTTTTTCTCAAGTCTTTATTTTCTCTCATCCTCTCTCATATCTTATTCTCCGCCCTCACCCTCTCGCTCTCTTCTTCCACCACCCAACCGGCGGCTGCTCTTCTTCCACGATCCAACCGGCGGATGCTCTTCTTCCACCACCACCCAACCTCAATTGCAGCCACCATTTCTCAATTCACCCACCACATGGTCGCTTCCTTCTTCTCCCAATTGCTGTCGTCTCTCAATTCGCCCACCACATAGCCCCGCCTCGACAACGTACACCACATAGTCCCGCCTCACGGACGTCGTCATCTTCCGCCCTTGTGATGCCTCTGTCGTCCTCCCCTAAATTACTCTAATTTTTTTTGTAATGAGACTAGTCTAAATCAGATTTTTTTCTCATTCACATCTATGTTTTTCTGTCCCCATTATGTATTATCCAGATCTGTTGTGTTTCTCTTTCAAATCTGTATATTTTAAATGGCTGTATTAATTTTTGTTCGATACTGTATGATTCTATCTTCATAAATGTATTACCTTTTATACTTAAATATAAAATGAATGGATTTTGTTTATGTTCTGGAAATTATGTATTACTATATATTTTATAAATGAATTGATGTGTACAATATTATAGCATGTTATATTGATAGTAATAAGTTTTTTTTAAGTAATACATTTATTAAAAATAATGTATACATTACCAATTAATTACAAATAACACAATTAGTTGTTAAAATAAGTATCAATATTTATCAAAATATAATACAAATTTATTAAGAATAACATATAGATTATTGAATTACAACTAATACAATTAGTTATCAACATGTATATTATTTAATACATTTAAGAGTAAAAAAAAAATACAATTAGTTATCAACATGTATCATATGTATTAATTATTTAATAAATTTAAGAGTAAAAAATATATATTTATGTTATATAATGTATACTTTAGAACTCAAAAATACTAATACATTTATATCCAAACCTAATAAATACATTAAAGAATAAAAAGTAATACAATTATTTTAAATAAGATATACATGTAGAAAATACTTATACATTTACATGAAAATCTAATAAATACATTAAAGGAAAAAAGTAATACATTTATTTTAAATAAGATACATGAATTCTTCATTTGTGTATTACATTTATATCCTAAACATAATGTTCAGACTTTTGCGAAGCAACTTCTGCAAATCAGCTTAAATTTAATATCATCTACTGAAAAGCAACTTCATCTTCTTCTGCAAAGCAACTTCAACTTCATGAAAGCATAGCAGCTTCAACTTCATCTCTTCATAGGTCTAGTGGATTTTGCTATCAAGCAGATCAAGAAAGAAATGCTCCAACAATGACTAAATTGATACCATATTAAGATGTCAAACTAAACATAAAAAATATAAATTGAAATTCCGAAATGAAATAGGAATACAAAATTCAATGAATTGAAACAAACCATGAGCCAAAATACAAAACATACTCAAGAAAACCTAAGAATCAAGAACACAAACCAGACGAAACCCTAGCGACTCACCGAATTGACACCGTGACTCACCGATTTACTCCGTGAATGAGAGGAAAGCACCATCGTCTGATGCGCGGCGAGAGGCTGCAAGGAAAACCGACGAACAGGTCGAATCGCTGAGAAAGCGAGGGAGATTTTACAGAGAGATAGGGTATAAACGACGCTGTAAAATTTAAAGCCTAGACTCACCGAATTGACACCACAAACGAGAGGGAAACAACATGAATGAAGGGAAGTACCGCCGGTTAGAGGCTGTGATGAAGAACAGGTGGAAGCACGAAGTGAAGAAGAGAGGTTTTACAGAGAGAAAGGTAGAAACGACGCTCTGAGTTGTGAAGCCCTAATGACCAATACATAAATTAGATATATATATCCGGGTCAATGGGTCAAATGAGTCAACTTGGGTACCTTAATACTTGTGTACATTAGATTTTGCCTATAAAAAATAATATTATATAGTTTTTTTTAATCTTCTAATTTAAATGATTATTCTATGTAATTGGGGATAAGGATTAAGAATCTATTCACCCAAATAAACGTAATATTTTATCAAGTTAAATTAATCATAAATTTTGTTTTAATTATAAATGATTTTATAAAATTTTATGGGATAAAATTAATATTAAATAAATATGAAATTATTCAATAATTACTCAACCAATTAAATTTTTAAAAATTTATACACTGTATTAATTATTTATTTATTATTCATATTTTTTAAATAAGTATTTAATTATATATATATATATTATCTTCTTAAATAATTGAAAATTTAAAATACTTAAAAATTAAGATCAAATTAAAGAAGTTTTTAAGGCAAAAACTTGGTGCCTCGGGACACGCCGTGTGCCCACCGTGACCCACTGTCTGCCCATACCATTTAATATTAAATTTTATATTCTTTAGTATAAAGATTTATACCCTTTATTTTCTGAAAAAAATAAAAAATATTAATAAAAAGTATATACCCTTTAGAACAAAATGATGTACACTTATTAATTAAAATGTACTATATTCTTTAGAACAAAATGGTATACCCTTACACACTTTGTGCACCTGGGCACACAAGAGACCAACTCAGTTTTTAATATATACCTTAATTAATATTTTAAAGTATTTAATGATATTAAATTTAATTCAATCAATAATATGTCAACATTTGTCTTTTAAAATAAAATATTATACCCCAAATCATGTTTTTATTTTGTAAAAAAAACATTTATACTATTCATATTTCACCTTATCTTTTCAAAAAAAACTTTTAATTAAAATATATACTCTTTAGAACAAAATATTGTACCCTTACACACTTTTGCGCGGTTAAAACCAACTCAAAAATAATAAGGAACTATAAAGAATATTCTAATTGTTGTCACACTTTATTTCTTAAAAAATTTAAATAATGTTTTATTTTATATTCCCACATCACTCAGGGGAATATTAGCATAATGTCAAAGACTTGCGTGAGACCGTCTCATGTGAGGGCTTACGTGAGACGGTCAGAAAATGATAACTTGTATACTGAAAAGTGATATTAAATTGATGAAAAGTGATAATGTTATTTCATGAACGATTTATAGTATAAATTAAAAGTGATAGCATTTTATAGCGAAAGTGATGACGTTTTATAGCGAAAGTGATAATTATTTTAAAAAGTACTGATCTCACGTGAGACATTCTCATGCAAGACCTACCCTAGCAGAATACAATGCACATGAAAATAAGGGTCACACTAAATGCACACCCTTTTTTATTAAATACACACCCCATTATTATAAAATTAAAAAAAATATATTTTTAAAAAGTCTAATTTATCCATAATTTATTAAATACACACATTTAATGATTAAATTATATTTTATGAACACTTTATCCTTATAATGATTTTCAACCTTATGTAAAGACAGTCTTCCCGGTGTCCATCGCCGCCGGAAGTCCGATTTAGTCAAGCATCGAAGCAGCCTCCATTGAGATTTTCATAAATCTTGCACCGTCCACTGATTACTCGCTCCAAATCTCCCGTCACGGGAGAACTCCCATTATCGATCATTAAAATCTATTTCTGGAGAATAATTGTCGCTGTCCATTCCACTGTTGTTCGGAATGCCACCGTTCATCGCCATAACTTGACACCGCCACCCCGCGGTTGTAAGTTACAAAATGAGGTATCCAGGTCTGCCAAATCATGCCAGAGATCATGAACTGTTGCCGTGAATAGCAGCAAATCCAGAGCTGCCTGTATTTCGTTCCAGACTCTATGCTCCGCCGTCCACATCGTTTAAAGCATCTAGAACTTTACACCATCAACACATTATACTATATTAAAAGGAGTTAGTAGAGAGGATCAAAATAAACTTTGTTAATTGTAATCTCGTGATTACCAAAGATTTTCAAGGTCATAGATGGATGTAATTTTATGTATTCTTTCGGTGTCTATTTCAATTTGAGCTTCTTCCCATCCATTTTATTTAAAATTTAGAATCTAAATCTTAATGGATGCTTATCATAACCTTTGCATCTTGATTCTTAAGTGGGTTGGTGTTAAGTTTTTGATGATTTCTGCTATGTATGTGTGGCTGCTTGTCATCCTGAAGAAGTAAAGGAAAAGTCTCTAGAAACACTAAGCCAGGTAATTCCTTCAAAACATGTTGGTCTTTGATTGCACCCCCATGTTTCAGGCGAGGAAGAAAGAAGAATTTCTGACAGCTTATTATCGTCTGCCTGTCGAATGATGGAGCAGTCACAGGTGTCCGAACCAGATTGTTTCTCTGTCTTGCAAAAACAACCTTTTGAAGACAAGGCATCAGTGACATGATTGTAAATTCTGGTGTCCTGTATCAACTTAGTCACGTGAACACACTTGAAAGCTTGTCCACCATACTCTTTTCGGTGAACCTCAGCAACACACTAAATCAACTCTACAAAATGTGGAGGTAGGGAAATATAACGGTCCGAATGAGGTACTTTACATCCTTCACGTTAAGTGAAATAAAGAGCAGTGGAGCATCTTCCATCAAGTATTTGGCGGCAGTAATCAAACTGTCCTGTTTGCACCTCTGCCAAATGGAATCAAAGTACAAGATTAATGTCTTCATTTGTTCGTCAAAGGTACAAGAGTGTAATAGATGATACCAAAGTATAAAGAAAAGATGTTCCAGTGTCCGACCTGGATACAAGCATGAACCTGAAATCAAAGGTGTTTCTTTATGATTATATTTATATGATGCAAGATCAAGTAGAGTAGTGTGTACCCTATGTTGAGTCCAGTGGATTGATCTATTGTATCCATGGCTTCCCATAGAAGCGAAAGCGGTACCCTGTGAGGAGGATATTTAAACCTGGCAACATCTAAGATGTTAATGTGATTATGAAATCACCGATGATTGGTGATGTGTGTATCACTTGTATTAATAGGTTGAATTTTTACATATTACAAACAACATCCCACAAGTAGAGGGAGACAACATCTAGTGGGAGGGAGACAACATCTAGTGGACATCCCACAATTAGAGGGAGACAATATCTAGTGGACATCCCACAATTATTATGGAAGACAAATTAAAATGATAATTTACAGCTAATTTCTAGTTTCTTTAATACCCCCGTCAAGCGCTGCGTGGGGTGCAAGAAAACGCAAAGCTTGGAGCGTAAGAGTTCGAAAGACCGACGAGGTAGGCACTTCGTGAAAATATCTACCACTTGAAGATAAGATGTTACAAAACGAGATTCAAGCTTTCCAGAGACACCAATTCGCGAACAAAATGATAATCGAGGTCAATATGCTTGGCCCGCTTGTGAGCAACTGGGTTCTGGCATAAAAAGATGGCACTTTTATTGTCACAAAGTAAAAGAGGCCATGAGGAAGGCAACATGACAAACTCTTGAAGAAGGTTTGATACCCAAACTAATTCAGCTGGAGCATTGGCCATAGCGCGATATTCTGATTCACAACTGGAACGTGCAACTGTAGGTTGTTTCTTGGCACTCTGAGAGATTAGATTACCCCCAAGAAAGATGGAGTAACCATATGTGGAACGACATGTCTCTACACAACGTGCCCAATCAGCATCAGAGTAACACACGATAGAATTCTCTGGATTTTTCTGAAAATAGAGACCGTAATGAACAGTGCCTTTCACATAGCGAAGAATCCTCTTCAATGCCTGGAAATGATCATCCATAGGAGAGTATAGGAATTGGCTCACAAGATTTATAGCATAAGATTCGGGACCAGTGATGGTCAAATATTGAAGAGCACCAACCAGAGAACGATATAGAGTGGGATCTCAGAATGGCGAGCCATGACGAATAAGAACCTCACCAGCTGCCAAAGGAGTCGAGACAGGTTTGAATTCAACCAACTCAGCACGGTCTAAGATGTCATGAGCGTACTTAGCCTGCCCAATGAAGAGGGCTTTCGAAGTGTATGAGACCTCAAGACCAAGAAAATAGTTAAGTGGACCAAGGTCCTTGATGGAAAATTCTCGATATGTACGATAAATAAAGTCCCGAAGCATGACAGGATCATTTCTTGTTACAATAATGTCATCCACATATAACAGAAGAAAAATGACAGACATACCTCGTGAAAAGTGAAATAAGGATGAGTCACAATGACTCTGACAAAAACTCAAACTTAGAAGATAAGTGCTGAAGCGCTTAAACCAAGCAAGAGGAGCCTGTCGCAGACCATAGAGAGCCTTTTTAAGGCGACAAACGTGATCTGAAAATCAAGGATCCACGAAACCAGGAGGCTGAGACATGAGAACTGGCTTGTCAAGAATGCCATTGAGGAATGCATTCTTGACATCTAACTGATGGTGATGCCAGTTGTTTTGAACTGAGAGAGCCAAGATAAGACAAACCGTGGCAGCCTTAACTATCGGGCTGAACATATGATGAAAATCAATGCCAGGAACCTGGGTGAAGCTTTGAGCAACAGTTGGGCCTTATGACGCTCAATAGTTCCATCTGCACGAAACTTCGTTCTGTAGACCCATTTTGACCCAATTATATTGGTGTCCGGAGGACGTGGAACCAGCTCCCAAGTCTGATTATCTCGGAGAGCATCAATATCTTCTTGCATAGCAGCTAACCACTCGGGAAATTTGGCTGCAGTCTTGAATCCACGAGGTTCAAAGGCAGCAACAAGAGCAGTGTGTAGAGCTGTAGAAGCAAGATCAACTGGGTAAAGGGGTTTGAAAACCCCAGCCTTGGCACGTGTAATCATCGGGTGAGTGGGCCCAGGAGCAAGTATTGGTTTGGCATGGTCCTGTTGAGGTTCTGCAGGAGATGGTGGGTCAGGAATAGCTGGTTCAGTATTAACAATAGGAGCAGGGACCAAGTCATCATCAGGTAAAACTGGACGCTCTGGCTGAAAAACCGGCGTGGGTGAAGGCGATTGAATGGGAATTTGAGAGGATATAGTGATCGGTTCAGAGCCTGAAGCATTGAGAAAAGACGTAATCTGAAGATCCTCCAGTCGAGATGATGAAGGAGCTTGAGAGTACGGAAAGAATAACTCATCAAATTGAGCATGTCGAGTGAGAAAAACCTGAGAAGATGTCGGATCTAAACATCGAAAGCCTTTGTATGAACTGCTGTATCCAAGAAAAACACAAGGGCGACTACGAGGTGCCAATTTGTTAGTTGCATAATCACTCAAAAAGAGGTAAACCCGACAACCAAAAGGCTTAAAGTTCCCATAATTTGGAGTAATGTCATAAATAAGCTCATATGGAGACATGCCAGATAGAATCAATGATGGTAACCTTGTCAATAATATAGACTGTTGTGGCAAAAGAATCAAACCAAAAGGAAGCTGGTGCATATGCATGAAAGAGCCTAGAAAGACTTGTTTCTGTAATGTGACGATGCTTGCGTTCAGCCCTGCCATTTTGCTGTGGTGTATATGGACAAGACATACGATGATGAATGCCATGAAGATGCATAAAATCCCGAACTCTAGTATTAACAAATTCTGTACCTCCATCACTCTGGAAAATTTTAATAGTACTAGAGAACTGATTGCAAACAAATTTGTGGAATCGTACCAAAACATCATAGAAATCAGATTTAGTATGCAACGGAAATATCCAAGAAAACTGTGAGTAGTCATCCACAAATACAACATAAAAACGAAAGCCATCAGAGGTAGAGATGGGTGCAGGACCCCAAAAGTCACAATGAATCAATTTGAGCATAGAAGTAGCACATTTTTCATTCAACTGAAAGGATAATCTAGTACTCTTTGCCAATTGACAAGGTTCACACGTAGAAGGATTCGGTAAAAGAGAAGTGACAGATAAATGCCCTAATTTATTTAATTGTGAGATAACAGAGAACGGGACATGCCCCAAGCGTAAATGCCATAAATCAAAACTAGCCTTCAAATTATTTGACTTAATAGCGGCTACCAAAGCTGGAATACCTCGATCAAGCAAGTACAATCCCCTCTCACACCTTCCCTGAGCCAGAACTTTCTTTGTCACCCGATTCTGAATGACAAAGAATTTATCAGAGAAAATAACCTCAACTGGATAATCAGATGTCAGTTTACTTATAGATAAAAGGTTCTTGGTAATGTGAGGCACAACTAACCCATCTAGTAATTTAACACATCATCAGAAATCATAGTACTGCCAACATGTGTAATGTATAAAGAACTACCATTACCAAAAATTACTGAACCGTTACCAAAATAAGGGTTAAATAAGTCCAAGGCAGAGGTCTGATTTGTCATGTGAGCAGAGGCACCCGAATCTAAGTACCTGTCAGGAGTTGGTGCAGAGACATTACGTTGAGAGGAGAAAGCCTGTGCTAAATTTGCTGAGGAGACATTGCTCCGAGCATTTAGAAACCATGGGCATTTATCAGCATAGTGAGGACCACGACATATTTGACAACAAGGAGGACGACGACCACTACCTTTTTGATTAAATCTTTCATGAGATGGCCCTTTAGATGAACCACTATGCTGTTGTGATCGATGATAAGAAATACGTGGCTGTGAATCTGATGAACGTCGTCCATCTCTAACAACAGAGAAAGCAGCAGGAGGAGCAATGGAATGGCCTTCCATTTCCTTATGCATGAGCTCGTATTGCTTTAGCCTGATTGAGTAGATCACGAAAACTAGGCATAGGGGACATCGCCATTCGAGTATCGGCGAAACTCATAAACGTAGCACCCAATCCCCTCAAAAACCAGTGAGCCTTATCGGACTCATCAAGGGGACGATCAATTGATGACAATTGATTGCATAACGATGTAAACTTACGATCATATTCCTCAACTGATTGATCACCACGGCGCAACGAGAGAAGCTCCTCTCGTAACTGATGTGTGCGAGAGGCGGACGAATCAGAGAACTCCGCATCGAACGTTACCCACGCTGCACGCGCCGTCATGCAGTCCAAGATTTCGGACATGGCATCCTAGGATAAAGATGTCTTGATAACCCCCAATAATTTCTTGTCCTTCAAGCGCCAAGTGATAAACTCAGGATTGGGAGATTCAACACCCGCTTCAGAGGTGATGGTTGATGATGGTGCGACGGACGAACCATCGAGATGACCGGAGATGTCAAAGCAATCAGCCATGGTCAGTAATTGGCTACGCCACATCAGAGAATTTGTAGAAGAGAGTTTAAAAGGGCACATATTAATCATCGTTGTTACGGGCATAGGATCAATAGGAGCAGCAGCCATGGTAGAGAGAAAAAAAAATACGAAGAAGAGAAGAGTAGAAAGGGAGATGGCTTTGAGGTTGTACACGAGTGAGAGTGAGAGTGTAATAAAAGATGGGGAAAGGGATATGAATCTTCACCTTCAAGATATTAAAGGTGGAAAGAATTCAGAAAAAAAAAATTGGCAGAAAAACTGGATTTTATGGAGCAATACTGGAATCCGAGTTGGGTTCTTTCCCTCGAAATGTTTAAGGAAATTGGAAATAAGTGATGAGCAATGTAGCGAGAGAAATGAGTACTTGATGGGGGCAGACTTATGGAATTAGAATTTAGGATCAGAAACTCTTGATACCATGTTAATGTGATTATGAAATCACCGATGATTGGTGATGTGTGTATCACTTGTATTAATAGGTTGGATTTTTACATATTACAAACAACATCCCACAATAAGAGGAAGACAACATCTAGTGGGAGGGAGACAACATCTAGTGGACATCCCACAATTAGAGGGAGACACTATCTAGTGGACATCCCACAATTATTATGGAAGATAAATTAAAATGATAATTTACAGCTAATTTCTAGTTTCTTTAATACAAGATCAAGAGCATATCATTGTCAGCATGATATCTACCAATGGGTGAGATGTGGCCTATTCCTGTCTGTTTTAAAGCTCTTCTATCATAAGTAGTGATCAAATGGCAGTTGACAAACTTGCGGAATTTGGGAAGAGAGGTCTGATTAGTGCGGAAAGCTTCCACCTTGGCCCCTGCACAATTGGCCAAGCATACAACTTTTGCCAATGGAATGCCTTCAACCTTAACCTTTTCCAGTGGCTCACACAAACCATCGCCAATGTCCTGCAGTCCACTCGTTTACAACACAAATAGCTACTAGCTAGTGGGAAAGAAAGAAAGAAGACTAGAATTAGGTATACCTTTCCATTTTGTACAAGGATCAATAGAAAGAGCATTGAGAAGGGTGGCCAAGCCACAATAAGCAGGGGCTCAGATTGTGTTTGGAAAAGGGAAATCAACTTGAAAATCCCTTCCATTGTGAAGGCCTTCGCCCTTCAGTGCAAAATTAAATCATGCTATCTTAGACTAGAACATCATTATAGTGATGTACAGGTGCCTGTCCGTCTGGGCAACAATTGACCAACACTTGCATCAGCATCAGTAAGTCACTAAACTGAAAATCACTGAATATGCAACACCCAAAATGGCACTCGTTTCTGATATGGATTTTCTGTACGAGGCCCCTTGGAATGAATAGCTTATGCCCGTTTCATTCCTGCATCAGTTGTTCTATTTAAGCACTAACAGTAGGTGTTGATAATGCAAATTATACGTGGCATTAATATCCATCCATCCATCCATGGCATGCACTAGACTAGAGCACATGATATGTTGATAATAATGAATAAAGTGGATATGAAGAAGATACAAACCTTGCCTAGAGAAGATGAGAAACCAATGGCAGGAGGCGACTGGAGAGAGCGCATGTAAAACCCCGAAGCCACCACCATTTGAACACTTGTTGGAAAAAATATAATATCCATAAGGGAAGCTTTCCATTTATTCACACACTTTTCTTTGGAAAACATTATTTAGACACCAACATTATTTTGTATTTAATTATAATATATTATCGGACTCTCAATTCAATTTCCCTGTGCCACCACGTGCTTCATTGTTACATGAATGATGTAACATGAGATGAAGCATGTGGTGGCACAGGTGGTGATCCCACTCGTCAGACTCCTCACTAAAAATGTAACTCCTACATAAAGGCCGTACAATCGCCATTCACACACTGTGTGTGGTGCGCGTATTTAATCCAATTTATACCTTATTCGGCTGAGCTAATTGATATGGGCCTATAGTTATCATTGGAAGGTCCATATTTAAAATTCTTAAACCCCAAAATCTCAACAATGTTGCTCCGAGCCAAGGATGTGTGATTTTTGAATATTGCTTCTATTGCAAATATTTTCATAATTATTACTAGTATTTTATTTTTATTTTTGAATTAAATTTTTTTTAATTATCAAGTAGTGCCTAGAAAACAAAACCCTTTTTGCGGAAAATATCAAATAAAAAAAGGCGGCCCATAAAATTTTGAGTTTAATTAGGGTGCACATTCACAATCTTAATCGTTTATTTTTTAATTCAATCTCCATCATTAAATAAAATAAGATAATTAATTTTTTAAATAAAAAAATTATCCCACTATTTTCATTTTAAACTACTCCCTCCGTCTGCCTGCCGAAAAAATATACATTTTAATATATGAGTCCCACATACCTTACTAATATACCTAGTATCAATTAAATAATAAAACTTCTTAATTCATGTAAAAAAAGCAAATGTATATATTCTGGACGGAAGGAGAGAGTATATATTTGAAGGTGCACCTTAGAATTACCCTAACTTTCTTAGATTATTATTATCTTTTGTGTGCGTATTATTTGGTTTGTAATATAATTTTAAATTACATAAATTAAATATTACAAAATGATTTTGGTTCATTGAGTTGGTACGATTATATAAAATAATGTGGTATTGATTTAATATTTTGATTTATAAATCCATTAATTTAAAGTTTGTTTGAGGGGGGTGATTTTATAAGTCTATCCTTAAATCATTCCAACCAAACACAGCATTTATAAATTATACTAATATACTAAAGATTTTAGTAAGATTAACACGTGATTTCTTTTGAAATCCTTATATAATTGATATATTAACACATAAAAATAGTATATAAAATAAATAAATAAATATATATATATATATATATATATATATATATATATATATATATATATATATATATATATCTTAAGTATACTATAGCAGAAACTTTTCATGCTGATGGCCAGAGCGCTCCAATGTGACATGTAATTTTCTCAATTTTTTGAATTTTTTAATACTTTTTAAATATTTTTTTATTTACTTTTAATTAATTTTCTTATTTAATATTTTCTTCTTTAAATAATGTGTTTCTTATTTTTAATAACGATTAAATTTTAGGGAGGATTACTACTAGGTACACAAAAAAACTCTTAATTACTATGAGATACAAACTTACAAAAGTATTACTACTAACTACAAAAATATATAGTGATATTCCAATATTACCCCTATAAATGTGCTACATATAAATGTTGTGTGCAGCCAGTGTTCGTGTGCAGCAAAGTATGTGCAGTAGAAAAAAAGTATGTGCAGCAAAAAAAAAGTGTGTGCAGCAAAAAATGTGGTGGTCCGACGGAGCTCCAGCGGCGGCAGTCAACTGCCGGTCAACACCGGCCAACGGCCGGTCAACGGTAGTCAACGGCCGATCAATGCCGGTCAACGGTGGTCCGGCGGGTGGGTGGGTGAGGGGTAGGGTTGGTGGTTTAAAAGTGTATGAGTTTAGGGGTATATTTGATATTTTACTTTATAATAATAATTATTTTAAATCAATGTATCTAGTTGTAATTAGGGGTATAAAGTGTGTAACTAGTAGTAATTAATCCTTAATTTAAGTATTTTATTTATTTATGTGGATATTATTAATTAGTTACTAAATTTTTTAATACAATAAATTAATTAATATCAAATTAATTCATATATATATATATATATATATATATATATATATATATATATATATATATATATATATATGGGAAAAAGAATATTCCATATAATATTCTCTCTCACCCCACATATAAATAAGCCTTTTTGGTTATTCATTCTAAATACACACATTCGTTTCTCCAAGAGGAATATGAGTTTTTTTCAAGTTTTGTAGAGAATTGATTTATGAAAGTATAAAAATTTATTTCAATAGAGCGAATCAAGCAGACATTTGATCTACCTTTAAAAAGTCGATTCAATCAATACAATTATTTTTCAAGAGAAAGAACTGATTCAAGTATTCTTGAATTATTTTACCTTTTTAGAATCGATTCTTCAAGAGGAAGAGAATCGATTCAAGTATTCTTAAATAGATTTACATTTTAAAAATAATTTTCAAATAGATAATTGAATAAATTTACATCTTAAAAACAATTTTTAAAGAGTAAGAGGATCTTGAATTGATTTACATCTTAAGAATTGATTCTTTAAGAGGAAAAAAATCGATTTAAGTATTACCTCTTAAGAATTGATTCAAGTATTCTTTAATATCTACCTCTAAAATAGTATTTTTGTAATCGGACCGGAGAGTGAACCGGTATACCCAACGGTTCGAGGTTCAATCGGAAAACGAAAATCGCTTATTTTATATATAATTTTATATATTAATATACTTAAATATTGATAGATACATTTCATATTCTGCATTTCCATTATTTTATTTTTATTCAATAAAAAAAAATTCTAGCCATTAATTATTTTGATAATCAAATATAAAATAAAATACAAGTTACAAAATACTACAAAATATCTAAAACTTAAATATATACATCCTAAAATCTTATTTACTTGAATTTACTTTAAATTTAATTATTAAATATAAAATGAAATACAAGTCTCACATCAGACAAACAATTGTATTGAATTGAATTGCATAGTTAAGAGATGGTCACTTGCCATAATTCATTGAAAATTTTATACGATCAAAATATTTAACGAGGGGGGTGGGTTAGTAAGGTGTCAGTAACTTTATTGGAAAAGAACAAAATAATTTACTTTTTGAAAAAGAAAGATTGAATTTCAAAACATAGCCTATATCCTATCTCTCTTCATTTCTACATATAGACACTCTCATTTTGTTTCTAAAGACACTCTCTCTTCCTTTCTAAATACAGTGATATCTGTAATATCTTTTCTCTCTTCCTTTCTAAATACAGTGATATCTGTAATATCTTTTCTCTCTTCCTCTCATCATCTTCTCTTCTTAGAGAATAATATTGAGCTACATCAGGGAGTGGAAGTCATCAATTAAAGGCCACCTCTTCCTAAATCTTCTTGGCTGGTTATGTGGTTCGTCGCTGTGAGTGGAGTCAAAGAGAAGAGTGGCTTGTTACCAACATTTAAAATAATCGGCAATTTTTCAGTTGGCCGATTCTTTCGATTATACCGATTTTGATCGGTTTATACTGATTTTTTCCGATTGAACTTCAAAAACGTTTTAGGGGGTTTCCGGACCGGCTCCTGCTCTGGTTCCCAGTTTAACCAGCCAGTCAGGTCCTGTTTTAAAATCACTGCTCTAAAGTATTGATTCAAGTATTCTTCATGTGAAAGAGGATCGACGATTCGAGTACTTTTGAATCGATTTACCTCTAGAGAATAAGAGGTTGAAAAATTAATTCATGTATAGAATTGAAAGCTTAAGTTCTTTAAGTTAAATCATTATTTCATATCAAATAAAATTAAAATTGAGTTTGTAAATATTTTTAATTATTTAAATTTAATATATTAATATTTATTCTTTTATGTATAACTTAATTATTCAATTATAACATATGAATTATAAAATTTGTTTTCATTAGTTGTTTATATAATTTGAAACTAATAAAATAATAATAAAAAAATTAAATTATATTCATTATAAATTTATGAATATTTAAAAGAATATTATATATAAATTAATTAATTAATTTAATATATATATTATTAGTTTCTTAAAAATAGTAATTAATGGAAATAGAATTATTATTATATAGTTAATTAAGAAATACTAAACCATAATCATGAGTAAAAAGTAATATTCTATTTAAATATTATTTGTAATATTACGTATATTTTAAAAATTATATATTTAGCAACTATTTAAAATATTTTAATAATTTTATTTTAATTAATTATAAAATATTTGACCTTATTTTCCATAAATAATATATATGTTGTTCACGTATAGTCTTACTATTTATTTATTTTTCCGATACACTTATAATGATTTATTTATTTTAATTTTATTAATTGCAATTAATATATAAATTATTCGATATAAATAAATAAATTAGTATCAAATCAAATCATGTATAGAAAAAAAATAAATTAAGATTTTTTTATATATAATTGATATTTATTTTAGACAAACGGGAAAATTAAGAATTTAATACTAAGAGTTGTTGGATTGTATACTAAAAGTCTAGCTTTAGTATGAACAATGTTATAACAATGAATTTGAAATGGGAATCATATGATCAAATGATTGCGTCTTATAATTTATTTTTATGTACGATGCAATAGTCCACTTACTTTATATTGTAGATAATATATTGTACGACAACACGCGGAAGATCATATTATCAATTTCCTTATAAAGTATAAACAGATGCTCATAACCGAGATAGACGGGGACTCTCTATCGGGATGGTTGTAGTGTGATTTGGTATTAGTTTGTCTTAACTATAGAATCACATTAGTGCACTTTATATGTATTGAGCAGGACCGCTTGAGATCGTTCGACTTATACTGACTATATAGGAGAACTTGATCTTAGTTATTATGGATGTTCGTGCTCTTAATCCCTATACAATTACCTCGACACGTAAGACAATATGTATTTCTTTGATTCATCAATGGGTGAGATTTACATGTAATTAAATCAATAAACTCGGGGAGTTGGAAAATAGTGTTGTCTCTATGGTGTGTTGTTGATTGTAGAAGGAATCCGTGTCCTATTAAATAGGTTGATGATGTCCCCTTGAGGAGCTCATAAGGATTATCATGTAAACCATGCAGGTGGATTTATTCCGGCATGATAATGAGGTTAAGTGGTGCTACTCTCGGATAAGATATTAATTAATGGAGTTGTCAGTAACTTAATTAATTAGTAAGAATTGTATATCTTAAACATGGGAGACTAACAGACTCATAACAAGAAAGAGCCCATAACGTAATTGTGGGATTAGAGCGGCAGTGAAGTAATAATATTTTTGTGGATTATATTATTATTATTGGACTTAAGTATAAATTTTGGGCTAAATTTGGATACACTTAAGCCCAATGGAGGCCCGACTTTAATTTCTCCTCCTGGTTCCTGCTGTAGACCATATATAAGTCATCTCAGCTATTCGGAACCTTAATAATCTGCACCTAACACACGACAAAAATAGGAAGGAGAGCAGATTGAGAAGATCTTGAAGATCGTCGCCAACACGACGTCAAGATTGGACTTGGGAATACAGCAGAAGATCAAGAGGTTATTTGCTGCTGCTGTTCATCAACTTCCATAATTTTTCTAAAATTTTGTAAAACTCTAAACTGGACGTGCAATACACCGTTGGAAAGCCACAGAAGAGAAAATTATTTTGACGCAAAGATCACTCAAATTGGAGATCGGATGAGGAAGTTATGCCCAAAACGGTGAGCCTGCGCATGCTATCGGCTAGAATTCATTCTCTTCTTCAACATACCCTGGTGAAAGGTAATAGATTTCTATCTTCTTGCTTCTGCTGATTTAAAATCGTATGGAACCCTAACGGTTCATATTAACCAAATGATCGAATGCCAACAACTGGTATCAGAGCTTCGGTTTCGTGCTGAAGCGTGACACATTGAGCTACGATTTATATGTTATATGTGATTTAATTTTGAATTAGAATCGCATGAGAATTAGAGTTTTTGGTGTAATATGATTGTTCATGGATATTCCCTATTTCATCATCGATGTTGATGGCAAATTCTCGAGAACTGTTCGTATAATTGATGACTGGAGAAAGACGACAATGGAAGGCTCATTGGAGAGCTCGACGTCGTGCACGAACCCGCATCTGTTGCCGTGTAGTGTGAGCAGAAACCGTGCGGCATGGCGAGCGTTATGCTCAGAGGCACGCATGGAGGCCAGGATGTGCGCTCTCCAGGCACACGATTGTTGGTGGGCAAGAGGTTTTAGCACACGGTGATGCACCCGATGGCACTCGTAAAGTGCGGACTGCACACGAAGCCATGCATCGCGCCGGACATGGTGCCGTGTGAAGGCGGGCATTCTCTAAGCGTGTTTTTGAGTGGCAATTTTAGCTGGAAAGGCTTGGCACACGGCAATGATACACATGCAGGCGTGGCGCGCATGGAGGAAGATAAGCGTGGGAGTGCTGTTAGTGCTGGTGGCCAGGCGACGGGCATTCAGATACATGCAGCCTGTCGGGCATTAGTGCCCGTTGGCATGCACGGATCGTTTCGTGGCCGAGCAGTTGGCACACGATAGCTACTGGATAAAGACATGATGACACGCGTTAGGCACTAGATGCCGAGCGATGCATGTGCGGCTGATGGGGATGCGGCTATGCACGTAGGCAGGCACAAGTGAAGCTGTGGAGTGGCACGACCCGTGCAGGAAATGGCACGAGTTGTGATGGTGTGTAGCGTGGGGCTCATTGCTGATGTGCTGGGCGTGTCGATGGACAGACAGACGGGTGATTTGGTCAGCTGTGGGCAAGGAATCTGGAGGAAAATTCATGAAGTCCGGCTTTAGATTTTCAGATTAGGTTTCGGGGTGCTGCTACCTCACCGATCCCCATCTGCGTTGCCCACATTCGTACTTGGTGGCGAACAATTGAATTCGCTGATATATAATTATTTATAATTGATTTAATTATTTGATTATTGTTATATATGTATGCATGATTCTCTGTGATTTACTGCCTTATTTGGTGTAATAGGAGCATGCCAGGTTGCTATTTTATTATTGAATATTATATGCATGTAAAAACACTCGGTGTTAAATAACTAAGTGGGAGAGGGGATTGATAAATAATTCCCTCTGCCTCCATTATTGGTTTATAAGTGATGTGAATAAAGTTACGCGTTGGCTATAGTGCCTTCCTCCCTAACGGATGAGTTTATTCACGGATCACTAGTAAAGACTTCTTTAAATAATTATTCTTTGTAGAGTGATGTGAATAAACTTGCGCATTGGCTATAGTGCCTTCCTTCCTAAAGGATGAGTTTATTCATGGATCACTGGTACAAACTTCTGTATGATGATTGTAGGAAGTTATCTGAGCGCGTGTTTACTTCTCCAACCAGTAAGGCACATAAGCTTGAGCAGCGGACTTGGGATCAAATAATGGTGTACACTTGGATGCAAATAATAAGTATCCACTCCAACGGAGTCACTGCTATTATTTGCATGGCTAAAGAGGAACCGACTATTAATTATTTATCATGAGGTTAGGTTAACGAATGAAATTAATAGGTAAAACCTTCCCTTGTAAATATTCGGATTTGTATACGTCCACCCTAACGTGGCATGCAGACTCACGGTGCTTGAGATGTTGGTAAATTTTATTTTATATTGTTTTGAGGGAATTAATATAAATGAATAATTTCGAAGATTTCATCGGTGTTTTTATTTATGATTCTCAGGTTTTTTAAATATTTTTATTTCACTTATTGTTAACTGAAAGAAATTATATTTACTAGTCCAAAATTAGATGATTAGAAAATAATCTTGGTTTCGTTTTTTTACTGCTTAGGAAAACATATGTGTTCTCACTAAGGATATCCCATGATACCTATTAAAGTCTCTAGTGGAGAGGTGAGAGGTTCATAGAAATATGATGATCTTATGTAACTCTTAGGATACCTAAGTAAGGTTGATAGGCGGGAGGTCATAGTAGACTAGTTGAATGAATTGAAAGACATGGATAGAAATTGAAATGGAAACCTAGGTCAATTTTACTCTCCATAATTTGTCTAGATGTTTTGGGCAAGTTTCACCTGAATTACAAAAGGATGTATTCGGTGGAAAACTTCTGACAAAACAAGTGGCGAAGGAAGTCAATTCCATCAAGGAGTCAACAAGGTTAGTATCTCATTCACTAGTTGTTGAAGCATGATTAGTGATGGCATCTACTGAAATATTGTGTGTAGATACCGGAATCACTAAAAGTGTGCAACTAATTGATGATGAGATAATTAAGTACATGGGTAAGCTACGAAAGTAGTGGTTGTTGCAGTGGGAGTTGTTTATTTATCTTCTGATAGGAATAAACATTTGATTATGAGAAATTGTCTTTACGTACATTTTCATAGAAAGAATTTCATTTCAGTTTCTATGCATTTACGGATTGATACTCCATTTCATTTAAATGACATGGTCATAATGATGAGGGATGGAGATATAATTTGTTATAGTACGTTGGTGATAATTTGTACACTCTTAAATCATGTTTATCCCACGTATGCAACAAATAGTAATTAATAATGCATTTTCTAATCTTAGTAAGAGAAAAGAACCTTCGGAGATGACCTAAACATACTTTTATCATCTAAGACAAGATCAAATTTACTTGAGTATGATTCAAAGGTTGATAGCCGATGGACCGCTGGGTTTATCTGAAGTGGAAACTATTTGACTTGCGAGTCTTTCTTGGAAATGAATATGATTAATTGTTTTTTCAAGACAAAGGGGTTTAGAGTCAAAGATATGTTGGAAATAGTTCATATTGATTTAAGCGGTCCTAAGATTATCCCAGCGAGAGGTGGTCATTACAATTTAATCGTGCTGGTGAGTACCTCTTAGGATAGATTAGGAGCTATTAATCATAGGTTGGTAATGAATCTCAAGTTGTCTACACCGGACATACCCCAACTGAATGGTGTGACAGAAAGAAGGAATATGACTCTTATGGAAATGGTTAAATAGATGATGAATTATTTGGAATTACAAAATTCATTTTGGGATATCCTAGAAAATGAAGGGTGGTTTGTTACTCCAAAATATCGAAAGGTGATTGTTAACACAAATAATAGATTTTTAGAAAATGACTATGTATTAAATCACAAATCCAGGTATAAATTGTTTTAAAGGATGTGAGAGGAAAACACAAAATATAGTACCAATTGTAAATGAAGAAATACCATAAGTAAACTGCATCACGTGTCACATCTGATACACAATTACATGTAGCGCCTTGTCATAGTGGGAGGATTATTTTACAACCTGAAAGATTTATGTTTTGGGAGAGTTGTGAGACTTGGTCCCTAGTAAACATGAAATCGACTCATGGATACGACAAAGCACTACAAGATAAAAATACAATATCTTAGCAAGTTGTAATGATTTCTAAAATAGAATTGATGGATTCTAAATTAGATCTGGCTGCTTGTAGAACCGCGAATGGTGTGAAAGCCATTGAAAGTGGCTCTACAAAATAAAATAGGATCAGACGGTAAGGTGGAAATCTTTGAAACAAGGCTTGTTGCGTGAAGGTACACTCAGAAAGAAAGGGTTTGATTATGAGGAAACATTTTCACTGGTAGCTATGTTTAATTCGATTTGGATTCTTTTGTTTGTTGCTACTCATATGAAATATGAGGAATAACAAATAGATGTCAAGACAGCTTTCTTGATTGGAAGTCTTGAGGAAAACATCTATGTGAAACAACCAGAGTGATTCATTGCAAAGAGCGAAGAACATTGTGAGTGTAAGCTTAAATGTATCTATCGATGGACTAAAGCAAGCTTCAAGATCATGAAACATCCATTTTGATAAGGTAATCTAGTGATATGGATTTAATCAATATTCGGATGGGCTTTGTGTATTTAAAAGAGTGATGGAAACGCGGTGGTATTTCTTGTACTATACATAGATATTATCTTGCTCATTGGAGACAATGGAAGAGTATTGTCGGGCGTATGGGTATGGTTCATAAAGCAGTATGAAATGAAGGACTTAAGAGAAGCAAAATATATTCTTGCGATCATGATCACAAGATAGAATATTGTGCTTATCTCAAGCTTCAAGGAATGATACAATCCTTACTTGTTTTAGCATGTGACTTTATCTAAGGAATTTGTGTCTTAAGACACAAAAGAAGATAAGGTAATGAAGGCGGTTCCTTATGCTTCGGCGAATAAGAAAGCTTAATATAAGGAATACTATGCGCGATAATAGATATCTATTTTGCTGAAAGCATGGACAGTGGGTATCAAGGTAACCAAAAATAAGAATGTTGAACTGTGGTAAGACATATATTTATGTATCTGAAAAGGACTAGAAATTATATGTGACCTTACCGGACAGATTCACTGCTTCTTGTGGGTTACATAGATTTAGTTTTTCAAATCAGATAGAGTCGGCAGTAAATCTATCTCAAGGTTATGTGTTTAAATTTTGGAAGTAGAGCTATAATACGGATGAGTGTCATATAGAAATATATTTCGAACTCCACCATGGAAAGATGTTGAATTGGAGCTTCTAAGGCAGCTAAATCCATCTGTATGACACTTAGATGTGATTCAAAGTTTGCCCAGATTATTACAATTTATTGTGATAATAATGGTGCAGTTGCAAACTTGAAGGAATCACGAGCCCATAAGGCAATTAAACACATGGATCGCGAGTACCACTTGTTATGAGAAATCGTATGATGAGAGGAATGTTGTTGTCACCTAGATTGCATCAGAAGATAACCTAATAAAATCCTTTTACAAGGACCTTAAGGCAAAAGCTTTTGATGGTCGTATAATGGGAGTAGGAATCAGATGTATGGTAGTGGAGTTGACATCATAGTCTTTCAGTATAAGTGAGAGATTGTTGGATTGTATACTAAAAGTCTAGCTTTATTATGAACAATGTTATAACAATGAATTTGAAATGAGAATCATATGATCAAATGATTGCGTCTTATAATTTATTTATATGTACGATGCAATAGTCCACTTACTTTATACTGTAGATAATATGTTGTGCGACAACACGCGGAAGATCATATTATCAGTTTCCTTATAAAGTATAAACAGATGCTCACAACCGAGATAGACGGGGACTCCCTATCGGAATGGTTGTAGTGTGATTTGGTATTATTTTTTCTTGACTATAGAATCACATTAGTGTACTTTGGGTGTATTGAGTAGGACCGCTTGAAATCGTTCGACTTATACTGACTATATAGGAGAACTTGATCTCTGTTATTATGGATGTTCGTGCTTTTAATCCCTGTACAATAACCTCGACATGTAAGACAGTATGTATTTATTTGATTCATCAATGAATGAGATTTACATGTTATTAAATCAATAAACTCGGTGAGTTGAGAAATAGTGTTGTCTCTATGGTGTGCTATTGATTATAGAAGGAATCCGTGTCCTATTAAATAGGTTGATGATGTCCCCTTGAGGAGCTCATAAGGATTATCATGTATATCCTACAGGTGGATTTATTCCGGCATGATAATGAGATTGAGTGGTACTACTCTCGGATGAGATATTAATTAATGAAGTTGTCAGTAACTTAATTAATTAATAGGCATTGTATATCTTAAACATGGGGAGACTAACAGACTCATAATAAGAAGGAGTCCATAACGTAATTGTAGGATTAGAGCAGCAGTGCATTAATAATATTTCAGTGGAATATATTATTATTATTGGATTTAAGTATAAGTTTTGGGCTAAACTTGGATACTTAAGCCCAATGGATGCCCGACTCTAATTTCTCCTCCTGGTCCATGCTGCAGCCCATATATAAGTCATCTTAGCTATCCTAAACCCTAATAATCTGCGCCAAACTCACGACAAAAATAGGGAGGAGAGAAGATTGCGAAGATCTTGAAGATCGTCGCCCACACGAAGTCAAGATTGGAATTGGGAATACAGCAGAAGATCAAGACGTTGTTTGCTGCTGCTGTTCGTCAATTTCCATAATTTTTCTAAAATCGTGTGGAAATCCAAACTAGATGTGTGATATACCTTGGAAAGCTACGGAAGAGGGTATCATTTTGGCATTATGATCACTCAAATCAGAGATTGAATGAGGAAGTTATCCCTAAAACGGTGAGGCTGCGCATGCTGCCGACAAGAATTCATTCTCTTCTTCAACATACCCTGGTGAAAGATAATATGTTTCTATCTTCTTGCTTCCACTGATTTAGAATCGTATGGAACCCTAATGGTTCATGTTAACTAAATGATCGAATGCCAACAAGAGTTACATAATTTTATCATAATTGCACTTAAATACAATGAAAAAAATAAAATACTAACAACTATATACATCAAAGAGACAAAATTGTCGCTATATAGTTACACATTTTTTAAGAGAAACATGAGAGTAATAAATAGTTTTCAATTGAATTATGTTATAAAGTAACATTTAAAAAAAATAAGTTAAGATTCTTTCAATAATTAGAATATATGTACATATATATTAACTTTTTACATGATTTAGTTATACTTTATATTATCAAAAGTCAAATATTATAATTTATTGAAAATTCTTTACATTGATGAAAGAAATTATCTAGATATAAGAAAAAAAATCTTCTTAATTAATATTATTACGTTATATAACACGAATTATTTAATTATAAAAAAATAAAAATAATAATTAAATAATCTCACGTTGTACGCGTGTTTCATATTAGTATATATATATATATATATATATATATATATATATATATATATATATATATATATATATATATATATATATATATACACACACACATACCCACACACACACACCTAAAAAAATCTTCTTTTTCTTTTTTTATAAAAGTTTGGATTTTAATATTTAAATGATAAAAATATTACCACCCAACCCAACCCACCCCACCACCACAAAAAAAATATTTTTTTTAATAAAATTTTAAATTTTAATATTTAAATAATAAAAATATTACTATCCAACCTACCCCTCACACACCCACCTCCACTCCCCAAAAAATTTTTTAATAAAATTTTAGACTATAATATTTAATATTCTATCCGTCCCAGCCATAGGTCCCCATTTGATTTTTGCACATGGATTAAGGAATATTATTATTTTATGTATAATGAGTAGTTGTATTAATAGTGAGTGGTGGGTCATATGTGGGATCCTTTTACTAAAAAAGAAAAATGAGAACCTTTGAATGAGATGTCGATTATAGTAAAATGAGTATAATAAAATTTCATTATTTTTATTTATCATATATAAAATTCTATTTTAAAAATTAAACAATAATTGTTGAATTATAGATTTAAAAATCCTTTCATAAATCCATAATTCATCCAAATTGTGGAGTTCAAATTAATTGATTTAACATAAAGCAATTTAAAATCCGCTCATTTTCAAATCCATTGAATTTAATATGTACTCTATATGTTCCATGTTAACGTTTACATTTGCTTTTTGCACGTAGATTAAGAGATATAATTTTTTATTGTACAGCGAAGTGAGAAAAATAATATTTAATGTGAAGTAGGTAATTAGTATTATGTGTGGGTCTTACATGGAATAATTAATTATTTTTTATGGGCCCAACTTGACAAAAAAGAAAGCGTAAACCTTTACTTGGAACAAATCAAAATGAAAAACGTAAACCTTAACGTGGGACGGAGGGAAAATTTTTCTAATTATTTATTAATTTATATACTAATATATCAATTATACAACGGAAGGATTTCAAATGACACGATTTGAGTAAGGATTTGAAAATTTTCCCAAGACAACTAAAAAATATCAAATTCAAATTTATTGATTTGAAATCCATTCATTTAAAATCTTGGATTTATAAATTCGTTGATTTCATTTTGTACCCAAACATGAAGGAGGGATTTATAAATCTCTCATCCAAACTCTTCCATCAAAACACACCCTAAAAAACTATGAAGTTTTTATATTGCAAATTAATTCCAACATTTAAGAAATTGCAAGCAAGATTATGATTTTTAACGTTTGTGCAAAACACACCATTCGGGCAGTCAAAGCTGCCGACCACTGACATAGCTGATAGGCGTATTTTGCGCACTCCAATTTAATCCTCAAGTGTAAGGATGTCAATTGTAGCAGCAAGTACCCAAGTTAAATTATCGATCTCACTGAGCCAGTTAATTATTTATTTATTTTAAATTACTATTTAATAAGAATTACATAACTAATTTCCAAGAGTTTTTAAATTAATTATCTAAATAACGAAATATTAAATAACTGAATTAATTAAAAGCAATAAAAATAAACAAGTTCTAATCAAGAGATAAGCAACAGTTCTAAGGGATCAGGCATAGACCAATTAATTTGGGTTTCTAGACTTCCAATTGTTCATTCATGCAATGTCAATGAAAATACACCACTTAATCCTGTTAACCCACCAGATATTATCCGATTTTAAGCTAACATTATATTCTTATTTATTCCCAAATGTACACGAATATTACCAAGTCTTATTCCTAGATACTAATCAAAGTAAACAACAAAACCTCCGGATGGTAAGTTCGACTAACAAAATATTTTCTGAAAGATAGACAATACCAATCATGAACGCACACAAGCTAACATAATAAATCAAGCATTATAGCGAATGTCATGAAATTATTATGAAGATGTTACGAAACAGATAAGCAAGTCTGAATAAAATAAGTAAAATCAGAATGTCAACTGGATAAAATCCCAATTTTGGTCTAGGTTACCAAATCAATTCAATCTATCCATCAAACCCTAGAACTTTATAAGAAAATTAGCCCATGAGGTCACAAACAACACTCATGACTATGCAATTCATACTAAAAAATCAAGATAAAAGGAAGGAAGAGATGAGAAACACGAAACCCTAACGTAAACGTAGTTTGGAGTTCCTTCTCCGTGTCTCCGATCGTCTGATCTCCTTCAATTAGTATTTGGAACCCCTTGAAGATGGATGGATGACGAAAATTAGATTTGAATCTGATGAGTGTGGAATTTTTGAGAAAAGTGGTGATGGATGTGAGTGGGGTCCCCTCAATTGTGTGTTGATTCTCCCTTTTATGTCTTAGATTATTGTAGGGCTTTTTTCGCGTCGATTCTAAGCCAAAACACGATCTGAATGGTGTAAATACAGTATTGTATAGAACAGGCTGCGACTGGACCAAAAAAGCACCCGCTCGGCCCCCTGCTCGAGCTGAGCTGGGTCTAGATGTTGTCGAGCGGTATCAAGCCACATACGGATGAAAAGTTGACATCTCGAAGTTTCCGTAGGATCCCATCTTGGCCAAAAAATCGACCAAAGTTGGTCCAGCTCGAGCCGAGCTGCCTCCCGAGTGTAATGCCGAGCTGCAGACTGCATTGCGCGACCTCACCATTACGAGCATAACTTCCTCATACGTACTCCGATTTGATTGAGTTTTATGCCAAAACGATCCTCTCTTCGGTGGCTTTCCAAAAATATATCGCATGATCAATTTAGATTTCTACAAAAAAATAGAAAAATTATGCAATGGACGTGTGTTTTTCAGCATTCCTTCACACTTTCACTCTTCATTCCAACTTTGTACTTTTTATCCTGTTTTACCTTTCAAAACTCAACAAAACACATTAGTAGCATCTTAATTATGCAAGATATGAAAATCACGCTATTCTACACGAAATCATGGCAATATTCTATCAAAAATGGTATAATGTGAGACCTAAAATACGTGAAATTCCACTCTCAACAAACCTCAAAACTTACATGTTGCTCGTCCTGAGGCAACAACAGAAAACAAATAAGAGTAATTGAGAGGAAATTTCATAGCTTAACACATCCAATATAATAAAAACAATTCAAAAATCATACTTCAAATTTTAAGATTACCAACCATCTAATAACATACACTTCAAATCAACTACTTCACTTTTTCGGAATGCTCATCCACCCTTTCTTATGGGTAGTATTTACGCTCATTGCTCAAGTTTGAGATACACACTTAGGTAAGGTGTTTATACTCAAAATCAATTCAAACAAACACAATGTAGAAAATTTACTTCGGTATTACAAGACAAGGGATGTACGTAACCTCCCCCCAAACTTAGATCAAACGATGTGAGACACTAAGTTGCAAAGATGTATATACCAAAAACAAGCATCACCTAATAAAATTTCTACATCAACACAGACATATAAAAGCAATAAAACGGGAGGGACATCCCCCAACAAGCGCTCATGTTTAGCGTCGGAGAGTCACGACGGAATACCTCTCTTTGAACTACAAGATTGGAGGGAAGTCTTCTCTCATCCTCACCTTCCAGTACTTCTTTCCTCTCTTATTTTCTGCACCTACCATCTCACCTTTTTTGTTACAGAAACAGGAACCTTATGATCTCTTCTCTCCCATGACTGTTTTGATTCAATCTTGTCAATCCTCCACTCAATTGTAGGCTCAACCTGCGTAGCAAAATGAGGATTAAACAAGTTAAAATTTTCAACACCAATATAAGAATTAAAATTCGAGGTAAGTTCGGAGGCTTCAGATATGGGTCATCAATTTTTTCTGCAACCAAGAGATTATTATACATCACATTAGAGTTAGTAGTAGAAAAAGTAAGAGATACGCTTGTTCCTGCGATCTCCTCTACCACTTCAATTCTATGGCTCTCATGCTTCTCTTCCTTAGCAGCAGACTTCATCCCCTCTTCAAAAGTGGTCTTCTTATTACGATTCACCATGTCAGCTGTGGTCTTCCTTCTTTGTTCATTCCTGGCATCAATGAAGTCAAGTAAATTCTCAAGATAATCAATACATGCATCGTTAGATAAACCCTCAGACTCTGCATCAGACAAGGCGAAGTCCTCTAATACTTTCATGGACTTGCATTGCTGCTTATCTGTAGGCCACTGCATCTCTTTATTCAAAGAAAAAACATGTTTAAATAAATCTCAACAATTAAATATATATCCTAATTAAATTAGCAATACAAGAAAAATGAACAATTAAACTGTCCCTGGCACAACGGCGACAAAAACTTGATAGGCGTATTTTGCGCACTCCAATTTAATCCTCAAGTGTACGGATGAAATTGTAGCAGCAAGTACACATCCCACTAAGACAGTTAATTATTTATTTATTCTAGATTACTATTTAATAAGAATTGCATAACCAATTTTCAAGAGTTTATAAATTAATTATCTAAATAACGAAATATTAAATAACTGAATATATTAAAAGCAATAAAAATAAACAACTTCTAATAAAGAGATAGGCAACAGTTCTAAGGGATCAGGTATAGACCAATTAATTTTGGTTTCTAGACTTTCAATTGTTCATTCATGCAACATCAATGAAAATTCACCACATAATCCTGTTAACCCACCAGATATGATCTGATTTTAAGTTAATAGTATATTATGATTTATTCCCTAAGGTGCGCGAATATTACCAAGTCTTATTCCTATATACTAATCAAAACAAATAATAATACCTCCGGATGGAAAGTTTGACTAACAAGATATTCTCTAGAATTATTACAAGGTTTTATCCACTTTCTACTTGAATGTCTAATTGCATTGTTCCACTAAACAATTCAAGTATGTGATTTACCAGTTCATGGAATTAAAGTGTTTATAGCCGAACTATTTCAATCCCTAACAGATAGGCAATACCAATCATGAACGCACACAAACTAACATAATAAATCAAGCATTATAGTGGATGTCATGAAATTACTATGAAGACGTTATGAAGCAAATAAGCAAGTCTCAATAAAATAAGTAAAATCAGAATGTCAACTGCATAAAATCCCAATTTTTTCTAGGTTCCCAAATCAATTCAATCTATCCATCAAACCCTAGAACTGTATAAGAAAATTAGTCCAGGAGGTCACAAACAATACTCATGGCTAAGCAATTCATACAAAAAATAAGATAAAAGGAAGGAAAAAATGAAAAACACGAAACCCTAGCATAAGCATAGTTTGGTGTTCCTTCTCCATCTCTCGGATCGTCCAATCTCCCTCAATTAGCACTTGGAACCCCCTTGAAGATGGATGGATGATGAAAATCAGATTTGAATCTGATGTGTATGGAATTTCTGAGAAAAGTGGCTATGGATGTGAGTGGGTTCCCCTCAATTGTGTGTTGATTCTCCCCTTTATGTCTTGGATTATTGTAGGGCTTTTTTCGCATCGATTCTAAGCCAAAACACGATCTGAATGGTGTAAATACAGTGTTGTATCAAACAAGCCGCGACTAGGCCAAAAAAGCACTCGCTCGGCCCCAACTCGAGCCGAGCTGGGACTAGATGTTGCCAAGCGGTACTGAGCCGCATACGGATGAAAAGCTGACATCCCAAAGGTTTCGTCGGACCCTAGCTCGGCCAAAAAGTCGACCAAAGTGGGTCTAGCTCGAGCCGAGCGGCCTCCAGAGTGTTCTGCTGAGCTGTAGATTGCATTGCGCGACCTCACTATTTCAAGCATAACTTCCTCATACGGACTTCGATTTGAATGATTTTTACACCAAAACGATCCTCTCTTCCGTGGATTTCGAAAAATATATCACATGATCAATTTGAATGTCTAAAAAGAATTTGAAAAATTACGTAACGTGGACGTATTTTTTTAGCATTCCTTCACACTTTCACTCTTCATTCCAACTTCAAACTTTTGATCTTGTTTTACTCTTCAAAACTCAACAAAACACATCAGTAGCATCTTAACTATGTAAGATATGAAAACCACGCCATTCTACAATAAATCATGGTAACATTCTATCAAAAATCGTGTAATGTGAGACCTAAAATACGTGAAATTCCACTCTCAACAAACCCCCAAACTTACCTGTTGCTCATCCTGAGGCAACAACATAGAAAACCAATAGAGTAATTGAGAGGAATTTCACTGCTTAACACATCCAAGATAATATAACAATTCGAAAATCATACTTCAAATTTTAAGATAACCATCCATCTAAGAACATACACTTCAAATCAACTACTTCACTTATTCGGAATGCTCATCCACCCTTTCTTATGGGTAGTATTTACGCTCATCCCTCAAGTTTGAGATATACACATAGTTAAGGTGTTTACACTCAAAATCAATTCAAACACACGCGTAACCATAAGCTTGGCAATCATCTCAACTCTTGACCAAAGGTATAATTTCGACAATAGGATCACAAAGGTCTTGCATTAGGGTATAACGTCGGCTCTTTGGTAAAGGTAGGAAATATATGGATTAAGTGACTAATTTTTTAGTAAAGAATCAAAGAAGATTTATAACTTTTCAACAAACAACTTTACTTTCTTTTTTCTACTTCAATGCTCTTCAGCACTTCTTGGAATTCGAATTCCTCTTCACTTTTGAACACAACTTCCTTACTCGAATCTTTTTCTCTCTCTTTTTTTATTCTCAAATAAAGGTACCAGTTTCAGGCACTACCCTTTTCATGGGGTACTAGTTTCGGGCACTACCCCTTCATGCAATAATTTAACCATTCTCTTTTACAATATTCATCACTTCCAAATTACTTCTCCTTATACTCTTCATCACAAGACACCAAATTGACTCCTTCAACTCTCTACTAGGTAGAAATTTTTTAAAAGGCTAGCAAAGGGATTAATTGGCTAATCTCGTAGGCGTCCAACATATAATGCTTTTAGGCTCAAAAGAGTTAACTATGGATAATTTCATTAGGTAGGATAATAATTTGGCTAGTGACTAATAAATACAAAAATGGCCTAAGATCATCTCCTATTGTCTAGTCAAACACATAGCTTCAAGTAAGATATAAAGCCAAGTGCTGGAATATGTGTATATGAACGACACTCACAAGAATAAATTGAAACATGCAACTTGTCATGATTTCAAAAGGCTCAAATTTGGCATGGCTATAGGAATGAACGAGCAATTCTAATAAAGCTACATAGCTAATCATCCATGCATATAATTAAACTTCAAGCATCTCAATTCCAAAGCACAATCTCAAATTGTTTCTCAAGTACAATCATACAACATGAATCAATAACACATAACTCTATGAATAACACCATGAACTCCTAACCAACAATCCAATATCATCCATCCCACAAACAGTAGCAGAACACAATATAATACCATCAAGTGCTAAGAAAATTTAAAAAATCATCATAGAGAACCATAAATCGACTACACTAACACTAGGACCAACAAACAACAAACGAAACAAAATACAAAACCTGGAAAATCGTAAAAAATGAAACCCCAACATCAATGAATAAATCGACAATATTAAAAATCCACAAAAAATTAACCTCAAAACACACACAATGCAGAAAATTTAATTCGGTACTACAAGACAAGGGATGTATGTAACCTTCCCTCAAACTTAGATCAAATGAAGTGAGACACTAAAGAAGTATATACTGAAAACAAGCATCGCCTAATAAAATTCCTACATCAGCACAGAAATATAGAAGCACTAGAATGGGAGGGACAACCCCCAACGAGCGCTCATGTTTAGCATCGGAGAGTCACGACGGAATACCTCTCTTCGAACTGCAAGATCAGAGGGAAGTCTTCTCACATTCTCACCTTCCAGTACTTCTTCCCTCTCTTGTTTTCTGCACCTACCATCTCACCTTTTTTTGTTACAGAAACAGGAACCTTATGATCTCTTCTCTCCCATGACTGTTTTGATTCAATCTTGTCAATCCTCCACTCAGTTGTAGGCTCAACCTGCGTAGCAAAATGAGGATTAAACAAGTTAAAATTTTCAACACCAATATAAGAATTAAAATTCGAGGTAAGTTCGGAGGCTTCAGATATGGGTCATCAATTTTTTCTGCAACCAAGAGATTATTAAACATCACATTAGAGTTAGTTGCAGGAAACGTAAGAGATACGCTTGTTCCTGCGATCTCCTCTACCACTTCAATTCTTTGGCTCTCATGCTTCTCTTCCTTAGCAGCAGGCTTCATCTCCTCTTCAACAGTTGTCTTCTTATTCCGATTCACCATGTCAGCAGTGGTCTTCCTTCTCTGTTCATCCCTGGCATCAATGAAGTCAAGTAAATTCTCAAGATAATCAATACAAGCATCGTTAGATAAACCCTCAAACTCTACATCAGACAACCACAGACTTGCATTGCTGCTTATCTGTAGGCCATTACATCTCTTTATTCAGTGGTTTTATGACCTTCCTCAACTAAGCCTCTTTATTCATTATGGGGACCATAGTAATCCCTTCCGATGGGGAGAAGGGAAAACCATGTTCGGCTTAGTATGTTGGGGACCATAACCAGGAGCCTTTATAAACTACTTGACTAGACCACTCATAATCACTTAGTCACGTAGTATTGGGTATCTACTCAATTGACCCATATCAAAATATTATAGCCCATGGACATATCAACTTAATTGGATCACTTAATTAAGTCCATAGAATAACTGAATAGCTAATACAATTGCATAATAATATATTGCCCACAATTAGATTATATTGAAAATTATAAATTTCCTAACAATCTCCCACTTGGGCTATATATTGTTTCCAAAGTAATTATATCAAGAGTTCTTAACTGTGCAACTTTATGCTATTTTATCTTCACGCTACACTTAACAATCTGGTTCATCTCATATACTAATATGGAATCACCGCAGCATTCACCACATTACAAATCGTGGTTAAATCTCGACAATCACCAATATCAATATACTCAATGACATAGATCAAATATGGTGACTAGCATGGAAATTACATGCAGTGTGATCAACATCATGTCTATTTCCAACTGGTCCAACTTGAATCTTTAGTGAGATCAATCATAATGTAAAATATTACAAAATGAAAAATTATTTAAGTGAATTCACAATGAATTCAAAGCCATCAACTTTATTCTGCGGAAAACTGAATTATCCAGAACAAAGTGTCTTGAAAACTTTTAAGAGCAATAAATTTAGACTACCACTGAACCAATGTATTCTAAAACCATATAAAACCCACATGAGTAGCTAGCTCATAAAATTACAGGTGTTGAATACATAATTGGCGGATCCGTATTTAGAGTCTATCATAATATGCTCTACTAAAAATTTTATCCATACAAAACACTTTCTTTAACAACCAAGAATTTTATGTCAATAAGCTTGACTTATAAGAACTCTTGTTGCTAATACTTTACTACGAACTAACTGTCAGAATGAACTTCATGTGACAAAACTTCGCAACTTTTTTTTAATGTTTGAATGCCCCTTAGTGTGCTACTGATTCTGTTGTCATCATGATTAATGAGCTAAAGTGTTTGATTAATATTTCTTCATAATATAACTCTCCCGACCAACAGAAACGTAGCCTAAAGTGGATCTTATATCGTATTGGCATCCAACAAACCTCAAAATCGGACTACTTTATGATCTCCCATTAATCTGATGTCTGATGAGAAAGCATGTTATCCTTAGTTCTCTGTAATATTTTATAAAGATCCATACTAGAGTTATATAAATGTCTACTTAATATACCAACTGAGAAACCAAATTAGATCTTGTACAGACCTCATCATACAATAATTTTCAACAATTCAAAAACATATAGAATATTTCTACATTCCTTAAATCTTTAATTTAAATTTAGGGCACCTTATTGAGACTCCACTTGTCTCCTTTAATTTAACTTAAACATTCTCCCACTAAATCACATATACATCTACATTTATCTCAAAACTAAATGAGACAATTACCTCATGATGATACTTGTGATTCCTTTATGGAAAAACTTACTTGAATTTATAGATGGATTTCTTTTTAGTTCTTAAACTGTTGATATTGTTTCATCAATGTTACTATCAATAAAATTTATCTTTACATCCATCTAATATGATTCAATATCAAAATGTACTACTAATGTCACGATTATCTTAAAGGAGCCTTTCTTAGAAACTAGATAGAAAGTCTCTTAAAAGAATGTCTTTTTTTTTCTTTTTGAGTATAATCCATAACCAAGATGCAAACTTGATCATCTTGTATTGATATAAACTTATAACGTATAGCATTAAGCTACTTTCGAGTTTTGGACCTTACATGGCTTAATGAACATTGTTTGAATGTTCTACCATTAATTAATTCTATAGTGTCCCTTTATTTAGGAGAAAACTATTAAATCATCCGAATTGTCTATCTCCCAAATTTAGTGGTTTCCTTAGTGACATTAATTCTTGAAGTTGTTGAATTTGTTATTCCTTAAATATTATTGGCATTGTCTTTATCTTATTCTGGATTTTCACGTTCTTAAAACATAAGTAGAGTCTAATCTACTCCCCCTCAAAGATAATGTCTATAATATTATTCTTCCTCCCAAATCAACATCCTCAAAGTATACCGTATTACCCGTCTCAAATATCATCCAATTAATTGGATCATAAATTTTTATCTTTATTCATAACCAATAAAGAAGCTTGTATTTAATTGAGTTTAATTTTCTTTAGTAGATCCCAATGATCTAGCCTTAGTTGGACATCACCATATGTGAAACTCAAAGAGTTCTCACAACCACTTTGGTTGGAACTTTATTAAGACCATAAGCTGCAATCTTTAGTATTTCTCCAATTAGTAGTCATATGTTATGGAGTACTATTTTTGTCTTTTAACTACACCACAACACCATTCATACCAAATAATCTTAATATGGTGTATTATAAAATAATTCCACAAGCCTTTAGGAATAAACAAAAGGTTATACTTTAATTTTGTCTTTAGCAGCTTTCTTAATGAGTTTTCTTGTATTGCCCTTATACTTTATTGAGACCAAATTTTCTTGAAGCCTTCTAGTCTCATCTTAATTGTTGAAGTTCTCATCATGTATGATTTTGTTGTTGATATATGTTAAACTTCATTAGCAGACTTCTTAATTATACAGAGAATTATTGCAAAATAATTTATCATGCTCGTATTAAACTTTATAATCTTTCAAAAGTTAAATAATTTAGAATCATCTCGAGGAATCAAGCACATCATTAGTATTAAGTCCATGACAACAATACCAATTTGTAAGTGACACCCTCTACGTAGTAGTCAAATACTGACAATAAAACTGTCAAGCAATAGTCTTCCTTTGGGCCGACTTATTACTCACATGTTAAATAAATAATTGTCATGTATTCACCACCACAGTTGCTTGTGTATTTCGGGCAAAATATTAATGTACCTTTGGGCCGATCAATACCCGCATGAAAATACACTCGCACAACATTATTAATTGGGGACCCATCACAAGACACCTTGCGCAGCATTAACCTCGTCTATGGACAAAAATTAACTGCAGGGGTAATCTTGGTGTAATAATCAAGTACTGATAATAATTATCTGTCAAATAAAAGTCGATCTATGGACCGACTAATGTTCACATGAACAATTAAAAATAATTATCACATTCTTATTATCATATGTATGTTATTATTCTGTCAAACTGTGTCTACCTATGGGCCGAATACAGAACACATAAATAATTCCACACTCATCTATGTAATTTCAATAAAGTCGCACTCCACACACAGAGACTGCTATAGCAACATGAGGCTTTGATTGGCTAGATTGAAAAATTACTAGACCAATTAAACAAATACCTAAAATAAATATTTATGTTTAATTGATGACATTAAAAAATGTCTCCACAAATTTAAATTTTAATTACATTCCACTACGAAATAGGAATATTAGATGATTCACCCAAATTTAAAAATAATGAAAGATTTATTAAACGTAATTAGTACATTATCCTAATTTAGGATAGACTAAAATTTGGTAAATATTTTTATTTAAAACCACCAAAAGCAATTGCATTTCTTAACTGTGGTCTTGAGTATTCTTACCAAAAAAAAAAAAAACAAATGAACATAAGGATGGTAAAAAGCTCAATAATTGCATCACGAATGCATGTACCAAAAAACAATAAAGAATCTCAATAGTGGGACTTCATCAACCCACAAAGTTTGCACTTTTAATGGATGTGCTAACAATAATAACATAAAATAGAATTTAATTAATCAATAAGCAGATTAATGAGCATATGGGAATGCCAACAATAATCATCAGAATCCTTAATTCATGTACCATGCTTAACCACGAAATATTGCTCAGTCATAATGTCCACGCTTCAATTCAAAAATTGAATCATTAAAAAAGCTAGACTTATTATTCTCATTTAGCGTAATGAAATGATAAACATGCATCGGCATTGCTTTATTATGAAATGAAAATGTAAGGTTCCCTTAAAATAAAGAAGGAAATTCTGAAATTGAGTCATAATACTCAAATTACAAGATAATAGCTTGTTCAATACCAATACAATGAATTGCAAATCATATACATTAGCAACACGTGTCAGACCAATTTTATAATTCAAAATAAATTGTAGGTTCAACAAATTATGAGAATAAATATGTAAAATTACTTTAGTTACCCAATTATCGATACACGTTTCCCAATAAATAAAAAATAGTGGAATTAATCCAAGTAAAGAAATTTTATTCCACCATTAGCAACACTTCATGATAATAAAAGTAATTAAATATAATATCAAATCAATAATGAAATAATGATTTGTATCAAACACAATTTTCAAATCCCCAGAGTGTAACTTATCGAATTGATATTCCAATTTTCTTATTAATGAAAAAACTGAATCAATCAAATAAGAATTATAAAGAAACATTAAAATCCTTATTAATGCGGGCATGCATATCCCAATTCTGATATGCCAAATGATTTCTTTCAAACTCTCAATCAGAATGGGAAATATGCACACGCATTATTATCAATAAATGGGAAAATATGCCTCTAATGATTAAAATAATCCAACCATTGGATTCATGAATGGTTAGACATAATACTTAATTCTCTTGTAATATTTTTGAAGAATTCAGAATTTCGAAAAAATGCAAGATCTCAATTTCAAATCCAGATAAAATTTTATGTAAAGATTAAATACAAATATTTATATCTATACATAATTCTTTCGGATCTCAGAAAATTATAGATATATAATTCTTTTGAATCTCAGAAAATTATAGATAGGGTGGCTCTGATAGCACTTGTAGGAAATAAATTAATAAATCCTAATACTTGAGACCCTATAATAATAAATTAAGATCAAACCGTAAAGCGGAAGCGTACCTGATCCAATGAGTCCTCTAGGAGGAACACGAACACGAACTCGGGATCAGTGGTTTTATGGCCTTCCTCAACTAAGCCTCCTTATTCCTTATGGGGACCGTAGTAATCCCTCCCGATGGGGAGAAGTGAAGATCATGTTTGACTTAGTATATTGGGGACCATAACCAGGAGTATTTAAATACTACTCCCTCCGTCCCATAATACTTTTCTCACTTTCCTCATTTGTTTGTCCCACAAAACCTTTCACCCCAAAAAAAGGAAATATCACTTTATCCAACAACCTCAAAAGTTACTTTAATTTCAAAATTGCCACTCATTTTTCACACACATATCATTACTTTATACTTTTTTATTACCTAAAAATACTACAATACCCTCCAAAGTCAATAAAGTTAGTCAAAAAGTGCAACTTTTCTTAAATAACGTAGAACAGTAAAGGTGAAAAGTTTTCCGGGATGGAGGGAGTACTTGACTAGACCACCCATAATCACATAGTCACGCAGTATTGAGTATCTACTCAATTGGCCCATATCAAAATATTATAGCCATGGACTTATCAACTTAATTGGATCACTTAATTAAGTACATAAAATAACTGAATAGCTAATACAATTGCATAATAATATATTACCCACAATTAGATTATATTGGAAATTATAAATTTCCTAACATTTCCTTGATCAGATGAGAACCATAATTTTCAACTACTGCTGAAGAGCATGTTTTGATCATTCTCATACGACTGTTGCAGTTCTATTTCGGGCGAGCACTTTCAATTGGTATTGGTAATCATATGCATTAATTTTAACCGATTTCTCTTCAAATAAATGACCAATGTGATTGGATTGAGAGCTATATGCAATGGTATATATTTTTTTAATTGATCAAAATAGGTTGGGGTTGGATTATGTTATGTGATTGACACTTACAAGAAAAAAAATCAATTATTGTACTTAGGCTTTACTCCCTCCGTCCCAGGAAAGATTGAACTCCTTTCCTGGCACGGAGATTAATAAAGTGGTGACTTTTAGGAGTATTATGATATATTTTTGGTAATAAGTAAATGATAAAGCATGTTATGTGTGTTAGATAAGGGTGATTTTTTTGTAAATAAAGTGTATGTAGAAGGGTGATTGTGTTTGACTTTTTGCTTTTTAGGAATGTGCAAACTTTTGTGGACAACCCTAAATGGAAAGTGTGTCATCTTTCCTGGGACGGAGGGAGTAAGTTTTTCTTTTTAGGTTATAGTTTCTCTCTTTCTCTATGTGTCATCCATATAATAGTTTAGTATAAGAGATGATGTACCAAAATACCACGGAAAATCCGAATCGAAGTGGGTTTGATTCTTTGAATTGAAATTATACCAATTTCACATTTAATTTTTGAAGGATTGGGCAGTTCTCTTTCACTCTTCAAATTAGGATTTGAGTTGATATCATGTGCACTAGGTGAACACGTGCATCTATATACATGTATAATTTTTTTAATTTTCATTCAATAGTGTTTAATAGGAGTATATTTTTTAATAATTATATAAATTTTTTTAAATTCAATTTTTCATTAAAAATGCTAACAAAAAATTCACAAATAAAGTATATAAATTTATATTCATTAATGTATATATTTATATTCATAAGTGTATAAATTTTTTTAAAATGGATGCACGGTGCATCTAAATGTACAAGATAATTTGCCTTAAGATTTATACAAATGGGAAAAATTTTGGTTTGGATTTGGGGTAGTGATATTTTAGTCTTACTTAATTGAGTGAGTTTGGTGTGAATAAAGCTCACACGTAAAACTTATTTTTGAAAAAATACTTTTTTGTAGTATATAAAAAACACAAGCATTTGTGTAAATCGGATTTTTGGTGTAAACTCTGTGGTCCGCCTTTCTAATCCTATATACCCTATGTATTACTAGGGTGTTTAAATTAAGGGAGACCACAGTGTTTACAAGAGTTTATGATGTAAACTCGATTTACAAGAAATTAACTCTATAACAAAATTACTCTTTTGAGAGTAATAGTTCATCTCTCTAAAAAGTAAATTGTCATGTATTAAAGAGTAATCGATAAATTATGATCTATAAAATTTGAAGAGTAATTTTTTATGTACGAGACTAAATGTTGAAAATGTAAACCCAGTTTACAAAATGTTTCCTACTTAATTTACTAACGGTGCACATGAATCCCACCTGTTTACTTATTTGTTAACGGAAAAGTAACAAAAATTCTTAAGGAATCACCTCGGTGTGAAAGAGGACTTATTTGAAATTATTCAATTCCTACCGAACAAAAATGAAATTTCCCAAAAGATAAATGGCGGTGCATTTTGATTTGATTAAGTTGAAAAAATAAAGAAAAATGGGTGGCTATTTGATTTGATTAAGTTAAAAAAAATAAAAGAAAGGGGTGGCTATTCGCACCCCAAAATTGTTAAATGTACTCCGAAAAATATATAATTTTAAAATTTATTAATTAATATTACAAAGATAACCTTATTTTTACACTAACAATATTCGTTGATTCCACTTTTGAACTTTCATCCTCTCTCGTCATTGCAACCTAGCCATAAATAAACTAGCCATTAATAAAATGGGTCAAAACGGTTCAAACCGCCGCCGGCTCGCGAATTATTTCTCCACCGACGTACCGAACTACACCTTGCGCCGTCGTGGATCCACCACCACCTCTCCGAGAAACGTCTTCGCAGCGTCCAAGCTCGAAAAATACGTCGGTTCTATAAAAATCTTGCTCAACAAGTCGCTGGATTCCACTTTTGTATTCGCCTCTAAGCTCCCCATAACCAATGTCAACAGCTGCTTGTAACTGAAGTAAAACCTCTTCACCGCCGCCTCGACCGCCTACATCGCCTGAAGAAGGTGGATTTTAGCAAACTCCTCCTTCCTCCGGTACAGGCTCATGGTGGCTCCTGTATCCTAGCCCCTAGGCCCTTCGGTGGGGTCCACCTCCACTTCGAGAACCACCAGAACTTTGTGTGTCAGATCCTTGGACGATTTGGTGATCTCGATGAGTTGGCGTGATCGGAAACAGAAGAGCTCCGATCTGAAATCCGCTTTGATCATCAACTGATTCTTCTGTTGGGTTCGTTATAGCGATTCGGGTGAACGCAGCGGAATTTAAAAATTTTCAAAATAATAAATCATATTTGTTAAATATATAAAATGTTTAACCCGAATGCTCGGAAATAATTATCGGATCCGGTGTTAAAATATGTTGAAAGAAATCTACCGTAAAGATTATTCTTACCCTCGTAGACTTTCTTCCTGTTGATGCAAGGAGTGAGGGAATCGATTCCCGAATTGTGGCTAAACCTCTGTATTTCTCACTGAGGGATCCAAGTGTATCCCCTCTAAAGAAAATCCACCGATTGAATTAACAACACAGAATTTACACTTCGCTAGTAGTGTAAATCTGTTGGAATCAATGTTGTCCCTAATATCAACTTGTGATAATAAGAACAGGAGCGGGTTGAAGAAAAGTAATCAATTTACTGTCTCCAACAATTAAAAGAAATTAAAAAAAGAAAAACTACGGCTTTTGAAAAGAGAGAACTCAAAAGGAAGAAGTTCGTCTCTGCATAAATCGGTAAACCTCAATTTCATTAAGATAACATAATCTTAATATTTAATCTTATATTAACTAACTCATCTTATCTCTCTTTTCACACAGGGAGTGGAAAGACCAATTCTTCACACGTTCTGTTCCGGTATTAAAGAAAACCTATTAGCTTCTTCATAAAGTCCACTGTTTATAATTGGGCTTAATAAATCCAATTTAAAACTGACCCAATTAATCAATCCAATTGATTATTTCTTTATCTTTATTAATCAAATTAATTCTTATTGTAATTAAATAATCAAATTATTCAATTACAATACATAGTTAACAATTTAACCATTGCACCAATTGACAAAAGTCATTCATCCAAATTAAGATGTGATCATTTAGGTTCACTACTAACTCTAGCAGTAGGCTTACAACACTTTGTAACTTGTAATAACAATTATAATATTAATTAATCAAATTAATTAATTCACTTGAAATTAACTAATTAATTTCAAGAACCTACTAATCACGGTAACACCTAGAAAGTAGCGTGATCGTCTAGTGTTAGGTGAAATAGCGAGTAAACCTGCAAATTAACGAGTGACATACACGTACGGTCCTTCTGACAATTAATCTCCCGATTGAGTCTAGAATAGGAATGTTAGTTGAAACTCTACTAACTCAATAAATGTGTTTATATTTCATGTTACAATGATTCATTATGAATCTCTTATTCTTGTTGCCTTGGCCAAGGTCTTTGAATCATTAACAATGAAATAAACAGGAGATTCTCTTATCTCTTAGACAAGTGTCAGATTCTATCTTAGCCACACACAAGTCCCCCATGTACAACAATATAATACCCAACATACCCCCTTTATGATTACTAAACAATCAGAAGATAAATCTAAGTATTACAAGATGTACACAAGACAATCATGGTGCTTTAAGTCTAAGGACTAATCGTGTACTATCGTAATTAGAAAATTCTCATTTCGACACATCCAATAAGAATTTCCTGCGGATCATGTTCGATAAACTCATTCTCTAATAAGTATCTACATATATGAATTTGTGTCACAATACTAATATTGATGGAATGCAATATTCCCATCCCATGAGCATTCACATATGTACGAGTCTTTACTGAGTTATTCTTTGTCTCGTTTAGAAAAACTTTCGACTCGGAACAAAGTTTAAGACCAAAGCTCTCTATGTATAATTTCATGATCACCATCATATGCGTGACCATACATTTCAACTTAAATTGATCTAGGGATTTTATCTAATAAACAAATGTATAATTCACTATATAGATAAATTAAACAGCCTATAATAATATAATTTTCAATGAGATTTTTATAATCACAATATAAAGAGTACAATCCAATCTAATTGGTGCGTTGGGCACACTACTCTAATAATCTCCCACTTGCCCTAGCTCCAATTGCCCATATATTTAAGTCTCATCTTCTCAAGATGTTTCTCAAATACCTTTTGAGCTAAAGGCTTAGTCAGCGGTCTCCATATTTTCTGCTGAAGCAACTCGATTAATAACGACATCGCATCTTTTATGATTTTTCTTATCAAGTTTTATCTTCTCAAGATATGCTTGGACCTTTGATGAGATCTTGGCTCTTTTCTTATCAACAATAGATGGAATGATACCTAGCCCTTGGATAAAGTTCTTGATCCAAACACCTTCCTTTGCTGCATCTGATGTAGCTATGTATTCTGTTTAAGTGGTGGATTTTTCAGTAGTTTCTTGTTTGGAACTCTTCCAACTTACTGCACCACCATTTAAAGTGAATATATAACCTGACATTGACTTAGAGTCATCCACATCGGACTGAAAACTAGAATCAGTATATCCTTCTAGTTTCAGCTCTCCAGGCTGTATATAAAAAAGATGTCCTTAGTCCTTCTCAAGTACTTAAGGATCATCTTGACGATCTTCCAGTGTTCTTCACCTGGATTTGACTGATATCTGCTCGTGACACTCAGAGCATGCGCGACATCAGGTCTTGTACACAGCATTGCGTACATTATGCTTCCAATCGCTGAATCATAAGGCACGCGAGTCATTCTTTCTCTTTCTTCAGGCGTCTTAGGAGACATTGCTTTAGAAAGTAAAACCCCGTGACTCATTGGCAAGAATCCTCGTTTGGATTCTTCCATATTAAATCCTTTTAGTATCTTATCTATGTACATGGATTGGGATAGTCTGATCATCCTTTTAGATCTATCTCTATAGATCCTTATTCCTAGAATAAATGATGCTTCTCCCAACGAAAAACTGTTTAGATAACCAAATTCTTGTTGACTACAACATCCATTTATAGTTTCCAATAAGTAGGATGTCATCAACATAGAGCATAATTAAAGTAACTGCAATCCCACTAACTTTCTTGTACACACATGGTTTAATTGGATTCTTTTAAAAATCAAACAATTTGATTGTTTCATTGAATCGAATGTTCAAACTCCTCGAAGTTTGTTTAAGCTTATAAATAGTCTTTGGAGTTTACAAACTTTTTTGCTCACTCCCACTAGGTATTAAGCCTTCTTACTTCTTTGAGTCAATCTCTAACATTGCCTCTCCATATCCTCTTGGATCACTATCCTAGAGGAGTTCTTTTATCTTTGTCTCCAATAACAAAGTATACCTTCTATGTAATTTAGGCATCCTTTTGGATTTCTTAAGAAGTTGTGTATCAGATGCTCCAGTCTCTACTGGTTTTTCACTCACTGCATTTTAGAGGATTGTTGTTTCTTGAACCTTTTAAACTTTGAGTTTCTATTTCTATCAGATAGAAATGTTATACATAAGTATTCGTCTCCTTGATCTAATCGAAGTATCTTTATACTTAAACCAGTTGGCCTTTCTACTTCGGTTTTGAATTCTTTGAACTCTTCAAAAGGTTCAAATTTGTACCTTAATAGGTACACTTAACCAGGCAAAGTTCTAAGAATGCAAAAAATGTAATTTTTTAAAAGATCGTGCTATATTGGCATAAACCCTTGATGTTGTTGATAGAGTCAACGAATACATGCCTTCATTGAATTCTGGAGATGCAAAGACATATTTAAGTTCAGATAGCGCATGTAAGTATGATGCAAGTGTGGACCTATTGGCTGATGTACGCACACCTGAATTCATGAATGGTATTCGATGTTCAGGAGTACCGAATCATGAATTAACCTTGAAAATTCGGACTCCGGTCATGTTATTAAGGAATATTGATCATTCGCTTGGATTGTACAACCTTAATCGATTGGTTATTACAAAGCTTGGATCTCGTGTTCTGGAAGCAAAAATACTATGTGGAAGCAATGCTGGACAGACGGTCTTAATCCCAAGAATGTCATTGACACCATATAATACGAGATTACCATTCAAATTTCAAAGAAGACAATTTCCCTTGATTGTGTCATATGCAATGACAATCAACAAAAGCCAAGGACAATCTCTCTCACATTGTCGTCTTTTGTTTAAAAAGCTAGTGTTCTGTTATAGTCACTGTGTATTGTTGTTTCATGAGTAGCTAATCATGAAGGTTTAAAATTTTTAATTTTGGATTAGAACGACAATAACATTACTTCAACTAAAAATGTTGTACACAAAAAAGTTTTTCAAAATCTGTAATTCAGGCCAGCTCAACTAATTTGTCTTTATTATTATTACAAGTTGTCTAATTTTTTAATCTAAATAGTCAAATAGATTATATTTCATATACAAACAACGTTATAATTTATTTTTATCATTTAGTATATTACTATTGTTATAATATATATATATATATATATATATATATATATATATATATATATATATATAATTTATATATTAAAAGATATTGAAATAAATTGATAAAAAAATTGAGTATCACTTGTGTAGGATCGGTCCTACATAAACTTTGTCAAACCGGATCCTCCACTTTTCAACTGATACCTCAAATTTCATTTACTTATTTCTCTCTGCAATTATTCTTTACTACCATCTTCCCCCAATTACTCAATACCCTTCAAAGCACGCTGGTCTCTCAACTCTTTCCTGCAGAAGTGGTTGTACTCCAGAGTATCGCTGCTCGATTTTCGACACTTCCACCACCAGAAAATGACGGCGCCACCAGCGAAGATATCCGCAGCTATTCCTTGGAGTCTCAATTTTATCCACGAATGCAGTTATCCAGCGAATAATACCCTATCGGATACAAATAGGGTAGAGTATTTTGAGTTTCGGATAGGATAGTGCCCGCACCCGCACCCGCATTGAAATATTGAGGATAAGAGTAGGGTATGGATTTTGTAAAATACCCGATTACCCATTTATTTATTATGCATTATATATTTTATATAATATACATTAATTATATATTTATATAATAACATGAGAATTTATTACTGTGGGATACACATTTTAAAGCATATTTACTATTAGACATAATGGAAAAAAGAAAATTCTATCAAGTACACAATTTAACAAGAGATGGACAAAATTACCCTCCACACTCAAACTCACATTCCAAATCTCATGTGGCCTTCAATGTTACGCCCGATCAACCATGGCTTCACATCTCCATCACCCTCTTCTCTCTCCTCTCTGAATTCTCCAATAATATCATTTTTTATTTGTCTTGGACTCCGCGCAGTCCAAATACTCCACGTTCTCTCTCCTTACTCTTGAATATCAGCTACTGCTCCGCCGCCTCCAGCCCCGTCTCCGTCGCTGGAAGCTTCTTTAAATACTCCTCTAATGGGATCGAAACTGCACTACGAGTTGTATGCATATACTACAGCATAAGTGACAATACATGACACCCAAAAAGTGTTACTTAACAATTAAAAAATATTATTATAGATCATAAATAACACTCTTTCGGTGTCGCTGTTGCCCTTGTTATATAAAGTCTAATATTACACTTTTTTTGCTTATGATAACACCTATATCAATTTTAATATTTTATTTTAACACTTTCAAAAATGTTACACATACTGTTAATGTAACATTTTTTTTTATCATAATGTAACATTATTTTGTTAACACTTTTTAATATAAATGTAACATTATATATGTTATTTTGTTAACACTTTTAAACTATAATGTAACATTAATTACATTGTTTTGCTAATTTTTTTAAATATAATGTAACACTAGCTACATTATTTTGCTAACACTTATGATTATAATGTAACATTAATTACATAATAATATTATCACTTTTATACATACATGTAACACTTTTACAAAACAATTAAGTAACACATGTATTAACACTTGAGGTATTTAATATATTTATGCAATATTTAATAATAATAACCAAGAAAAAAAGCCTGAATAGTTGAATAAAAGGCAAGCACCAACAAAAATAAGGAAAATAAGAAGCAACCAATAAATTACCAAGTTTGTAAGATCAAACAGCCACCATCAAAATAAGTAGCCTGCAAATTAATAAACAAAATAAGCAGCAACTAGAAAATTACCAACTACCAAACAGCAGAATAAAACGAAAACAACCAAAAAAAATAAGTACCACAACTAAGTCTCACAATAGTCAGTTAAGATTAGAAGATATACTAGCTAATAAGCCTTCAGGTAACCAACTAAGGTGGCACCTAAGTCAGCAAATAACCACCAAGAAAGTAAAACAACCCAAGCCAAAAACTTAATTCAATCATTTTCCCCAAGGCGGAATCTGCAAAATTAGTTGGCAAGACATAGAAAACCATTAACACAGAGCAGTATCAAATCACCAAATCCCATCAGCATAACATCGATAAGCTAGTTAAATAATCAAACAATGAATACCAACCCAAACAATATAATCTAGTAAATTATTTGTTCAAAACATCTCAATTTTACCTAAATATAAAATATATTTTATATACAGTTGAACCAAATTCTACCATGTAAAAGTTTTACAATATAAATTAATCAACATGAAACAAGCAAACATAAGAGAAATATATGTTTGTTAACAAGGGATGATATGTAAACATCAATATGTATCTTAGTTAATTACTTTGACACTGTTTCATATTATTTAATTATGCAATTTTCTTAGTTGTTCATGCATTCTATATTAATGTATTTTAAAAACTTGAAAAACAGAGGTATAATTAATGAGAAGTAAAAAACTTAAATAGATGCAGATCAATATGTTGAAAATTTTAGCAGAACTCATCAAGGAACCTTTCCTCTTCTTTTAATTTTCAAGGCAGATCAATTTAATAATTTTGTATATTCCTATAAATTTTATAAGTATCAGAACTAGGATGGTGAAAATTAGTAAGTGCAGAAAATACGAAGCATTGAAACTTGATTGCAAACACGAAGCTGTTCTACTATTTGCAGTAGTCAGAAGATAACATGCTAATAATAAGAAAAACAATACAAATATTCTCCAAAATGAGAAAATATAAACTTCACAACATTTTCATTATAAACTATCAACAAACTAAAAACTTGGATTCACATATTGTCAATAACGGGATACAATGTACATGAACTACCTTTAATTCTGATATCAACAAGGTAGTTTAATACAAAAGGAATTCACAAGTAAACTTCACCCATTAAGCAAGTTTAGGGTATTTTTCACAAAGCTAGGATCACCAAAATTGAAACAATAACATACCCCATTAACATGGCTGCCCGTTCAACAATACATTTTATTCAGCCATATCAAAATTTATAATCAACCATAACAATTCTTTAAATGATCATCAAAAACTAAGTACACATAGTCTAGCTTGCACACAATCGTTTTAACAAGGCTAAATATCATATTTTCATGATGAGACACAATCTATTTAACAACGCTATTTAATTGCAACCTGATATAAACATGAACAACAATTGACGGTGTAAAAATTACAAAAAAGAGAAAATCAGATGAGTTGTAGACTTACAGGTTTCACTTCACCATTGTATAAGTATTGTGCAGCCAAAAATTCCAATGACACACAGGAACGATATACTATAATGAGAGCTGTAAGAAATTACAATCCATATTCCACATCATTCAAGTATTAGAAAATAAAAAAGAGAAAAAATAATAATAATAAAAGCATGATCAAACATTGACAAGAAGATTACTCATTTGAGCAGGTGAACCAATTTATAACAATGATTGTTAGGAACAAACTAAATGTACACCCAAGAAACGTACTCTAGTTATTTTTTGAAATGTTATCAAATTTTTAAGGAAATTTTTGCCTCACCAAAAAGAATACTGACCACATATATTTGATGACCTCTCAAGCATGAGTTTGCAATTGGTTAAAATACCATGGCGGAAACCATTACAACACCTTCGTCATAGAAAGCAGCAGACAAAGCCTTCAACACTCACAAAAGAATTTGTTAGCACTACTGTGTTACTACAAAGTGCTTATTAACTGAACTAACAAAATTTCTTAATCAAAATAAAGAAAGTATAGTTGAATAAGAAAAGTTGATATCATTAATTCAGAAGATTCGAAGAATAAGAAAATAAAGCATAGTGGAATAAGAAGAGTTGATATTAAAATATTTAGTGCTCTGAGTTGATATAATTAATCCAATATAAGATAGTTTTTTCCCTTCCATGAGTCTTGCACAACAAATAACACTTTGTAAAAGAAAGTAGATATAGAAATTAGATTTTTATTTTTTTTAAAAAAAAATTGTAATGGCTGGCTTACCATATAAAAATTAGATATCGTGCGTGCTGTCGTAAGAGAATCACAATTAGCATACAATGAATCATAGTAAAGCGTTAACAATTCTTCTAAACAATCCGTTCTAATATGTGGATCTAACAATTTAGCAACTAAACACAAGTCTGGAATTTGAAAAAAATATTTTAACCACTTAGATTTCATGAAAATAATAGCATTTGACAACAACGGGTGTGCTTCATTAGCACTAAAAACCATAGCAATTTTAACACAATTATCAACACATAAATTTGAAGTTGGATAATAAACACCGGATAGTTCTTCTGTAGCATCATTAAAAATTTGCAAAACATTACATAAAGTATAACATGTTTCCATTGATTAGCAAACAAGACTTGACCACCCGCATCTTGTGAGTAAAAAACACAAATATGATTTTTATAATCAAAAGAGTCATGCAACATTTCATACGTCGAATTCCAACGAGTTGAAACATCTAAAGGAAATTTTTTTTGGGTGAATATTCACAGAGTGACAATATCTTTTCCACCTTTTAGTCACGGAAGAGTTTCTCATTATATACCATAAAACACTTTTAATAGGTTGAATGTGTGTTTTCAAATCACTTATACCATCTTGAACACATAAATTCAATATATTATAAATACATCTAACATGAAAAAATCTACCACCAATTGAGGGTTTGCAAATATCAATAAGACTTTCTAAACTAGCCGTATTAGCACTAGCATTATCAAATGAGATTGTAAAAATCTTTGTAATTAAACCATATTCTTGCAAAATAGTACTAATTTTGTGAGCAATATTAACGGCGGTATGAGGAACATCAAATGATCTATAAGCAATTAATCTTTTTTGTATATTCCATGAACTATCAATCCAATGACAAGTAATACCTATATAATCCGCTTTTTGCCAAAAATTGCTCCAAATATCCGAACATATGGACACTTTATGAGGTAATTGTTGCAAAATTTGTTTTAAAACCAAACCATACTCTTTAACAACTTTAGCAACACCAAGTTTACATTTATTATGATGCAAAGGTGGGGCTTGAGGATTTAAAGTGAGATTAACCCAATTTAAAAAAAAAAAACATTATCCTCAAAGTTAAATGGCAAATGTTTGGTGCACATAAGTTTAATGTATAATCTCAAATAATTAGATTCATCAAATTTAAAAAGAGTGTTACCCGACGCCAATGAACCTTCTCCTCCGGAAGACGCCGTGAACCCTCGTCCTATTTGTATTTGACCGGTTGAGATGCCAATCTTGTTCGGATGCTTCGAGTTGATGTGCTTGATGAACGATCCATATCCTCCGCCATGCTTGAATTTATACTTCGTGCCACAATAGTTGCAAATAACTTTGAATTCATTCAAATTCTCAATCGCCTCCTTCTTGAAATGAATGGAAAATATATCGGAACGTAACACTTGTGGGGAACTTCGAGTCGATCCTCCGTCTCCGCCTCCGCTAGAGCCTCTGGCTCCATCTCTGGTACCCGTACCACCCGACGTTGGTTGACTTCCACTCGCCCTTTGTTGTGATTGACCTTGAGTATTATCGTTGTCATCGTCGGAGTGGAAATCATCTCCAAGTATATCCCTAAAATTCAAGTTGAACAAATGAGGGGACATTTCTTTATCCGAAAGAATATTTTCAAGTTCAACATCTTCAAGAGTTGGTGGAAGGTGACGTGGAGGTGGTGGAGGACAATTTAAGGTGTTGGGTATGGATTTTCCTATAGAAGAAGAAGGTGAGACACCGGATGAAGAAGAACATCTTTTAGGCATTTTTTTTTTTGAGATTGAAAAAATGATGAATATATATGATTTATGAACTAAAACTAAAAGACTATAAGTATACTAATTAGTAGTATATGTGGGAAAGAATAGAAATGATAATGAGAAAATTGAAATGAAAGTGATAATGAGAGAATTGAAATAAAAGACTACAACTATTTTTTTTTTTTGAGTTTGATATATATGAACTAAAAAAAGAAACTTGAGAGTTAAGAACTTGAATTGAGAAAGTGTATTGTGTAGAGTAGAAGTAGAATTAAATCAACTATTAAGAATGTAGAATAGAAGAAGTAGTGTAGTAGAAGTAGAGTATAGATTGAATGTTGTGTGCACAAATTGATCACACTTGGGGGGTATTTATAGAGGATTGAAATTGATCTCATCCATCAATTTCAAATTTTGAACACAAAAAAAATCTCAGCCCTTGAATAAAAAAAAAAATTCGGCGAAACCGCCGGTTCAAATGTCAATCTCAGCCGTTGATCTTCAACGGCCACACAATCTCGGCCGCACGTTTGAATTTCAAAATTCAAAATTTCCCGCCTGGCCCGCCTGAAACCGCCGGTTTAAACTGGCTAAACTTGAACCGACGATTTACCCATCTGAACCGCCGGTTTATAGCCCAACGTTCATTTTTTGGCCGTCGGATCTCCAACGGATAATCGATCTTGGCCGTTCAAAAAAAAATTAAAAAAATTGAGGAACCGGCGATTTGAACCGTGAACCGTGAACCGGCGGTTCGAACCGACGGTTCCGGTTCAAGAATAGTAGGAACCGAAACCGAACCGTGTTCTACCAGTTTCGGTTCATTTTTTTCCAGTTCCGGAACCACCGGTTCCGGTTAAAACCGGCGGTTCACCGGTTCGAACCGGCAGTTCCTGTTAATTGGCGCATGTCTATGAAATATAATAACAAAAACATAATAATCTTTACTTTTTATTTTTATACAAATCAAGAATTCTCCTCAAGGAAAAACCTTGTCAAATTACGGTAAATTGATTTAATCGTTACTTACTACAATTATTCTCCACGTTTTAATTATTAATTAGAATAATTAACGTACATAAATACATATATTAAATTTTTTATTAAAAAAAATTATATATCTATATTTAAGTTTTTTATTAAAAAAAAATTATATATCTATATATTATATATCTATATGTGAAAACTTCCAACATCAATTAAATTAACTAGACAAAAAAATACTCCACATTTTGAATAATATTAACCTTTATTGTTTCATAATTTAATAAAGGGAAATGCAATTTTGTGGAGACGGTAAGATAGTTTTATATTTTTTTTAATTTTTAATTAGTAATTACTCCTATTTTTTAGTTATATTAATTTTTTTTAATATTGTCACTCATTATTTATACTATTATTTAATTATAAAATAATTCAATAAATCATTATTCCTATTTATTTGTCCAGAAAAACAAATATTTATTTAGGCAATTTTTTTTTGACATATTTTGAATAATTTGGTATTTGAAAAAAATAAATAAAGAGTTGGTCATTGAATTAAGAGAAGCCATACTTAATTTCACCAAATTTAAGTTTAGGCGGATATTTTAGGGGCTGGAAAAAATATCGAAATTTCGGTATACAATACTTATCATATCGAAAAATATCGAAATTTTTGGTAAGGTGTGATACCGTATTGAATTTTTTGATACGGTACAAGTATGCAAAATTTTAAAATCCCGATATTTTGATATATGCCGAATATCATAAATTATTTTAGTAAGGTATATATACTTAAAAGAAATTCTAATACTATATTAAAATTATTGACCCATCATTGAATTTAGTGAAATTTTGGAGAACATACATGTAAGCACTATAGGGTTTATTATTTTAAATTTAGAGTATAATTATAATTATTTTAATTTTAATTTTAATTTTAATTTTAATCTCCGGTACATCAAACATACATGTAAGCACTATAGGGTTTATTATTTTAAATTTAGAGTATAATTATAATTATTTTAATTTTAATTTTAATTTTAATTTTAATCTCCGGTACATCAATCACTCATTATGATTAAACTCTTACTTTTATTATGTTTTATTTATTAATGTTTTTAGATTTGAACGTTTCAATGCTTACGTTTGCTTTTTGCACGTTGATTAATGAGTACAGTATTTTAATAGACAATTGGTATAAAAATATAATATTTAATATAAAGTGTGCAGGTGTATAAAAAAATTCAATACGGTATCACACCTTACCAAAAATTTCGATATTTTTCGATATGATAAGTATTGTATACCGAAATTTCGATATTTTTTCCAGCCCCTAAAATATCCGCCTAAACTTAAATTTGGTGAAATTAAGTGTGGCTTCTCTCCTTGAATCCCTAAGAAAAATCTTTAATCCCTCCAATACAAAACCAAAATGGCTGCAATTTTAGAAAATCTTAACCCCTTCAATACAATACCAAGCTGCAATTTCAGAAAATCTTTACCCCTCCAACAACAAAAGGAAAATTGACTGCAATTTCATTACGTTAGGGTGGCGTTATACGATATGCTGCGACGGAGCAACGTCTTAGCGGAGGAAAAAGTTGCCAAAATGCTGGCTATCAAGAAGAAAACTCAGTCGAAATCCGACTTCCGAGAACCTGCCCTCAAATTATCCTTAATTTTGTTACTCTCTGTCAGGTTTGTTTCTATTGTACTGCTTCTTCTATTTCTATGTAGTTCGCTCTCAGATTGTATTAGTCTCCAATTTCCTGGGTTTGGGTTTGGGTTTTATTACGATTTAGGGGCAGTAAGGTATACCATGTATCAATCTAGATGAAAGGGTCAGCGGTTTAAGATTACTAGTCATATTTCATTCTCAAATAAACAACTTGGGAAATCAGAAATGGCAAGATTCTGCGCTGGGTGGCTGTTTTCTTGTTCCATTTCTTCGTTTTATCTTCTCTCTGCATTAGTGGTTTTGATAAAAGGTTTAACGATTATTCATTTTTAAGCCATTCTGGAGGAAGAAAAAATTCTCAGAGTTTTTAAATAATGGATTAAGAATGATATTCAAGTGAGGGTGGCTGCTTCAAGAAAGATTGGACAAATGGATTCATTTGGTTTACTTAGATCTTCTTGTACGGTAATGAAAGAAAAAGATAAATGATTAGATTGAGTGGTGACACACCTTATACTTGTTTGAATGTACTATGTTTCTAACACTGCATCAATGTGCTTTGGCTACCTAGGTCCCCTAGATAATTAGGATGCCATTGGTAGAGTTATGTCTGCAAGTAAAATTACTTCATCTTGGTTCTATAACACAATTTTTATTGAAGGCAAGTCCTTTTATTGCATACTTGGCTATTCGTCTTATTCATCTCTTTTACTCTATGTTCGAGGTCAGCCCAAGGGTTCATCTAACTTTATTCATTTTGGTTCTTTAGGCTTTAGATCCTCCAAGGGAAGAGGCTATTGTGTTAGCAGTTTCATTGCTGTATGAGGTATGATATTTTACCTTATTGGTGAACTGAGCTCTATGAGAGTGAACTAGAATGCAAAGGCATTGCCACATTGATTGAATGTTTTACTCCCTTAAGATAGGAGCATAGACTTCGTGCATTATTTTCTGTCATAGCTAATTATAGCTTAAGTTAGTCATGCGTTAATTTTCAAGATAATTAAAATCCTTCCATTATTGTTGATTGTTGTATTAGGCCTCTACATGTTAAATAAAAATCTATTGTATTTAATCACTTCTTTTCTGAAGCAGTTGGTGGGCTAAAATATTATGTAGTATGATATTGTAGAAGAGAAGGGTTCGATTTCTGAAAACTGTTTGACAATTCAAGTTCATTTGTAATAAAATGTACGCTGAACGTCCCTTTAGTTTTATAAATAAATCGCAACTATTTTATGGTGGTCTTTGAACAGGTGCATTTTCATTGTTTATATCATGGTATTACAACTGTATGAAGTCGGGAATCTAAACTCTTGGCTAGCAATAGAATCATTGTCTAAGATATTATATGATAGCCTGTTTTCATTAATGTTACATCTGGCACTAACCACATGGTACTCTGGTACTTGCATTTTTTGTTTTATGAAGTAGCCTTAAGAGTTCCAAGTTGGCTCTGTGCTGAGAAAAGAGCGAAAGCATGACTTTGTAGACAACCCAATTCACTCGTTTCTCGACATAGGCTGCTCTGAAACCTTTAAAAGCAATATGTGCAATAACAAAGACAATTATTTGTCTAAAGAGTTTTACTTTTTACTTATATTTAACATAAATACTTATTTTCAATTGGCATGTAAAGAAGTGTAACATTGAAGTGATATATATATGTTTGACATTGTTAACATTTTTCATGCATGATATGGAGGTATAAATTTGTGTAAGTTATTGCGATGAATAAAGTAGTTAATGTCGTCACTCTTAAGTGATAATTAGCAACAAGTTATAAACATTGTGCAAGTCTTGGCTGATTATGGTATCCCTGGTGGTGATATTCATGAATCAGGTGCTGTTAGAAGGAAGGACACGGATTTAAAATCGGATGGACGGGCTAAGAAGAGGGCTAATTTGCAAAATTTTGTGAAAGGCAGAGGCTTCAAAATGAAGGGAGTTCATACAACCAGGCTGCAGTTAAGTGGAACATCAAAAGGACTTGCTAACTCGGGTGAGAATGTTCGTGAGCTAGGTGGCGCCACTACCCAGTGAGAATGATGAAAATATCATGGTAACATTTCTTCCATGTTGGCAATTTATCCATAATTTTGACATTGTGAATGGGGTAAGGATTTTTATAGATTGGGGCCTAGTTTCTTGGAGCATGCATGGATGGGTGGCACCCCTATCTAATCATCAATGCATAGGCTGGTGTGTCTGTATTTTCATTTGCTAGATGGTGGGTAGATGCACTTTTAGTATAATATTTGTTTAGAAGGATTCATTGAAACAAAACTTCTCAAGGGGATGTTGGAAATATCATGATAACTATTCTGCCTTATTGGCAGTTTATCCATAATTTTAACATTGGGAATGGGGGAAGGATTGTTATGGCTTGGGACCCAGTTTCTCTGTGGTGTTAATTTCAATTAGAGGTCATGGAGATTAAATATTTGCTCATTTTAAAGAGTCATAAATTGGATTCTTTTAAGGTGCTATTATTTTGAGCAATGCTAGTTTCTATAAGAGGCGAGATAAACATATTTGACTCATTTTTTCTACTAGCAGCAAGACGCTAATCACCCTTTACTGAATTGCTGCTTAGTTTTTTTGTTTATCTTCTCTGGTTGTCTTAATCAGATTTCTGGTCCTTTGGAGGTTGTTTATGAGGTTTAGCTGCCTCCTATGTTTTAATGGGTGTCCTAGGTGTGAATGTGGTTGCAGTAGTAGTGTTTTATAAGCTGTTGGATTGCTCTTTTTTGTTGCTGATGTTATATATGTTGGATTTTCTACGGCTTAGTTGCTGGATTTTCTTCTATTTAACTACTGCATTGCTGATTAGTAATTTCATTGAGCTGCTGCTATTTATACTTGCTGTTACTGCCTAGCTGCTGGAATTTTTTTGCCTTATTATGTAGTGATCCTCATTTTGTTACTGGATTAGTTGGTTATTCTTGCTGCTAGGTTCTTCATGTTTATGGGATTTTTTCTGCTCTCTTAATGTGATCGCCTGTGGACTATGTTTTCTGTCATTCCTGGTTTTGTTACAGTTTTTCATTGATGGATTCTATATGTGTGCTATTGCCCCTAGTTGTGGCTACTTGGGACTTTCCTACTATCTGGGCATATGGGTGATAATGTTTTGTAAGGATAATTTCTTATTCACTGATTCCGAATGTTATTACTTCTTGTGGTATAGGTTAAGCTAGTTTATTACTAGAGTAAAAGGAATTGTCCCTGTTTTTGTTCAGTTGCTTCTAGTTTCTTGATTAACAACTGCAGGTTTTTACTGTTAGCTTGTCACTATCACTTCCAAATGGTTTTGATGTATTGTTGCTGAATTTCTGCTACTTGCTATTGCTACGCTTAGTAGTTGTCCTTGGAATTTTTGCTCTTATTGGGCTGTTGTGCTGATTTTTCTGCTTGTTCTAGCCCGTGCTGGGTTGTTTCTGCTAGTTTGCTTATGATGAAGCAATTTTGTCTTGTTTGATAGCTCAGGGTGCTGTTATTTTATTTTTAGCTATTGTGTTTTGCTGGTTTATTATTTTTTTTTTTCAATTTCTCTCTAACCCTGTTTTCTGAGTTGTAGATGCTGCTATGTTTTCACTACGTTGTTGGCTAGTAGATTGGTGTTAAGGCAGGTGCCTGCTGTGATAGAAGGCTTGATCCTTTTGCATCAGAGGAGGTTCTGATTGAACCCCCTTCTTCCAGGAAATTACACAATACAAATAGTTTCTGCTGCTTCTAGCAGTTATGGGTTTCGTGCACCCCTTTTGTGGTGTTGTAGCAGTTTTTACAAACTCTTGGATATCACTTGGTTTTTGTCAGATTGAGCCTTTGACAATCTTTGATTTTGCTGTTGGTATTCCTGCACTGAATCACTTTGCTCCAGCTCCCCTGTTCACGTAGACTGGGAAACTAATCCTTTATTCTTTTTTGTTGATGTTGATATTCGCTATTGCATAATTATATTGTGCATTGCTCATGTAACAACTCATTTTACTTGTACTACTAACTTGAAAACACATATTCAAGTTTAGATTTCCAATGCCTTAGTTTCTAATGTATATCACGTTTTGCTATTATGATGTATAGATAGGACTTAGCCTTGGTTCACATTAAGGAGTTAGTTTTTGAGATACTTGCACTTTAGTGCTATTGACTTAGTTTATTTTATCTTGTACTTTGTATAGTTACTTTCAAGAATCTATTTTTCCATTTTCAAAAAATCATATCTACAGTGTGATTTTTGAAATAAATTACTATGTAAATTCATAGTATGTAAAGTATTATTTTATTTTATTTTTGTTTAGTCGGGAATATATATATATTTCGTATGTATTCTTTTTCTGATTAATTTCTCTTTAACACAGGTGATTGAAATGACTTTATTTACTCAACTTGATAGTTAAAATATTACAATTTGATTTATTCATTTTAAAGTTATCTTAAGTGTGACAAAATTATTAATGTTGTCATAGAATTCAATAATAATTAGAGAGGAAGAAAATTATGAAAACAACAAATTTTGCTATCAAAAGAAAAATAGAACTTAAATTTTGTAGAAATAATGTATTCATCTTCTAATGATAATGTGAAGATTTCTATTAGCATCATTATAGTTTGAGACGTGACGAAATATATATATGATGTCACAATTTTTTTTTAAATACCTTCATAAAAATATATTATATTTACGATGATAAGTGTTACCACTAATTCCTATAAATTTATTATTGAATAATTAACTTTAAATATTTTTTCAGTAAAAAATATTTTTTAAAAATTATTACGCGTTAATCAATTTTGTTATGAAATAGACTATTTAGTGACAAATAAAATTACAAATTATAACAATAATAAAATGCATCACCTTTTAATAACTATAAGACGAAAACTTGCATCGCAAAAATTTTCATAACAAAATGTATGATTTCCAATAGTGTTAAGATCTTATTTAAAAATGTTACTTATATAAAAGTGTTATATAATGATGTTACTTATAAAAAGTGTTACATGAGAAGTGTAACTTATGTAAAAGTGTTATATGATTGAGTTACATATTAGAAATGTATGTTACTTATATAAAAGGTGTTACGAATGTGTTACATATTATAATAATTTAGAAAATGTTACCAATTTGTGTTAAATAAATTAAAAGTGTTACTAAGATGGTGTTATGTAATGTAACTTATGTTGTAATTAGGCATCGGAGAGAGAATTAGGGCAGTGAAGTGAGAAATAATGTGGTGTTGGGCGAGAGATTGCTTCAAATTAGGGTTGAGCGAGAGGTTGAACCGTACAGAGAAATTGAGAGTCTGTAGATCGGGGGAGGTGGATTGAGAGAAAGAAAGGAGGGCGGCGGGTGGCAGCAGTGGCACTGTCGATCTCATAGAAGAGGTTGCAATTTTGGAGGCTGATTTTTGTGATGGTGGCTAGGGTTTGCATAGCATGATAACGATCTTCACCGGGATGGAGAATTGAGTTTCTTTAATTCATTCAAGGATAATATCACAAACTCGACCAGCCATCTTGATTTGATTACTGCCGAAAGCTTAAGCACTTCACTTAGGTGATTTTTTTCATTCCTCCATCAAATATAATAGATGGTAAATGGTTGATTTATTCTTCTCGTTTGGGTTTGACTTTGTGAAATATGATGACAATTATGATATGGATTTTTCCTTTTTTGTTGTAAAATTTGTGAGATTTTGGGATTTTGTAGAGGATTCTTAATGGGTTTCACTAGCCAAATATTCAATTTTAATATAGGAGTTATTTAATTATGATTATGTAACTCCAACAGTGATTATCTAGTTATTAGTTGTAGTTTATGTATAAAGAAAATTAGGTGATCATGAACTTTTTCAACTCGTAAGGATATTAGTATTGTTTGCAGGTGACGTGGGTGCTAGTGAAGACAATGACTCATCAGAGTTTGTGAGAAGAAAAGTGAATGAATTAAATTGATGAGTGTGTCTAGATTATAGGTTTAAGATGGTCGGACATATGGGTTGTAATTATTTGAGGGAGTCATCACATAGGAATTTTGTGGCGAATAAACATCAAAGTTTGTATTTTGAGGGTTCTAGTAATGGGAGTACGGTGGTTTGACTTGGAATGATAATGGATTTGAGTTGGAAGAAGATGAAGCAGAGATGCCTGTCTCATTATTAAGGTTGAAGTATCAGGAAAAGATTGAGGAGCCAATCAAATTGCATGGAAAGAATAGGGTGCTGAAGGTTATGGTGAATAGGGACTACTTTGATGCAGTGTACATTCTAAAATCTCTTAGGAACAGTTGGAGGAAGACCATTCTAAAGCCAGTTGGTTCTTGATTCTCCCTCGTTTTCTACCCTATCTAAAGATCTGATCATGAATTAGCTCACAAGACAGACCCAAAAAGAAGATTGAGGAAGAAATGAAAAGGAAGAGACAACCAAGATTTCTAAGAAATCTTCTGTACGAGATGCTGGAGAGAGCTCAGACAGTGATGATGATTGTTCACCCATGTGACATCCTTTTTTCCAACTTTTTTCTTTTTTTCTATCATCTCACTCGTATGATTGCCCTGTCTCTTTTCCAATTTAAAGTGGTCATCTTGTTCATCTTCGTGATTGCATTGTGCAATGATCCAGATATGCTTTATTTTGGACTAGCCTTGTGCGTACAAGCGTGATTTCTCGTTTGTAATATTCTTTTAGGATGGATCTCAATGCATGCTGCTATTGATGAGAGTAAAAATAAGCGTGTTTGAGTGTCCAATTTAACATTTTTTGATGAGAATTGTTGTTATATATTAGCACAAGTGTCTTATATTTGATATATATGAGAAAAAGGTGCGTTTGAAGTGTTTAATTGTGCTTTAGGTGAAAAAATGATCAAAAGTGCAAAGTTGGAGAAAATGTATAACTTGTGCAAGAATGCTGGAAAACGCATGTCCAACTTGTGTAATTTTTCTGTATTAGTATGGAGCACAAAACTATAAGTGTGATACATGGTTGGAAATCAACAGAAGAGAGGGTCGTTTTGGCATAAGAAACACCTCAATTGGAATCCAAACGTGAAAGTTATGATTAAAATAGTGACGCCGCACAAGCTGTGCCGAACAGAACGGCTGTGCCACTTTGCATGACTTATTACACATTCAATTATTAGATTTTCTATTAGTTCTTTATATTTATAGAAAGACAATGAAGAGAGGATCGCGTGAGTGCAAGAATCACTCAAATTAGAGCTCGGATGTGGAAGTTACACGTGAAACGGTGAGACTGCGCAAGATGGTTCGACCTCGATGACATGGTTCATCCATGAAGGTCGAACCATGGTCAAACCAAATACCTGAAGCTGCGTTAAATCACCGATGTTGATTCAACCATGGTTTGACCAAGCCCATAGATCGAACCACCGTGCAGGATAGCTCCAGATCCGTATTTTTACACCCTCAGTGCGTGTATTTTCGTATTTTCCAAGTAAAAGCCCATCCAAGGTCCATAAGAAGAGTTTACAAATACAAAAGGGGATGTAGATCACACCAAGGAGGGAAAACACAATCATCCTACACCCCACAAGGGGGGGTCACCCCCCAACCATCATCCACATCCTTTCCTCCATTCATCCATCACTTTGAAGATTCGTTTGTGAAATCAAGAGGAGAACCAAAAGGAGGATTCCAGACGGAGAAGGACGCGACGACGCCCACATCTAGGGTTTTATTCGTTTCCTAATTTATCTTATTTTTTCCAGACATATGGGTATGATCTATCCAACCCCTATGATTGTTTTTCATAACATCATGGGCTAGAACATTTTTGGTAGATATAGGATTTTTGAAGGTTTTTATAAATTAATTGAACTTTCGCGTGTATATTCTGTACAACACTACTTATGAATTTATTTTATATAAGACTAGGCATTTTTAATTCATACTCAGAGTTGTTTTGTGCATCATTAACTGTTATGTAGAGTCTGAATACATATCTTGACTATTGATTGAGTGCGTTCACTGCTGAGTAGGATTTCATGTTATAATTCTAAGTGAGAGAACTCCGAAACTCATTAGAACTATCTTATATGAATACTTACTAATTGAATTGAATTAGGGTTAGTAAGTACGATAAAGAGGATAATTTTATAGTACCTATAAAGGGAGATCATATCGATTAGAGTACCAATTAGCCAGGGAAATAATTGATACTGATAGTTCCTAGAAAGGGGGGGTGAAATTTTATCTCTTGTTCCAAGGTTATTCACATGTGTTACACGCATATTTACTCATGTCTATAGAGTAGATTTGCATGGTTTAGTGATGCGTCCATATTTCACAGGGCAGAATCGGACATTGATACGCGAAAGGGAGATTAATGAGTGAAACTGGATTATCCTAGAGCTACTTATTCTCCTACTTGATTCACTTTCGTATTTTCCTAGTTTCTTATTTATTTATTTGTTATTTACATTAATTGTTTAGTAGTTGATAATTAAAATCTCAACTTTTATTGACATTCGTTTTAATTAATTAGTAAATAATTAAATTGATAATAAGCCGTCCTTTGGGTTCGATATTTAACTTGGTCGCTTGCTTAAGCTGCAACTTATATCCTTAATACTTAGAGATTAATTTTGCGTGCAAAGAAAATGCGCATCAAGTTTTTGGCGCTGTTGCTGGGGACGGCTGTTATTATTGATTTTATTATTTCTAGTTGATAATAAAGACTTCTATTTATGATTATTTATTTCTATCTAACCTTGAATTTTTCTGAGGTACTTGTGCGCTAGGAAAATGAGATGAAGGAAAGGAAGGAATAACACGCAGTGTTAAACATGGTCGGAGCAAGGCAGAATCCGGATAATATTACCATGCGTGAAATTTTCACGAACAATGGGATTGGCAACATGGGGTTGATAGGAGCAAGGGGGGAAGATGATGATTTTGAGATACATCCCGCTCTTATTAACATGTTAGAGAAGAATCCCTTTTCTGGGGTTTGTTTTGAAGATTCATATCAGCATCTCAAAAGATTACTTGGTTATGCAAATGCTCAGAAGGGTGCTGGAGCTAATGATAATGCTAGGCGGATTGTCCTATTCAAGTTTTCATTAATTGATAAGGCAGAAGCTTGGTATGAGACTCTTGATGCCACAGATTGCACTACATGGGACCAACTGCAATAGAAGTTATTGGAGAGATATATGTCACCCTCGAGGATCTTAAGAATGAAGTAAGACATCACTCAATTTGTGATGAATCAGGGTGAGAAATTTTATTAGGCGTGGGACAAGTTTAAAGATATGCTCAGGAGGTGCTCACAGCATGGGATGTCTAAGGCTGAGTACATAAGTATCTTCTACTATGGATTGGATTGTGAGTTGCGTATTCTTATTGATGCATCATCAGGTGGAGCGCTGTTATCTAAAATAGTAAGCAAAGTAGAAAAGTTGTTTGAAGACACCTCTATGAATTCACGTGACTGGCCTACGAAAAGAGTAAGAGGATCTTATGTACTTGGCAAGATGGGGTAGGTTAAACATTAAGTGGTAAAGCCGAATAGGATTGATGAGATCGTCTCTAATTTTAGCTAACATCAACAAGCTACTAGAATCTCAGCAGATGCAGATTACAGAGTTGGCAAAAAGGGGGCATAATATACAACAACAAGAAGTAAAGAGTGTCGAAGATACCTTCAATCGATGCATGTCTAGGAATGATGCAAGGGTTGATCGTCTTGAGGCTAATATGAATGCTAAACATGCAGATTTATCTAAACTGCTGAAGGAGCTTATTATGATGATGGGGTAGATGGCCGGGAATGTGAATCAGCTAATGTGAATGTTGGAGAAAGAAAAATTCCCGTCTCATAGCATAATGAACCCAAAAGAGTAAAAAGCCATCACGTTGAGGTCCGGAATCCAGTATGAGGGACCGATGATGCCAGAAATAGATTCTGGAGCTTCAAGAAGCCGGTTTGACCCTGGTTCGACCAAGACCCTTGGTCGAACCACCTCTCACAAGTCGAACAAAGCACCTGGGAACGTTCTGGAGATTGTTGATGGCCGATTTGACATCAGTTAGACCAAGGTCTTGGTTGAACCAACTCCTAAAGGGGTCGAACGGAAAACCACAGAAGAGAGGATCATTTTAGCGCGTGAATCACCTCAATCAGAGGTCGGATACGAAAGTTATGCTATAAAACTGTGAGACTGTGCAGTCACTCCCGAAAGAGTCGTTCAACCAGCCGTTCAAGTCGAACAATCATGCAATGAAGATTCCCACGGAGACTCAATCATGCATGAGCATAGATGTGATTTCTAACTTGTTTAATCTTGATTTTAATAGGACATATTATTCTGAATTTGAGTGGAAGATTGACAAGGAGGAGTTTAGACAGCCATGGGAGGAAGGTAATTCTAAAGAGCATATTTTTGTGACCAAGAAAGGTGAGGTGTTGAGTGTACACAAGAAGAGGGAAAGAAAGTATTTGAAGGTGAGGATGCGAGAAGACCGTCCTCTACCGTCGTGATTCTCCAACGTTAAATATGAGAGCCTGTTGGGGGCGCGCCCTTCTGTTTTTATTGCTTTATTATTTCTTTCGTGTGAGTGAGGAATTATTATATTTGAAGTGCTCACGTTTAGGCAATTACATCTCTTTTAAAACTTAGTTTTGACTTATATTTTTACTAAGTTTGGGGGTGTGATGTGATGTACTTACCTCGTCTTATGAACACCAAGGGTATAATTTTTCGTTCATTGGTTGTTCGTTTGTTAGAAAGTTAATTTTTTGTGGCATATTAATATTTTAACCAGTGTTTGTATGTCAATTTTTTGCAACTTACCTAATATTTAGTGTGTTGCGTTGGTGTGTCTAGTGTGTGGAGTCCATTAGATAGTCAATTGAGTCTTTCTTATAGTTCTCTTATTTTATTATTGATGAATTGAGTCTTTCTTATAGTTCTCTTATTTTATTATTGATGAATCTGTGATGATGAGGTGTGCTTGAGCTTTGATGATAGAAATAGGTAAACTGAGGCTTTGACCGGATCGAGTTGAACAACTCGAGGAGCTCGTGCATACGTTGAAGAAAAATCAGGTGCCCTCATTTCCTTATTCTAATTTTTATGTGTGCTTTTAATTTATGGAAGTGAAAGAATTGAGTTCTTGGTTTTGGTGATCTACATGAGCTTATTTTGTTTAATTGTGCCTAAAATTCATATGCTTTTGAAATTGATGAAGGAATTATACTTGAATTATATTGTGATATGAAGTTCTATGTATACTTGTGAGATATTGCTTACCATGAAAAGTGCTCTATTACTTGTTAAAAACCCATGTGAGATTTTGAGCCACTGTTACGAACAAAAACAGTAAGAAAATAAACAATCAAACGGAAACACCGTTGGCCCAATCAAACGGAAAACACCATTTGCCCAAAAGCCTCCAGGCTCCTCAATTCAATAATAGTTTGATAAAAATACATAAACCCTAATCAACTCTTTAAATACTAAACGCTAAGCCCATAACTCTCTTAGGCCCACTAATTAGAATAATAATAAACAAGTGATAAAATAAATAAAACCCAGCCCTAAGTTGCACGCTGCTCCATATCAATTCTTTCCCCCTTAAAAACAACCTTGTCCCTAAGGTTGGAATAAGGAAACACTGCAACCATCTCCCGAGTTTGGATCAATTCGGGAAAACCATAGGACTTTGGCTTAAGGTTGGGTCATCCTTCAATACAACTGGGGTCCCCTTGGAATCAATTATCATTGTCATATTCCCCCAATTCATTTTGGCCTCTCGTAGAGTTGCCAGCCATGCCATTCCTAAAACCATATCCACTTTACCAAGTGGAAACACGTAGCAATCTGCCACTATGGTGCAATCCATTATAGTCAATACCAAACCATGACAAATGCCTTCTAATTCATGATGTTAGCCATCCCCTAGCTGCACTTCATGCCGGCTGGTTTCATCGGGTTTCAAATCCAAAAGTGTCACAAGTGAACTAGAAATAAAATTATGACTTGCCCCACTATCAATTAGAATAGTTATCGTATACCCTTGGAGTATGCCTCTCAAACGCATGATGCGCGGATCAGTGATACTCTCCATAGTGTACATCGGAAGGGCCTACTCTTCTTTCACATGTTTCGTATCCTTCTCGTGAGGGATCTCTATAGACTCAATTTGGTTAAGGTCAATGACCTTATCCTCCTCCACTAATAATACACTCAAGTGCTTCATTGTGCATTCATGCCTAGGACTATATGGCTTCTTGCAGTTGAACACAGTCCTCTAGCTTGCAGGTCAGCGAGTTCTTGCAGTGACAAATGGGCAAATTGAGACGAGGTTGTGGATTGCCTAGACATGAAAGGCTGTCTGCCTTGGCTTTTGTTATGTGGTTGTGGGGCTAAAAAGCTAGCAATTGAAGCTTGACTATTGAAATTGGAAAGCTGACCTGTTCCTATCCCTGTTGGAGTTCGATTATGAGGGTTTGCGTTAAAGGATTGATTGCTGCTCGGGCTTGATGTTCTTCCTCTCGCTTGGACAGCCAAATTCTCCTCAATGTCTTTTGCTAACTCCATTGTCGTTTTCAAGTCCACTGGTCGTAGGAGACGAAGGGAACTACGAATTGTATCCAGTAGCCCCTTCATAAAGTCCCCAAATAATGTTCGTCGCTGAGTCCCGGAACTTGACTTGCCAATTGTAAAAATACCGTGATATAATCATCCACCGTTCCTGTTTGCTTTACATCTAATAAACGTTCATAAGAACTTCCCTTGAAATGAGAATCTAAATGAATTATTAGGGCTTGTGAGAATTCCTCCAATGATAGATTTAGCCTCCTAGAGCGGATCCATGAAAACCAATATAAAGCTGCGTCTTCCATGGCCACCATTGCAGCAGAAACCTTCACCTCCGGGGTTGTTTGATGAAGTTCAAATTGTTGATTTACCCTTTCGAGCCAGCCAATGGGATCCGAGCCATCAAAGGAGGACAATGTTGGTGGAGTTGGTGCCCTGTGTTCGTCGTGCTGCAAAAACCCCGATCTTCTACTAGCGAACGTGCTGTCTTCTGCCATCTGCGGAATCGTCACTACACATTGCTCTAGTAGAGTTGCCTTGATTGATGTGGATAGGAGAGATAGAGCCTTAGCAATTTCTGTTAATTGTTGACTCATGATCGCCTGATCGTCCGTTAACTTCTTCAAATGCTCCTTAATCTCTTTCTGATTTACTTCCAGATCTTCAATCCTTTGTTCACTTCGTGTATTCGTCATCTTGGGGCGAGAGATTCGGCAGGTCAGACCTAATTATTATGAACAAAAATAGTAAGAAAATAAACAATCAAATGGAAACACTGTTTGCCTAATCAAATGGAAAACACCGTTTGCCTAAAAGCCTCCAGGCTTCTCAATTCAATAATAGTTTGATAAAAATACATAAACCCTAATCAACTCCTTAAAGGCTAACCCTTAAGCTCATAACTCTCTTAGGCCCACTAATTAGAATAATAATAAACAAGCAATAAAGTAAATAAAACCCAGTCCTAAGTCGCACGCTCCTCCATATCAGCCTCGTTGATCATGTACATAATCACATGATATTTTCTTTCTGGTAAGTATCGTTTTTGTGTGTATTCTAGAACGTGCCTCTTGTCTTACTTGAAACTACATGTGTGTTAGATGATGAGAAATGATCTAAGGCTATCCTTGAATTTATGAGTCACTTAGCCAAATAATTCCCAACCAAATGATGTTAATTTATTCGTAGTTAGACCCATTGAGTCTAAAAACCTCATTCTTTGGCAGCCTACGAGAAATAACCACTATGAACATCTGAATTTTTTGAGACTTGATTATCCTTCTAGAAGAGAATTAATGGCTTTTCAAAGTGCGTTGATGTAGTTTGTTAACAGTTTGGGAAGGAATGAAATTGATGTTGAAACAGTGATTGAGCTTGAAATTGCATCTAAGGAGAATCACGGAGTAGTGCTTGAATCTAGTACTCAATGGAATAAAACACCCTAGGGTAGTGCTTACATCTAGTACCCCATGGAGGATATGGGAGGTAGTGCCCGAAACTGATACCTCGAGAGAAAATAAAAAGAGAGAAGGAAGAAAAAAATGTTGTGCCTGAAGGTGAAGAAGGAATAAAAATTATCTGACATTGAAAAGAAAGAGAGGATGAAAGTTGAAGTGATCAATCAGCTTTAGTTCTCCAGTATTTGAGTCATATTGTCCATATATTTCCTACCTTAACCAAAGAGCCAACATTACATCCAAAAGAAAAGTCCTTTTTGATCACATTTTCGAATCATACTTTTAATAGTGGAGAGTTTGAGACTTTTGGCAAGCATATGATTACGCATGTACTTGAATTGAATCTGAGCGTAAACCCCATCACCCATAAGTGTACATCTTTTACACTTGAGTGCGAGTGATAAACACTTCCAGTGAAAACATGTGAATGGAGCATTTGAATTGGTGGTGATTGTCTTATCTAGTATGCTATGAATTGATTATTACATGTAATGAAAGTTGAATGACCTAAGTTGAGCAACGGGTAATTTTTATTACTCTCTCAAATTTCCCCGCTAATTTTCTTACTCTCTCTCTCTTTATTTTTATTTTGTTGCTTCGGGACGAGCAACGGGTAAGTTTGGGGGATTGATGAGAGTGGAAATAAGTGTGTTTGAGTATTCAATTTAACATCTTTTTTATGAGAATTATTATATATTAGCACAAGTGTCTTATATTCAATATATATGAGAAAAATGTGCATTTGAGGTGTTTTATTGTGGTTTAGGTGAAAAAAGGATCAAAAGTGCAAAATTGGAGAAAAGGTGTAACTTGTGCAAGAATGTTGAAAAATGCACGTCCAACTTATGTAATTTTCTGCATTAGTGTGGAGAACAAAACTAACAGAAGAGAGTGTCATTTTGGCATAAGAAACACCTTAATTGGAATCCAAACGAGAAAGTTATGATCAAAATGGTGACGCCGAGCAGGCTATGCCGAACAGAACGGTTGTGCCACTTTGCATTACTTGTTTCACATTCAATTGTTGGATTTTCTTTTAGTTCTTTATATTTATAGAAAGCTAAGGAAGAGAGGATCGCGTGAGCGCAAGAATCACTCAAATAAGAGCTCAGATGTGGAAGTTATAAGCGAAACGGTGAGACTGCGCAAGATTGTTTGACCTTAATGACATGTTCGACCATCCATGAAGGTCGAACCATGGTCAAACCAAATGCCTGAAGCTGCGTTATATCGCCGATGTTGATTCGATCATGATTTGACCAAGCCCATATGTCGAACCACCATACGGGATAGCTCCAGATCCACATTTTTACTTCCCGGGTGCGTGTATTTTCGTATTTTCCAAGTAAAAGCCCATCCATGGTCCATAAGGAGAGCTTACAAGTATAAAAGGGGATGTAGATCACACCAAGGAGAGACAACACAATCATCCTACACCCCACACGGTGGGATCACCCCCAACCATCATCCACATCCTTTTCTCCATCCATCTATCACTTTGAAGATTCGTCAGTGGAATCAAGAGGAGAACCAAGAGGAGGATTCAAGATGGAGAAGGACGCGACGATGCCCATATCTAGAGTTTTATTCGTTCCCTAATTTATCTTGTATTTTTCAGACATATGGTTAAGATCTATCCAACTCCCATGATTGTTCTTCATAACATCATGGGCTAGAACCTTTGGTAGATCTAGGATTTTTGAAGGTTTTTATGAATTAATTGAACTTTCATGTGTATACTCCATACAACACTACTTGTGGATTTATTTTATATAAGACTGCGTTTTAATTCATACTCGGAGTTATTTTGTGAATCATTAACTGTTATGTAGAGTCTGAATATATATCTTGGTTATTGATTGAGTGCGTTCACTACTGAGTATGATTCCATGTTATGATTCTAAGTGAGGGGACTTCGAAGCTTCATTAGAACTATCTTATATGAATACTTATTAATTGAATTGAATTAGGGTTAGTAGTACGATAAAGAGGTTAATTTTATAGTACCTATAAAGGGAGATCATATCGGGTTAGAGTACCAATTAGCCAGGGAAATAATTGATACTGATAGTACCTAGAAAGGGGGGTGAAATTATATCTCTTACTCCAAGGTTATTCACATGTGTTACACGCATATTTACTCGTGTCTATAGAGTAGATTTGCATGGTTTAGTGATGCGTCCATATTCCGTAGGGCAGAGTCGGACATTGATATACGAAAGAGAGATTAATGAGTGAAACTGGATTATCCTAGAGCTACATATTCTCCTACTTGATTCACTTTCGTATTTTCCTAGTTTCTTATTTATTTATTTTTTATTTAAATTAATTTTTTAGTAGTTGATAATTAAAATCCCAACTTTTATTGCCATTCGTCTTAATTAATTAGTAAATAATTAATTGATAATACGACGTCCTTTGGGGTTCGATATTTAACTTGGTCGCTTGCTTAAGCTACAATGATATTTTTTAATACTTGGGGATTAATTTTGGGTGCAAAGAAAACGCGCATCAACAATCAAAGCATAAGTTTCTTAGGCGTATTAAGTTTACTATAATTATTCCTTAACTCAAGCTAGGCATAATGATGCTTACCTTAACCAACTTGCATGGTAATAAAAAAATATGCAAAAAGTAATGTGAAAAAACAAAATGTGCAAAAAAAATAAATATATATATATGAAAAACAAAACGAGCAAAAAAAATTGTGTAAAACAAAATGTGCAAAAAAAAATGTACAAAACAAATTGTGCAAAACAAATTATGCAAAACAAAATGTGCAAACACATAGGGGTAATTATGATATATTATATTATAATTATGTAGCTGATAATAATAATATTTTATACTTATACCTTAGAGTAATAATGAATTATTTTATGTACCTATTAGTAATCACCCCGTAACATAACATATATACATAAACTTGATTACATGTATTTGTAGTTAATTTGTTAACATTATTGAATTAATTTGTTTAACTATGAATTACTTTATTTTTTTATTTAATTTAGATTTCAATTGTATTGTACTGTTGCATAATGCGAGAGCTACTTTATTATATTTTGATATTATTTTTATATATTTATGAATCTCATAATATATTGAATTAATAATGATTTTTCTAAAAAAAATTAATATCGAATTAAGGTCATATATGTAGGATAAAGTAGTTGGGATTTTACAGATAGGATAGGCCGGACATTAACTACTCACATTATTTTTTAAAATTGTGGGTAGTCGTTTACTCGCAGATTATCCACGTACCCGATGGTAGGGTTGTAAACGAATCAAATCGAAGCGAATAATACTGTATTTGAATATATTCTATTTAATATTCGAATTCGTTTATTATTTGAATTTTAAATTTGATTCGAATTCGATTCGCTTATATTATTCGAACTATTCGTAAGTATTCGAGTATTCGTATTCGAAAATTTTTTATTCTTATTAAATTAAAGATATCCTTCAAATTCGATTCAAATCCTTATATTCGAATTTGATTCAAAAAATTATATTCGGATTCGATTTGAAAATACTCCATATACACATATTTTTATTTTTTTAAGTGTAAGTTTATTTTCTAGCTTATTTCCAAATTTTAAAATTCTAATAAAATACATTTAAAAAATATGAGAATATGTAAAATAAAATAGTTATAAAACTAAGATTACTTCATTAATAAATAATTTTTCTCAAATAAAATTTATTAAAAAAAATTCAAAATATACTAAATTGATAGAGTAAAGTATTCATAGGATTAAAGATCAGTTTTATACATAAAATCACAACATCTTAAAAGCTTCAATCCAGAAACAGATCAGCGTCTTAAAGCTTCCATCCAGATCAGATAAACAAGTTAAAGCTTCCATCCAGAAACATATTAGCCGGGAAATCAGCTGGCACCTAGGCATATATCAATAAAATTAAAGGTCTCTTTAGATAATATAAATTGCTAAAATCATCATATCTCTACAAGTCTACAACTTTGTATATCTCATGGATTAGTTAAACACTCAACTAGACATTAACGCTTATAACTTAATGTTAATTCATGCATGTTAAACAACTTCTAATCTGTAAGATGGAAGCATTGTGTATATAAAGCACACCACTTATATTCATAGGTCCCCACTCTTCAAGTCAATTCATCGAACATGTAGTGCACACAGTATAATGCATTTCAAAACAAACCACAGAATGTTGAATCACCCAAGTAAATCATTCCCAACCCCGAAAAGGCACAGAAAAATACACCAAAAATTCAACCTATCTAAAGACGATAGATAAGAATTTTAGTTCGTTTCGTCAGTAAAATCATGCTGCGAATGGAAAATCCAATTAATCAAATTTATTAAGAAAACTATATACGGGTAAGAAAATTCACCTTAAATATGAGAAAAATGTGGTATGAATAAGGTTAAGCCCAAGTGTATTAAAAAAATTAGAATAACTGTGAAAAAACAGAGTATGCCCAAATATGAATTCTAATCATATGCTATACACAAGCAACACAACCATACATAACTGAAGAATCAGTACTGGACATCAATAAATTCATGTGGGCAAGAAAATCATTAGAAAACTTAGTAAATAAGGTTTCTAAACTGAATGATAGGCAGCAGCGAAACGGCAAAACGAGCAACCGTGAAAAGAGTAGTGGCGGTAGCGACACCAGCAATAATGGCAGCGACAACGATGGGTTTGGAGTTTAATTAGAGGATCGGCGGAGGAGAGTTCTAGAAAGAAATTCAAGGAGAAAGTCTATATTATGAAAAGAAAACTATATTAACAGTGAACCGAGAATTGAAAGGGGATAGAAGGATACCTAGCTCCAACTAGATGACGGCGGTATGGACGAAGACGATGATCCATGGGCTTTATATTTGAGAAAGAATAAGCAGCTATGGATGAAGACGGCGATTTGGGGTAGAAAAGAAAGAAAAGCCCTAACTTTTATTTATATTTTATTTATATAATAATTTAATTATATATATAATATATAATTAATATATTAATATTCGAATATATTCACGAATATTCAAATCGAATACTACATATCTCATATTCAATTCGAATATTATTCGAAGTAAAATTCGCATTCGAATTCGTATTCGAATTCAAAATTTTCGAATTCAAATATCAATAATCGAATTCGAATACCGAATCGAATAAAAAATATTTGATTCGTTCACAACCCTACCCGATGGACAATATTCGCGCCCTACTCGATGATACATTTAAGAGTAATAGGGTATGGTAAGGGTAGTAAAAATAGGGTTGAGGGTAATATGTGGATTAAGCATGCCCGTACCCTACCCTACCCGTTTACACCCCTAGCTATTCCCATCTTCTCTTTCCTCCCGCTCTGCTGCCAGCACGAACTCACCGCTAGCTCTTCTCCGATCATCGAACACCGCCATAACCAGGGCTTTTTTCAAGTCACAGACAGCAGCTTGAGATCTTTAGAGATCGGTCTCTACTGCGTCAGATCTGCCACCGCGCACGGCTGTCGCGTCTCGCAACTGGCTCTCCACCATACGACCACCCACCATCTGTAAAAAAATCTGTTGTCGGAGTTCGTCGAGACTGCCGGAACTGACACGCTGCTCACTGCCAATCTGCCACCACCGCACATGTTTTTTAGCACATGTTTGCTGATGTTTTGGGCTTATTTGGTGATTTGTAGAGAGATTTTTTTAATGTGATATGCATCTTTCTTTAATTAATTTCATTCTCTTAGTTGAAATTGGAAATTCATCAATTCTTGCTTCATGCTTGTGTTAAAGCAGAGCTTATCATGCTCTGGTTTGTTTGATTTTAAAACCTATTTGTTAATGTTTTATCATATTGGTGATATGTAGTTTGTTTTTGCCTATTAGGTACTCTTTCAAAATTTTAGAGTTCTGTTTTCGCATGTTTATGGAGAAGTCAAATGCTTCATGGTCATATTACACTGATGGTATATTGGTGTTTAACTTACTATCTGCAGTAGTAATATGAAAACAAAAACCTACTCTTGAAATCAAGGATTTTTCTAATGTCAAATACCAGAATGACAATATTGATCCTAAAATAAATCTAACACTATCTCTACAAGGGTAAACAATGTCTTTCATGGTAAGCGGTGACGGACCCAAGAATTTTGTCGAGGGGGCCCAAATATAAAACAAAGTATAACGTATTCCCTCCATCCTTTGTAGTTTAGCGCGAGTATGTGGGTACATGGATCAAGAAAAATATTTTACTTCTATAATATAGGGTATGTCATATGTAAATTATCAATTAACTTATATATATTCCACTAATTATAAGATGATGAAAAATAACAATTAAAGTGAGAAGAAAGGAGATAAATAGTGAAAAAAGGGTAAAAGAATCAGTTATTACAAATACTAAGATAAAAATAAAAACATTAAGAAATAAATTAAGATCATAAATAAATAAACTAAATCTGAAAAAAAATCAAACAAGAAGAAAGACAAAAAAATGAAATAATAAAGACAAATTCTCTTGTCAGGCGTTAGTTCTGTGAGACGATTTGTGAGACGTGTTAAAGTATGCATATTATATGATAAAGTATGCTTAACAAGTGTTAGAGTATGCTTTCTAAATTATGATGGATGATGAATTAAATTATGATTTTCGGGTATTATAATATGATTCATTATTGACATCAGTGTTTTCATAATCGGACCGGAGGTTGAACCGATGGATGCAGCGGTTTGAGGTTCAACCGGTCGGACCGGTTCAACCGAAAAATTGAATTTTATATATTTTCAATTATATTTTATAATATATTACAATCATTACAAAAATTTTTAATAACTAAAATTATTTTATAAAGAAAAAATTCAATTTATATAAAAATATAATTAGATAAAATATTTATAGTTAATAATTCATACTTTATACATATTTTTATATATTCTCTCAATACCATATTACATAATTTATACTCAAACTGCTATACATCTAATGCACCACTCTAGGAAAATCACATAATTTAATTCAAATTTTAAATATTATATTTTTAAATAAATAAAAATAAAAGTGAAATAATATAAAAATATAAAATATAAAAAGAAAAACAAAAAAATTAAAATAAGTTAAAAAACGGTTGGACCGGTTCAATCCGGTTCAACTCAAAAAATGATTTTGTAGGGGTTTTGGACCGGTTTGGAGGCTGGATCCCGGTTGAACCGGTCGATCCAACCGATTTTGAAAATCATTGATTGACATACTTTAACTACAAATAAACATATTTTACCTATAAAATAAACATACTTTAGTAATGGGTCGACCCGTCTCACATCCGTCCCACAAAAAACCCATCTCACAAGATAGTTTCTCAATAATAAAATATAGACATAATAATAAATTAAATAAACAAAAGAGATAAAAAGAAAATAAGAAAATAAAAAAATTAAAATTGAGAGAAAAAGGAAGGGTAATAAAAAGGAATTTGGAATTGAGTTAAGCCATACTCGAACTCACGACCTCAAATTGCCTTCCCATCACAATTCCACTTGACCACTTACTCATTTTGGTTAACATATATATAATAAATATTGCCTCCCTGACCCCAACGTGGGTCCGTCCCTGATGGTAAGAATCTCTGTTAATCATCGCCTGCACATTAGATGCTGCATCTCCCAAACATAGCTTCTCCAATGCATGAATGAAATTAACACTCACCATCAACAATATTAATTTTGCAAGGCAAATTGATCCCCAAGCTCATACATGTGAGTTTTAAATGAACTAGATATTTAAGACGTTTTATCTATAAATTATTTTTATTATTGTTATTTTTTTAATATATAAAGTTAGAATTAAATAATTAAATATCCCTGTAATTTCTTAAAATCCATAAAAAAAAATTTAATTCAAGGTAAAAGACATTAATATATTTTTCTCGAATATATGACATAATAATTCAACAAATGAACTAAAATAAGAGTTCCTTCATGGAATATAATAAGAGTACACAATTCTCAACCCCATATACATGATCTCTTATCATAATAAATAAAAAATCATGAATAAATAAAAGATACATTTAAAGTAATCATTTCTTTGTATGGACATAATTTTAGGTAACAATCTTTCCAAAATGGTGCTCTGTAATAGTTTTTCAGAGTGGAATTAAAAGATCAGCAAATCATAATACAAAAAGAAAAATATTCATTTCATACATCTTTATAAATTATTAATCAAACAAAAGTTCAAAATCGACTCCAATAATTGATCAGGTAAAAAGATCAAAACTTCAGAGTATGAGATATTTTTTTATCCCCATCAATCAACTTGATGAGATCCAATCCTCCACTTCAGCACAATTAGTCCATTACAACCTACATGTAGATGAAGATCTAGAACAATCATTTAAGGAATTAATTAACATAAATCAGCAAATAAGCACAAAAAAAGAAACACCTTCTATAAAAATAACACATTATCTACTTTTACGACTATTTTGCTCCTCCAAAGCCCTAAACCGCTCCTAATCAATACAACAATAAGCCACAAAGTTAGAAAAATCTTAATTTATGGGATATTTATAAGCCTTGCCACACATTAACAAAAATTTACACAAATTGCATGATATAGATAAAAATCGATAATGATCTGCCTACTTCATAAAATTTCCTCTAGATGACTTGATTTTTGTTTGAGCACATGACCTACCAATCATCCATTTTCCTAAATATATCAATATATAATTCTATTCGAAACATGCATGATAATTCCAGTGTGAAAATAGAATCACAAAGGCAATTAAATGGTGCTTATTTAGTATAAAATGGTGCCCCTTAATAGGCCAAATGGTTATTCAGTATAAAATATAGAAAACACTTAATCTTTAGATCGTTCAATAGCTTGGAAATGATTATTTTTCTCAAACATAGCTATTGCTTTAGTGCACTATCGTTGAATGGCATTAAACGTACAACCCATTAGCAAAACATACACACAACAAAAATATAGATTATTGAATCAAAGTAAATAGAACAATTGTCTTAAGAAGGCAAAAACAAACCTTCATCTCATAGATGATGTCAAATAATTAGATTCTTGAATTTATTAACTACCATTTTTTTTTTATGATGATTCATAAAAATCTTTCATGATTTTTAGATATTAATGTAGATACAAATGTAGAATAAAATTAATGTTGCTTGAAACATTTTCTTGAAATCTTGTTTCGCCTTTTTCTGTTAAAACGTCTCTCTTCATCTTTCTAGTTTATCTTCAATCCCCACAAACTGAAATACAGATCATGAACAATTCAATTAAATTTAAGTAAAATATAACAATAGTATTCATTCAAACAACTTCATTTAAGAGAACCTCATTGGAATTTTGAGTCTACTCTCCGCGAGATTTTAATGTACCATATCTTCGGTCAATTATTATCACTCTAATGGCTTGATTAAATTATTATATACATAGGTTTCCAGACTATCTGTCAGAAATGGTAAAAGAGCATTAAACCTGGTCTCAGGTCTGGACTCCGATCAGACCCCACATTTGTTATTTCCAAAGAATCTTTCAAAAAAATTTTGCATCGTAAAACAAAAGTTCATAAGAAGAGAGCACAAAGAAAAAACACAAACACACACATAGAGAGCATTGTTGCCTCCAACTTTACTCGTAGACTAAAAGCTCATGCTCTATCTTTTTCCCTTCTGGAGCATTATTGCCTCCAACTCCAGAACTTCCTCCGCTTCTATTGGGTTCCTACAGTTGAATGAACAATTCATGTTGAGCTAAATGTACATCAAGAATATGATCTTTTAAATTTAACCAAAAAAATGAAGATAGGACAGACTTAGAACCTAAGCCACCATAACTACCTCTGTTCCCACAAAAACTGTTTTAATAGAAGAGGGTACAGCTCCCATAGGTGCCTGCATATTTCACATTCGCATATCATTTAAAATTAATTATAGTATTCATAAAACAAACACACACTATATTATCTAATAAAATACACTCATCAAATGTACATATAAACAATACAAACAGTACCAAATCTGTTTGCTGCTTTACTACCCATCTTTCCATTATACTTATTGTAGTTTGATCCACTCCTTTTATAAATTGAATTGCGAAGTTTTAAACCGAACCATTTTTTAAAATGGGGATTTGATTGGAAGAAATCTCTATACATATTTGAATGTAGCGAAATGGATTATAAATCGCTAATTGTTGAGCATTAATCATGCAACTGATTAGTTGGTCTAGATTTTATGAAAGAAATGTACCAAAAACTTTTGCTAACTCATAAAAAATGCATAATAAAGTTATATCCAAAACTATAGCCATTTATCCTTAACTGAAGAAGTTTAATTCTAATTTCTTAACAAACAGAAAGTTTCATAGTAAGCGGTAAACGATAAAAGTATCGGAACTGAAGAAGTTTAATTCTCATTTTTTAACAAACGCAAAGTTTCATAGTAAGCGGTAAATGATAAAAGTATCGGATTAAACAAGAAGGAATGAAAGAGCCAAAGAAAAAAGGTACTCCAATCCAGTTCAATTAACGAAGGTTAGCATCATATGGAGAAATAAATAGCGAGTTAGCACCAATTAATTTGCGAAATTGCGATACCTTTTGCGATCAAATGAAGTGGCTGGAGCCGGGTTCACGTCAACGGTCATCGCCCCTTCCCCCACAATTGACTGTAAATTCCCAACTCAAAAGATCTCTACCGATCCTTCTTTTACTCTCTGTCACAGATTTTCTATGACCCAGTTGATCTTCACTGCTCTCTCTCCTTGCGAAAAATTCCCACTTCACAGCTTTCTACCTATACTTTCTCCATCGATTTGAATGGACCTCTATTTTTTTTCTGTTCAGTAGCTCCTACAATATGAATGGATATTCTGTTCACCAACATCATCATCAATCTTACCCTACTCCAATATTAAAAACACTACTCCTACTCCAAATACCTTGGGAAATGGCTGTTCACAGCTTTCTGCCCATACTTTTTCCATCTGTAATATCGCTCTTTCTCATGAAAGCAAATCTCGCTTTTTTCCCAGTTTTTACTTCTTGTTTTTCGACTTCAACCTAATACACCCACTCACCATTTCTTACATGGTGAAACAAAGAAACACTAATTTTTAAGGCAGGCATCAAATTCCATTGTTGGATAGATAGATCCCTCCCTAATTTCATTTTTTTTAATTAAAAAAAATTGTGCAGTACTGATGGATCATGCACAACTGAAGTACTATTAATTACTCCTTCAGTCCCATTAAACTTTTTCCCGTTTTCTGCTTCCTTGAGGGAAAAGCCCTTTGTAAATAGTCAATAGAAAGCCTTTGAATCGGATTTGAGTTCCGGTTCAGGGCTTGTGATATTTTTTTGGGCACGGAGATTAAGGAGCATAATATTTTAATGTAAAGTGAGAGAAATAATATTTAATGTGTAGTGGGTAGGTGTATTAGTAATGTGTGTGGAGTGTGTGTGGGCCAATGTGAATATGTTAATATTTTTTTTGTGGGTCTCATATGCTTTAAAAGGAATATAACAACTTCTATGAGACAACCCAAAAAGGAAAATGTCACAACTTTTGTGGGACGGAGGGAGTAATTAAGAAATGATCTTGACTTACTTTTTCTTGCTCTTCTCTTGATACATGAACTCTTCTCTTTATACTCTTCTCTTGATCTAGTTCCTGGAACTCTTCTCTTGATATTGTTTCTATTTTTCTTCAGTTGCACCACTACTTCTGATTTTGTGATCCTCATGATTTGCCTCCGTGGAAGATGAAAACAGAGAAGATGAATTGGGCGTATCCTTTGGTATTAGGGGGGATTGATATTCTGCAGAAAATCATCAAATTTGTTTTCTTACTCTTCCAAGATTCACTCTTTTGAAACTGACAATCGATGATTCAAGTATGAGGAATTCAAGGGGCTTGAAGAATTGAAAAGACCTTCAAATTCAAATTACGTTAACCTCATTAATCATTATTAGGATTACTGTCAATGAAGTAAAAAAGAGAAAGTAGCAAGGATAAAAAGAGGGATAAAATGTTTTACAATCACTTGGTACTTTTAATATACTAGACTAGATTTAAAAAACGTGTGTTGCTTGTACGTTATACTTTATATTATATTTTATAATAATTTATAATTTATTTATTTTTATTTAGTTTAACCACGATATATATTTTCTCTGTTTTGGATATCTCTTCACCTGTATGAGTTTATAGAGTTTTTATAATATGCACTTTTTTGAGATATATAATATACTCTCTCCATCCGCCGGAAAGGTATACATTTTGTTATTTTGAACATTCGCACCAAAAGTATATATTTCCTTTTTAAACATATGGGACCCACATTCATCACTAATATATTTAATATATGGGATCCACACACTCCACTAATACAACTATCTACTATAAATTAAATAATAATACTCCTTAATGCACGTGCAAAAAATAAATATATACTTTTGTAGCAGACGGAGGGAGCATTATGTAAGATTGTTAGTATGTAAGAATACTCCGTTCGTCCCACAAGGGGTGCATTTTACCATTTTCGTCAGTCCCAACACAAGAGATTCATTTCCCTTTTTAGTAAATGTGACGCACACAAAACCATTAATATATCTCCATGGGACTCACACACCATACTAATACACCTACCCACTACACATTAAAATATTATTTCTCTCACCTTAACTACCCATTAAATATTATATCTCTTAATCTACGTGCAAAAAAGTTTCGCTACTCTTGTGGTGGGACGGGGAGAGTAGTATTGTAGAAAATTCAAATAGAAAACATGAATTAGTACAAAGTATGATACTCCCTCCGTCTCATTTCAATGTTTACATTTATATTTTGCGCGTCTCATTTCAATATTTACGTTTTCCTTTTTGGAATATGGGACCCACCTAAAATAATTAATATATCATCCAACACTAATACACCACCCACTTTGCATTAATTATTATGTATTTCCACCTACTATCTATTAGAATATTATACTCCTTAATCAACGTGCAAAAAGCAAACGTAAACATTGAAACGAGACGGAGAGAGTATATGATTTTGGTATTCCTTCACATATATACTCCCCCCGTCCCTCACCAAGGGTGCATTTTGCTTTTTTGCATGTAGATTAAGGAATATTATTTTTAATGTATAGTGGGTAGTTGTATTAGTGAGAGTGTTGACCCCATGTTTTAATTATATTAGTGGGTGAGTGTGAGACTCATATGTATAAAAAAGGAAAGAGAACCCTTAGGATAAGACGATCAAAATGGAAAAAATAGACCCTTGATGCGGGACGGAGGGAGTATATAAAACTATAAGTTCATGAAAAACTGAAAATTAAGAAGATATAGCATTTATGTAGATGATGCATTAGTATTTTGGGTAATCTATAGAGAAATTGAATAAAGATGCTGGGTTATTTATTTTTTCTCTTTTTTTATACTTTAAATGATAAAATAATATTGATTGTGAAAACTAATAAACCTAAATAAAATTTGAAGATTAAATGTTCTAAAAATATATAGACTTGGAAAAATGTAATTGTATGATTAATAGTTATTTTTTAATCTAAATTATTTATGTTTAATTTATTTAATTGAGTTTTTAAAGATTATATAGAAGATTATGGAGTAGATAATTTCACTAACTTTGTAAACAACTTATTAAATTTGTAAGTGCAAGAAAATTATTGGAAACACTTTCTAAAATGACAATACTCTATAATTTAAATTTTCACAAGTACTAAATCTTCCTTGAAAATGCCTAGCGGTATAACCTTCTGCCCTCAATAAATATACACTTCTTGACCTATCCTCATTCCTCACATTAAAATTATTAAACTTATATACCATAATTTGCGATTTCCGGGAATTGGAGAATTGAGGATTGATAAATATAACTATGGGCATATACTCAATCCATGCAGCATTACAAAAAAACATACTATTAACTATCAACTACCAAAATCAAAGACGTCCTAGGGTTTCTCCTTGTTGGAGCCGTCATTAGTGCCTTGTCCTGAATCTAGAGCTCTTGGGTTTTTGTTTCTTCTTCTTTCCTTATTCTTCTAATCTTCTCTCTTTTCTCTTACTTTTCAGGCTTCATATTGATGTTGTGCATCTAGATGGTTGGTGAATAGAATATTTGAATTTCCTTATTCTCTAGTCTATTATTATATCTGCTGTCTCTCTGGCTATGATGGCTGATCCACTTGAACATTTGTATGCTAATCTCTCTCTCAGAGATGATGAGGAAACTGCTCTGATTGTTGAGGAAAGCATTGAATCTTCTTTCACTGGATCCTTCTGTTTTATTGGCAAGCTCCTTGCTCCCCGCCCAATTCCACTTTCAGAAATGGAGACTCTGTTTCGTAATCTTTGGAATCCAAAATATCCCTTACGCTGCAAATCTCTATCTGATAATGTTGTTCTCTTCTGCTTGGATAATGAAACGGATTACACTCGTATTCAAAGAGGATTCCCATGGCTATTTGATCGATATCTTTTTGTTCTCTCTCCAGTAGATCCGAAAGCTATCCCTGCAAAAATTGATCCGAAATTCTGCCATTTTTGGGGTCCGAATTCATGGCCTTCCTCTAGGCTTAATGAATCTAAATTTTGCAAGAATTGCAGGAAATCAAATTGGTCATTTTTCTGATGCTGTCTCTGATAAAGATGGTTGTTTCTTTGGGCGTTTTCTGAGGATACGGACTAATATTGATATTTCAAAACCTCTAAGAAGGATCCTCAAAGTCCACCATGGTGGAGTGGATATTCTCTGCCCTTTAAAATATGAACGGCTGCCTCTTTATTGTTACTTTTGTGGTTGCATTGGCCATGTGGATAAGGATTGTGATGCCAAACTCATAAATCCAAGCTCACACATGGCAGCTTTTCCTTTTGGCCCTTGGCTTCGTGCTTCATCTTCCAACCCTTTCAACTCTCAAGCCCAACATGTAAACCCTTCTCAAAACTCCAACACTAACAACAGCTACTCTGCCCCACCTCCCCAAAAATCCAACTCTAACTCTAGAAACTCTGCCCCACCTTCACATAATCCACCAACCTCTCCATCTCATCCTCCTAATCCTAATTGCACTCAATCTGTTGTCCCTACTCCTTGCTCCCCCATCACATACACTCTCCCCCTCATATGTATACTCCATGCTCACCTTCATCATCTACTTCTCTTGTTAAGGATCCATGTCTGCCATTGTCTGCTACAAATCTCCCACCCCCACCACAAAGTTTAATCCAAACTCTCATGCTACTAGCTCTGCTCATCCTCATATTCCCTCTGCTGACTCATCTTCATGCTCTCCTACTCACCATAGCCCCACTCCACAATCAAACCTCTGCTTCTCACACCCAAATTTGATTATCACCCCGAAGCCTAATCCTCAAAATACTCCTCCACTCCATACTACTCCCGCACTCCCTCCTCCTGACAACCTCTTACCATCCTCAACTCTTCTCAATAATCTATACTTGGTAAATGTTCCTATCTCTCATGCTTCCACTCCTCGAAAAACTCCTCGTAAGTTCACTCGCACTAAAGAAACTTTCATCTGCTCAGTGGACCCTACTCCTATGCATCTCACACCCCCAAAACGTCCTCTTATAAATGTTGATCTTTCCTTGGATGCTAATCCTTCTTCTTCAAAAAAACTAAAATTCATCTCACATGCCTCTCTTGATTCCCACATGACTGATCGTTCTTCCAACCTTCCCACGGCAGAGACTGGTGACCACAACCAGTCCTGCCAATCATTATGAATATTCTCAGCTGGAACTGTCGAGGGCTTGGGAACCCTCGAATAGTTCAAGAGCTCTGCGAAATAGTTCGTAAAAAGTCCCCCTCGGTACTCTTCATCTGTGAAACTAAATGTGACCCTCGAGTCGTTGATAGGATAAAGGAAAGGATTAATTTTTTTGGTGTGGCTGTATCCTTTACTGGGAATTCTGGAGGTCTTGCCCTTTTTTGGAATAAGAATGTTGTGTGTACGTGCAGCTTGGACCAGATTCCTCAGTCTCTCCACCCATCCTCATACTCCTTGGCTTTGCTTTGGTGATTTCAACGAGGTGCTTGTCTCTAATGAATTCGATAGCCATAACCCTCGGGCATCGTGGTAGACGAACGCCTTTCGTGAAGCCCTTGATCTTTGCGGTCTTTCTGATCTAGGCTACATAGGTAAGAAATACACATGGGAAAGACTATCAGTTCAATCTTTCACTCAACGAGCCCGTTTGGATCGATTTACATCAAATTCTCTTTGGAAAGAGATCTTCAACTGGTCAAAAATCTATCACATCCAGACATACTTTTCTGATCATGCCTGCATACAAATTCAGTTCAACACTTCCAATCTCCACCAAGCTAATTGGTGTGTTGGTCGGCCTTTTCGTTTTGAGGCCCTTTGGGTTCGAATGTTTGATTGTGAAATGATTATCCGGGATAACTGGAACAGTGATGTACAATCTCTCCCTGCTAAGCTAAGCAATTGTGCTGTTGGACTTCTCTTTTGGGGTAGCTCAGACTTCAAAAACTTAAAAAATGAAATAAAAGAAACTCGAGAGAAAATTACAGGTCTTAAGAATTCAGTCATCACTCCTGCCGTTAAGAATCAACTCACTGAACATTATTGTTGCCTGGATTTTCTCCTCGAGCAAGAAAGCGTCTTCTGGAAGCAACGAGCAAAACATCATTGGTACAAAGAAGGGGACAGAAACACTAGCTTCTTCCATTCTCATGCTAGTAAAAGGCGAGAGAATAACCACATATCTTCACTTTTAGATGAGAACAATGTTTTGAGACACAACAAGTAGGAACTTGAGCAGATCATTTTGAACTACTTTGGGGACATCTTTACCTCAACACAGCCGTCAGAATCAGATATTCTTCAGAATCTTAATCGACTTAGGAATAAGGTAAATCCAAGTCAATTCGCTGCCCTCCAGGAGTCTGTCACCGAGGATGAAGTCCGAAAAGCTCTCAAAACCATGCATCCGTTCAAATCTCCTGGCCCCGACGGTATGAGTCCTGTTTTCTTTCAAAAATTTTGGCATATTGTGGGAAATGATGTCTCCTATTTTGTTCTTAATTTCCTAAATGCTTCATCTTTTGACTCTAGTGTCAACAGTACTTTCATTGTCCTTATTCCAAAAATCAAGGATCCTAAGTCTGTTTCTCAATTTCACCCCATCAGCCTTTGCAACATCGTGTATAAACTTGCCTCCAAATGTTTAGCTAATCGTCTGAAGAATATCACCCCCTGTATCATTTCTGAATCCCAATTTGCTTTTATCCCTGGTAGGCTTATCACAGATAACATCTTAATTGCCTATGAAACTCACCACTTTATGAAATCTCGAGTCTGTGGTGACAATGCCTTGATGTCAATCAAATTGGACATGAGCAAAGCTTTTGATAGGATTGAGTGGAATTTCTTATGTGCTGTCCTTCGTGCCATGAACTTTCCTGCTTCTTTTGTTGACATTGTGCACTCTTGCATTTCTACTCCTACTTTCTCATTTATCCTTAATGGTTGTTCTTTTGGCTTATTCACCCCTCAACGTGGTATTAGACAAATAGATCTTTTTTTTCCTTATTTATTCATCATATGTGGGGAAGTTCTTTCTTGTATTTTGTAGGACCTCCATTCGTGCAACAAAATTCATGGTGTCAAGGTTGCTCGATCAGCATCTAGCATCTCACATCTTTTCTTTTAGATGACACTTTGCTCTTTGGCCATGCAACTATTGATGAGGCTAAAAATCTCAAAGCAGCCTTAAATATCTTTGAAAATATATCTGGGCAGCGAGTTAATTTTGATAAATCTGGAGTTGTCTTTAGCCCGAATGCTAGCCTTCCTCTTCGATCTTCAATCTCTGAGATCTTGGGGTTAAACCAAGTTGATTCACATGGGAAATATCTTGGTCTTCCATCTTCCATAGGCAAGAACAAATCTGAAATTTTCCAGGATATCAAAGATCGTATATGGAAGCGAATCTCAGGTTGGAATGAAAAACATCTCTCCAAAGCAGGAAAGGAGATTCTGATCAAATCTGTTATCCAAGCTATTCCAGCATACACTATATCTTGCTTCAGGTTTTCTGTTGGCGTATTACATGATATCAAATCTATGATCAGAGCATTTTGGTGGAACTCTCAAGAAAATGCCAAAAAAATTAATTGGGTGGCTTGGTCTAAAATGACTCTCGGAAAACAAGAAGGAGATATTGGATTTAGAGATTTGGATGCTTTTAACCTGGCCTTACTCTCCAAGCAAGGGTGGAGGTTGCTCAACTTCCCAATATCTTTACTTGCTCGTGTTCTTAAGGCAAAATATTTTTCAGATGTCTCTTTCCTTGATGTAAGTTTAGGAAATCGCCCTTCTTGTACTTGGAGAAGTATATTGGATGGTCGTACCCTCTTAAATTTGGGCTGCCGTAGACAAATCAATTCAGGGGTCAACACTCGTATTTTCTTAGACAGATGGCTTCTATCGAACCCAAGCTCATTGGTCTCCAGCTCTTCTGATATTTTGCCTCTTGATGCTTCTGTCTCGATAATTATTGATAGAGATCTTTACTCATGGAAAACTGACTTGATTTATGCAGCCTTCGATCTTGAAGTGGCATCCCTGATCTTATCCATCCCTATACGCCATTCTTTTGCTCCTGATCGTTGGATTTGGTTCTTCTCTAAATCTAGTCATTTCAGTGTTAAATCTGCATATCATGCATGCAAAGCCTCATCAATTGGCGTGCAACCTTCCTCAAGCAATGGCCCAAATCCAGTCTGGAAGCGAATTTGGCAGCTCAAAATTCCAACTCGTATTCTTTATTTTCTTTGGCGTTGCTGCAACAATACTTTCCCACTTGCTGAGAATCTTGAACGAAGGGGTGTATCCATCGACAATTGTTGTCAACTTTGTAATGCTCAGGATGGTACAACTTCTCACTTATTCTTTTCATGCCATTTCAGTAATCAAGTTTGGAATGCAACAAGTCTCCTCAACCTTGTCAACACTCATGCTCAACCTACAACCCATTTATGGTTCCAGGATATAATGCTCACTAGCGACAAAAGTGTGGTTGAATACTTTGGTGTCCTTGCCTATTTCATTTGGTTTTACAGGAATAAGAAACTCTTTGAGAGATCACTCCAAGACCCTCGATCTCTCATCCACGCTGCGTCACACATGCTTATGGAATTTTGAAGTGCACACATTTGGCCTGAACGTGCCTCTCAAGCACTTTTGGAGCCACCTTGGACCCCTCCCTCCAAAATAGGATTTCGGATTTCCTTTGACGGTGCTATCTCAAATCATCTTTCTTGTGCTGCTTGTGGAGTGTTTGTGGCTGATGAAGTAGGCAAGTTTATCTATGGCCTTAGCAAGAAATTTGTTGGTATTCAAGATCCAGAGGTAGCTGAATTTCTTGCTTTGCGTGAGAGCCTTCTTGTTGTGAACTCCATGGGTCTTTCTCCTTGCACTATCCTAGGTGATGCAGAAAATGTTATTCTCGCTTCTTTGGCCAAATCTGATTGCACGACATTAAGTACACCAATCCTGGAGGATGTTCAAAATCTCATGGGTGACCTACTTTCTTCGCAACTGCTTTGGATTAATCGTACTGATAATCTTACTGCGCATGAGCTTGCTTTTTTTGCTAAACATTCCTCTTCTAACTCTAGTTCTTGGTCGTCCCCTCCGGACTTCTTATTGTCAATCAGTGCTGGCTGATTCTAGCTTTTTAATTTTATTCTCCTTTCTGTAAAAAAAACATACTATTAATTAAATGAGAAATGTTGCTTCAGACTTTATAGCCACATATAGAAAGTAGAAACATAGGGACCAAGAGAGAAAAGTCTACATTGAATTCCAAATCTTGTAATTAGCACCTAAATCAATAGCCAAAAGAAGAACTTCTAGATTCTCATGCTCATGCTCACCACCATTGCACTCACCGCCTTTCCCTGCATCACTAAATTCAATTTAATTTTCATGAAAAAATTTAATATAACATTTCTGGAAACCCTTTTGATTTCACTTTTAGCTGATTATGATACTCAACCGACATCCAGAAGTTTCCATAGATAGTTATTAAAAGCTTGAATTGGTTCTTGAGATAGAGCTTTTTAACATATAATACAGTTCCATAGCCCTGTAGTTAAATGTTGTTGACACTACGTATCCATTTAGGTGCAAGAAGTTGCAAAGCCCACTCCACTTCTTTTCTGGATGAGTGCATTGAATAACATACATGAGAAACACCATAAAGATCTTTGATAGCTTGATCAACTGTTTCTTTTCTTAATTCTTGAACATCTGAAACTCCTTCATTGCAAACACCATAAATAAGCGGGTGAATATATCCTGCAAGTGCAAAGAATTAACTTTAATTGAAATGATAGTCATTTGATTACTTTGATTTCAATAACATTAGACAAATTAACCTTGATAAATCGATTGAATCCAAAATTAGTCCATTTCTCATTTTCTAAGTTAATAAGGATGGAATAATCAATAGCATGGTTCCTATTGAACTCAAGTTGGAGTCCTTAGCAGTTGATCTAACAATAGTACTCATATTTACATGCTAGCATTAATATTCGAGTAGACAAAATAAGCTCTTCTGCCAGTTCCTTTCGGATCATTACGCATTTCTATTTTACGGACTAAACCTCTAGGGTAGTTGCAAACAGAGTTATGTATTAAAAATTACAAACAATCCTTTAGTGAAATGCTTCAATAAATGTCATCTAGTGTGTTGATAAAATATACTTACCAACCCACCCAGGATGCTTATGTACAATTACTGCAAATGCATTCATTTGTTCTAAAATGACGAAGTACTTCATCGATGAGTGATTGGCAAAAAAACCTGCACATTCTACTTAAAGAACAATTAAATGGTCATGTAAACAAGTTCATGTTTAAAAAAGAAAGACATTTTATTGTTTAAAGCTAGTGTAAACAAAACACCATGCATTAGTCAGTAATTCAGGGATGGCTCACTTCAAAAATTATATTCTAGTACCTGATTAAAATCTCTAGTGGGGTAGATCAACACAACCAAATAGACTATATATCCCTATTGTCATTTGATGTTAAGGACCAGAAATAGCAACCAGCTTCAATAGTGCATTCAAAAGATGAAACAAATGCACTTAAAAACAATAGAATTAAGATAGATGAACATAATCAATAATTAACGTACGATCAACAAAATCAAGAATAATTATAAATCAAACCAATTATTAATCCAGCATTAACCAACAGAAGATATGAATGCAGCATCTAATTAAGATTCCAGTCGTAACAATCTTTAAGTTGCAAATTATTTGATAAGTGGAGATATCAACATATGTCAATATAGCAAATTGCACATTATTAAGGATAAGGTATATCATTGATGGTATTAGAAATAATCGAACATAGCTTCACTCAGTTGTCATTATAGGAATAGGTGACCTCTTGCATTCTCTCCAAAGTAGCAAACTGGACACTATAAGCTGCTCTTCACCCAAAAAAATTATCAATACCCATATAGTGGTAGTATGCGATTACAAATATTAAATTAATATTTAAAACACCCATGATTTTTGGGGGAATTTTTGTATTCATATTTCTAAGTCTATATGTATAATAAAGTGAAGTACTTCCCAACCAAAACGTCCGAATTAAACATCCAAAATAATTAAAAAATGATTGTGTTCATCAAAAGAGAGGAGAGAGATCTTGATTTCAATAAAAAGAGCTACCTTCAAATGAACACAATGCTCAGAAAATGGATTCAGAAAAAATAAAAAAATTAATAAAAGTGAATACAAAGTAAACCTAACCGAACTAAACATGGGAGTGTTACCTTAATAATTTCAGCAAGAATAACTTTATAAATCAACAATAAACTTTTCAACATAAAACTAAACTAATTCAGTAGAATAATCTAGCCAATTAAACTCTTGCCCATATAAGTCCAGCCAATTTGTTCCGAAAAATGGTGTTGTATATTGCAACCAACAAGGTTAATTTAAGTGGTTAAGAATATCTGGTAATTTTAAAAAGATGAAAGGTGTGTAATGCAATGCAATCCATTGATGTTTTGCAGAAAGTGACATTGTACAAGAAGTTATATGTGATCTACATCTTCTTCTTTGCCCGAAAGCTCATAGCCCACATGTTCACTTTCTTCTTTTACTATGTTGTTATCCCGCTCAAGATTCTTTTCCGTGGGATGCCATCTACATTCCCTACATCATAACAGCCCTTAACTCCATCGGAACTTCAAGGTACGCCTCATCTTCTTCTTCTTCACTCTCAACTACCCTCCTCTCTCCCCCTACACCGACCACCACCCACTTCCTCTCCTCTGCCTTCTATGGCACCGGTGCTGCCTGGGAGAAGAAGGTCTGCCACTCCTCCACTTGTCGCCCCTCTGTAGTACATTTACAAGGAATTTCTCGCTATCATCGTCAATATCTGTGAGGAGGTGCCCATCCCGCTGCAAATCAATACTGTCTACTCTACCACCGCACCGCGTTGCAGTCACTGCTGGAATCCACCGTTGTTTGCGGCTGACAAAAATCCGTCAAGAGAGAGATGATTGAAGGAGAAAATCCACCGCCCAGCCGCACCGCAGTCGCAGAATTCAGTCTTCCTCATCTGAGAAGGGAAGAGAGAAAGCCTCTTGTGGTTAAGATATGATTGGAGGAGGATATGACAGATGTTCCCATTACAAATGGATTTGACCCAATGTACGTATCCACTTATTGAAGTTGACCCGAATTTTAAATCTGGACCCAATTTTCAATTAATAACATCCGATTCCATCATGTTAAATGCAAAACACAACACACAAATTGATAAAAATCTACAAATTAAATGCATGTAGAAATTAAATATAAACATTTAGTTTTATAAAACAATTGGGATGAAATCATGTTTTCTTCTCTTTTCCTTCCAAGGGTGACTTAAACCAAGGTATCCAAACCGACGTCGTTTTCTGGTACTTCCTATACACCTCGGCTCTGTACTCCTGCTTCAACATGTGTTCCTCCACAAGCTTAGTCACATATGCCAACACCATCGTGTTGGTCAACGACCCGGCGGAGCACCACCACCCGCCGCCCAAGTTCCATGCAAACACCACCAAGCCCCACCACCACAACTGCTCGCCGAAGTAGTTGGGGTGGCGCGAGTGCCCCCACAACACGCCGTCTTCCAGAACCGGCACTGGCGGCTGCCCCGCCTGTTTCAGCTGCTCGTTTCTGACTGCGAAGTTGTGAAGCTGTGTGTCGGAGAAGTATGCGATGGTAACTCCGGCGAAGCAGAGGAAGGCGGCGATGGCGTCCCACGCGTTGAGTTGCTTGTCTTTGGAGTGGATGATGTAGAAAGGAAAGCATACTCCCATCAGAAAAACCTAGTGCAGCATAAAAACAGAGGTCATCCAACAAGGAATTAGCGTTTTTTGTCCCCGCATACTTTAAGAAATAGTTCCCATACTTTCTCTTTCTAGTCAGGATATAATTCTTGCAAAATTAATTCCACAAGTTTATAAAATTACAAATTTAATCCACAAGAATATTTTCTATGTACACAGTCCCAATGCAATATTTTTTGTTATGTTTTTTTATAAATAAATTGAAATTGATGGGATCGAGAGTGTAAAGAAAAAAATCAATTGGGACAAAATTTGTAATTTTATAAACTTATGGAATCAAGTGTGAAAAAAAATCTTTTGGACTAAAAAAGAAATCAGTATTTAGATCATTTTGCATAGTTCTTAATTACTTGGTGCTCGACTCGAGATTGTTCGACAAAGACTCGTTTGAGCTCAATAGATTAAGATATCAATCAAACTTAAACAAACTTTTGTGATCGATAAAATTTAAAGCTAGCTTGACTTGAAATTGAGTCAAGAAAATAATTAAAAAAGCACTCCCTCCGTTTCGGAGTAATGGTTACATTTGCTTTTTGAACGAGATTAAGAATAGTATAATATATTAACGTGTAGTAAGGTGAGATAAATAATATTTTATTTTAATGTATAGAGGGTATGTGTGTATTAGTGAGATGTGTACGCAAATGGAAAGAGAAGTGGAGTAATTTATTTGTCATGGTACCTTTTGTTAGGAATATACTTGTATATAATATGCTTCATGTGTCCCACATAGATTGTGCACGACTTTCCAACACCTTGCAATTGTATATATATTGTACCTTGTAGCTATATTTTAAACCAATCAAATATATTTTCTCTATATGGTATCAAGAGAGCCTATGGGCTAAGTGCTCTAAGATCCTAAAACCCACCTACTGATCACCGCAACTCTTCATTCCTTTTCCGGCTTAGCCGCTGCTACTCTTGCCATTCAAAAATGTCTTCCTCCAGCGAATCCTCGTCCGACTTGGTCGCATTCAATATCTCCTCCCAAGCTCCGTTGAAATTGATGTCCATCAACTACGTCGCCTGGAGTTTCTAAATCCGGACTCTTCTTTCCTGATACAATCTGTTCCGCTTCGTCGATGGACAACATCCTTGTCCGGCTGCCACCATCCAAGATGGAAATACTACCAAATCGAATCCGACTTACATGCAGTGGGTCAGACAAGATCAATTAATTCTTAGTGCTTTAATTGGTTCGATTGATCCGACGCTCATTACCTTCATTGCGTCCACCACTAATTCTGTAACAGTCTGGTCAACACTTGCCTCCATTTATGGAAAATCCTCAAGAGGTCGCATTCTTGCCTTGAAAAACTGAATTCCACAATCCTATTAAAGGTAACAAATCAATCACTGAGTTCATATTGGAAATTAAAGGCACTGTCGATGAGCTTTCCCTTCTTGGTGTCACAACTGATCCCGAAGATGTGGTACTCAAAGTCCTAAATGGTTTGGATGAATCATACAAAGAGATGGGATTGGTTATTCAGGCGCGTGAGACGCCTGTTTTTTTCGATGAACTGCATGAGAAACTCTTAAGTACAGAGGCTCAATTGACTCACCGCATCTCCGTTGTTCAGGACACTCCCACCATTGCGTTCACTGTCTCCCGTCGGAATTCCAGCGCTCTACTCAGATCTGGACAGCGATCGATCTCCGGGAATCACTCCCGCTTCTCTGGTCGGCATTCGCACCAGGCTTATTCTCCTGCCACATCGCGCCCTGGCGGCTATCAGGGCCGCTGCCAATACTATGGGATTGTTGGGCATTCTGCCCGGCGGTGCCCCGACATACCCACAATAGCTCCTTCACCGAACACTCAACCAGGCCAAGCACCGGTGTATGCGTCTCCCTCGGCTCATTCTGCAGTGACTGTACCATTCTCTTCTGGCTGGGTATTGGACTTAGGGGCTACGCATCACGTCACGGCTGACCTTGCTAACTTATCCTTGCACATGCCTTATGAGGGTGGTTCCGACAGCCTTATAGTCGGTGATGGTACATCATTACCCATCACTCATATTGGTCATCTTTCTCTTTCATCCTCTTCTAATCTTAAATTTCATAATACCCTTGTTGTTCCCTTCATGTCAAAAAAATTACTGTCTGTTTCTCAACTTTGCCAACAAAATAATGTTGTCGTTGCTTTCTTACCTTTTCTCTTTTTGGTGATGGATCGATAGTCCGGGGACGTCCTCCTGCAGGGTCCACGCATTAATGGTCTGTATATCTGGCCGTCTGCTTCTCCACCATCAGCCTATATATCCATTCGTCACTCTACATCCCTGTGGCATGCCCGATTATGTCACCCTTCCACAAAAATACTTCAGTTTGCTTTATCTAGTAATAATTTGCCCAGTTCTAGTTCCTTTGAATATAGTTGTGACTCGTGTAAATGCATTAAAAGTCATAAACTACCATTTGCTGATTCTACATTACACTCTTCTAAACCTTTGGAATTGATTTACTCTGATGTATGGACATCACCTTTATATTCCTTGGATGGTTATAAATATTATGTTGTGTTTGTTGATCATTTCACTAGATACATCTGGGTTTATCCTCTTAAAAGAAAGTCTCATATGCTCTCGACATTTGTTGCTTAAATCCCTTGTTGAAAAGCACCTTAGTCACCGCATATCTACACTTTACTCTGACAATGGTGGTGAGTATATTGCCTTGCGTTCTTTTCTCACGACCCATGGCATCTCACACCTCACTACCCCTCCTCACACTCCCGAACATAATGGTGTCTCCGAACGTCGACATCTCGCCATATAGTTGATACCGCCCTTGCTCTTCTCCATAATGCCTCCATACCCCTTCAGTATTGGCCCTATGCTGTCTCTGCAGCTGCTTATATTATCAATCAACTACCCAAAGCTCACCTCAACATGATCTCCTCTTATGAAAAACTTTTCCGCAAGGTGCCAAATCTCTCCAAATTTTGTGTCTTTGGGTGTCAATGCTACCCATGGCTCCGTCCATATTCTCCTCATAAACTTGCTCCTCGATCTACACCATGTGTATTTGTAGGATACTCCCAAACCCAAAGTGCTTATCTCTGCCTAGATTGCACCACCAACCGAGTCTACACCTCCCGTCATGTTGAATTTGTGAAACATGTCTTCCCTTCCCCACTAATCACTCTCCTTCACCTGCCATGCAAAACTCTACCCCACCAAACCCTCACACTGATATTCCATCACCATCATCAATTCCTAATACCCATTTCACTCCGCTTACCACTCCACCGGAGCAGATTCTGCCAGCATCACCATCAGCAATGCCGCCGGCTCCACAGGATGACTCCATGCCTGATCCTTCACCACTGTCACCTCCTCGACATTCCATGACCTCTCGTTCCAAGAATAATATCACCAAGCCCAATCCCAGGTACTGCTACACTTCCTCTATTTTTACTGATGTTGAACCAAGCTCTGTTTCACAAGCCTTATCCAGCTCCTCCTGGCGTGATGCAATGTCCTCTGAGTTCAATGCCTTGCTACGAAATGGGACATGGTCTCTTATTCCGGTCACTACTTCTCAAAATGTCATTGGTTGCAAATGGGTGTTTCTCATCAAGTGAAAACCGGATGCGTCTGTTGATCGCTATAAAGCAAGGATTGTTGCGAAAGGATTTCATCAGCGTCCTGATGTTGACTTCTCTGAAACTTTTAGCCCAGTCGTGAAGCCTACAACAATTCGAATCGTTCTTAGTATTACAATGGCTCGACAGTGGCCTCTTCGACAGTTTGATGTGAATAATGCCTTCCTTCATGGATCTCTTTCAGAAGAAGTTTACATGACCCAGCCTCCCGGCTTTATTGACCTAGATAGACCTCATCATGCTTGCCAGTTACATAAATCCATTTATGGCTTGAAGTAGGCTCCACTCACCTGGTATAATGCTCTTCGATAGTTTCTCATTTCCTTTGGGTTTACCTGCACTAAATCCGATGAATCTCTCTTTGTCTATTGTCGGGGTAACATTCTTGCTTATTTTTTGGTTTATGTGGATGATTTAGTTCTTACTGGAAATGATGATACCTTTCTCAGCAATTTTGAAACTGCTCTAGCCACTCACTTTTCTGTCAAGTCTCTTAGGTCACTTTCCTATTTTCTGGGCATTGAGGTGCATCACACCCGTGAAGGTTGTTATCTTTCACAACATAAGTATATCGCAAACCTCTTGTCTCGGTTAAACATGTTAACTGCAAAACCTGTTACCACTCCACTTGCTCCAGGTGCTAAGTTCTCCATACATGATGGGACTGGTCCTCATGATGTTTCTATCTACCGACAGGTTCTGGGCAGTCTTCAATATCTTCTTCTCACTCGCCCGGATATTGCCTATGCTGTTAACAAATTATCTCAATTTATGCATTCGCCAACTGTCACTCATTGGGGGACTGTTAAGCGTCTTCTTCGCTACCTTAACGGTACCAGACAATGTACTCTATTTCTTCGTCATAATTAGCCGCTCACTTTACATTGCTTTACGGATGCTGATTGGGCCGGTGACTTAGATAACCGCTCATCCACTGATGCTTATGTTGTGTTTCTTGGCTCCAACCCTGTGTCCTTGCGCTCTCGCAAGCAGCGCACGATTGCTCGCTCCTCCACTGAAGCTGAATATCGGTCAATTGCCTCGGCTGCCTCTGAAGTTCAATGGATCCGATCTCTCCTATCTGAACTCTGTGTTCATATTCAACCTTCTACCCCTGTCATTTATTGTGATAATGTTGGTGCTACTTATGTGTGTTCTAACCCAGTGTTCCACTCACGAATGAAACACATCACCATCGACTATCACTTTGTTCGGGATCTTGTTAAGACTGATCAGTTGCGCGTCTCTCATGTTTCTACTAATGATCAGCTTACCGATGCTCTCACCAAACTATTGTCTGGTCCCCGTCTCTTGCTGCTTATGTCCAACATTGGCGTTGTCATCCGACCGCCATCTTGAGGGGGCATGTTAGGAATATACTTGTATATAATTTGCTTCATGTGTCCCACATAGATTGTGCACTACTTTCCCACACCTTGCAATTGTATATATATTGTACCTTGTAGCTATATTTTAAATCAATCAAATATATTTTCTCTATACCTTTTACCAAAAAGCAAAACGTAATTATTGAAGTGAGACACCCAAAATGAAAATGCATAATTGTTATTGTGGGACGAAACGAGTATACAATATTGTTAAACTACGCAAGCTCGACTCATATTTGACTTATTAAAGTTCGTTCAAGCTCTATTGTAATACTTTGTCAAACAAGCTCAAACTCATATTTTGAAAGTTAATAATATTCATATAAATTTAGACAATCTTACAATAGATTTGACTCGGACTCATTTATACCCTAATAGTTTGGGCTTAAATAAGTAATTAACCTGCTGAGAAAGGTAGACGGCGAAGAAGGAGATCCACCACCAGCTGTGGCCGTACTGTCGACGCATGTCGTGTAACCTCCAGTCTTCGCGAGCGCCCCACTGCCACCTCTCACGGCGGAAGTAGCTGTGATTGAGGCGGAGGAACCAAACCCAGGTGAGAAAAATGACGATAGTGGATCTCCAAACGTTGAATTCCGAGGAGGGGTGATTTTTGAAGAAATGAACCAGCAACACAGGTATCACCGTCCAGTACAAGTCCATCAACTGAGATGAGATGAAACAACCAATTCACACTTAACCAATTCCATTCTTCAATATTATTTGTGAATTTGGTCATCTAATTCGCTTCTTATTAGTGCGCAGTCCACTAAGTTTGTAAATTGCTATATTCCAACACCTTTACATTTAAATTCTTTCATTTAGGTCCTTTTTCCCACATGAATTTTAATCAAAATTTGAAAATTAAATTAATTGTATTTTCAATTTTGAAAGTCACATCATAAAGAGAAGATTAACATGACAAAAAAATTGAAAGTCTAATCCCTTCGTTATAATATCAATATTTGAACATTCCCTTTGGAAACAAATAGAGAGAGTTATAAGGAGATTTGAAGAAATAAGGATATATGGAGACTTGTTGAACTCACTATTAATTATATTAACAATTAATTTGTCATATAAAAAAATACCAATATTTTGAATGTGACCCAATCATTATCAATTTAATTATCATATCCTATAATTTAAAAAAAAAAATATAACCACTCAATTTATGTGATGACAAATTCTCTTACTTGCATTTAAAAACGTATATACTAATCAATAAAAATACATACTCTAGTAAATAAAAACTTATACAATTTATAATTAATAATTTTTTTATTAATTTTTTTTAATTAAAAATTGAATGTGGAAAAGTTTCACAATTATTTAGAAACAAATACACACCGCACCATATCAACTCCTATGTGATAGTGCAGCTGTGCAAGTGGTAAGTGGTAAGGTGATAGAAAAGAAATTCAATTGGAAGAATATACAAACCCAATGGCTGGATTGGAGGAGGCCCAAAATCCAGAAAAGAAGGTTGACATTGAGGAAGAAGAGGAGGTTGGCTAGGAGAAGAGGGTGGTGGTAGCACCAAGACCAGAGAGGAGAGAGAGTGTGCGGTGGTGCGGCGGCGGAGCAGTGGCGGAGGAAGGAGAGATAGAAGAATATAGAAGGGAGAGGAGAGAGAAATGCTAGCAGTGCATTGCACAGGTTCTTCATCAAGACATGAAACTCCCCAACCTATTACCCTATTCTTATAGCCCCATTTCCTTCCTTTGATTGAAAGTAATTAATCTATAGAGCGTGCGTGCAATAAAAAAGGTTAAGGGAAAGAAGAAAAAGGTTGGATTAGGGGTGGACCACAGAATCAATTAACGGTGTGGTTAGTGGGATAATGATTACAGTTAGCGATAATTAATTCCCTGATCCATGCTTGGATTAATGATGATCTCCACTTCACACCCGTATCTCCTTTCTTCCCCACTCAATATCCGCCTTTTTGTCGCCGGAGAATATTTCTTCGGCCGTCTTCGGTGGCGCCATCATTAAATTTAAATTATGTCATCAATTATATCTTGCTTTTTTGGGTGTGGACCCAGGTTTGCTACACTTTATAACGTGAATTGATGAAAATATTACTCTCCCAATCTCAAAAACAACTTTGGATTGTGAGACGAGTGACCTTATGGTTTAAAGATTGTTGTTGTATATAGGTAAAATATCAAACTATCTATAAAATAAAGAGTTGATATCCTGTTTACCGGATCCAAACTTTTATATATATATATATATATATATATATATATATATATATATATATATATATATATATATATATATATATATATATATTTTTTTTTTTAATAGTTGTATAATCCCTTTATCCCCCCAAAGTATTTCAAACTTTTCTTTTTTATTTGTTTCTCAAAGTATTTCACACTTCACTTTTACTAAAATTGATAAAAAATAAATTATTATAATATTTAATTTTTACACACATTCCAATATATTACTCACTTTTTCACATCTTCCAATAACTTTACATACTTTTTTTTTATTAAATTAACTAAAATATATATTCTCTCTTTTAATTTATACATTAAAAAATAAAATTTTCTTAATCTCCGCTCACACCAATACATGAAATATTTTACGGGATGAAGGGAGTAGTCTTTTTACGTTCAAAATTTTATCAAAAAAATTATTTACAGAAAATTCGCTAACAAAATATATATTCCCTCCGGTGTTAAGGTTTTACGTTTTCATTTTGGGTTGTCTCAAGTTAAGGTTTACATTTTTTTTGTCATGTTGGCCGCACAAAGCAATTAATTATTTCATATAGGGCCCACACACAATACTAATACGACTACCCACTTACATTAAATATTATTTCTCTCACCCCATTACACATTAAAATATTATATCTCTTAATCTCGGTGCAAAAATAAACGTCAACGTTAACATGGGATGAAGGGAGTATATTTTTATTCATTGGTGTAGTATGTTTTATTTATAATTGTAAAAGTGATGCACAGTGCACCAGATAATTTACCAAAAATAAATTACTAATTTTTATTTTCTCAAAACTCCAAATTTACAATAGCAATGAATTTCGTTAAATAAATAAAGGCACTCTGATTTAGCAAATTAGATCATATATTCCACAATAGCATTTCATCTCCTATTCCGCAAATTAAATGCTTGCCACGTATTATAATCAATGCTCAAATTTCAACACATGCCATTTGTAGGGTATAGACTTTTATATTGTGAAATACCAATGAAACACCTGGAATAGGAAATTCAACTTGCTTTTTCTAGGATGGATTATGAATTCTAGATATTTCGTGAGACGATTCCTCTTCATTCATTTTTAAAAAAATAATAATGATAATGAATTAAGCCTCATTTTTTTAACATGCTAATAAAAAAACAAAGGTTCAAGTTAATTAACATTTTTACTGTTATTCTTTTGGGGTAAATGCAGAATTGGTCCCGTTGAAGAAGGTCACTAGCAGAAATGGTCCCGAAGCTTGCAATTTTGGTCCCGTTGAAGTTTTTCTTAAAATATTCCGTTAAATTAACAAAATATTCTGGTCTGTTAGCGGGACAAAAAATGTAAATTTGCAATACTGACCCCAAATTGTGCAAAATTAGTCCCAATTCAAAATTTATATTATACCTAACTTCTGCCAGATTTATCTCTACCTTCTGCATTTCCAAAATGGTATCAGAGCCCTAAGTTTATTTATTTATGAATGAAAAATTTTATTATAAACTTATATCACTTAACGAGAGGAGAGTTTCAAAGATATATTGATCTGAACGAAAGTTCGATATCCGAGAGTAACATGACTATTAACCCTGTTCAAAGCTGGAGCAACTGGGACTTCTGGCCTGTTGGATATGATGAAACAAGTAGCTCTATACAGCAGTATTATAATGTGTTGTATAGACAATATGCAGAAAAGGAATACGAGTATGCTGAGCGATTCTGGAATAGTCTCGATCAAAGATGGAAACTGACGGATGCCCGTGCTAACCACACCAAAGAGAAACATCTTGAGGAAGGCCGCCAGATGGAGATAAGATACTCAAAGGAAATATCAAGAAATATAGTGAAACTCCGAAGTTTCACCGAGATACATGGACGTTTTTCCAAAGACGAACAATGGAGAAGACGACCAAACCAAGGTCCAAGAGAGATCTGGAAGCCCTGTCACTTTTCACGGTGGTCATGATGACCGAGTGGAAAGAGATCGAAGCAGATAACTCTAAGATGAACCAAGATCTTAGAGAGTTACAGAAGACGGTGAAATTCTTCTGAGAATATTGCCAAAACATGTCCAAGACAATATTTGAGATTAGCCTCAAGATGGATAAGGTGGAGATGTTGCAGAACAAACAACTAGACCATATCAAGAAGCTGATAAAGCAAGTAGAGTTCCTAGAAACCATGGTGACGGGTAGAAGGCCAGGAGGAATGTTACCACCAACCTTCGGAATAGAACTCCTTTTACACCAAAAGGGAAAGACGACGGAGGTCTCAAGGCCAAAGATGGAGAGTGAGAAGATGATCGCTATCCTTTGAGGAGAATCCACATCCCCGGATGAAAAGAGTGAATCTTGAAGATCTACAAGAACTTGATGAGCGTTTCTCAACATATAAAATTATCCCCAAGTATGAAGGATATCAATTGTAGTTTCGATAGGCGACCAAGTGATTATCGAACCCAAGAGACGGATTATTATCAACTTAATAATATTCTAATTAACTAAGACTATGTTGGCAAATTTGGTTTGGAAAAGTTACGAAACTAAATAGCAAATAATTTAAATAGCAAATTAAATAAACAAGCAATAGAGAAAATACGGTGGTGATCAAGTAAGAAATTAGGTAATTCTTCAGTTGATCCAGTTTTACTTATTAATTTCCTTTCCATGTGTTATTATCCGACTCTGCCTTGTGGTTTATGGACGCATCACTAAATCATGCAAGTTCACCCTATAGGCACAAGTAAACATGCTTATGACACATGTGAATATCCTCGGAGCAACAGATATAATTCACCCCCTTTCTAAGTACTATCAGTATCAATTATTTCCCGTGCACTTAGTACTCTAACCTGATATGATCTCTCTTTATAGGTACTATGACGTTATACTCTTTATCCTACTTATTAACCCGAATAAGATTCAATTAACAAGTATCTATATAAGATAGTTCTAATAAGACTTTGAAATCCCTTCACTTACAATTATAGCATGTAATCCTGCTCAGAAGTGAACGCACTCAATCAATAACCAAGATATGTATTCAGACTCTACATAACAGTTAATGATGCACAAAAGGACGGTGAGTATGAATTAAAAATGCACAATCTTATATAAAATAAACCACAAGTAGTGTTGTACGGAGTTTACACATGGAAATTAAATTAACTCATAAAACTTTCATAACCCTAGAACTACCGGAGCGGCTCTAGCCTATGATTGATCTAGGAAGAATCAAGGTTGGTTGGTATGATCTTACTTGACGTGCCAGACGAACCTCTCTTCACGACTCATTCGGATGATGGTAGCGTTTCGGTGGTGGATGGATGATGAATGATGTGTCTCCTCTTTCTCCTGCGAAAGCTCTTATTTTATACTCAAAGAACCTCCTTATGGGTTTAGGATGGGCTTTTGCTTGAAGCACACGTCAAATTTGGTAAAAAGAAATCCAAAATTTCCAAAAATAGCAGCATCGAGAATCTGTTCGACCAAACCTTGCCTGGTCGAGCAAGGCCTTCAACTCGAGCAATGGTCGAGCACGCTCACTGTAAGATTTTGTATATTTCGTTAGACTTCACTCATCTGCTCGACCACGATGATTCTGGTCGAGCAATATCTCCAAGTCGAGCAAGCTCTCTGGACAATCTGTGTATTCTGCTCGACTTGGCCACCTTGTTCAACCAAAGTGATGCTGGTCGAACATGATCTTGAGGTCGAACGGCCTTTGAAAATTGCCTTAAAAATTGTGTCTTCCATTTCTGAGCTTTTAAGGCCTATTTTCCTGTACAAATATGCTCAAAAAGCCCTTGTACTCTCTGATCCGCTCCTTGTTCATAAACAAACAGATTCGTCTTAATAAAAGACTCAATCGTACTCAATTCCCACACAAATCAGAGCCCAAAATACGTGAATTTACACTCTCATCAAACCCCCAAATTTACATGTTGCTCGTCCTGAGGCAACGAAAATCAAAACAAATCCAGAGAGTGTAATCACGAGATCAAGCACAACCTATTCTAACACATGTAATTATATCAACTCAAAACATGTAATCCATCATATCTTTCATTCACGCAGAAACATCTATCAATCACAATACTTCTACGGGCGCTAAGTTATCTAGCTCACGGAAAAGTGTTTACTCTCTTTCTCAAGTGTAAAAGATATACACTTTATGGTAAGTATCGATACTCAATTTTAATTCATATACTCTCGTGACCATAAGGTTGACAAGGGTCTAAAAATCCATCTATAACTATTTCAATACTAGGATCACAAAGGACTTGCATTTAGGATGTAACGTTAGCTCTTTGGTAAAGGTAGGAAAATTTAGATAAGTAACTAAATTACTAGTAAAGAAGTACCTTGGAGAAATGCTTTTCAACATCTTCCTTCTTCTCTCCTTCGTCCTTCTTATGGTCACCTCAATACACGCTCTTCCATCTTTACTTGGATCGACATCTCTTCTTCGCAGTAGAATACCAATTTCGGTGTTATTCAAGTATAAGGGTACCAGTTTCGGGCACTATCCTTTCTAGCATTAGGGATACCGATTTCAGGCACTATCCCTTGCAAGATTTAACCACTTGTCTCTTGATTCTTATTACACCAAATCTCTCCTTCCTATTTCTCCTCAAAACTTCATATATCATTCATTTACCTCCACTCTTTACTAGTAATAGATGTTCAAGGCTCAAATGGTAAACATCTATTTATCAAAGGCTTGCCAAAGAAAAAGCTTAAAGGCTCAAAAGGTCTTCCAATGATAATCATATAATAAGGTAGGATAAATTTGGCTAAGTGACTTAATCAACAACAATGGCCTAAGATCATTTCCTAGTATCTATCAATTATAGACTTCAAACAAGACTCCAAGTCAAGTTCTAGAATACGAGTATACGAACGACTCTCAAAAATAAACTATCATGCTTATAGCACGATCAAAAAGCTCAAATCCTCATATGGGTAATAGAATCCTAAGCACTCTTCAAAGCATGCACTCAATGAACTAAAAGTAAAAATAGAACATGTTAGTCATCAACAAATCAACATGCATCAAAATAAGGTACATGCATAACATGAACAATCCTCATCACTAAACAATCCAAAGCAAATCCATGTAAACAATCTTCCAACAATCAATCAATCATCATCAATATCAAATACATGCCACCCACATATGAATCAAACACTACACCCACAACAATCAAGTATCCACCTATAAAGTGTAAAAGAGAATGGGGATGAGAAGAATCATAAAAAGATAAAAGACGCAACTCTACTCCTCCGGATCCTCATTATCCTCATGTCCACTCATCTCTTCACACCATTGATCAAACGCTCTATGGAGATCACTGATATTCCTATTCATCAAGCGCCTGTGGTCATACATTTGCCTCAATCGACCATCCATGACGTCATAACGCGCATTGAGTCCGGCATAGTTAGTATTCGTAAGCGCCAACTGTCTATTTGTTTCTTGCTGGTTCGCATTCAGCGTGGCGAAATGCTCATGCATCAACCGGAACTGCTCTGGATAAAACTGATCCTGGGCTACCCAAAATCTTGTTGCTGCTGCGGCTGTGGCGGTGGCTCGAAAAATTCCTGCTCCTGTGGCTGCTGAGGAGGAATACCCATCTCCGAATATACAAAGCTGGCGGCGACTGCAGCTCTTCCTCTCTTCAAAGTCAGCCGGATCTCCTATCAGAACCATGTCCTTATCTAGGACGATCCCATGCGCCCGCATATTGATGAGTGATATTTTTACCTAGATTTTAGTGTCTTTTTAGGTCAATTTTCGTGTTATTTTATCCGTATTTATGTGTATTTTGGTGGTGTTATGTGTTTTTATGAAATTGTGTGTGAATGAACATAATCATATGTAAAATAGGTGAAAATGGAGTAAAAACTGAGATGGAAGACGAAAAAAGGAAGAAGAAACAGGGGCAGCAGCAACACGACCGCCCGTGTAGGGTGCACGAGCCATGTTGCAGCACAAGCCCCGTGTCACCAACACGGGTCTGTAAGAAGGAGCCGTGTAGCAGTATTAATTCATCCAACACGGCCACTCGTTGGACGTGCTTCAGCACATGACTCGTGTCCTGTCTTGAGTAAAGTTTGATCGAGAAACCCTGACACGACTCGACTCGTGTTGCAGCACACGAGTCGTGTCGGTGCCAAAATAGAAAACTTTTCATACATCTTCTAGAAGGTCTCCAAGGGAATAAATACCAATTCATTCAACATTTTGATCAGATTTGATCCGAAATTCAGCTGCCCACACACCTCACACACCAATTCCTTCATTTCACATCACATTCTTCATCACTTTCATCCATCTATTCACTCCATCATCATCTTACCACAAATTCTCCATCCAAGTGAAGAGAAGAAGCAAGGAAGAAGGAAAAATTACACGGAAAGGAAGGAGATAACCATTTGAGCCAATCCAAGGGAGTTTTCATCTAATTTTTGTAGTAAACCTAATTGTTTATCATGACTTGTAAGGTTTTTAATGTCTATGGTAATAATCTTATGATTATGGTAGGCTAATCTCCCTTGTGAGATTAGCAACATGAGAGTTGTTGGTTAATTTTGGGGATCTATGTATTTTAATTTATGTGTTGATTGGATTTATGATTTTCTATCATTAATTTATAATTGCTTGATTTGTATTGTTGAATTGTGTGATTTATTGTCATAGGCATGTAGTTAGATTGAGAAATCAAATATGTGTTTAGGATAGTTCATTGAATCAATTCATCATACACCTCATGTGCATTATAAGTCTTAAAGAGATAGAGATATTCTTTAGGATTTAGAACTCTTTGATAGGACATCCGATTGGTTTGATCGAGAGGTTGATTGATTATGTGAAGGGACTCTCATTTGAACTTAGTACCTAGTTGGAATTGTTTGAGTGAGAACCAATCCATTGAGCTATTTTGGAATTCTTATTTGGATTCACATTCTATTCATTTTGTGAGAAAGTTTAGAAGAAACTAGTGTTGGCCCTTAATCATATATCCATGAAACACATGCATTTGATATATAATTCCTAGAATTACAACTTCTTGATTGTTGTTGATCTCACTTTTATTCAATTTAGTAAACCACTTTCCATTCATTCGTCTTGTTTGTTGATCTTTGTTAACTTGTTTAGTTTATTAAATCCAATTTACTTATTTTACAACTAAACTGTGATGATTCATCTCTATAAAATTACAAGAAACGTGAGATCGCTTAAGCACTAGTGCCTACCTCCCTATGATTCGATAAATTCTTGAATTGGTCAACCCGACTATAAGTTATGGCTAATCACATATCAACAAGGAGTCTCCAATCTCCTCTTCCCAAGCAAGTCTCTGAGATCACCGAGTGCTCTGTGGTATTCATCAATAAATTATTGTTGACTCTAACGGTAGTGAGATCAACAATCGCCAGTGGAAATCTGAACGTACTAGGATTCTTTCCTCGGATGAACATCCAAGTATCATCTAGCCTCTCAATCAGCCCCATCCTCAAACATGATGTCAAGATCAAATCTGAATCCCCTCGGATAGGCCTGTGTCTGCTCAAATCGACTCTATAATACTCAGCTATCAAGGTGATGAGTCCTCCAATGTTCACGCGCTGAAATCCATGGGTCGTGAACTTGTGAAGCTGATTGAAAAAGTAAGCCGCTACATTGAAGCGAACTCCATGAAGCATGCACCAAAAAACATAAAGCTCTCTCCTCGGAATACAACTTCTTTCGGACCTAGCAAATAGCGTGTTGCTCAAAATTTTGTCCATGTAAGCGAGCACGGGTTGCGAATGAAGGCAACCTTGAAAGTATTCGAATTATATCGCTCTCGCCTCCCTGTAATAGCTCTCTAAAACTCATCCAGCTTGAATTCATCATGCTCCACATCCGTCTCATTCTCACAGCCAATCAATTCATTAAACTCTCGGGCCCACATCATCTGCTTTTGCCTGCCAATCTGCATCCGAATACCATAAGGAAGTTATCGGTCTCCATGCTCAATCCTTAACGTGCATAAGACCTCCGCAGTTATATGAAAATAGGTCTCTCTCTTCATCTCCATGAACTGAGTAATGCCTACTTGACCGAACATCCAACGAATATTGTTGATGATGTTCATCTCCCTCATCTCATGATCATTCTGATATCGCGTCCTCGTGATCTTTTGCGCTATTGCAGACCATAGCTCCTTCTTCTCCTCCTAATTTTGAATTTTGATACCATAATCGGATGGCCTCCTCTTCTCCATCCTCATTTTCTTGACTATCTCTCCAAGCGAAGACGACCTAGGTCCCTTCCTCTTAGATGAAGAAGCAATCTCTTTTCCTACAAGAACAATATTTAAATACATACCAAAAGTGATAAATATACTCATCCTAAACTAGCATGAATCATACTCAAGACTTCAAATTCATGTGCTTCAATCAACTCAATCTCAAGTGCTCATTCAATCATAATTTGCACTATACATCAACACTTTCAATCAAGAATAATCATTACTCCACATAAACATGCTTTCTTCATCACATAAACTTCAATTAAAATACTAGCATGTTCATCTTCCACCTTCAATTACATCACAACAGCACTTCGATTCAATGAGCCCAGATATCTAAATCAAAATTAATCTCAAGCCCATACTAAACACACCATCAATTTCACACAAATTCTACAATTCATCGTAAATCGAACCATGAAAATTTAAGTACAATTTTAAATAAGAACTTCAACGATTCAGCAATCAAATCCAATAAAAAATAGCATGAATCCACTCACCCATTCTTCACTGAGCATTATCACTTCAATTCAAGAGTAGAAAGTAAGGAGAAATCATACCTTTGTTAGACATTATGTGCATGTGGTGTAGACGACAAAATCCCCCAAAATTCAAGCGAAAAGCACCAAATCCGACTTGAAAATCCTTGAATTTGGATGTGAAAGTGTGTGGAATGGATAATTAGGGTGTAGAAAAGAGTTTGGGAAGAAGAAATTATGGTTTGGGGTCGGTGCTCGAGAAAGAGTGACGGGTGTATGTCGAACGGAATGAAAACTGACCTTTTAAAACTATTTCCAGAGCTCGTTCGACTTCAGCTCGACTTGCATTTTGAAATTGAGCAAGGGTTTTAAATCGAGCAACCCAATCTGCCCTTTAAATTGGTGTTGTTCGATCTCCGTTCAACCAAAATATGTTGGTCGAGCAAGTACTGGAAGTCGAGCAAACTGCCTAGTCGCGCTCTCTGTTCTCCTCTGTTCCATTCGACCTTCGTTCGACTTTACCTTTCTGGTCGAGCAATCATTGCTTGGTCAAACAAACTCTCTGTAAGTTTTTGCACATTTTGTTCGATCTCCGTTCGAGTTCCCAATTTAGTCGAACAACCTCAACTTAGTCGAGCAGAGCTACTGTAAATTTTGTGCATTTTGCTCGACCTCTGCTAGACTTTGTCTCCTTGGTCGAGCAACAGTGTATTTGTCGAACAACAACCCGACATCTTGAAAACTCATACTCTTCTCGTTTCTCCCTGCAACAATTAAACTATAGGACAACATCAAGTATCAAGATAGCAATTTCTAAGCTCGAGAACCAATTATATACCATATAAAATCAAGTGTAACTCCGCAACGACACTTAAAAACTCTACACCACTAAACACTAGGAAAATTGCAAAAAATCGATACATCAAAACCGGTTAAAGTTTTAATATACCGCAAAAAATCAACTCCCCTAGCAAACGTTACAAAGAATAGATTATACTCTCCGTGCTATAATGAGGTAAGTACATCACACCCCCCAAACTTAGTAGAAACTATAATGAAGACTAGTTTGCAAAGAGATGTAATTTTCGATTAATACGCACGTCGAATATAAAAATTTCTTACTCAAACCAATGAAAATAAAGCAATAAAATGGGAGGGAAGCCCCCAACAGGCGCTCTTGTTTAACGTTGGAGAGTCACGACTGTACCAATCTAGTGCAAGGTATCTTCAAAGACGTCGCAAACATCATCCGGCGACTTGTAATGTTTCAATCGATGCCCATTCGCCGCAATAATGTCCCCATCTTTGTCCATAAGCTCAAAACTCCCCCCTCCACAGGCTCTATGGATAATGAACGGCCCCGTCCACTTCAATTTCAATTCCCTGCGATGAGCTTCAAACGAGAGTTAAAAAGTAATACCTCATCACCTTGCTTAAACTCCTTGTAAGAGATCTTCGAATCATGTCATTTCTTCATTCTTTCCTTAAAGATATTTGAATTCTTGTAAGCACGATTTCTGAACTCGTCCAATTGATTAATATGAGTCATCCTCAACTCCTTTTGATCCTTAAGAGACAAGTTCAAACTCCTCAATGCCCAAAAAGCTCGGCGTTGAATCTCTACGGGTAAGTGGCACGACTTCCCATAGACAATTTGATATGGTGACATATCCAACACCGTCTTAAAAGCAGTCCAAAATCCCCACAAAACATTATCGAGCTTTATAGCCCAATCCTTCCTATTGGTTCCGACTACTTTCTTTAAAATTTGCTTCACTTGATGGTTGGAGACTTCGGCTTGCCCATTCACTTGAGCGTGATAGGGTGAAGTAACACTATGCTTGACTCCATAATCCTTTAGAACCTTTTCAAGAAGCTTATTGACAAAGTGAGTACCTCCGTCGCTGACTAGTGCTCTAGGAACTCCATAGCGAGCAAAGATATATTTCTTTAAGAAAGACAACACTGTCCTTGAATCATTCACGCGAGTAGGAATGACTTCCACCCACTTAGAAACATAATCTAATGCTAAAAGGATGTAGAGAAATCCATTAGATGGGAGAAAAGGCCACATAAAATCGATCCCCCTTACATCGAAGATCTCAACAACAATGCTCGGCTGAAGTGGCATCTCATGTCTTCTACTTATGTTCCCCATCCTTTGACATCTATCGCATGTCGCCACATAGGTCTCACAATATTTAAACAACGTAGGCCAATAAAGAGCAGATTGAAGTACCTTTGCTGCCATCTTTGGTCAAGTAACTTATCCGATCGCGAGCTCTGTTCCTTCAAGTGTTGCTCGACTACCTTTTGACCAAGCTGGTCTGGTCGAATGGAACTGTCTTGGCCCATTCTCCAGGTATTGTTCGACCTCCGTTCGACCAAGATGGTCTGGTCGAATGGCATGGTGTTGGTCGAACGGCGAGTCTAAAAATAGAGTACCGTAATTCTATTTATCCGGAGTTTGCTCGACTTTTGTTCGACCAGCTGTCTGGTCGGACAACTGTAGTTTTGTCGAACAACTCTCCTACTTCCTTCTTTTTCACTCCCGGCATCATCGGACCTTCATATTGCGTTCCCTACCTCAATGTGATGGCATGGCAAGACTTTGGATTCTCAATACTTTGAGATGAGAACTTCTTCTTCTCAATAGTTTGAGTCAATTTGTTCACGTTTCCGACCATCTCCCCCATAAACAACGTAAGGTCTTTCACTTGTTTAGACAAATCCTCATGATTAACATCAATCTTTTTCTCTAACTTGGCCTCAAGACTATCCACTCTTGCATCGTTCTCACCATGTACCTGTTCACTGTATCTTCGAAATCCAGCTTTCCTTCTTCAACCTTAGCTCCCGAATCAACACCAATAGTAAGTTGCACCACATTATTCGGATTACTCCAAGAAAATCCCGGCTACTTGATTGTGGTAATTACTCGGAGGACTACGATTGTTGTAATTCCCCTGATAATTTCGGTTTTCTTGATTTGGGTACCTAGTTCATTGAATACTTTGACCCATGGCATAGTTTGCCTCCTCGATCTCCTCTTGGCTAGCTCCTTCATAGCCACCATCCTGCTGCATCATTGGTACTCTCTAAGATAAATCTGTGATCTGCTTCTGCTGAGACTCTAGTAGCTTGCTAATATTAGCTAAGCTAGAGATGATCTTATATTATCTTCCCGACTTCACCATAGTATGCTCAACCTATGCTACTTTACCAAGGATATAAGTGCCTCTAACTGTATTAGTTGGCCAATCTCTTGAATTCATTAAATATCCTCAAAAAGTTTCTCGGCCTCAATGGGTGACTTCGTAAGCAATGCTCCATTGGAAGAATCATCAAGTAACACACGAGAATCGCAATCCAAACAATTATAGAATATGATGATATATTGAGCTTTAGATAGCCCATGTTGTGGACACTTACGAAGCATGTCCTTGAATCTGTCCAAAGCTTCAAAAAACTTCTCGTTACCATGGATAGCAAATTGATTAATTTCTTGCTTCATCTTGAATACCTTTGAAGGTAGCATGTAACGCTCCAAGAATTTCACTTTCAACTTCTCTCATGTATCACATTCAACAATATCGAGATTATCGTACCAATCTCTTGTCTTTTCATTCAGCGAGAACTTAAACAAAATTATCTTCTTCACATTCTCATGAACTCCTGCATCTTTTTATGTACTTGCATATCCAAGGAACTTATTTAGATGTTGTTGAGGATTTTCAAAGGTTTCCCAGAGAAGGGACTCCTTTCAATCATGGTGATAAGAGTAGGTTGTAAATCAAAATCGGCTCCCGTCCCTCTTGCTCCTAATAACCCCGCATTGCCTCCTCCGTTGTTCTTAAAGACTTCACAGATGGCAAGTGTATCCGGATTCGCTGCCATGTTGACTACCTCTACTTCTAAATTAACTTCGGTTGCAGCTTTAATCGTTTGCGAATTCAGCACGTCAACTTCAACTCCTAAATCAAGAGCCTCAGTTGGGTCAACGTTCTTGTTCTTATTCTTCTTCTTCTTTTTCTTCCTCGACGATGCACCAATCTCCAGATTATAAGGCTCTAATTCACCTGTCTTCGATCTAGTGAGCATACACCTAAGAAAATAAAGTGTTAGAAATCAAAAACAAGAATAATATAATCTCAATTAGAATAGAAATAATAAATTAATAATCTATGTTGTCCCCGGCAACGGCTCCAAGAAATTGATGAACGTTTTCTCAACACACAAAATTATCCCCAAGTATGAAGGATATCAATTGTAGTTTCGATAGGCGACCAAGTGATTATCGAACCCAAGGGATAGATTATTATCAACTTAATTATATTCTAATTAACTAAGACTATGTTGGCAATTTTGGTTTGGAAAAGTTGCGAAACAATATAGCAAATAATTTAAATAGCAAATTAAATAAACAAGCAATAGAGAAAATGCGGTGGTGATCAAGTAAGAAATTAGGTAGTTCTTCGATTCATCCAGTTTTACTTATTAATTTTCTTTCCATGTGTTATTATCTGACTCTGCCTTGTGGTTTATGGACGCATCACTAAACCCTGCAAATTCACCCCATAGACACAAGTAAACATGCGTTTGACACGTGTGAATATCCTCGGAGCAAGAGATATAATTCACCCCCTTTCTAGGTACTATCAGTATCAATCATTTCCCGTGCACTTAGTACTCTAACCCGATATGATCTCCCTTTATAGGTACTATGACGTTATACTCTTTATCCTAATTATTAAACCGAATAAGATTCAATTAACAAGTATCTATACAAGATAGTTCTAATAAGACTTCAAAATCCCTTCACTTAGAATTAAAACATGTAATCCTGCTCAGCAGTGAACGCACTCAATCAATAACCAAGATATGTATTCAGATTCTACATAATAGTTAATGATGCACAAAACGACCATGAGTATGAATTAAAAAGGCACAATCTTATATAAAATAAACCACAAGTAGTGTTGTACGGAGTTTACACAAGGAAATTCAATTAACTCATAAAACTTTCATAACCCTAGAACTACCAGAGCGGCTCTATCCCATAATTGATCTAGGAACAATCATGGTTGATTGATATGATCTTACTTGACGCGCAAGACGAACCTCTCTTCACGACTCCTTCGGATGATGGTAGGGTTTCGGTGGTGGATGGATGATGAATGATGTTTCTCCTCTTTCTCCTATAAAAGCTCTTCTTTTATACTAAAAAAACCTCCTTATGGGCTTAGGATGGACTTTTGCTTGAAGCACATATCAAATTTGGTAAAAGAAATCCAGAATTTCCAAAAATAGAAGCAGCGAGAATCCGTTCGACCAAACCTTGCCTGGTCGAGCAAGGCCTTCAACTCGAGCAATGGTCGAGCAAGCTCACTGTAAGTTTTTGCATATTTCGTTTGACTTTACACATCTGCTCGACCACGATGATTCTGGTCGAGCAACATCTCCAAGTCGAGAATGCTCTCTGGATAAATTTGCGTATTCTGCTCGACTTGGCCACCTTGTTCAACCAAAGTGATGTTGGTCAAACAAGGTCATTCTGGTCGAACAAGCTTGAGGTCGAACGGCCTTCGAAAACTGCCTTAAAAATTGTGTCTTCTAATTCTGAGCCTTTAAGACCTGTTTTCCTGTACAAATATGCTCAAAAAGACCTTGTACCCTCTGATTCGCGCCTTGTTCATAATCAAACCGATTTGTCTTAATAAAAGACTCAATCGTACTCTATTCCCTTACAAATCAGAGCCCAAAATACGCGAATTTACACTCTCATCATCTGTATGAGTCCTTCTAAGGACTATCAATTGTAGATCTAAAGATGAATGTTGGAGAAACTTCAAACTCTCAACAGCAGTCTCAGGCTCCTCATGATATGAGCCAAAATGTAGGAACTTCGGGAACACATGGAGTCCATGAAGCAAGACAAGAAGAGACATCCTATAACCAAGGAAATTTCAAGTTAAAGGCGATAGGAATGTCAACAGAAGCAAGGTGAGTTCGAGGATCTAATCTACACAACACTCCATATGGTCGGTCTCACCTTAAACCAATAAATCCATATGGATTGATCTTAAATCTCAACACTCTAGACTTCAAGAATAGAGAAACCTTGATCAATGAGTGGACAAATACAATGAAGATTGCAGAAGGCGCACTGGAGCTGGACAAAGAAGGGTTCATAAGATTCCTAACAATGAGCCTGGAAGGATTAGTAAAATGCGCCTAGGAGGTACTCTCAGACGAAGTCAAGAAGGAGGCCATGGAAGGAGAAGACCTAGGCAATATTATCGATCGCATGGCCAAGATCTTCAAGATCCACTTCATCGGAGGAGGTTACTTCGAAGGAATAGAAGAAGAAAAGAAGAAAAAGTATAAGAATTCCCTATATAGCCTAGAACTACTTGACATATGTCACGTAGACGAGTACATCAAACTCTTCACAAAGTATAAATGGAAATTGAAGATCAAGGAAGATGAAGTATTCCACCTGTTCTTTGCCAAGATACTAAGCACATGCATAGAAATGCTGATCAAAGAATATGAACCATCCGAGCTGGATTCAATAGCAAGAAGGATGTCTTTTCTCAAAGCAAAGATTGTGGAGTTGTGTCATCAAGCATCGCTACACAAGAACTACAAGAGATTTAGGAGAATCAACAAGACAGTCCCCTTATGTTGCGAAAATAATGATCTCCCAACTATCGTTGGAAGAAACCCAGGAAAGCAGAAAAGGATGAAGAAACACCATCCTTATACCTAAAGGAGCGGAGGATGGAGGTCCAGAAGACCAAGATCCTTCTGGTCTAAATAGAAGGCCCGAAGCTTTAAATCAGGGCAGAGATTTGGACCATCAAGGTGGAGTTCAAGAAGTCAAGCATCATTCTCAAGATCGAACTAGAGGAGTACAGGAAGAACTCCCACAAGAAAGACATTCCGAAGGGTGGCCACAAGAGACAATGTAAGATTCAAGGATTGTACACGTGTGGAGAAAGAGGGCATATCTCACCTGATTGCCCAGAAAACCAGCAGCGGGGAGTACGACAGTTCGAGACAACTCCAAAAATGGAGGAAACTGTTTACTTCCAAGATCTAGTATAGGTATATCAATTTGAAGATATACCCTCAGACGAATCTTCAAAAGATAAGTCGGAGTGAAGAAGAAAACTTTAGACAAGAGATGCAAGAGGACATGTCTGAATTCTTTTCCCAGACATCCATTTCTCATAAGACTCTCATGAGAATCATGAAGGAGGAACCAAGGCTCGATATATACAAAGGGTTCACCGTAGGATGATTAAAACTGTTCCACAACTTCAAAAGGAGAAAGCGCAACATCATATATAAGGTGACCGAAGGGGAGATTGCCATCCCAATGGAGCTCACGAGTAATGTGATGGAAATGCAACTAGTCCCTATTGATGAGATCAAGAAGGAACTCAGTAAAATCCAGAGAGAATTTGCCAAGACCATGTCTTGGATCCATATCGGAGCTATATGGATCCTTATCAAAGCAACATTCAAAGAAGGTATCGATACACCAATCGATATTGCAATCTTTGATAAGAGGATCAAGAATATAAGAGAGGCATGCTTGGAAGGAATCTCAGGAAACCTGTACGTGGGCAAGGTAGCATCCTACATCTATCCAAGGATTGCCTATAATCTGGCAGATAAAGATTTCAGTAGAGTACTCACCCTTCATCAAGATTTCAAGAACAAAGATTTGATGAAAGAAGGGAACCGGCCGTACTCTATCACCTACAGTATCTCATAGGCTCTCTCTAATACTCATCATTTGGATCTATTCCAAATGAAGGAGTATATTGAGATACCAGAAGTTTCAAAAGGGTTGCATGCGCAACCAGGCCAGAAATAATAAAATTACCTCCAATTCACGACATGGATTTGCGAATCAGAGATAATACAGATTGGAATAGGAAAGATAGCCTCAGATTCGAGCAGAGAAGGATTTCTTTCCAAGAAGATAGAATGATCAGTGAAAGATGGGGAAAGAAACCAATCATGGAGGTAATCCAAGAACCAGAAAAGTTCACAATAAAAGGTGAACTAAAATGCCCAGAAGGATAGAGAGGAGTCGAAGTAATATTCGTTATCACTAAAAAGGAAAACTCTATCCCTTGTGATGTCTTGTATTATCTTCAAAGACCAACAACTGGGATATACCAAGGACAGCTCAAGCTTGGTTATCTTGAGCTAATAATCGAGGGAGTTGCAGGAAGATTCCCAGAACAACTAGTGTTGGGATTGGAGTTTCTTGAGGATCACAAACCTTGGGAACGATTACAAGATGGAATGGAGTTTACTGTCAAAGGGAAGAGATATAAAGTTTACTAGAAAGAGCCTTTTACGAGCTCTGATCTACCCATGACTACTAGTCCATTCTCGATATATATCACCATTGAGATGATTTATAAAGAGCACCGTGCGAAATATTTTGCGACATACATTGATTCAGGAGCCAGTATCTGCACAGTAAAAGAATGAGTCTTTCCTAAAGACTCAGGTGAAGAATTTCCAAGGTACTAGGAAAAGATTTCTCACAAAGGGTGCTAATCCCTAAAAGAGGAATCAAGCAAGCGGAGATCATGATCGGAGGAGCGGATCGTACCTCATGGTACAAGGTAAAAGACTCCGCGATATATTTTCATGATACCGGAGTGGATATTCTGTTAGGAAATAATTTCCTACTGACATTCAAGAGTTTTACCCAAGAAAACGCACCAAGACTGCGTAATTCATTTCAAAGAAAAATATCAATCAAATTTTGCAGCAAGCGTGGTGATGACAAAGGAAAACTTAGCCATCCAAAGATGAATGATCGAAAGAAATATGACGAAGCAGTCCTTCAAATGAGAACCAAGACTAGAGGAGTATGGAAGATGGAGAACCTAAAGGAAAATACATTCCACTTTCTCAAAGCAAGCTTGGGGAAAAACCTACAGAGAGACGTCACAATCGAAGAACAAACATCTTTGGAGGATGTTAAGAAGAAAATACAGAGGAACTTCAATGAGGATCCTCTAGCCTGGTGGCAAAGAAACGAGCTCAAAGCCTCGCTCAAAATAAAAGAAGGAAAGGAGCATGAGTTCGTGAGATACAAGCCTATCCTAATGAACCAAGAGGATCGTAAAGATACGCAGCAAATACTTAAGGAACATCTGGACTTTAAGTTAATATCATCAGGGGTATCTCCATACAGCAGTCCAGGATTTCTAGTCAGAAATCATGGAGAAGTCAAGCGTGGAAAACCGAGACTTGTGATCAACTACAAAGGGATCAACAATATCTTGGAGTTCAATGGATACTTGATGAGAGTGTAAATTCACATATTTTTAGGCTCTGGTTTGTGTGGGAATTGAGCACGATTGAGTCTTTTATTGAGACGAATGGGTATGTTTATGGAAAAGGCACGAATCAGAGGGTACAAGGGCCTTTTGAGCATATTTGTATAGAAAAACGGGTCTTAAAGGCTCGAAATTGAAAGACACGATTTTTGAGGCAATGTTGAAGGCCGTTCGACTACAGGACCGTGTTTGACCATCATCACTTAGGTCGAACAAGGTGGCTAAGTCGAGCACAACGTACATGAAGCTTGCTCGACTTGGAGATGTTGCTCGACCGGAATCATCTTGGCCGAGCAGATGATGAAAGGTCGAACAAAATGTACAAAAGTTACAGTGAACTTGCTCGACCATTGCTCGAGTTGAAGGCCTTGCTCGAGCAGTCAAGGCATGGTCAAACGGATTCTCGCTGCTGCTATTTTTAAAAATTCTGGATTTCTTTTACCAAATTGACATGTGCTTCAAGCAAAAGCTCATCCCAAGCCCATACGGAGGTTCCATGAGTATAAAAGAAGAGCTTTTGTAGGAAAAAAGGACGACACACATCATTCATCATCCATCCACCACCGAAACCCTACCATCACTCAATGAGTCGTGAAGAGAGGTTAGTCTAGAGAGTCAATTAAGATCATACCAATCAACCATGAATGCTCTTAGATCAATCATGGGCTAGAGCCGCTCCTGTAGTTCTTGGGTTATGAAAGTTTCACGAGTTAATTGAATTTCCATGTGTAAACTCCTTACAACACTACTTGTGGTTTATTTTATATAAGATTAGCTTTTTAAATTCATACTCACAGTCATTTTGTGCATTATTAACTGTTATGTAGAGTCTGAATACATATCTTAGTTATTGATTGAGTGCGTTCACTGTTGAGCAGGATTACATGTTATAATTCTAAGTGAAGGTATTCCGAAGTCTTATTAGAACTATCTTATATAAATACTTGTTAATTGAATATTATTCAGGTTAATAAGTAGGATAATGAGTATAACTTCATAGTACCTATAAAGGGAGATCATATCAGGTTAGAGTACTAAGTGCACAGAAAATAATTGAAACTGATAGTACCTAGAAAGAGGGGTGAATTATATCTCTGGCTCCAAGAATATTCACACGTTGGGATGAATTATATCTCTTGCTCCGAGAATATTTACACATGTCATACGTATGTTTACTTGTGCCTGTAATGTGAACGTGCATGGTTTTGAGAAAATGCTCATCAAGTTCTTGGCGCCGTTGCCGGGGACGGCATAGATTATTAGTTTATTATTTCTAATTTAATTGAGATTATATTATTCTTGTCTTTGATTTCTAATACTTATTCTTCTTAGGTGTATGCTCACTGGATCGAAGACAGGTGAATTAGAGCCTTATAATCCGGAGATTGGAGCATCGTCGAGGAAAAAAAGAAGAAAAAGAACAAGAACGAAAACATAGTCCCAACTGAAGCTCTTGATTTAGGAGTTGAAGTTGACGTGCTGAATTCGCAAACGATTGAAGCTGCAACTGAAGTTAATTTGGAAGTAGAGGCAATCAACATGGCAGCGAATCCTGATACACTTGCCATCCGTGAAGTCTTTAAGAACAATGGAGGAAGCAATGTGGAGTTGTTAGGAGCAAGAGGGACCGGAGCCGATTTAGATTTACACCCTGCTCTGATCACCATGATTTAAAGGAGTCCCTTCTCTAGGGGAACCTTTGATGATCTTCAGCAACATCTAAATAAGTTCCTTGGGTATGCAAGTACACAAAAAGATGCAGGAGCTCACGAGGATGCGAGGAAGATATTTTTTTTAAGTTCTCGCTGAATGACAAAGCGAGAGATTGGTACTATAATCTTAATGCTGCTGAATGTGATATATGGGAGAAGTTGAAAGTGAAATTCTTGGAGCGATACATGTCACCTTCAAAGGTGATCAAGATGAAGCAAGAAATCAATCAATTTGCTATCCATGGTAATGAGAAGTTTCATGAAGCTTGGGATAGATTCAAGGACATGCTTCGAAAGTGTCCACAACATGGGCTATCTAAAGCTCAATATATCAATATTTTCTACAATGGGTTGGATTGCGATTCTTGTGTGTTACTTGATGCTTCATCTAATGGAGCATTGCTTACAAAGTCACCCATTGAGGCCGAGAAGCTTTTCGAGGATATTTCGATGAATTCAAGAGATTGGCCGACTGATAGAGTGAGAGACACTTATATCCTTGGTAAAGTAGCACAGGTCGAGCATACTATGGTGAAGTCAGGAAGAGATGATGAGATCGTCTCTAGCTTGGATAATATCAACAAGTTACTTGAGTCTCAGCAAATGCAGATCACAGATATATCGCAGAGGGTACCAATGATGCAGCATGATGGTGGCTACGAAGGAGCTAGTCAAGAGGAGATCGAGGAGGCGAACTATGTTATGGGTCAAAATATTCAAGGAACTAAGTACCCAAATCAAGGAAACCGGAATTATCAGAGGAATTACAGCAATCGTGGTCCCCCGGGTAATTACCAACAACCAAGGAGGCTGGAATTTTCATGGAGTAATCGAATAATGCGGTGCAACCTCATATTGGTGTTGATCCAGGAGCTAAGGTGGAAGAAGGGAAGCCGGGTTTCAAGGATACGGTGAATAGGTACATGGCGAGGAACGATGCAAGAGTAAATCTTCTAGAGGCCAAGTTAGAAAAGAAGATTGATGCTAATCATGAGGATTTGTCTAAACAAGTGAAAAGACCTTAATTTGTTGATGGGGGGATGGCCGGAAATGTAAATAAATTAACTCAAGCTATTGAGAAAGGTAAGTTTCCATCTCAAAGTATTGAGAATCCAAAGTCTTGCCATGCCATCACATTGAGTTCAGGAACACAGTAAGAAGGTCCAATGATGCTGGCGAGTGAGAACGAAGGTAGCAGGGGAGTTGCTCGACCAAACTTCAATTGTTCGACCAGACTTGCTGGTCGAATAGAGGTAGAGCAAACTTTGGAAAACAACATTACGACACTTTATTTTTAGATTCGCCGTTAGTCCATCACCAGTCCATTCGACCAGACCATAGTGGTCGAACGGAGGTCGAACAACACTTGGAGAATGGGATTTCTTGATCTGCAAAGTTGTTCGACCAAGACAGTGTCGTTCAACCAAAACATCTTGGTCGAATGATGGTTGAGCAACACTTGATAGAACAGAGCACGCGATCGGATAAGTTGCTCGACCAACCACAATCTGTTCGACCATACCAGCTGGTCGAACAGAGGTCGAGCAGTGTAGTGTAGAGCCCGATTCTATCCAGAATGCTACACCCGTTGATCAGAGCAGTATGGTACCATCTAAAGAACATAACATTGAGGTTACAGTAGAAAAGAAGTGGGAAAGAGCCAAGAGATTGAGAGTCAAAAAGGATAAAGCGGAGAAGGTTGAACGTGATGAATGGAGGATTCCCAAAACAAAGATACCTCCACCGTTTCCTTTCAAGCTTGTCAAAAAGGGATTGGAAGAAAAGTTCAAGAGGTTTTCAGACATCATAAACAAGATAAGTTTGAACATTCATTTCTCTGAAGCAATTTTGGAGATGTCGTATTATGCCCATTTTTCTGAAAGATATACTTTTGAAGAAGAGAAACTTGAACGGAATTGAAACAGTGAATTTGTCAGAGAATTGCAGCTCGATCATTCAGAGAAAGCTGCTAGCTAAGTTAAAGGATCCGGGAAATTTCACTATCTAATGTGAAATTGGAAAGGTACCGGCACGACGAGCCTTGTGCGATCTTGGGGCAAGTATCAATTTTATGCCTTTGTCCATCTTTAAAAGGTTTGGTTTGAGGGAGTCAACTCCCACATCGGTTGCTCTATAGGGTCTATGATCTTTCCGAAGGGTGTTATTGGAGATGTTCTTATCAAAGTAGAGAAGCTTGTCTTTCCTGTAGACTTTCTTGTGCTTGAGATGAAAGATGACAAGGATAATATCCCTCTTAACTTAGAGAGACCTTTCCTTGCTACTGCAGGAGCTATGATAGATGTGCAAAAGGGTGAGTTTTGGCTGCGGATGGATAAAGAAGAGGTCTTATTTAACCTTGACAAAGAAATGAAGATGCCCATGGAGACAAAATGTCATAGTATAGACGTGGTAGAGGAGATCATAAATGAAAATATATCCTTGATCCTCTCAAAGGATCCTCTTGAGACGTGCTTGGCGTAGTCTCTTATTTTTCCTACTACGGAGCTAGATGAACTCTCCAATGAGGTATGTATTGAATTTCTTGAAAACTTGCTTGTTTTGGGTGATGACAGGAATGAGTCGAAAAGGATCAAGATTGAAGAAGTGAAGTAGACTAGGAAGTACTTACCATTTGATAGAGAGAGCGCACCTCAAGAAGAGAAGAAAGAGGAGTTGAAACCGCTACCGGAGCACTTGAAGTATGCCTATCTAGGTGACAATGGAAAATATCCTGTAATTATATCTTCTTCCCTTGATGATGATCAACTTGAGGAATTGTTAGATTTGCTTAGGATGTATAAGTCTGCTATTGGTTGGTCTCTTGATGATTTAAAAGATATTAGTCCTTCATATTGCATGCATAGAATAAGATTGTTAGATGAGGCCAAGAGTAGTATACAGAATCAGCGGACCGCTATTCAAGAAGTGATTAGGAAGAAAATCCTAACGTGGCTAGATGCTGGGATTATATATCCCATTAGTGATAGTCCCCATGTGAGTCCATTGCATGTTGTAGCTAAGAAGGGGGGCATGACTATTGTGAAAGCCGAGGATATTCACACGTGTCATACGTATGTTTACCTGTATCTATAGAGTGAACGTGCATAATTTAGTGATGCGTCCATAAATCACAAGGCAGAGTCGGACATCAACGCATGGAAAGGATATTAATAAGTAAAATTTGATGACCCGAAGAACTGGATGGAGAGATATTAGCCACTAGGATTCCTACGGGATGGCGTGTGTGTACGGATTATAGGAAACTGAATAAAAATACATGCAAAAACCATTTTCTCCTTCCTTTCATGGATCGAATGCTCGATCGTCTTGCAGGGTATGAGTTTTATTATTTCTTGGATGGGTACTCGGGTTATAATCAGATTATGATTGCACCCAAGGATCAAGAAAATACTACTTTTACTTGCCCTTATGGGACATTTGTCTTTAGAAAGATGCCTTTTGGATTATGTAATGCGCCTGCTACATTTCAGCTTTGCATGATGACCATATTTGATGGGTTGATAGAAAATATATGGAGGTGTTTATGAATGATTTTTCTGTGTTTAGTTCCTCTTTTGATATTTGTGTATCTAACCTTGCTACTGTTTTGAAGAGATGCCAAGATATAAATTTTGTCTTGAATTGGGAGAAGTGTCACTTCATGGTAAGAGATGGGATTGTTCTTGGCCATCATATTTCAGCCAAGGGATTGCAGATGGATAGAGCAAAGGTGGTGGCAATTGAGAAACTTCCACCACCTACTAATGAAAAGAGAGTGCGGTCTTTCCTTGGACACGCAGGTTTTTATAAAAGATTCATAAAAGACTTCTCGAAATACTCCAAGCCCTTATCTCATTTATTTGAAAAGGATGTTCCTTTTATTTTTTATGAAAAATGTCTAATAGTTTTTCAGGTTTTGAAAGAGGCTTTTATTACTGCACCTATCTTGATCATGCCAGATTGGACTCAGCAGTTTGTACTTATGTGTGATGCAAATGACTTAGCACTTGGAGTGGTGCTTGGGCAGTTGAGGGAAAAGAAGTTTTGTGCCATTTACTATGCGAGTAAGACTTTTGATGCTGCACAAAAGAACTACACGGTGACTGAAAAGGAGTTTTTGGATATGGTGTATGCGTTCAATAAGTTTCGACAGTATTTGGTTGGCATGAAGACTATAGTGTACACGGGGCACTCTGCAATCCGATACTTGATAGAGAAGAAGAAAACGAAGCCAATGATCATTAGATGGATCCTTCTTCTGCAGGAGTTCGATATGGAGATCCGAGATAAGAAGGGTACGGAAAATGTTTTGGCGGATCACCTATCGAGGTTGGAGACAAGGGAGCACTGTGATGATTCTTTAGATTATATAGAAGAGATGTTCCTTGATAAGAAGATCATGGCGGTGTTCGTTGAAGGAGCAGAAAGAGCATGTGTGCCCGAGATGGAGATAGAGAGTGTTCTTGATTTTTGTCATGCACAACCTCACGAGGAGCACTTCAGAGCTCTAAAACTGCAGCAAAGGTACTTCAATCTGCTCTTTATTGGCCTACTTTGTTTAAAGATTGTGAGACCTATGTGGCAACATGCGATAGATGTCAAAGGATGGGGAACATAAGTAGGAGAGATGAGATGCCACTTCAGCCGAGCATTATTGTTGAGATCTTCGATGTATGGGGGATCGATTTTATGGGGCCTTTTCCCCCTATCTAATGGATTTCTCTACATCCTTTTAGTAAAGGATTATGTTTCTAAGTGGGTGGAAGCAATTCCCACTCGCGTTAATGATTCAAGGACTGTATTGTCTTTCTTAAATAAACATATCTTTGCCCACTATGGAGTTCCTAGAGCACTAGTAAGCGATGAAGGTACTCACTACGTCAACAAACTTCTTGAAAAGGTGCTTAAAGATTATGGAGTCAAGCATAGGGTTACTACACCCTATCACCCTCAAGTGAAATGGGCAGGCTGAAGACTCCAACCGACAAGTAAAGCAAGTTTTGGAAAAGATAGTCGGAACCAATAAGAGGATTGGACTATGAAGCTCGATGATATTTTGTGAGGGTTTTGGACTGCTTATAAGACGGTGTTGGATATGTCACCGTACCAAATTATCTATGGAAAGCCGTGCCATTTACCCGTAGAGATTCAACACAAGCTTTTTGGGCATTGAGGAGTTTGAACTTGCCTTTAAAGGATCAAAAGGAATTGAGAATGACTCATATCAATCAATTGGACGAGTTCAGAAATCATTGTTATAAGAATTCGTAGATCTATAGGAGAGAATGAAGAAATGTCATGATTCAAAGATCTCTTATAAGGAGTTCAAGCAAGGTGATGAGGTATTACCTTATAACTCTCGTTTGAAGCTCTTCGCAGAAAAATTAAAATCGAAGTGGACGGGGCCATTCATTATCCATAGAGCCTGTGGAGGGGGGGAGTTTTGAGCTTATGGACAAAGATGGGGACATTATCGCGGCGAATGGGCATCGTTTGAAGCATTAGAAATCGCCGGATGATACTTGCATCGTCTTTGAAGATACCTTGCACTAGGTCGTGACTCTCCGACGATAAACAAGAGCGCCTGTTGGGAGCTTTTCCTTCCGTTTTATTGCTTTATTTTCATTGGTGTGAGTATGAAATTTTTATATTCGACGTGCGTATTATTCAGAAATTACATCTCTTTGAAAACTTAGTTTTCACTACTGTTTCTACTAAGTTTGGGGGTGTGATGTACTTACCTCATCATAGCACGGAGAGTATAATCTTTTCTTTGTAACGTTTGCTAGGGGAGTTGATTTTTACGGTATATTAAAACTTTAACCGGTTTTAATGTATCGATTTTTTACAATTTGCCTAGTGTTTAGTGGTGTTTTTATTTTTAAGTGTCGTTGCGGAGTTACAATTGATTTTATATGGTTTAAAAGTGGTTCTCGAGCTTAGAAATTATTATCTTGATGTTGTCTTATAGTTTAATTGTTGCAGGGAAATGAGAGAGGAATATAATTTTCAAGAAGTCTGGTTGTTGTTCGTCCAGTACACTGTTGTTCGATCGAGGAAAAGAAGTCGAGCAGAGGTCGAGCGAAATGCACAAAACATATAGTAGCTCTGCTCGACTAAGTGGCGGTTGTTTGACCAGGAAGGCCAACTCGAGCTCTGGTTGAGAAAAATGTGAAATCTATCCAGAAGGGTTGTTCGACTTGGACCTTGTTGCTCGACCTAGTTGTTCTGGTCAAGCAAAGGTCGAACAAAATATACAAAACTTACAGAGAATTTGTTCAACCAAGCAATAGTTGCTCGATCAAAAATTAAAAGTCGAGCTGAAGTCGAACATGATAGAAAAGAACAGGGTCGCGATTTCGTATATTGTTTGACTTCCAAACCTTGTTCGACCACTAAAACACAAGTCGAACGGAAGTCGAGCTAGGTTAATTTCAAAGGGAAATCTGGGTTGCTCGATTTCTAAACTCAAGTCAAGCAGACGTCGAACTGGGTCCGGAATCAGTTTTAAAAAGGTAAAATTTCATTCCGTTCGACATACACCCGTCACCCTCTCTCGAGCACCAATTCCAAACCGTAAGTTCTTCTTCCCAAACTCTTTCCTACTGTTTAATCCTCCATTCCACACACTTCCACATCCAAATTCGAGGGTATTCAAGTCCGATTTTGGACTTTTCACTTGAATTTTGGTGGTTTTCATCGTCGACAACACACTCACAAAATGTCCATCAAAGGTATGATTTCTCCTTACTTTCTACTCTTGAATTGTAGTGATAATGCTTAGTGAAGAATGGGTGAGTGGATTCATGCTAGTTTTGGTTGGAGTTGATCGTTGAATTGTTGAAGTTCTTATTTGAAATTGCACTTGAATTTTAATGGTTCGATTTACGTTGTATTGAGGAATTTTTATGAAATTGATGGTGTGTTTAGTATGGGCTTGAATTTAATTTTGATTTATATATATGGGCTCATTGAATTGAAGTGTTGTTGTGGTGCAATTGAAGGTGGAAGATGAACATGCTAGTATTTTGGTTGAAGTTTATGTGATGTAGAAAGCATGTTTGTGTGGAGTTTCCATTATTCTTGATTGAAAGTGTTGATAAATGTTGCAATTATGATTGAATGAACATTTGAGGTTGAGTTGTTTGAAGCACATAAATTTGAAGTCTTGAGTAAGATTCATGCTAGTCTAGGATGAGTATATCTACCTCTTTGGTATGTATTGAAGTATTATTCTTGTAGGAAAATGGATTGCTTCTTCATCCAAGAGGAAGGGACCTAGGTCGCCTTCGTTGGGTGAGATAGTCAAGAAGATGTGGATGGAGAAGAGGAGGCCGTCCGATTACGGAATCAAAACTCCAAATTGGGAGGAGATGAAGGATCTGTAGGCTGCAATAGCACAAAAGATCACGAGGACGCGGTATCAGGATGATCATGCGATGGTAGAGATGAAGTGTTGTTCTTATGCACATTAAGGATTGAGCGTGGAGACCGATACCTTCCTTATGGTATTCGGATGTAAATTGGCGGGCAAGAGCAGATGATGTGGGCCCGAGATTTAATGAATTGATTGCCTGTGAGAATGAAGTTGATGTGGAGCATGAAGATTTTAAGCCGGATGAGTTTTGGAGAGCTATTACGGGGAGGCGAGAGCGATATAATTCGAATACATCCAAGGTTGCCTTCATTCGTAACCCCGTGATTGCTTACATGGATAGAATTTTGAACAATATGTTGTTTGCTAGATCCGTAGAAAGCTGTATTCCAAGGGGAAAGCTTTATGTTTTATGGTGCATGCTTGATGGAGTTCGCTTCAATGTAGCGGCGTACTTTTTTAATCAGCTTCATAAGTTCACGACTCATGAATTTCAGCGTGTGAACATCGGAGGGCTCATCACCTTGATAGCTGAGTACTATAGAGTCGATTTGAGCGGGCAAAGGCCTATCCAAGGGGATCCGGATTTGATTCTGACGTCATGTGTGAGGATGGGGCTATTGAGCGGCTAGATGATACTTGGATGTTCATCCGAGGAAAGAATCCTAGTATGTTCAGATTTTCGCTGGCGATTGTTGATCTCACTACCATTGAGGTCAACAATAATTTATTGATGAATACCACGGAGCATAAGTTGATCTCGGAGACTTGCTTGGGAAGAGGAGATTGGAGACTCCTTGCTGATATATTGCTCAGGGGATCATCTTAGATGAGGACATGGTCCTGATAGGAGATCTGGCTGACTTTGTAGAGGAAGAGTTGCAACTGCCACCAGCTTTTGATTATCCAGGGATAGATATGCCCCTGGTGCAGCCTCAGCAGCCACATGAGCAGGAGTTTTTCAGCTACCACCACAGCCACAGCTGGATTATTGGGTAGCCCAAGATTAGTTTTATCGGGAGCAGTTTCGGTTGATGCATGAGAATTTCGCCACACTCAATGTGAACCAACAAGAAACGAATAGACAGATGGCGCTTGCGAATACTAACTATGCGGCACTCAACGCGCGCTATGATGAGATGGATGGTCGGTTGAGGCAAATGTATGATCATGGGCACATGATGGATAAGAATATCAGTGATATCCATAGAGCATTTGATCGATGGCGTATAGAGATGAGTGTAGATGATGATGATGATGCTCCGGAGGAGTAGAGTGGCCAGGTCTTTTATCTTTTCTGATTCGTCTCATCCCTGTTCTCTTTTACACTTTACATGTGGAGACTTAATTATTATAGGTATAGTGTGTGATTCATGTGTGGGTGGCATGTATTTGTTATTGATGTTATTCTTGGGTGATTGATTGTTGGAAGATGTTCACCTGGATTTGTTTTGGATTGTTTAGTGATGAGGATTCTTCATGTTATGCATGTGCCGTATTTTGATGCATGTTGATTTGTTGATGATGAGCATGTTCTATTTTTACTTGTAATTTATAGAAAATTGATATTGATTGCATGTTTTGAAGAGTGCTTAGGATTCTATTACCCATGTGAAGATTTGAGCCTTTTTATTGTGTTATAAGTACAATAGTTTATTCTTGATAGTCGATTGTATACTCGTATTCTAGAACTTGACTTGGAATCTTGTTTGAAGTCTATAATTGATAGACGCTAGGAAATAATCTTAGGCCATTATCGTTGATTAAGTCAATTAACCAAATTTATCCTACCTTTTTATATGATTATCATTGGAAGCCCTTTTAAGCCTTTAAACTTTTTCTTCGGTAAGCCTTTGATAAACAGTCTTTTACCTTTTGAGCCTTGAACACCGATTACTAGTAAGGAGTAGAGGTAAATAAATATGAAGTTTTGAATAAAAATAGGAAGGAGGGATTTGGTGTAATAAGAATCAAGAGACACGAGGTTAAATCTTGCATAGTACCTGAAACCAGTATCCCTAATGCTAGAAAGGGTAGCGCTCGAAACTGGTACCCTTATACTTGAAGAACACCGGAATTGGTATTCTACTGCGAAGAAAAGATGTTGATATAAGTGAAGATGGAGAAAGCGTGTATTGAAGTGTTCATAAGAAGGACGAATGAGAAAAGAAGGAAACTGTTGAAAAGAAAATCTCCAAGGTACTTCTTTACTAGTAATTCAGTTACTTTTCTATATTCTCATACCTTGACCAAAGAGCCAACATTACAACCTAAATGCAAGTCCTTTGTGATCCTAGTATTGAAATAGTTATGGATAGATTTTTGAGATCCTTGTTAAGCTTATGGTTACGCGAGTATATGAATTGAAATTGAGTGTCAATACCAACCCATGAAGTGTACATCTTTTACACTTAAGAGAGAAATTAAACACTTACCCGTGAGCTAGATGACTTAGCACTCGTAGAAGTATTGTGATTGATTGATGTTTTTGCATGAATGAAAGGTATGATGGATTGCATGTTTTAAAATGATATAATTACATGTGTTAGGATAAGTTGTGTTTGATCTCGTGATTACACTCTCTGGATTTGTTTTGATTTTCATTGCCTCGGGACGAGAAACATGTAAGTTTGGGGGTTTGATGAGAGTATAAATTCACATATTTTTGGGCTCTGATTTGTGTGGGAATCGAGCATGATTGAGTTTTTCATTGAGGCGAATTGGTATGTTTATGGAAAATGCACGAATCAGAGGGTGGAAGGGCTTTTTGAGCATATTTGTAAAGAAAAACAGGTCTTAAAAGCTCGAAATTGGAAGACACAAGTTTTGAGGCGATTTTTGAAGGCTGTTCGACTTCAAGACCGTGTTCGACCATCATCACTTAGGTCGAACAAGGTGGCCAAGTCGAGGAGAATATGCAGCAACGTACAGGGAGCTTGCTCGACTTGGAGATGTTGCTCGACCAGAATCATCTTGGTCGAGCAGATGAGGAAAGGTCGAACAAAATGTGCAAAACTTACAGTGAGCTTGCTCGACCATTGCTCGAGTTGAAGGCCTTGTTCGACTAGTAAAGGAGTGGTTGAACGGATTCTCGCTGCTGCTATTTTTTAGAAATTCCGGACTTCTTTTACCGAATTTGACGTGTGCTTCAAGAAAAAATCCATCCTAAGCCCATAAAGACGTTCCATGAGGAATACCATGTGTACCCTCTTACCACCATTGGTGGCAACTGTCGGATCTTCTCCTCCAAGGGCCTACCACCAATGAAAGGATCACAGTATAGCTTCGATCTGTACCCTCCGAAAGTGAGAGCAACCACATTATATCGGAGCCATGAAGAGGAGGATGGGGTCTTTGGCATTCTTTTAGCTCCGATTCAGTCCTTTGCACCCCACTGAACAATAGATGGTTCATTATCAGTCTCGTGATTTAATTGTGATCTGGTGATCAATATCAAGTGCACGCATCCCCACGTGGTAGATAATGTTGCCGGCGACGCTGCTTTCTATTAGGAAAATCCTAGAGAATTCAATGAATTCTTCGATCGAAGGATTGACATCACGACCGGCGAGTGCTTAGGTTTTAGCCCACTGCACTACGTCCATGAGGTCATCGTAAGCCTTCAGAAGACGACTCTCTAATGCTAGGTATTACTCCACGGAAGCGATGAGAGAATGAATGTGAGCAACCATACGGTTGCCACTACAACATAAATGGCTTTCGTAACACGTAAAAAATGTTATATAATGATTTAAATATATTATTATAGACGATAGATAACACTTTTGGAGGTGTCGTTATTGCCCTTGTTACATATTGTCTTATGTAACACTTTTTCTTAATATAGTAACAATTAAAAAAATTGTTACATTTACTTTAGTAAAACTTTATAAATGTTACAATAAAAAGTTTATGTAACACTTTATAAAATAAAAAATTAAATTATAATTATATGGATTTGATCCCTTGACCTATGTGTTACAATACATCACCTTTACCAACTTCTCTAGGAAAATCCTAGAGAATTCAATGAATTCTTCGATCGAAGGGTTGGCATCACAACCGGCGAGTGCTTAGATTTTAGCCCATTGCACTTCGTCCATGAGGTCGTCGTACGCCTCCAGAAGACGACTCTCCAATGCTAGGTATTACTCGACGAAAGCGATGAGGAAAGGAATGTGAGCGACCATACGGGCTCATGGAAGAATATGGAGTGGTGGCACTCAAGAAAACGAATCCTCCGCCGTGGAAGTAGATGATGATGGGTAGCTTGGTGACGTCAGTAGGGTGGTGCGAGCGGAAGATCCAACATTAGCGCATGTGATCGATTTTGGTGAAAATAACAAATTTCGGGAAAATAGGGCAACATTAGCGCAACTATAAAGATATTGGGACAAATGTCAAATCTTATCTTTTTGGGGCAAAAAGTGTACATGATCAAACTTACGGGGCAAAAAAATTTTCCTGCCGGAAAATGCCAAATCCGATGTCACGTGACATGCACGTGATCAATTCCAGCGAAAATGTCAAATTCCGGCGAAAACGGGACAATATTGGCGCAATTAAGAAGATAGTAGGACAAATGCCAAAATGTTATCTTTTTTGGGGTAAAAATTATACATGGCCAAATTTATGGGGCAAAAAAAAATTTATCCCTTATTGATTGAGTGCGTTCACTGTTGAGCAGGATTACATGTTATAATTCTAAGTGAAGGGATTCCGAAGCCTTATTTGAACTATCTTATATAAATACTTGTTAATTGAATATTATTCAGGTTAATAAGTAGGATAAAGAGTATAACTTCATAGTACCCTAAAGGGAGATCATATCGGGTTACAGTACTAAGTGCACGAGAAATAATTGATACTGATAGTACCTAGAAAGGGGGTGAATTAAGAGAGGTGAATTATATCTCTTGCTCCGAGGAGATTCACACATGTCATACGTATGTTTACTTGTGTCTATAGAGTGAACGTGCATGGTTTAGTGATGCATCAATAAACCACAAGGCAGAGTCAGACATCAACATATGGAAAGAAAATTAATAAGTAAAACTGAATGACCCGAAGGACTACCTAATTTCTTACTTGATCACAACCATATTTTTCCTATTGCTTGTTTATTAATTTTCTATCTAAATTGTTCGTTATTTAGTTTCGAATCTATTCCAAACAAATTTGTCAACATAGTCTTAGTTAACTAGAACATCACTAAATTGATAATCATCCGTCCCTTGGGTTCGATAATCACTTGGTTGTCTATCGAAACTGCAATTGATATCCTTCACACTTGGGATAATTTTGTGTGTTGAGAAAACGCTCATCAATCTACATACCAAGTAGGGAACACTTGGTCGACTGTATCAAGAATGCCAAGGTATTCTCCAAGTTTGATTGCAAATCAGGGTTCTACCAGATTATGATGGAAGAAGGAAGCAAGAAGTTCACAGCCTTCTCCACACCACAAGGCCATTATATCTGGAATGCTATGCCTATGGGTTTGGCGAACGCATCCCAGATATACCAAAGGAAGATGGATAATCTTTTTAAAGATTATTTCTCATTCATGTTTGTTTATGTAGATGACATCCTCATAGACTCAAAGAACATGAAAGATCATTTGGCGCATTTAGAAGTATTTTCATAAGTGTCTCACCAGGAATGTTTGGTGCTTTCCGAAAAGAAAACAATAATAGCAACAAGGCAGATCGAGTTTCTTGGAGTCGAAATTGATAAGTCCAGAATTATTCTACAACCTCACATTGTAGAAAAGATTCAAGGATTTCCGGAAGATTTCAAGGATAAGAAGCAACTCCAGAGCTTCTTAGGAGTTGTCAACTTTGCTGGAATATTCATCAACAATCTAGCACAATATAGAAAGGTGTTCAGTTCTCTATTAAAGAAAGATACTGAATTCAAATGGGAGGAATCACATCAAGAAATGGTTAAACAGCTAAAGGAGATTTGCAAGAAGCTCCCAAAGTTAGTTATACCAAATGACGAGGACGAACTGGTACTTTACACAGATGCCAATGACTATTGGTGGGCAGCGGTTCTAACTAAGTCCACACCGGAGGGAGAAGTTCCCTGCAGATACTGGTAGCGGACTCTTTGCAGAGAATGAAGCAAAGAGATGGCACATCAATGAAAATGAGTTCTTTGCAGTTCGGAAGGTGTTCAAAAAATGACCGCTATTTCTTCTCTCGAAACCTTAAAATTGATAACACGAGTGTCAAAGCCTTTTTGAAAAATAAAATTGAATCTAAACCAGAAAAGGCTAGACTTTTAAGATGGCAAGCAGAATGTCAACATTATGATTTTAATATTGTCATTATTAAACCTGTTGATAATGTTTTGGCAGATTTACTGACAAGAGATGGAGGGAGCTGAAATAGACTCCATCCTGACTGTTTCAAGGCACCTGATGGACAATCTTGAGTTGCTCAAAAGGGAATTCGAGAATTTGGCACTCAATGTAACGCGTGCTAGAAAATTACAAGAAAGTGATCGGACCAAAGTATCTAATCATATACGAGATTGTATTCGCAACAATGCGAGTCTCTTCGAGTCATTACGAGAGCCACTCCTCCGGGCTGTTGATAGTAATAGCAATCAACAAAAGGAGAGTAGTCGAGAATGAGGTTGTAAACCCGGAGCAAGGGATTCAAGTACCCTTAGCACAAGTCCTAGATTAGAACTTCCAAAAGAAAAACCGGTCTAAGGAAAAATCGAGGATCTTGAGTCACATCTAGAGTCGACGAGTCAACCCAGCACATCTAGAGTCAAAGAGGGAGAAATCAACCTTAGGCCTATGTCGGGCACTGCTAAGGTTGGTATTAACATATCTGATTTCTCTTATTGGCAGGAATACCAAGCTAGCTGGGAGAAATTGAATACAGTCAAGGAATCCATCTGGAGAAATGCCGGGTAGATATATTTGGGGAATACCCCTGAGTTTGGATGAGAGAAGACTCAAATCTAAAAATTGTAAAACAGTGGTATGATTTTTGGGTGTTAGCCTCAATATATACTGTTGCACCGAGTTTCCTAGAGCTTTCAAAACTGCCTGATTGGCTAGGAAAAGTAGTGGTGAAATCATGGAAAAACAATGAGACATTATCTAGAGGAGATGTGTTGGAACTCTACTTTACTAGTGCAACTCCAGAACCAGTCGGGAAAGGCAATCACGAGGCCTTTCATTTCATCAAGCTAAGAAGACTCGATATCTCAGCATCAAACAAAGTCAAGGAGTCTTCTGGAAAGGAAGACAAATGACTCTTCAAAAAAGTAAAATCCAGATGACTTTTTCTGAAAGGGTAAGGAGCATGTGACCAACAGGAAGGGTGGCCCACAAGAAGGCATCTAAGGCAAAAAGACCAGCCAGCTACGAAAAAATTGGCATCCAATGCAGGTGATGTAAATGCTGATGCAAATATAATGACATAAGCAGTGACGTCACAAAGAATTAAGAGGCTTTGAAATTCGGATTTCAAGTCCGAAAGCCTCTATAAATAAGAGGTTGGAGGAAGCAGAAGGCATCGACCAATTCTCCTCTGTTTTCTCTCTAAATAAACATTGTATTAGTTTCCTTTCTTTTCTTGTATGAGTGTTTCTATTTCAGCTACCGTAGGTAGCTAGAGGAGTCTTCTCCTCTTGTTTAAGTATTATGAGTGTGTAATAAATATTTTCATTCAATAAATAAATAATCTTGAGCTACTGTCCGCATGTAACCATCAATTTTATTCTGCAACTTTAATCTCCATACTTTCCGACGAGAAACAGTAGCAGCATCCTGTACACCCGGTGTAAGAAACGAACCAGGGTTGTGCTGAGGTGATCCATCACACTGCGGGATACGTGGTTGGCTGTGAGGAACAGCTATAAAACCTCTCGAATACCCGATGGATTGACGGTCAAAAAAGGTATTGTTACTGTTTTAAGTTGGTTAGTTATGAGATTAATATTGTTTAATTAATGCAAGGAAGCATGTTGGGTCTGATATGGTCGTAATGGACTATGTCTGTTTTGAAAAATAGAAAGAAGATGAAAATCTGGCAATATAGATATGATATAAGTCTATTAGGGATGAAAATTTTCGAAAAACTATGTTTTAAAACTCTTTTCGGACTAAAAGTGCAACTGCTAACGGTTTCCATCTATATCTAACGGAACAGGACCAAAAATGTAACTTTTGGAACCAAAAAAAAGGCTCGGGACTAAAAATGCAACTGAGATACTCCAATGGACCGAAAGTGCATTTTCACCTTATTCTTTTCGAAAATCTCGATATCTTGAATTTCTTTTATCAATTAATTGATCATTACATGGATCTTTTTTCATCTAAAAGCACTCAGTTAGATCTACTCAAGATGTTTGAAATGGGTTTCAAGGCTAGGTTACGGCAACATACAATGAATCCATTTGTTGTGCTGGTGGATAGTAATAAGATTTTTTTAACCCACTAAACCTAGCAATAAAGGCTTGATATATTTTAAGGAAAAAAATTTTAGGGTTCTTTTTGAATTGATTCATTGAAATTCAAAGAATTTAAAGATGAAGGGATTTAGCAGTCCTTCGACTTTAAGGTGAGGTTTGTTTTGGAGTTTCGTAGAGTTTGAAAATCATGAATAGTAATGTTATGTTTGTTTTGGATTTTTTATAGGGTATGTTTTAATTTTATGTCAAATTAATATGTAAGAATGTATTAATTTATGTAGAAAAAAAATAAGAGATGAGAGATAAAGAGAGAAAGTATATTAATTGAGGAGATATAATGTATATAGGTATATAAAGGGGTGATTTTTTATTAATGTATCTACAAAAAAAAAAATGAGAGATGAGAGATAAAAAGAAAAGGTATATTAATTGAGGAAAGAGAATATATATAGGGGTGGTTTTTAAAACCTATGTGTGGATTTTGAATTCTAACTCCGAGGTTTTAAACCCGAAAACAAACATCCCCTAAGTGAACTCATTTGAAATACAATTTGGATGTTTATGCATTTATAAGAGAATTTTTAAATTAATAGATTTTAAATTTATTGATAAATTATTATTTTTTATTTATTCTGCTCATTCGGTTCACTCCAAAAATGGTCATTTACCTTTTTCACGTGGTTTAAGAACAATGACTAGTTGTATTAGTAGTGAGTGACAAGTTATATGGGCCCTTTTACTTTAAATGAGAAATAGATACTTTTGGAGTGGACTTCCAAAATGGTAAAATGAGAAACTTTGGGGTGGATGGAAGGGGTATATTTTTACAATAAAATGTACTCCCTCCATCCCCTTTAAAGAGGATCTTTTATCCATTTTGAGCGTCCCACCCAAAAAATCTTCTTTCCTTATTTACTCCATCTGTTCCGCATTAAGGTTTACATTTTCTATTTGGGTTATCATATATTAAAGTTTACATTTTATTTCTTATCATGTTCGGCTCATACAAAATAATTAATTCATATAGCGCTCACACACAACACTAATACAACTACCCACTTTATATTAAATATTATTTCTCTCACCTCACTGAACATTAAAATATTATATCTCTTAACGCGGGACGGAAGGAGTATAATTTTAATAGAAAAATATACACATCAGATAATTTATGTTTAAAATTACTATACTTTTTTCTATCAGCGGGTTTAAAGATTTCATTTGCTTTTTATACATAAATTAAGGAGTATAATTATTTAATGTATAGTGGACACTTATATTAATGAATGTGTGAACTTCATATTTTAATTGTAGTTAGTGTGTGTATGAATTTCATGTATATAAAAAGAAAATGAGATACTCCATTTTGTAAAAAGAACTATTTAAAGCGAATGAAGAGAGTACTATATTAGGGGTAGCCGGGTAGGTATAATGTTAGAGTAGGGGTGTGGACCGGGGATAGGGTGGTGAAGACGAGTTGGGGTGAGGGGGTGCATGGTTGCGATGGTGGGAAACCTTGGCAGTGCTTGAGGCACGATTTAACTGAGAATTCGAAAATTCTTTTAAAAAGACTAAAAAAATATTAAATTTAAATTTATGTTTTAATATCCAAACATTTAAAATCATGAATTTAAATCTATTAATTTCATGCTGTATACAAATCAGGGACGGAGTCAGGTAAGGCCCCCCCCCCCCCCCCCCAAAGTTTTGTTTTTTACTAATATGGTATATAATAATCTTTTTTAGCCTAATGGTAAGGATTCTCTGTGCACTTTCACTTGCTACATGTTCGAATCCGCGGTATCTATTTTTCTTCTCTTTATTTAAAAGACAAATTTATTTATTCATCTCTCTATTTATATTGTTATTTTAAAATTTTTCTTTTTATATTTTAAATCATAAATTCTCATTTTACACTGTTTTTTGTTAAATTTAAAATTTATTATATATTTTATCGTATTATTAAATTTATTTTCGCTTTAAACATTTTTAAAAATAGTATATACATGTATTAGTATTTATTTTTGTTATATATTTTATTAAAAAACCCAAATAAATATGTATGCATATATTTATATTCTAATTAAATAAAAAATAAATTATTTTGTTTATTATAATGCGTATTATTTAATTGAGCTCTAATACTGTGAATAAAACTTTCTGGCTCCGTCACTTATCCAAATACGAGGGAGGGTTTTATAAATGCATCCTCAAATCTTTCAATTCAAACACAACCTAAGGTCTCAAGTTCGAAACATGCTATCAAAATTGTGAGGTCAATTCATATAGAAGGCAAAACTTTAACTTGAAACGAGGTTCATTAGTGAACGTGTCTCTCCCATTAGTAGATCGCATATCAATTAAAAAAATTGATATCGAATAAATAAGCAAGGACGGTGCAAGTGCAACTCCGCACTAGACATCCCCTCAAATTTTGAAAATAACTACTCATATCATCCCATCTCAAAAATTATGTTATATCTTAATATATTGGGATTAGTTATATTAATATAGTATATAATCCCATAAAAATATATTAATTATTTTGTAATAATTGTTTTGTAATAAGATTAAATTATATATAGATTAAAACAAAAAGATTTTTTAATTATAAAATAAAATATGCATCTATAAACTAAATACAAACATAGCCTAAAGTAGAATAATACATGAACAAATGAAATGTACTCTTTTCACCATACTTGAGATATCTATTTTTTCGTCTACTACAAATATATTCATTTCCTTTTTTCTTTTTCTTTTCTTTTTGAAAAAAAAAAAGAAAGAATAAAAAAAGGTTAAAAAAATAAAATAAAGGCCTCACACACATTAAAAGAATACACAAGTCGCAACATAATGTAACTTCCTATTTTAACTAGATAATGTTCTATATAGTTCCTCTTTCTTTTTCATTACAGTGACACAGAGTTGGAGGCAGTCAAAGCAAATGCGACGTCGCGACCTGTCAGTTAGCCCCAAGCAACCACACGTTGAATTTAAAGAGATCGCACAAAAATCAAAAGTGCATCAAAATTTGGCTCGTAATCGATGCAAGACTTGTTGAATCTTTTCTAGCTGGTTTTCTGCTTTTGAGCGGGAGGAGCATCATGAGAAAACCTAAAATATAGACGAGAATATAGAAAATTAAAGTCATTCAAAGAACCAATGTCAAAACATATAGGTAGAAAAACTACACTTTTTCAAAGGCAAGGATAATAAAAGTACAGAACTAATAATTCCATGGCTACAAGAATCACAAGTAGAATAGGAGAAGCAGGATAGGCATATAAACAACCATCAGATGCAATATTTCTCATAGCATCATATGTTAACCTAAATTTGAAGATCATTTTGGTTTTTTGTTTTCAAGAAAATTCTGTTCCATTTCATATTTAGAAACTAGGTATTCACATGTTATGTATCGTCTTCACGACAATAGATCTTTTTCAAAATTGTCTTGCTTCACTAGAAGAGTTCACAACTAAAGAATAGAAAGCAACCAAGAGAATTATCTACACTAATGTCTACCATAGACATGAATTAGCACCAAGGTTTTTAAAGAGTTCATTCATGATTGAGAATTATATTTCTTCCAGTCAAAACATTGATAGGTCTTTCCACAATTTTGTGTAGTCTTGATAATCATCATTCACAAAGAATAATCTATGATAATCTTCTATATTTACACAACCCAACTACGACTACCAATGATACCTATAGCAGGGACAAATACATGATTGACTGTTACTCTTTTGTTCTCTGGAACACATCTTTATTCTGTTCAACAATTCTTTTGAAATTCTTCCAATAATTCATTTCAATCTAGATAACCATCAAGCATTCATCAACATGCTCCTATTTCCTTTTCGATAATAAAGAAAAAGATAAATGTACTTTTTCACCTTTTATTTGACAGCATGTGAAGGTTTACAAGATGTAACTGAAACCTACTAAATAGGAGCTGGAAATTAATTCCTTTTTTTCTTCAAGCAAACAATTTCAGCTTAGACTAGTTCATAAAAGTATGTAATTCAAGACTTCCTAATTTCATAAAGATCAACTTACTAGCAGCTCCATTCAGGTGGAAGTGGAATTTCATGCCACAAGGAATGGAGTCAATAAAAACAAATGAATAAACCAAAGAAAAAAGAACATGATAGAGGGTCACTGATGCTGATCAGAACCTTCAACACATGAAAGCATAAAAAAAACTGTATGGAGTGATTAGGGGATCCATGACATTAAAGACCACCACAAAGATAATTAGCTTTAACATCCATAACCCTAAATTCATCAATGACATGATAAGAGCTCCAGAAGGCTATCATACAATGCATCAGAGAAACATGGTTTATGAAGACAAAACGTAATGTTCAGGTGAAGGAATGCTAAAGATTTCACTTACATATCTGCAACTCTCTTTGTCTGATCAGGACAGATATATGGACATAGATCCTCAATGGTCATACTGGAAAAACTATTGCTCAGATTTCCTTCCAGCAAATTAGAGTTGAAGCCTGAAGCTACTTGTACATCTTTTAGCTGCCCTTTCAGATGTTCCATAAAGACGAGACCTGTAAATATGCTGAAATTAAATAGCAGCTTTTGTTGAACTAAGAAATAACAAAAAAATGCAATGCACACAAGAAAAACAATCAAAGTCAACCTACATGTGAGAAGAAGTGAAAAGTACTTCTAGACCTATTAAGGGGGCATTTGCTATTGCTTAAAAGCATTAAAAATCACTTCTTAAACCTAAAAGCTGTGAGAGTACAGCTGCAAAACAAAATTAGATAAAATTAATGGGAAAAAAAAAAGTGATTTACCTCCAAAAAAGTTAAAAACCCATGAGTACAACTTTTAAAAAAAGGTGATACTACCTCAACTCGAAAATAGTTACAAACACCCCCTAAATAACAAATATATGTATTTACATAATAAGAATAACCCTGAGGAACACCAACCATTCAACATAGAGCACAAAACAATAAAAATTGTTCAAAATTTAATTGGAGAATCAGGCTTTCTAGCAGACTGAAGTTTTGCTATTCAATAATGTGGAGAATTTACTTACTTTCTGGGATCATAGGGTGTGTCCTATGTATATTGTTGAGAGATTTAATCAGGAATGAGATCATTGGCTGTAAAACCTCGAGTGTGCATCACAGTTTAGGTTATTTTTTATATTATGAAACAATCCTAGAGAAATGGAAAAGTATCCTTACAACAGAACCAAAAATATAGGCCGAAGGTCCTAAAATAATCATGTACATGGATTTTCCAGTAGAACTTATTTCTCAAATTCCCCCATAAGTTTGTGAATGGACGTCTTTCATTCCAAACTTCCTAAAAATACTTCGGTAAAAATCGAAACGCAGCCCTTTCTGAATACACAAAATTATTACCTATTTGCATATTTCGTTATCACAATATAACTTAACACCTCGTACATTATAGCTTACATATTTCATGCATCGTTGAACTTCTCGGCTAATGCAATGACGTCCACAGCATGACGTTGTTCTACTATCATCAAAAGAACCTGCAATAATTATCTGCATCGCATTAGCCAGTGAATTTCATTTTCATCCAATGAAGTTCCTCTCTCAGAAATAGCTTCTAACTAGTCTAGGATGCTGTGTACAGCTTAGATATAAATATCTTCAGAAATATGCATAAATTGATTAAAAAGGCTCAACAAAGGCAGTGTTATGTTCTGTAAGCCAAGTACATCAATCTCAATGATCTATGGTAAGAACTTTTTTCATTTTACACATCCAAAACATTACATAAACCTACACTTTACACTCAATGGTGATGAAGCTTGGGTTATATCCTAAAAACCCAGTGTCCTACAATGAATCTAGCACATACAAATGCTGTCACATGAAAACTCCATGGTCTGAGTGAAACGATACATACATCAGCTCTCTAAATTCTTGGAATAACGTAGTTTCCAACACAAAAAGCTAGGAATACTTTGTATTTTAATTTTAGTAAGAGATTTATGGTTTAACTCTATCATGTCAAGGGACTTGCATTCGCAGTTGTTCGGCATATAAGCTAGGGAGCCCTAACTTAACCCAAAACTATTGTTGAAGGCAAAGGGTTGAACCCCACTTATATACACTTCCACATTTCCGTGTGAAACCAATGTGCATATTGTAACAACACTCAACTTAGACACTTCTGCAGTTCCTATCAACAGAAGAACACATTTAGCGAAGATGAGAAAAATAGAATTCAACTCTCTGTCACTCCCTCCCTCAATCAGTTGATTCACACACTAAATCATATTCTCTTAAGGCACATTCAGTGAATCAATGTTCCCTAATTTGATACCTGTTCGGTGAAGTCCGCGACTCAGCATATTACCTACCAAAACTAATTCTCAGCCAGAACTGTGAAAAATAAGATTATAATCAACCATTACAGATTTACACCAAGAAAAAACGCCAATTCCCAACCTGGGAATGTATAGTTACGTGTTTATGCAACTATTTAATCATCCAATACTACAACACCACAAACCCTAATTAAAACACCATGACATCAGTTGAGCTTAAGACTTCTAAAAATGAGATTGTTGAAACATGACCTACATCTGCACTTACAGAGGGAACAGAACCCCACACAAATATCAACATTCACATCATAGAAAAATCTATTCAGAGGTAGCCTTTACTTGTCGTATACACGCCATTCTCAGGCATTAGGAAATATGAAATGGCCAAATGTGTAAGGTATTGAGAATAATTAATAATAGAACGTGAGGCTTGGTATATACTGCAAAGCGTGTGTAAGATGGATCTTCAGAGAGGTAGAGAGCTAAAAGGTGAGAGTGCTAAAAGCACAATCTAAAGGCTACCTTAGTCCTTTAGTATATCAGACCCCAGATGGTATGTCTATACAATGAATACCAATTTTTCAGGGGCTTGCAGCACTTTAATGTAATTGAAGAGGAAATCAACAACGAAATTCTAGGATTGCTTAAAAAAAGGAATTCTGCGTATATAATAAAAGATCTAATATGTACTTATGCACCTCCGAAAGATTTTGTTTGGAAGGTTTTCATAAAGGTAATGACCATCTAAGGTTACATATAAAGTTAAGAAAATTATGTCATTTTTGCAAGACACTAGATATCTGAGGGCATGGGTGAATTGTCAACATATGTTGATGTATTGAGATAATAGGCAATGATGCAGAAGGCATCTAAGCAATCAAAGTTGCATGCTCTAGGATCTCACGAAATCCACTCCAATTCATGTATTTTTCTCATAATGATGTCTCTCAACATATGTTTAAAACGGCTTCAAATTGTTACTCACACATACCACAGAAGCAAAAAATTCAAACATAGTACTGATACTGTTATAATTCCCAGGAAATGCAAAATCATAGGGCATAACAAAACTAGCTTTTCATTTTTTTGGTATGATCAAATTAATCATACATCGAGATATGACACAAAACTATAGAAGTATTTTGTCTTTGCAACAACAACCCTCTCAATCCTACTATTCTCATAGCCAGCCAATAGTGCTCATTCTTTAAAGCAAGATTCAATTTCATTGGTTTTCTGCATTGCCTTCAGGCTTCAATAGTTGATTAGACAAAATCCTAAGTTATCCCAGGAAGGTAACTGAGTGCCTATATCCTTGTTCCAGAACTCACCTGGTTGGCAGGATTAGAAGTAGTTTATGCACCGGCAACAATCATCCCAAATAAGTGCCAAAAAAAAATTAAAAAAGGTAAAAAAGACGGCAAGGCTTGGGAGAGAATTGGACTACCAACTCCCCTTAAAATTGCTAGCTTCAAACGTCATAATTAAGAGGACCAGTCGACCAGATGGCCCTTTTAGAACGGAAAAAGAAATCTGGTTTTGTGGAATGCCAAAAGAAATTCAATATGGGTCATATGCCCCCAAGTTCCTAATTTCAAAGGCTATCAAGGTTTCATCCTCAATTACTATGATCTGTTGCAGAGAGGAAGCATTCTCAGTGCAGATTGCTGACCAATTTTCAATTGCTTAAAAGGAGAATGATTATTTCAAGAAACATATTTGCTAAAAGAAACATATTTGCTAAGGCACACATAATCATAATATCATATAACTCCATAGATGTTGGCGTGAGAAATATATACTTTATTCAGGTTTTATCAGAGAGAAGAAAGGAGAGTTGCATCTCTATATGAGATAACTCTGTCATATCCACTAGCCACGAGATGAGAAGTCATGTGAGGATTAACAAATAACACTGCTTGAATTACATAATTAAACAAAATTCTTTCATAAAAAAACAAATTATTCGAATAATATCAAACTAAACAAAAGTTGACCTGAAAAATACCAAAAAATAGATTTGGAATGGATAAAAATATAGTATTCTAAATGTGATACTCATTAGAACATACTGAGGGATCGAAGCATTCGCAAGTCTAATTTCTTTGCCAAAGTTTCATGACCAATTTTCTTTGCACGCATGTTCAGCATATTCTTCAAGCCCATCAACAAATCCTTAGGAGAAAACCCAAAAACATAAGACGAAGCATTAAGACAATGAAATTATAATATCATGGGCGTCTTTCAAAGTGATAAACTGAGAAAATTGAATGTATGAAGTTAACCTACAAGTTCAGACTCGCTTAAAGAACACAGCCAACGGACATCATCTATGTTGTTGTTTCCCACCAATGATTGTGCATCCATCAGCTGAAGAATAGAAAGAATCAATCCTAGTGTTACCACATCATAGTTGATATTTCTTACATCAAGGTAAGAATTTTAGGGCATAAATCCTAGTGGAGAAAAGTCACTCGAGTAAAATAATGATAGCAATTGCTGAAATTATTACGTCTCCATGAGTAAGATCCTATCAATGGTTTCTAGACAAAGATGACAAGCAACTAAGAATTGATGGCGCATTTTATTTTATATATAACTAGCTCCCTTTAATCAGGTACCATATTAATTAGCACTCAAAATCATACTCCCTCCTTCCCGAAAGTTTACATTTGCTTTTTCACAAGGGTTAAGGAAGTATAGTATTTTAATGTGTAGTGGGGTGAGAAATATAATATTTTAATATATAGTAGGTAATTGTATTAGTTTTTTGTATGGGCCCCATAGAGATATATTAATTATTTTGTATGGGTCTCATTTACTATAAAGGAAAATGTAAACCTTATGATGGGAAACCCAAAATAGAATTGCGTAAACGTTATGGTGGGACAGAGGCAGTAACAAGTTAGAGGACTCATCCAAGCAAAAAAAAAAAAAGAGTAAATATATGACGAATCAAAATGATTACAACAAATGATTATAGCAAAAATAAATAAATATAAAGTAGTATTTGATTCTAGACAAAATTCTAACATATGCAGTATGCTTATTCCATCAAGGCATCAATTAATTGAACAACTCATGCAATATAAATGAAGAGTGTATATTGGGTGCATCACATGTGTATAACTTTTTATTTTATTTTGTATGCATGTTATTCTATTTTGTATATGTGTTTCGTAATAATTGTATACTTTTTTCACACTAAGTTTTTCATTAAAAAAACTAGCATCATATGTGTATAACTTTTTATTCAATAGTGTATACATGTTTTTTAATAATTGTATATTTTTTTTACACTCATAAAAAAACTAACAATTAAATTGTACATATTTTGCTCTTAATTGTATATGTTTATTTTTATATTTTATATGGGTGCACCCGGGTGACACTATAATTAGCCATAAATGAAATACACTACGACAAAGCACTCTACCAAGAAATCATATTTTCAAACAGAAAAATCAATCAATACCAGTTTTATATTTTAATGAGTTGAGTTCACATTGTTCACATATAGCTCTATTGTTGTGAAGACCTTACTACTTGCTGACTTAGCATTGATTAAAGGATTCATGATACTATGTTTTTTTGTTTTGGATGTGACGTATGAAGATTATCAGTTCTGCAAGGATTCCAGAAATGGTTGGTTAGACACAGTGGAGGATCCAGAAAATCGCGGTGGGGTGGCTAAGTTTATTGAAGAAAATAAAAAATAATAATAATAATTAAAAAATAATATATATATATAATTTAAGAAGATATATTTATTTTTTAGCTTCATTTCGGTGGGCTTAAAATATTTTTGAGTTGAGCTAAACTTAAAAATACAAAGAAGAAAGAAGATATATTTATTTTTTAGCTTTATTTGGGTGGGCTGAAAATATTTTTGGGTGGGTTAAACTTAAAAATACAAATTATTTATAAATTATTTACATATGATATAATGGGCTTTTAGGGGACAGCCCTGGGCTTGAGCCCAGGGCTGCCCCCACATACATCCGCCACTGGTTAGACAAGTCTCACATAATTGGTTCACACGAAATAGGGTTATTGGCCCACCTTGTGGTGGTTATTTGGGTGGCTGGATGAAAGGTTTTTTGTTCGATTTAAGCATAGTTATTAAAGGCGCGCCTCCCCCAAGGCTATACCCCTGGCGCCTCGATATAGGTTTTCAAGGCACGAAGTTTTAAGGCGCGCGCCTTTTTGCGCCTCAACGTGTGCGTCTTGGGCGCGCCTTGAGAATGACCATGTTTTTGTGTTGATTTTCATTTTTGATAGTTGAAGTAACATTAAATAGCACTTTTAATTAGGGTTTACCAGTTCATCCTCCTAAGTTAAGACCCATCAAGATGCCCTTGGTACAATATCCCAAATATAAATTAGGGATTTGAGAGTTAGAAGTTAGGGTTGCACTCTTCACTCCACATACGCGACATACACATACCAACTGCTCCAGCCTCCAAGCCTTCAACTTCCTCCACATCCGTCGCGCCTCCCACTGCTGCCGGTCTGTCCGGCTTTCATCACCGGCTTGCCAGAGCAAACTAGTATTAACCTTAAAATTATAGAAAAATCATCGGGGGCAACTGCCACTAGTTCCAAAAGGAAAGGGAAAGAAGTAACGAAGAAAAATGGAACTACTTTAAGAAGAAGAAGAAGAAGAAGAAGAAGAAGAAGAAGAAGAAGAAGAAGAAGAAGAAGAAGAAGAAGAAGAAGAAGAAGAAGAAGAAGAAGAAGAAGAAGAAGAAGAAGAAGAAGAAGAAGAAGAAGAAGAAGAAGAAGAAGAAGAAGAAGAAGAAGAAGAAGAAGAAGAAGAAGAAGAAGAAGAAGAAGAAGAAGAAGAAGAAGAAGAAGAAGAAGAAGAAGAAGAAGAAGAAGAAGAAGAAGAAGAAGAAGAAGAAGAAGAAGAAGAAGAAGAAGAAGAAGAAGAAGAAGAAGAAGAAGAAGAAGAAGAAGAAGAAGAAGAAGAAGAAGAAGAAGAAGAAGAAGAAGAAGAAGAAGAAGAAGAAGAAGAAGAAGAAGAAGAAGAAGAAGAAGAAGAAGAAGAAGAAGAAGAAGAAGAAGAAGAAGAAGAAGAAGAAGAAGAAGAAGAAGAAGAAGAAGAAGAAGAAGAAGAAGAAGAAGAAGAAGAAGAAGAAGAAGAAGAAGAAGAAGAAGAAGAAGAAGAAGAAGAAGAAGAAGAAGAAGAAGAAGAAGAAGAAGAAGAAGAAGAAGAAGAAGAAGAAGAAGAAGAAGAAGAAGAAGAAGAAGAAGAAGAAGAAGAAGAAGAAGAAGAAGAAGAAGAAGAAGAAGAAGAAGAAGAAGAAGAAGAAGAAGAAGAAGAAGAAGAAGAAGAAGAAGAAGAAGAAGAAGAAGAAGAAGAAGAAGAAGAAGAAGAAGAAGAAGAAGAAGAAGAAGAAGAAGAAGAAGAAGAAGAAGAAGAAGAAGAAGAAGAAGAAGAAGAAGAAGAAGAAGAAGAAGAAGAAGAAGAAGAAGAAGAAGAAGAAGAAGAAGAAGAAGAAGAAGAAGAAGAAGAAGAAGAAGAAGAAGAAGAAGAAGAAGAAGAAGAAGAAGAAGAAGAAGAAGAAGAAGAAGAAGAAGAAGAAGAAGAAGAAGAAGAAGAAGAAGAAGAAGAAGAAGAAGAAGAAGAAGAAGAAGAAGAAGAAGAAGAAGAAGAAGAAGAAGAAGAAGAAGAAGAAGAAGAAGAAGAAGAAGAAGAAGAAGAAGAAGAAGAAGAAGAAGAAGAAGAAGAAGAAGAAGAAGAAGAAGAAGAAGAAGAAGAAGAAGAAGAAGAAGAAGAAGAAGAAGAAGAAGAAGATAATGTTGGATTTGAAGAGAAAAAGATTTTAATGAGGAAGAACAAATTGATGATGAGGACTTGGAGTTGGATGATGAAGAGATGATAATTAAAATATATTTGCTGGTAGATTTTAGTGTGATGCTTTGATTGACTAATTTTATTTCAAATATTATGAATTTTCGTATGTGCATGTTTAATTTTGGCTTAAATGGCTTAGTTTTTATGTCATACTCATATAAATTTATATTATATGCCTTATAAACTTATTTTATTAGGTAAATATGTTGTAAATGAGTTATATTTAGTGTAGAATAAATATTTGTGCTATATTATATATTAATTCTGGGGCGCGCCTCAGGCACAGATATACCTCGGTGCGCCTTGCGCCTTTAATAACTATGGAATTAAGCTGGAATGTTTAACTTGAATTACAAGCTTTTCAGAGGCCTTGTAAATGTTTATAGATTTCTTAAACGCTTGCAAGACCACATTAGATCATTCAAAGATCACATTTTGACAGTTTCAAATTTAGAATGTTTCAGTGTATTCTTGCTGTTTCACTCGTGAAAATCAATCATATGCTGTTCATCAATAAGAAAGACTTTTCAACCAAGTGGATGAAGATCAATTCGATCAAACCACTAAAACTCTTGATGTTATGGTTTCATTTCTTACTTCATTTTCTATTATTACAAGAAATTAGCTGTTGTGGTTGAATCTTGGTTGTTATTGTGTGATACTCACAACATCTACAATGCTTAACAATAAAGATGCATGTACACATACTCTACTTGTTACTCCATTTGTCCCAGAAATGTTTTCGCCCTTTTTTTTTTTGCACGTGGATGAAGAAAGTTATTACTTTTGGGAGTATTTTTTGGTAATAAATAAAGATAATATTAGGTAGAAGTGGTGTTTTGGCAAATAAAGTGTATGGAGGAGGTTAGTTGTTTTGTTTATTTTTACAATTTTAGGAGGGTGAAAACATTTGTAGCACAAACGAAAATGAAAAATGTGAAAACAAATGTGGGACGGAGGTAGCATAATTCATTATTGTGTGCTGTGAAGAATAGCAATTATATTAATAAATTATTGTCCTACCCTAGTGACTTAGGGGAGAGAATTGAGATGCACAACTCCCTCTTTCCTTTTGTATTCTACAATTGTCCTTTAAAGTTTTAAAGCAAATTTCAAATGTTATAAGCTCATGCTAAGTATTTTTCATGAATACAGATTTTAGAGAATATTACACAATCATATAATGGTGAAATGGAGGAAAATTCCACAACTAGAAGAGGAAGCAGGAACATACGATGTGAAATCTAGTTAGTCTCTTGATGCAACAATATCAACCTAGAGAACAAAAGGATTTATAGTAAATTCAACAGCTACAAACAGGACAGGCCATCAACATTAGATAACAATGTGCAAATGCATAGTGGTTAATGTAACATTAGCCAAATAAAACATGAAGTTAGTATATCACCAATTAACCTACACTGTAGGTTTCTGTCCTAATCTACACAGATCTCCCATTGAATCATCATATAACTGGACATGTAAATCAATAATGTTTTCAACTTTTTTTTTTTACTAATTCAATGATTTTTTTAGAAACAAAAGAAGCCCCACATTTAGAAGCCAACTATGATCAGCTATTATCATTGGTTGATACTTTTTATTAACTTCTGTCTTTCACTCGCATGCTTTAATACTGTTTTAGGATTCTAATAACTGTTGGAAGAAATCAATACCCAAATCAAGTGAAGAAGAGTCTTTCACTTCTTTTTACACCATGCAATGACCATAAATAGTCATTTTCAACTCTTAATACAACCACGCCAACAGGATTCACCAAAGTGGGCTTAAAAACTTGGTAAATTTGAATGTGGGAGCTGAAAAAAAATGCAAATACAAAATGAGCAAGTGATGCTAGGTAAGGAAGCATCAGATATTTGTATAAAGTGATTGATTGGATCCTTGTTCTTCACTTCACTCTCATTATTTAGCAGGCAACTAGGAAATTATGTTCATTTCTTGTAATTTCATCAATGCTGCCAAGAATAACTCCTGGCAGCATTAATGACTCACCCAAAACTTATCAACCAAACCTCTCTTTCCTCCTCTAGTACTCACTCTAGTTCAACCAGAGAGCAATAATGGCATCCTTTAAACAACCCTCCGTAACTTCTTCTTAACTTACAATTTTATCTGGCTTAAGTAATCCCACTGCAGCCCATACCTTAGGTCTTAACAAGCTTAGAAACAGAGTTAATACACATACAAACCAAAATATTCATAGCAGTATTAATAATCTTTGCAGGCCAAATTGATGATATTGCAAGAGTTGTTAGAACTGGTAAGTATAAATTAGTATCAGTTTTAACACACCGAAATAGTTGGGAGTGCAGTATTAGCAGAATACCTAGTTGCAAATACAAAAATATTATAAAAGACTAACTAATATGCAAACAATTCTGATAAACATCTAAATCAAGCCTACGGGCTCCAGCTAACAAGTAGCACTAATTTTATTTGCTTATAACGTAGAGCACTTTACAATAAACCCCATGAAATGAATAATGACATCAGCAAGTATACAGATATGATAGAAGTAAAAAATGAAAGGGAAATCAATATGGACTACAAACTACTACCACACTCGTTTGTGAGGGAAAACTAGCAACTACAGTGTGGGTGGTAGTTACTGCCCCCTTCACCACACTACCCAGATTTGCCCCAAAAGATCACAACCGATAAATATTACAATTAAATTGTGTAAAAGAAAAATCATTGAAAAAACAAAACAAATAATTCAAAGGAGAGTGAGAGTATATGAAGTAGAGAAAGAGAGAAGAGGTACGAACCGATAAACTGCAATCGTCACAAGGCTATTCAAGACTACTAAATACCTCTCCTAAGTCCTGACAACCAGAGGGGAAATTAGTGTTATTAGGGTAGTTTGCTTGTGGTTATGACTAATAAAGGGATTGCATGTAATGAGATTTGTTTGATTCGTAATAAATTGTATTATTGTTTGGCATTATGGAAAAATAAGATCGTCAATAACTAGGTATTAATTATTTTATGTTTGTTATTGAGTATTAATAAATGGGACAATACGTAAAATGACATATTCACCCCTTCTTCATTTTTTAAATTATTATTATTATTATTATTATTTATTATTTATTATTATTTATCATTATCTATTTTTATTATTAATTATTATTGTTATTATTAATTATTAATTATTATTATTAATTATTAATTTTAATTATTATTATTAATTATTCATTATTATTATTATTAATTCTTATTATATACCATGAATTTTTAAATGGTCTCCAGAAGTAGGTAATACCGAAACAGGAATTCCATGTATATACAGAACATTTTATACTAAATTTTGGGATAAAATGTTATGTACAGATCCCAAAACAAATCAAATTTATGGGATAGAGACAATGAATCTCTTGGAAGAAAAATTGAAATTGTATAATAGAGAAGTTTATACTCCTTCTCCATTCGATCATATTCTGAAAAAATCAAAAATGAAGTCAGAAAATTTGACAAAAGAGCAGATGATAGCTGCTTATATTGAAGAAATGAAAAAGGATTTGATATCCCAATTTGGAGATGATAATAAATCAGAGTCGACTATGGTCTCTGAACAAATGCAAGATGCACAAGATCCAAATGATGTGGATATAGATGAAATTTTTATGGCAATTCAGGATACCCTGATAGAAAAATTCACACCTGAGAAAGAAGCATCTTCATCATCATCAATTCATAAAGGGAAATAATATACCTGAAGAAAATGACGTCATTGCTTACGATATCAACAGTAAGCAGCCAGACAAGATACTGTTCATAAACAGTAAAAATACTGTTCATAAACAGTAAAGCAGCCGGACAAATCACTGTTCATCAACAGTAAATTTGACTTACTGTAGCACTTTATACTGTGCAGACAGAAAATTTTGGCTTTTACTGTTCATTCACGCGTTTTCTACTGTTGGGACGCGTTTTCTTTGTTTATAAATAGGTTAGAAAATTTTCATTTGGATTCATCGATCAGAAAACTCTCACTTCTCTCTTCTGATCAACGTTGTAAAGCTCATGTGTTGAGCATCCCCCTCCTTTGTAAAATATAAATTTTGTATTAATAGAAAAAGCATTCTGAGTGCACATACTTTGTAAGTATTAAGTATTTACAGTTTTTATTTTTTTTGTTTATTTTTAATTTTAATTATGTTCATGTTTAGCCTAATAGGCTAAATTATTCATGTGTTGATCCATAACTATTAATTGTGCTAGCATGGAACTTATATAGTTTATGGCTAGGATATTCTGATAAGAATCTAATGGGTTAGATAGAAATTTACTAGCCTTAAAATAAAATGATGCCTTAAATATGTTGCTCCTGTAAGTCCCAGTTTTAGCCGTTTGAAAGGCGTTGTGATGGGCATGTCGGAGGTTTTATTTGGGTATAATTTTATTAAAGATGCCGGTTCTATTTCCATCTGTAAAATATCCTCAATGATTCATGTTAGCGATCCTGTCCCTGGATGGTATCAGAGCCATGGTAGTTACTAATAATATGTTTTGGGTCAACACATATTTTTTCATGAATTTCATGAATATGATTAATAAGAATAATAATATTAAGAATATTAGAAATGAGGAATATGATATTCCAGAGAATTTAGATCTGCTTAATAAGTGGACAATTCCTAATATAGAACCTAGATTAATATATCAATTAGGTACTTTTGAAAAAATAGGTTTAAAACAAGTAGTAAAAACTACTGAAGAATCGATTTCATTAGATAGTAATGATATGATAATTAGATTATTATCTGAAAAAGATATAAGTGCTTATAGCAACACTCATAAATTCCTTCATATTGGATTAGTACAAATTGCATTTAAACCTTTGACTTTAAAGGGATTACCAGAAAGTTTTATAGCAGCTTTAAGAGATGGTAGAAATTTAAATTGGAAACAATCTTTAATGGGTATTATACAATCCAGCTTGACAAATGGTCCAGTATATTTTAATATTTATCCTAATTTGCAATTGTCATTATCTGATGTTAATATACTTGATGCTTTAACATTAAATGTTAAAACACATGGTTATAATTATATTCCTGGAACAGAAGTTATATGTATCTGTTACAGAATATATTATAAACCATTATATACACTGAATCCTCAATGTAAACGTATTGATAAAATGAAAAATGAAACAATAATTATTGAAACCAATTTTAGTAGGTCTAATATTACGACCAGACTACCTATTAAATGGGAAGAAATTGACTTTCCAGAAAATTGGATCATTGAGCAAGCAGTTCCTGTTCAAACACAGATACAAAATCAGAATAATATTTATGATATTCTTCAGAATACTGATGGATCGATTAATATACGATTTGAGAATAATAAGTCTCTCCAAAGATATAATTCAATGAGAAATTATATTTCTCCAATTGATTCAATGAGAAATTATATTTCTCCAATTGATTATAAAGTGGAATTACCACGATCTTCAACTTCTCAGATAAGAGAAGATACTAATTCTAAAGTATTTACTCCTGTTACAGATAGATTATATATTAACAGGAATAATATTGTCAGATAGTCAAATACTCGTCATATTGATGAGTCAGAACCGACAATGTCGGAAATGGATTTTAAAATAAATTTATGGATTTATATGAAAAAATAGATTTCAGTCCTGGTTCTTCAGCCAGAATAATTATTTCTGAAGAATTTAAAAATCAAGGTTATGAACCTTTTAGAAAATGATTTTTTGAGAATTTTACTCAAAATGAGATTATAAGTTTTCAAAATGAGTTTTATACAACTTGTGAAGAAAAAAATATGTTAATACCTTTTGCAGCATGGTTTATGAATACCTATGTAAAAAATTATATTTTTATTTTAAAAAGAAATTATAATTTGCAAAATGGCACGGTTGTGACAGATATATATCCGCCACAACAATCTTTTCATATTGAGAAAAATGGAAAAATTTATAATTTCTAGCTTTTGTTAAACTTATAGAAGATGATACTATACAAATTACTTGTAAACATATTAATACTATGTTTGAAAATCAAAATTATACAAATTTGTTTTTAAATGTATTAGGAGAACAAATCCAGTCTATTCATAATAAACTGGATATGATTTTATCAGTTATTAATAAAAATAGTCAACCTACTGTAATAGTTACAGAAAAGGAGAAAAAAGATTTACAAAATCTCCAATCTGTAATAATTACATATAAGGGAAAAGAAGCTTTGCCAAGCTTCCAACCACCTCCAGTTATATCTAATTTCAAAATCAAGCCATTATATGAGCTTGAGAAATTTCTTGAGGAAAAGTTTAATAAACTTAGCATAAAAACTCTTGATAAAGAGTTATATGATAATATCATAGAAAATCCTGATTATAGGCAGGTTTTTCAAAATCAGATCAATAAGATCAATACTAAATGGGCTGATAAGCCAATACAGAATAAGTTTTATAATAATAGACCAACACCCATGGATGTATTACATGAAGAATACACTGATACTATTGATATTAGTTATTCTGGTAATAAAATCTATGAGTGGAATATTGATGGCTATTCTAATAAACAGATTTATAATACAGTACATAGAATGCTTATGTACTCAACTATTTGTAAAAATAGCAATAATACTGATAAGGTAATTGCAGCAATGATAGTTGCTGGATTTACTGGACAGCTTAAAGACTGGTGGGATAATTATCTCAAGATGACAGAGATAATATTCTCAATATGGTTAAACAAGAAGGTAATAATATTACCGAAAATGCAGTTTATACACTTGCTGTTAATATAATTGAACACTTTACTGAAAGGTTCAGTGATAATAGTGATACTATTAGAACACTGCTCCAAACATTGAGGTGTAAAACACTCTCTGATTTTAGGTGGTATAAGGATACTTTCCTAAGCAGAGTGATGGAATTACCAGAATGTAATAACATTCATTGGAAGTCAAAATTTATTGACGGATTACCCAGCTTATTTGCTGAAAGGGTAAGAAAAACCTTAAAGCGTAATAATATTACGATTCCATATGAAAGTTATACATATGGTGCTCTAATAGACACCTGTATACAGGAAAAATTAGATTTACGTAATGAAATAAAGCTAAATCAACAGATTAAAAGGCAAAATCTCGATGAGAGAAAATAATTGGGAGAATTTTGTCAACAATTTGGTTTGGATAATCCTTCATCCAGTAAAACCAAAAGTGATAAAAAGGTTTATAAACCTAAACATAGGAGATATTCTCCTAGACAGATTGAGAAAAAGAATAAAAGAAAGGAAGAAAAGTTTCAGAAAAAGTCTTATAGACAGAGATATAATAAGAAAAAAGATAGATATTGCAAAATATGTGGTAAAAAAGGTCACACCAGAGAATTTTGTTGGACAAAGAAAAAGGTTAATAATCTTGAAATTCCTGATGATATCAAGAAAATTATTATACAGACTCTTGAAGAAAAATCTGAATTTGAGAAATCAGAATCAGAATTTTCATCTACTTCTGAATCAGAAGAAGAAATTATCAACAATTTAGTTGATGAAGACATTTCTGAATCAGAAGAATGTGAGCCTTGTAAAGAAGGATTAATATGTCCAAAAGAGATTAATAATCTTGATAATAATCAATCTGAGTTTTATAAGATTATATCTCAATTCTCAGATATGTCTATTAATGTTTTAACCTCTGATAATATCTTTGAGGTGTTAAAAATGATTAAAGATCCTTTGTTAAGGAATCAGATTATCAATGATATTGGTAATAAAAATGAAGCTTCCTCTTCTAATAAAGAAGAAGAATTGACACAAGACATTCTTAATAAGAATAAGTCTTATAACATGACAGAAGTCATGAACCAGCTAAGAACCAAATATCAGGTTCAAAGAGATATATCTCTACAAGATCTTCATAAAGAGGTTAATAATCTCAGAGAAGAAATAAAATTATTAAAAAATAAGAATCTTATTCAAGAATCTAGAATATCTAGATTAGAAGAATTTTCTAAAGGAAAGAATATTCACATGAGAATATTTCTCAGAATATTGAGGTTAATAAACCTAGTATGTTCAATGACACATTTCTTTCTACTATTGAAATGGTTATATCTCAAAAATGGTATATAAAAATATCATTATTGATTGATAATCATTATACAAAAACATTTACTGCTCTTGTTGATAGCGGTGCAGATTTAAATGTTATACAGGAAGGGTTAATGCCTACTCGATATTTTCATAAAACTAGTCATACATTATGGCATGCAGGAGGTGATAAACTCCAAATTAATTATAAGCTCCCTAAAGCTTATGTTTGTGTTAATAACAAATGTATTTTGCAAAGTTTTATACTTGCAAAAAATATTTCAAACCAAGTTATACTTGGAACTCCATTTTTAAATAATATTTATCCTATAAAAAAGATTGATAATAAAGGTATTATTGGTACTTTTAAAGGAGATGATATTTTCCTTGAATTTATTATTGAACCTTTTACAAAAGTTTTGCATAGTCTTTATGATAATATTAAAGCAAAACAAGATCATATTAATTTTTTAAAACAAGAGATTAATATTATTACTCTTGATGATTAATTAAAAAATCATAGATTACAGGATAGAAAAAAACATATTATTTCATTACCCTATGAGGATTCTTTTGATGAAAAAAATATTCCAACAAAGGCTAGACCTTGTCAAATGAATTCAGAGTATTTAGAATTATGTAAAAAAGAACTTGAATCTTTATTGCATAAAGGACTTATTAGTCATTCTCAATCTCCTTGGTCATGCACTGCATTTTATGTTAATAAACATTCGGAGATTGAAAGAAGTATACCAAGATTGGTTATTAATTATAAACCTCTTAATAAAGTTCTGAAATGGATCAGACATCCAATTCCTAATAAAAAGGATTTATTGGATAGACTTTATAATAGTCTAATATATTCGAAATTCGATCTTAAGTCAGGATACTGGCAAATTCAGATTAATAATTCTGATAGATACAAGACAGCATTTAATGTTCCAATAGGACATTATGAATGGAATGTGATGTCATTTGGTTTAAAAAATGCTCCTTCTGAATTTCAGAAGATTATGAATGATATTTTTACTCCTTATAGTGAGTTTATAATTGTTTACATTGATGATATTTTGATATATTCAAAAACCATTGAAATGCATTTTAAACATTTGCATATTTTTAAATCATTAATTGTTCAGAATGGATTAGTAATTTCTAAACCAAAAATGGAATTATTTCAGACTAGAATTAGATTTCTAGGACATATTATTGAAAAAGAAAATATTATTCCTATTAAGAGAAGCATTGATTTTGCTGATAAATTTCCTGATGAGATAACTGATAAAACTCAGTTACAGAGATTTTTAGGAAGTCTTAATTATATTGCTCCTTATTATCATAATTTGGTTAAGGACACATCTATTTTATATGATAGATTAAAGAAGAATCCTAAACCATGGACTAATAATCATACTGATGCTGTTAGAAAGATTAAATCTAGAGTAAAAACTCTACCTTGCTTAATGATTAGTAATCCAAATTGGAAAAAGATTATAGAGACAGATGCCTCTAATATAGGATTTGGTGGTATATTAACCCAGATTAATCCGGATAATAAACAGACATATCTTGTTAGATTTTATTCTGGGAAATGGAATGATTCTCAGAAAAATTATGCTACTATTGCTAAAGAAATTCTTGCAATTGTTAAATGTGTTTTAAAATTTCAAGATGATTTATATAATCAGAAATTTACTATTGTTACAGATTGCAATGCAGCTAAATTTATGTTTCAAAAGGATTTCAAATATGATGTTTCAAAACAAATGTTTGCTAGATGGCAGGCTCACTTGGCCCCATTTGATTTTGAAATTGTTTACAAAAAAGAAAAAGATAATAGTCTCCCAGATTTCTTAACTCGTGAATATTTTCAGGAATGAGTGCATGAGGCAGAGGATCTTCCTCTTATAGAGGAAGAGGTGGCAGAGGAAAAATACCTGAGATAATATCTCAACATGGCAATAAAAAGCTTATAGCAATGAATAGAGATGAGGAAGAAGCTTATCAAAAATTTCTTAATAAAAGAAATAAACAGCAGAAACCAAATGAAGAAAGTAATACTTCTTCAACATCATATGCTCAAGTAGTTGAGAAAGAAGAATCCGATAATATTGGATTTATTCAAAATAAATATAAAGAAATTATATTTCTTTTAGAAGAAAGAGATTTAAAATTGATCAATGATCCCTGGACTATAATGCATAGATATATGGATAATAATTCCATGCAAATGAGGACTTATAAGTCAAGATATCTGTATGAACAGATATTACTTCAAACTGGTTCTTGTGAAATTTCACATTTTACAGGAATTAGTAATGAAATTTATAATTTCACCAAAATAATAATTAAAAATGTTATATCCTTGGAAGATTGGGGAATTTCTCCATTAAGAGAAAAAGATGTGATGAATAATAAAGGAGTTCCAATGAAATATAATTATTGGGACTATTGTGATGCCTTTATAAAGGTACTTCATTATGAAAATGATAAAAAGAAACATACTTGGTTTATCAAGATATGTTCGAATGTTTACAAGGATGATATCCCACATTGGTTTATACACTGGTTTTATTGTTTTGGCCCCACTTCAATTATTTTGCCAGAAAAAATGAAAATTTCATTTGATAAATTGGTGGATATATCCCCACAGCTTTTGAAGAAGCAAGAATATTATTACTATTAATTATTAATTATTATTATTAGTTATTAATTATTATTATTATTATTATTATTATTGGATACGGGTATTATGGTAAAATTACATTTAATACTTAGGTATTAAATTGTGGTATTGTGTATCCCACCTCTTGAGGTGAGATACACAATACTTACATAATACCAAGGAGAATGTATTAGTAATAATGGGTCAAAATAATGCAGGGTCATAGGTATTATGAATAAATCGAAACAAACATGGTATTACGAGGGATATTAAATCAATATCACCTTAATACCGATAAGCAAACGATCCCTTAGTATTTTAATTGATCGATTGATTAATGATGTGAATAACGGTTAATTCATCGGTAAATTTTTGCCCAAATCCTAGTGAAAGAGTGTAGGAGAATATATACCATTGTATAACCCAATTTGTTGGCCTTCTCTACTCCAATTTGATGGGCTAGTTAAGAGCGCTCAAAAATAATATCATTGTATAGCCCAATTTGTTGGCCTTCTTTACTCCAATTTGGTGGGCTGGTTAAGAGCACTCAAAATAATTAAAAAGAGTATGTAAAAATACTTTATTAACCATACTTCACTTATTATCTTAAATTACTCATTACACTCTCAGTTTATTTGGTGAGTAAGATAACATAAAGAGGTACTATGAGGGCAAGTATTAAGAGGATTGAGGGGTGAGATAAGTTGGTAATATGTGTATTAACAATTTGTTTGGTTAAATGAATAAAAGAATGAGATTAATTTTATAAGGAGTTTGGTAGGTAAAATTAATGTATTGTATAAACATAATATGACTTTTCTGCCCCAAATGTTTTCATAAATTTTCAATTATATCATTCTCAAATATATATTATCATATTTGGAAGAGTATTGTTAAATACACACCCCTTTTAATTTTTTAGATATTAGTATTAATTTTATTATATACACACCCCTAAAACTCAACTTTATCTTTTTTAATTTTAAGATTATATACACCCTTGTAACGCCCCGGATTACGCTATGGGGTTGGGACGCTATTAGATACACAATTCTCAATATAGTAATAAAGGGGTTGAGAATGCACAGCGAAAATAATATAAAAATCCCCAAAGCGATAATATAATAAAGTAAAAGTTGTATAGAGATTATTACATATTAGCGTCTACTCACTCGAGTATAGTGGAATATCCAAAACAAGTGCGTTCAGATGATATATCTGAAATAAAATTCTTAATAAAGTACTAAAATATAAGGCAAGATATAAAGTCCTCTATGGGCTTGAGACATCTGCAGGGGCCTCTTCATCCTCTAAACCTTGTTTTGAAAATCAATAATGGGTGAACGTTTAAAATACACTCAGTAGGTAAACTTAAATGATTGCACAATTAAAAATAAATATACATGCCAAATATACCATAAAATGTAACATATGCCATTTTATTTAAATAATTTGCACATTGTCGTTCGATAACTTAATAAAATATTTTAGACCGAACCGTCATCCGATAACTAGTGTTAGTTGGTATATGTGCACCGAATCGTCATTCAATATGAGTATTAGTAGATTTGAAATATTTTTAGTATCGAACCGTCGCACGATAACTTGTGTTAGTTGGTATATGTGCACCGAGTCGTCACTCCGTACAAGTGTTAGTAAGAAAATTTTATCATCTAACAAAAAACACACATGACACATAACATGACATATAAGTAACACATATCACATTTTAACATAGCAATCATGACATAAAATGTAGCACTCGGTAAAGAGTGAAAGTTACCCCACCTTAAACTTTCCAGGGAATAGTACGTTGACTATACTTGCTCTTGGGTATCAGATATGCCTGCAATGATATACTAAATTGAGTTCTACTTATAATAATAATTCTTAATACTTAAATTAAATTTTTAATATAGTATAATTAATATAAACTAATTATTAACTTAAAAAAATATAAATACTTAATCGTTAAATAAAATGAGTTAAAATAAAATGTTTATACTTAAAATAATTAAATAAAAGATACATATTTCTTTTAAAAGTTAAAAATAGTAATAAATCAAAAATTAAAAATACGAAGACAAATAGCATTAATTTTATTAAAAATGAATATTAAATAAAGATTCTACTCCTAAAATAATAATAGTGACAAAAATTATATTTAATATTTAATATAAAAAATTTTAAATTAAATAATAAAAAATATATATATATAATAAATAAACTAAACTAAAATAAGATAAATTAATAAATAAATAAACATAATTACAGCAATACGCACGCACCCAACCTTGATTGTGCAGTCTGATTTCGAAACTCACTTTCAAATTTCGAAACTTAATTATGTTTATATATATATATATATATATATATATATATATATATATATATATATATATTTAAAATTACAATCAAGTCCTTGCATTATATTAAATTCTCATTTAAACTTACCCTAAACTTTAACCTTATTACAAAATGACCCAACTTGAGTTATACAACTCCATTTGAAAATCTGAAAGCACGTATGGAGTCCTCGCAAGGTGAGAATCACATCCATACTAATTTTTTATGAAAATAACAAAGTTTAAAGGGGACAAAATTTTCACACGAAGTGGGTCTCTTCCCATCTTCTCTATTTCACGTCCAAACTCAAAACTAATTATATGTTTGTGATCCTCGTTAGGAGAGCTTCAAAATGGCCTATAATATCAAAATTATGTCCCAACGAAATAAAATGCACTATTAAAGGGTTAAAACTTTGACGGAGCTTTTCTAACTCATACGAAATCCATTTCACAAAAGAATTATATATATGGAATCTACGCATCGAGACGATCATTTTCGTATATAACATGATAAGGTTTGACAAAGAATAGAAAATTTCTCAAAACATCAGTGTGTATATATATGTTTGTGAGTTGTGTGTGCGTGACTTAAATATATATATATATATATATATATATATATATATATATATATATATATATATATATATAATGAAGCATATTAACTCAACTTACTACTTCTTTCCCTCACAGTAACTCCTCAAAATCTTACAGTTGAGGTGAAGTACGTGTGTGTGTGTGTGTATATATATATATAAAGTTAAAAATATCAAAGTGAATAGTGAGATTTCACAAATCTTGCCAAATACATAGAACTTACCCCAAGTTGAAGTGAGTCGTTATCTTATTGACGTCATCAGCTTCATCACTTCTTATCAACTGACATCCCAAGTTGATAATTACCATAATTAATATTATTATTATTATATACATATTATATAAGTCTATTATTTATATATATATATATATATATATATATATATATATATATATATATATATATATATATATATATAGTAGGTATTACAACCCTTAACAATATTATTTAACAAACTTTATCTATATTAACTACAAACATCCATGAAAGAATTCTAATAATAAAAGATTTTGCTGCATTTCATCCAATCCTTTCACAATAATTTAAATTCCAAAGTGTAATTAAGAAATCGAACCTCAATTCCCCGAATTCGACAGCCTCAATTAGGGGATAAGTAGAAGAAAAAAAATTTCCTTTTGTCGATTGGAGAAGAATTGAAGAAGAATCGCGATGAAAGATGAAATTGAAGAAGACTGGAGATGGAATTTCTTCGCACTACCACTCAAAGAATCGAGCGGCGAGATTGGACGGCGTGGCGGCGACAAGGCAGTGGTGATTTATTCTTGCGAGTTCCGGCAACTCGGCAAGGGAAATAGTAGTGGCGGTGCACCATTTTTGAAGAGAAGATGAGCAATGGCAGCTTGCACTGTAAAAATGAGTAAATGATACCATTCACCGATGGTATTTAATAATCTCTCTAAATAGAGTGAGTCTCTTGTACGTCCGGGTATACCATGCCCCTTTGCAATTTTCGTGCCCATTTATAATTTAACCCCTAGCAATACATATGTTTAAATAGAATATAGAGGGGATGATTGTGTTCACATGGGGACATGGAGTATCCCTCCGTGTCCCTAGGGATGCAGAAGCTTTTGCCTTCTAAATAATGTTGTTTAATACTGATAATATAGTTTAGAATTTAAATAATATTATATCTCAGTCCAAATAATACTTTTAACATTTTCCTTTTTAATTCCCTAAAAAAACATTCACACAAAATAATTAGAAAAAATATATCATTTTAAAACTCTTAAAATATTATACATAACTGTCACTTCATTAATTTAATCAAAGTCAACCATATACACATTATTTTATTAAATTACCAAAAAAAACTGCTATTTTTTCTAACGTCATTACACTAAAAATCATTTTTTTCAAACTATGTGCATATTATTTTAAGGATGTATGGAGTAAAAAAAAAAACTCAACTATTCTTTATGTAACTTAAAATTTTTACTTTACTAATAGACAAACTCTCTTGTGAGATATTACATATGTGAGACGATTTGTGAGACGTATTAAAGTATGTCTATTATAGATAAAATATGCTTAATGATTGTTAAAGTATGTTTTCTAGATAAAAATGCATGTACACATACTCTACTTGTAGAAATGTTTTCGCCCTTTATTTTTTGCACTTGGATAAAGAAAGTTGTTACTTTAGGGAGTATTCTTTTGTAATAAATAAAGATAATGTTAGGTGGAGATGGTGTTTTGGCAATAAAGTGCATGGAGGAGGTCACTTGTTTTGTTTATTTTTTACAATTTTAGGAAGGTAAAAACATTTGTGGCACAAACAAAAATGGAAAAGGTAAAAATAAATGTGGGACAGACGAAGCATAATTCATTGTCGTGTGCTATGAAGAATATAAATTATATTAATAAATTACTTTCCTACCCTAGCGACTTAGGGGAGAGAATTGAGCTACACAACTCCCTATTTTCTTTAGTATTTTGCAGATCTACTTTAAAAGTTTAAAAGCAAATTTCAAATCTTAGCGCCTAAAATAATTATAGTTCATTATTTTCAAGTTATGAGAGTAGAATATTTTAAGCTCATGCAAAGTATTTTTCATGAATACAAATTTTAGAGAATATTATACAACAAATGGTGGATTGCAATGGTGTATGTGTAAGCACAACACAATCATATAATGGTGAAAACGGAGGAAAATTCCACAACTAGAAGAGGAAGTAGGAACATACGGTGTGAAATCGCCTAGTGAGTCTCTTGATGCAACAATATCAACCTAGAGAACAAAAGGATTTATAGTAAATTTAACAGCTATAAACAGGGCAGGCCATCTACATAATATAACAGTGTGCAAATGTACAGTGGTTAATGTACTGTCCCTTATTTGCTTTTAGTAGAACAGTAACATTATCAAAATAAAACATGAAGTTATTATATCACCAATTAACCTACACACTAGGTTTCTGTCCTAATCTAACACAGATCTCCCGTTGAATCCTCATATAACTAGACATGTAAATCAACAATGTTTTCAACTTATTTTTACCAATTCAATGATTTTTTTAAGAAACAAAAGAAACCCCACATTTGGAAGCCGACTAAGATCAGCTATTATCATTTGTTGATACTTTTTATTAACTTCTATCTTTCGCTCAAATGCTTCAATACTTTTTTAGGATTCTAATAAGTGTTTGAAAGAATCAATACCCAAATCAAGTGAAGAAGAGTATTTCACTTCTTTTTACACCATGCAATGACCATAAAGAGTAGTTTTCCATTCTTAATACAACTATGCCAACAGGATTCACCAAAGTGGCTTAAAATCTCAGTAAATTTGAAGTGTCGGAGCTGAAGAAAATGTAATATAAAATGAGCAAGTGATGCTAGGTAAGGAAACATCAGATAATTGAACAATATATGTATGTTTATTCTTATGAAGTGATTGATTGATCCTGGTTCTTCACTCCACCCTCATTATTCATCAGCTAGCTGAAAAATTATGTTCATTTCTTGTAATTTCATCATTGCTGCCAAGAATAACTCCTGGCAGCATCAATGATTCACCCAAAACTTATCAATCAAACCTTTCTTTCCGCCTCTTGTACTCACTCTAATTCAAACAGAGAGAAATAGTGACATCCATTAAACCACCCTCAACAACTTCTTCTTAACTTACAGTTTTACCTGGCTTAAGTAATCCCACTGCAGCCCATACCTTAGGTCTTAACAAGCTTAGAAACAGCGTTAATATACATATAAACCAAAATATTGATAAAAACTTACAGTATTAATAATCTTTGCGGGCCAAATTGATGATATTGCAAGAGTTGTTAGAACTGGAAAGTAAAAATTGGTAAACATCAGTTTCAGCAACCCGAAATAGTTGGGAGTGCATTAATAGCAGAATACCTAGTAGCAAATATAAAAAAATTATTATGAGACTAAATAATATGCAAAAAAATCTGATAAACATCTACATAAAGCCTACAGGCTCCAGCAAACAAGTAGCTCTACATGAAATGAATAATGATATCAGCAAGTATATACAGATATGATAGGAGTAAAAGTGGAAAGGGAAACCAATATGGACTACAAGCGACTACACTCATTTGTGAGGGGAAACTAGCAACTACAGTAAGTGTGGGTGGTAGTTATTGCCCCCTTCACCACACTACCCAGATTTGCTCCGAAAGATCACAACCGATAAATATACCTATTAAATTGTGTAAAAGAAAAATCACTGAAAAAACAAATAATTCAAAGGAGAGTGAGAGTATATGAAATAGAGAAAGAGAGAAGAGGTAAGAACCGCAGAAGAGGGAATCACAACTTCAGTAGTTTATCGGCGGCAATCTTCATAGGGCTATTCAAGACTACCAAATACCTCTCCTGAGTCCTGACAACTAGAAGGCAAATTAGTATTATTAGTATTTTAATTGATTGATTGATTAATGATGTGAATAATGGTTAATTCATCAGTAAATTTTTGCCCAAATGCTAATGAAAGAGTGTAGAATATATACCATTGTATAGCCCAATTTGTTGGTCTTCTCTACTCTAATTTGTTGGGATGGTTAAGAGAACTCAAAATAATTAAAAAGAGTATGTAAAAATACCTTATTAACCCTACTTCACTTATTATCTTAAATTATTTAATACACTCACGGTTTATTAGATTAGATACAAGTAAGATAATTACGAGGGCAAGTATTATGAGGGGGTGAAATCAGTTGGTAATATGTGTATTAACAATTTGTTTGGTTAAATGAATAAAAAAATGAGATTAATTTTAGAGTTGACATTGGGTGCAACTAGTTTCATGATTTTGCAATTGTGCACCAAGCCAATTCATTTTTAAATGGGTCATATAAAACCTAAAACTAAGCATAAAAAATTCATTCTACGCTCAACCCATTCAACTGATTTCCAATCAGTCGATTTCTACGTCAACCGCGATTCTCTCTCACGATGATTCTGTCCCACGGTGATTCTCAGTCCACCACCGATTTCGCCGTCAGCATTCGTCACGCCATCACACGATTTTTAAATTGCGCCACTGCTGTTCATTCCTTACAGTTTTGTCACGCCGCTGTCGTGTTCTGGTTATTTTGCTGCTAGGATTCCGCCACTGTGTTCTGCTGATTTCGGTGCCAGATTCCGCCACCGTGTACTACCAGATTCCGCCGTTGTGTTCTGTCGATTCCACCGCAGCTGTTGTGTTCTGCAAATTTTACCGCTGTTGAAGTTTCATTCCAAAATTAGGTAAAGTTAATCTTATCTCCAATTGTAGTTTCTGATTCAAATAATATTGTTAGATTTTTTCTTCTAATCCATGATTCATTCTTCTCCAAAATCTCTGATAAACCAATTTGTATATATTTCTGCTTTCCTGTCTATTGTTAAGATTATCTATAATTAATTATATCTCCATTCAGCAAAGGGAAATTCTAAACCCTGGACGTATTATGTAACTGCAGAGCAGTCTGCTTGTAGTTCATGGGCTCACGTTTCTACCAATTGAAGCAGTTTGATATATTGAATGTATTCTGATCAACAAATTCATTTTGAAATTTTTTATTGTATATGTTTTATCTATTAATTGTATATAAGTATGGTTTGAATTGTGCATGGTCATGATTTGTATGGTGGATTATTTTAATTGTACTTATTTTATCCGTTAATTGTATATAGGTATGTTCTGAATTGTATGTGGTCATGATGGGCATCTTGGTAGCATTGTGCAATAGATTTAAACCTTAATTAATTTTGGAATGAATAAACCAAATGCATTGTCCTTCTAAAAAAATTCACACACAATTGGGTCACAAATGGACACACAATTGGGTCATAAATGGAGTTTAGAGTGGAGAAGTTGTTTAGAAGAAAAGAAGGCCAAATTACAATTACAATAATCCAATATCTTTATACATAAACAAACGTGATAAGTCCAACATCCAATCTGGCATAAAATATGCATAAATAGAGGAGTTCACTACATAAACACATGGCTACACCAAGAAGAAAACCAAAAAACTCAGCAGCTCCTCACTTTCAAGCACATTCAGTGGCCACTCTTGAATGGGATGACTCTAATAATGAACTGGTGGTATAGAGGAGCAAGGGCAGCTCCAATGAATGGTCCTACCTAGAACATCCAACAGCACAACGAATGCAAAGTTATTCAAGTCGCCTTTTACACATAACACTACTACAACAGCTGTGTTTTCATATTCATATTCATCACAGATTCACACTTACATGGTCATTCCATGCGTGCTCCCTGTCATAGATGATTGCTGCACCAAAGCTCCGGGAAGAGTTGATTTAGTTACTTAGATATAGCGTTCTTTCTCTTTCCTTTCCAACATCTAACATTTCCAACCTTTAAATGTAGAAGCAGTCCTCATTATAGATACCTACACATCAAAAAACAAATATTAACAGAGTATAATCAGCTTCAAAACCAATTAAGAAAGCATGGGAAAAATTGAACCACGAAAAAAGTCAAACATATAATCTTCACAATCAATAGAGAGCATGGGAATGTTAAAAATTGATTACTTACACAAAACAATGAAAATAATCAACAGAAAAACTCAAGAATCATAAGTTTCTTGACTACTTCATTCATGATTGATGTCTAAATTCTACTTTTCTATCAGAACAACAATGAGCCTCTATTATGTTGATTTCTTTCTCTCCTCTTTCTCAAAGGAAAGCAACAAGTTAATTTGGATTTATTAAAAAAAAAAACTGAAGAGTGATATGCTACCAGCTAATTATTTCTCACTCTAAAGAAATTTGTCCACTGTATTTTTTATTAGTAGATATACAGTACGTTGAACATCACCAAATTCAATTGTTCCAATACTTGCAACCCCATCCAGCAAATTAACTAAATTAAGAAAATAACATGATTAAACAATATAATTTAACAGAGAATTTAGGTATACAATAGATTGCAAGTTACTGTATAGAATCTCACCAATTCGCTTCTAACTACATGAACGCCCTCGTCCTCTACTCCTACGACGGCAACAAGCGGTCCTCCATACCGACAAGCACAGCAACGTCAGGGTCAGGTCGAAGTACTTCGACACACTGTGGCGGCGGAAATCGAAAAACAACTGGATTGATAAAAACAACAACACGCTCTTCAATCCCATCAAAATCGATGCTAGCACCGTGGCTGTCAAGTGCATGGGCAAAAACTAGTTCATGAGGCGTCTCAATCAGGACGAGATCGAGATCGAGATCTAGAAATGAAGAGAAAGAGAAAATTAAGCTAGAGTTTCTAGATAGATGAAGAAAGAAGAAGGAGAGAGGCAGGAGGAACCTAGGGTTTCCATAAAGAAAGAAGGAGTGGAAGGAAGGCTAAGGTTTGGTCACAGATCTTAAAAATAAAAACGGGTTAAAAATTTCATTTATACTATGGATCGTAAAAATGAGTCGAATCTGGGTGCAACCTTGCACCCAGTTGCACCCAATAAATTGCCTTAATTTTATAAGGAGTTTGGTAGGTAAAATTAATGTTTTATATTTGTATAATATGACCTTTCTATCCCAAATATTTTCATAAATTTTCAATTATATCATTCTCAAATATATATATTAAAATATTTGGGAGAGTGTTGTTAAATACACACCCCATTTAATTTTTTAGATATTTATTTTATTATATACATACCCCTAAAAACTCAAATATACCCTTTTTAATTTTAATATTATATACACCCTTAACAATATTTTTTAATTTAAAATTATACACATCCCTTTGTACACCTTGAATTGCCTTGTCAATATTTATCTTGGAATTGCTTTCTTTTCCAACTTTCACTTTTGGAATCGGTAGGAACAACTCACCACTTGACTTGACGACGCTGTCCTACTTTTCTCGATCATCTTTGTTCACAAATAGGGATTTATGAAAGAAAACTTAGTAAATGTGGTACCATGTAATTGAAGGCGGCAAAGAAAAATTACCATGTGAGGATTTAACGCACAAGAATTGAGAGGTTAGGAATGATGTCAGTATCGATTTGGCGGCTGTTTGCGACGTATTCTGTAGTCATTCGGACGAGTGAATTTGGTGAGGATTTTGATTATTTCTTTTGATAGGTCTGTGTTTTTGTCTTCCTAATCTGTTAAAGAAAAGATGAAGATTTGTTGATCCCTTCCTAACTTCTCTCTTGTCCTTTCTTGTTCTGATCCCGTTGTTTTGGTTAGGCCCACCGTTCAAAAAGAGAGTTGCGGGTTTCAATGCTGAAAAAATTGCAACTGATGTTATGTGCTTACCATGCTAAAGAAATTATAGTAGATTTTCTTTAATCACATTGTTTTTCAATGAAGAAGAAGCAATAACGATGACAAAAGCTGGTGACGTGGCACATATTTAAAATATATAAGGGATGTTTATTATTTAATGGATTAAGGTTAATTTATATATTTTAAAATGCATATTTTAATTATATATTAATGAGGTGTGTATTTAATAAAAGAGTGGTGTGTATTTAAAGAGACCCTATTTGGAATTCATCTCAATTCATCTCACTTAGGGATCTTTTCAACTTTTTAACAGTAGTAATGGCGTGGCACAACAATTTTTTTGAGCAATAGTGAGCAAGCTTTGTCTTTAGGAAATATCAAAGGTTAATGTGGTCTGTTCAGATCTTGTAGGAATCTCAAATAATGCAACTCTATTGTCGAGATTGGAGTTAACTCCATGGGATCTTCGACAGCTACTAGTCAAATCAATTCAGAGGCACTTTTTTTCTCTTCCCAATTTCCATCAAATCGGTATCCTACACCTCAAGATTTCACTCTCCAATAATCTAGATTTCCTCCCGCTGCTCGCCGGTTTGTTAGCCATTGTCCGACATATGACGAAAGCACCGTTAGTTATTTGTTGACTGCAACAACGTCGGTGCTAAGTTCATCCACAGCTTTGCCGGAGCCATCTCTGTTTTCGACATCTTGGAACCATCAATAGAAACCCAATTATGTAATTTTATTTCTATATATGGGTTTACTGTGCAATCTTTAATATTAATTAGGCACCATCTACGGTATTAATAATGCAAAAGGGAATAGTTCTTCTCTGCCGAACAAGAAAACAAAACTAGGCCCCTTCAAAAAATGACACAACCTATCAAACACCATATTACCACGTATTAGTTGTATGGTTACCCCTTATTGCACCCTACCAAATGAAGTGTCAATTCACCCTCACCCAAACACATATCATTATTGTTACCAGCCAGTGACTCTGTTTTCAGGACGATGAAGCACATTCAATCTAATAAATATTTATATTCATTCATTCACTTATCATAATAAATTGTATCCCTTTTTTAATTAAATTAATATATAGAATTAATATATTTTATTATACTTTTTAAAATTTTAAAACTATTGATGGTGATGGGAAATGTTTTAATCGACAATGCTAAATTGTCAATTGCCCACTAAAAAATCAAGGTGAAATTCAAATTACCATAATGTGGTTTAGAGGCCGGCTGCCTATGTTGTTGCACCTTTATCGTCAATTCGAGCTTTTCTTTTGTTTGGAAGAGGCTGTACTATTCTCTCTTCTTACTCCTATCCCCAAAGTCATTGTACTATTCTCGCTTCGGTTATAGCAGTCTGCCATTGAGGTGTCTGGCCTCGCTGTCCACTGATACCGCCACCACTCTCCATGGTTTTTTGTCAAAAATCCACCGAAAAAATCCCTGACAATTCCTCTAATTTCTTTTCTTTTTTTCTTCTCCCATATCTTGTTGGATGGGTATGTGTTTATCTTTATATGTATGTTTAATAAATGTAAATGCATGTATGGAGTGATACGGAGGTAGAGGTTAAAATAGTATTTTTACATGATCTTTTTTATTATTTCGGATGCCCACTGTAAAAATTCGGGTGATAATAGCGGTACTCTTAACTTAAAAGCCCAAATAAAAAACTTATCTTCCCTCATTTTAACTACCATGGAATTGTATTGATATTCTTTTACCTTTCCTTTTTTACTCTTTCCGAGAAAGAGATGGTCAGTTTAAATTAATACACTCTTAAGATATGTTAAACGGGTTGACCCTTTAAGGTTATGAGTTAAACAAGCTGCATGCTAAATAAATCACGTTAAATCACTACTAAAAAGGGTTTTAGCATCAGAAAATTAGTATCATAAAAAGTTTTAAAGCACTTATATGTATCTATTTTACTCGCTCAGATACCAATTTCATGAACATAACACAATTACCATCGTATGTTATGGTACCTTTTTATATTTGTAGTATCAAATTCTTTTTTTATACAATTTTATTTTAGCATCATATCTTTTTCAATAGATACAAATTTAACTTTTAGTATCGTCATTTTTTTGTTATTATTGTAGGTGTAATATAGTTTCTCTTATGGTAAAAATTTATTTTTGATACTATTATTAGTATTAAAAATTTTAGATACCAACAATTTTATCTTTTATCGATATCAGAAGTTAACTGTTACTATTGCTGTAATAGTTTACTCATTATAATTTTTTTTATCAATCAATTAGTGACGCTAATATTCTTTTGGTGCCATATTATTACAGATGCGATTATTCGTATCAGAAGCAAATTGATGAAATTGCATTTTTTATTATTATGCATTTTTTATTATTATCAAAGTCTACGAATACTAAAAGTTTAATAAATTTTTTATAAAAGAACACATGTTACTCTTTGGTATAAAGTGTTGTTGATGCCAGTTCTAGTAGCAGAAGGTTTTAGCTGCCATTGAGTTAATTTGCTAATAGTATCCAAAGTTTTACGAATACTCCCTCTGTCCCATATATTTTTACCCACTTTCCATTTTGGGATGTCCCACGTATTTTTACTCATTCCATTAATTGTAAAAATACACTGCACATCTTATCTACTTTTTACAATTTATTCATCAATCCCAACAACTCTATTTACTTTTTTACACTTTATTCATCAATCCCAACAACTTTACTTACTTTTTTTACACTTTATTCATCATTCCCAACAAATTTATTTACTTTTTCTCTCAATGTTACCAATTTATCCCTATTTTTTCTTAGATTATATATTTAAAAAATAATACTTCTTAATTTACGTGCCCGTACAAATGGGTTAAAATACCTGAGATGGAGGGAGTACTAAAATTTTAATAAATTTTCATAAAAGATCACATTTATTTTTTGGTGTAAATAATTTTTTATACCAATACTAGTAGCGGAAGATTTTAATTACTATTGATATACTTGGCAACAATGTCGAAAGTTTACTAATACTAAAAGTTTAATAAATTTTTATACACGATCACATGTTATTTTTTTGGTATCAAGTGTTTTTTATGCCAATTCTAATAGCAAATGATTTTAGTTGCCATTGAATTATTTTACTATTAGTATCCAAAGTTACTGATATTACTGATCCATAGTTGTGTGCCAAGTAAAGATCCGGAAAACAAAAGTTTAACCATGGATTACCACCCCACCTTAAATTTATATTAAATAACTAAATTTTTAATTTTAAAAAAAAGAAAATTTTTTTTTGACAGAAAAGAATAAAAAATAAATTACACTTAAGCTTTCTTAATTTTAGTTCACGGGTTCCAACATACCGGCTAGCCGGAATAGCCAAAATCAGGGCAAACCTTCATCTTCTGGCAAAGGAATATGGCCTAATCGCGATTCTCTCCTCTGTTAAGGTTTAATTTTTGACGCTGAGGAGGCCTTCAAACTCGGTGGTGTCACCGGAGGCTTCTACAAGCTGCAACCCAAGGAAGGGCTTGCCCTCGTCAACTTCACCGCCATCGGATCTGGACTCGCATCCATCATCCCCTTCGATGCTAATATTTTTCTGTCATTATTCATCATTGTCTCCTTGCCAAACTCTCTCCTCCACCGCCGTCAACGACTACTTTGCCTCTAGCAGATATTGATCAAAGATAGACAGGTTATTTTTCTTTTTCGTTCTAAAAGTGCTATTTCGAGTCAGTCGGAATGATAAAAGAAGCAAAATTCCTATTTTGAGTTTGAATGAGTTTGAATTTAGATGCGTGACATTTTGAAGGTTGAGATTCTACGCTTTCATCTATATACGCTCGATAAATCAATGTTTCTTCGTTCCAAATGAATCTCATCTGCTTCTGTTCATATATGTGAAATGAATTTTGTTTTAGGCTCGGATTTTTTGCATTTCCATGTGATATGAAGATTTATGTTTGTGGTTATTATTAGTGATGTAACTGTTTGATTATATCTATTTTTAAACTTTATGTGTTCTTCTGTGATATGTAAGATTCTGGATATAGTATGCCATTTTAGCATGCATAATGATGATAGATTAGCTTCGACTCTATTTTGTAGGAACTACCCCGATTAAATTTTCAGTCTACAGGATTTCAGAACATATGAGAAGTCCATCTGCTGCATATGGATAATCTTCTATCACAAGTTTAACACCACCAAGTACCGTCGGATCCTTAACACCCATACCCCTACATTTATAAAAATTGCTTGGTTGTCTGCCCTTATGAATAGAGTAGAGCAACTAGTAGATAAAGTAGCTTGTTACATGATTATGGTGAGAAAGATGACAGTTAAAATAACTAATGCGTAGAATTATAGTCATAGGTTTCTTCATGAGCTGTTTCTTTAGAACTTGTATTGCTTTTTTGTGATGAAAAGGAGATAAAACTGGTAGATGTTAGTATAAGAGAACTGACTAATGTGATCAAAGATTTCAACAGATGAGAAAATAAGGTAGATCAATAATCAACCACTCGAATTGAACTCATATCATTGCATTTGACTTTATCATCCTCTTCGAATGGCATAAATAATCACATGAATTAAAATTTCTTCCACTTCACTAAATGATAAGGGTACACATTAAAAGTTTCTTGAAAGCTTTTCGGGTGGGATGAGATGAGTTACATATCATCAATTAAATATTTACCAAAGCCGATGCTCCATTAGTCAAGATGGATTGCAACATGGATTCTTAATTTATTTCACACTGTCTTATCTTAAAGCAGTTTATCATGTTTATGAATAATTATTTCTAGTTAGCCACATATCATGTATCTTGTTTCTACTATTCTTTCCAAACATATAGGGTATGTGCTCCAAATATATTACTAGAAGAATCAACTGAAATTAGTTGAATAAAGAGTGGGTGTTAAAGTAAAAATCTTTCAATTTTTGTTAAACATTTGAAAGTCACATTGACAACAGTCAGAAGTAAATGGGATCACTTATTCTACAATGGTGTTTCATCTCCTATTCCACAAATTAAATATTTGCCACATGTCATAATCAATGCCCAAAATTCAACACATGCCCCAAGGGTTTAATGGTCATTTGTAGGGTATAATTTTTTATATTATGAAACACCAAGAAACACCGAATGTAGAATAAGGAATTCAAATTGAGTAGGAAGACACTAATTTGTCCAATCTCATTGAAATCCTAACATCTTGAAACATACATTCATTATTTTTCTAACACATATTGACCAGCGTCGTTGTCCCCTGGGGCACCTCGTACCCATCCACCGTCGAGTTCCTAATGGACAGCCGGGACCAGGAAAGAAAGGGGCCCGGAGGGTGCAGCCGCAACACTTCCTTCACCACCACCGCCAAGTAAATCAGCTCACCCTCTTTCACTGCCTCATCCAGCTCCTCATGGACATTGCGCTACACCTCAGCGTGCACCACCAACCTTGCCATATCCACTCCATCGCAACTGCCACCGTGTCTGTTCCCCTGAATAACATTTTCCACAGAACATTGATCGTCCGAATCGGACAGCCTTATATATTCTCCCTCCCCTGGAGCGACAACAAAACCTGGGTAAAACTGATCATATCACTACTGTTATTGTTACCCTTGGCCTTTGTAAATTTAACATGAAAAAAAATTAGGGTTCGTTTGTTAACTTTAAATTTTTATTTGGTTGTGTTATTTGCAATAGGAATTCAAAATGTAGTGAAAGAAGTGGAATAAATCCACAGCTTCTTGAAAATGAATAATATAGAATTTTATGATAAATTTATTTAATTTTTTGTTTGCTCTTTAGTTCTCAAAACTGAGTATTGTGTTTTATGTAGGTGCGCTAGTGTTGAACTCAACAATTGCAGTGAATTTGAGTACCGGTGATGCTTCTGAAACATCATTTTCCCTGGTTCTAGCCTATATTAGTTGTTGATACATCTTCTCTTCCTAGTTTCTTGCATAATTTGTCAAGTAAAAAAAATATTGATTAATGTCCTGAGATGGATTTTAGAGAATGGGTTTACATGCCAAGAAATAGTACTAAATATGTAGAAGGGGTGAAGAATTTCATCGAAGTCATCACTTTGTTCTTCGTCATTAAATGGGAAGATCAAATGCCCATGTAAGAATTGTGCTCTTACGATCTATCTAGATCCTAAAGAAATTCACATCCACTTACAGTGGGTAGGTTTTAATAAAAACTATGCTGAAAGTACATGGGTTTTTCATGGGGAACAGTTATCAAATGATGAGAAAATTTTATTGGTGAAAGTAGTAATGAAGAGATGGATGACATAGATGGACTCTTGCATGATGTATATGGGGTGTCAGTAGTTGATGTTGATGGATGTGATTCTAATAATAATGATAGGAAATGGATGGATTCAGAAGCTAAAAAATATCACAAGTTGATGGAAGATGCTAAAAGATAATTATATCATGGGTGTCAAAAGTATACCACTTTATCATTTATACTTACACTTAATCACATGAAATGACTACATCATTGGAGTGACACATCATTGAATGATCTTCTGCAATTGTTTATTGAGCTTTTTCTTGAAGGTGCAAACATCCCTATATAGTAATATTTATCACTTGAAATAATATCTTGACTTAAGATCAAATCATACCTTATTATCACATGAAGCAGAGCTCAAAACACGTGAATTTACACACTCATCAAATCCCCAAACTCACTTGTTGCTCGTCCGAGGCAACAAAATCAAACCATAAGAGTAACTGTAAATTTCACAAGTCCATCTAGTCAAGCACAATACGTACCTATATATGCAATTTCATCAACTTAAACAAGTATCACCCGCATCATATATTTCATTCATTCAAAACATCACTCAATTATAATACACTTCGGAGTACTAAGTCATTTAGCTCACAAGATAAGTATTTACTCTCGCTCTCAAGTGTAAAATATGTACACTTTAATGGGTTAGTATATACGCTCAATTTCAATTCATACTCCCCCGTACCCATAAGCTTGGCAAGAGTATCAAAAATCAACTTATAATCACTTCATTACTAGGATCACAAAGGACTTGCTTTTGAGTTGTAATATTGGTTCTTTGGTAAAGGTAGGAAAATATAGATAAAGTGATTAATTCACTAGTACAGAATTACCTTGGTATTTTGCTTTTCAACAAACAATTTCATCTTCTCCATTTTATTCTCATGATCTTTGCAATTCAACTTTTCCTTCTTCACGTTGGCATCAATATCTTTATTTCTCCTTTCTTCAAGGTACAAGGGTACCAATTTCGAGTACTACCCTTCTAAGTAGTCGGGGTACCGAATTCAGGCACTACCCTAAACAAGATTTAACCTTCATTTTCTTTATATCGCTCAACCAATTTTTCTTCCTTCTTCAAATTCAAGCTAGCATATATTCACCTCAACTCTCTACTAATGAATAGGGTATTCAACACGGCTCAAGTAAAGGATAAATAAAAGCTTTTTATCAAGGCTTGCCAAAGAAAAAGCTTTTAAATGCTCAAAAGGGCTTCCAATGATTCATTTCAATATATGGAAAGGTAAAATTTGGCTAAGTGACTCAAATAAACAACAACGGCCTAAGTTATGTCCTAATAACTAATCAATCATAAGTCTCACACAAGACTCCAAGTCAAGTTCTAGAATACGGTAATACGAACGATTCTCACAAGAATAAACTATCATGTATTGATATTGCATGATTTCATAAAGCTCAAATTCTCACATGGGTAAATAGAATCCTATGCATTCCTTAAAGTATATAATCAAGATCAATTTCACTATGACCACCACATACATATTAACAAGTAATTCATACTTCTCATCAACAAAATCAACACATGCAAAATATGAATGCAACATTCTTAGCAAAGAACCCATCATATCAATCCAAATCAAGTATCTCCATCCAATCCAACCTCAAGTATCAAGTATCACATCTCTATCCAATCTCAAATCAAAGCATCAATTCATGCACATGCCACTCAAACCACAAATACTCATCCTGTAAAGAGAAAAAATAGAGATGAGATGAAACAGATAAAGAAAAAAAACCTGACGCACTCTACTCCTCCAGAACATCATCCTCATCCTCATCATCACTCATCTCTATGCGCCAATGATCAAAATCCCTGTGGAGATTATTTAGCTTCCTATCTATCTCTCGTTCATCGACTTGCATCTTTCCCAATCTCCTATCCATCTTCACGTAATTGGCATGGAACATGTTGTATCTCATATCAAGCGCAGCATGGCTAGTGGTAAGCAAGCCCAGCTGGCAGTTTGTTTCCTTCTGCTCATTGTTCAGGTTGGCAAGATGCTCATTAACCCTCCAAACTTAAAGTGTTGCTCATCCACGAGCAACGAAAGAAAAAAAAATAACGAGGAAGGGAATTCACCAAGAATTGAATCAAGATATCAATGAGATTGAGTCATTTCAAAACCATTTCAATTCAATCAAAACAAGTGACAAGACATCAATTCAAATGCATACAAGTTAAACTTAGGAAATATGCAAGCAAGTAAGACCTTCACTACTCCTCTCTAGATTTTGCATTACTCTCACACTCAAAAGAATTGTATGGGAGAAGTGTATGATCTCAAAAATCGATTCAAATGCATGACATTACCATATGCTTGCCAAAAGTCTACGCTCTTCACCACTTTTATGTGTGTTAATCATTAAATCAAAAAGATCTTTATATGGGGTTGTAATGTAGGCTCTTTGGTTTTGGTTAGGAAAATATTTAGGAGAAGTAAACTCATAATTAGTAAAGAATTTAAGTTGACGTCTCAACTCTTATCCTCTCTTTTTTTTTTCTTTTTTACCTCAAGTAAAATGTAATTTTCATCCGACACACTAACGAACCTTTTTTCTTCTTTTCTATTTTTGAGTTTCTTCTCTCTTTTCCCCAAGGGCTCTCTTTCCATTTTTCTAGTGAAGCTCATTTATGCTTCTTTTATACAAACTTCACTCAATTTCTTTTCACGCAACCTCCTTTTTTTTTCATCTTTTCTCCCTCTTTTCTTGCACTTTCACTATTTTTCTCTTTCCAAACTCTCTTGTAATTAAGCTCAATTCAACAACTTCATCCTCATTAATCCTCTACTAATCGACAAAGGTGATTAGGATATAAAATATGGATAAAAATGGCTAAATTTATAGGTTGCCAAAGAAATAAGGATAATAAACTCAAAGGGGCAAACTACGAAATAATTTCATTTGGTAGGATTAATTTGGCTAAGTGACTTGTCAACACGTAGATGACCTTAAATCATTTTCAACAATCTTCACACACGTGTAGTTTCAAGAAGATACAATAGCAAGTTCTAGAATGCAAACAAAAGAATGATGCACAAACAAGAAAGGAAAAATCATTTGATTTAATGATTTTAAGGCTAAAAAAGCTCACGGGCTTGTAGTAGTGAGAAAAACACAAAACAAGCATAAACCATAACTTAACAAGTACACAAGTAAAAATCCATCTCGTCACAAGTTTCAACCAAATATTATAGTCTCAAAATTTCTCACAATTAAGCACAAGAGAGCCAAGAAAGATTTTCTCCTTATTGAAAACAAGATAAAGTAAGAAAAGCACATAAAAACCGAAAACAACAAAAAAGGAGAAAATATGTGCCAAAGAAAAGAGTAAGGAATTAAACGTGCGTCGGTGAAATATGCTCAAGTAGGAGTTCATGGATGCAATTTTATAATTCAAACAGTAGAAAAGTCAAGTAACAAAGGCGACATACCCCCCAAACTTAAATTAGACGAAGTTGAATTTAAGTTGAGAAGATGTTTGTTACCTCAATTTACACTACTCCTTTGCTCTTCAAGGCCGATACCATGGCTCTATGCTTTTGTCCCTACAAACACAATCATAAAGCGAAAAACGAATCAAAGCAAAAAAATGTCCTATCTTAACCACTCAACGAACCCAAAGTCACAAATACAACTAAATTCCCCGGAAACGGCGCCATTTGATTAGTCATTAATAGTCCGGGCGACCAAGCAACAAAATATCGAACCCAAGGGAATTTAGAATTTATGGCCTTTAGATATAGCATCATGATTAGTTAGGGACGATCAAAAAGGATGTTTAAAAAAAATTCATGGAAAAATAAATCTAATTATAATATTTTTGGATTTTCAATTACATGGTAGTTTTCATGATGCACTCATATAATCAATTATTCAACATCTTTAATTGTTTTCCATTTTTAAGCAAATCATGGTAAGGGCGATCACGATTTTCACCTATCCCCAATGGCCATGGTGAACAGGATGTAGATTGTTTTCACAACCCCTAAAAAGCTCCTAGGATCGATCCTACTTGTAATTCCCTTCATGGTACTATGTTCGTATGGATGGGATTTCCTTCACTAGTTTAATCCTCGGGCCTAAGTGATCTCACTAGTGTTCATTTACGTTGTTCTAAATATAAGGACTCCTTGGCTAGGCTCCCCTTATATTAAACCCTCATGTAATAAATGGAAGAAACTCACATATGATAATCATGCAAAACAACTAAGGGTAAAGCAACGACAAGACATGTCGATACACAATACACAACCTAATCACTATACACTAATATCAAAGGCATAAATCTCATATTACTACAAGGCATGCGAATTTCATAAACTTAATCAAAGCCGGAAATTCAATCAAGAAAATCTCATAATTTAATCAATAATCATGCCTTCAATCAACCACCAAAACATAGAAAATAAAAAGATAAAAGTAGGATTAGATTACATCTTAATAAAGTTTTTACATCCATGAGGATCATAGTTTCCTTGGTATTCCCTCCTTCTTGAAAAATAATAAATTCCTAATCTAGAAAAAATATTTTAAAAAAAATGGATCCCTCGGGGGGAGGAATCTTAACTAGTGGAGATCTCTCTTTCAAGAGCTCCCCAAATTCTAATTTAAAATATGGAGTGAATTGACTTGAATGGAGAATTGTTGTTGATGGCCTTCATATGATAGGGTATTTATAGTAGTGGGGTGTGAGGAGTGTTGATATGTTTATTCAATGTGAGATACTTTAGTTCAAGGGACTAAATAGGATAATTAGGCATTAAAAATTAGCTGGCAGAAACAGACACAAAAATTAGCTCGAATTTTTGTGAAGGGGGGTCGAATTTTTTTGACAGCACGCACAACTTTACTGTTTTGGCATGTTCTTGCACGTTTCAACTCCGAATTGAGTTCCGTTTTCTCCCACATCTTCCTCTTTACATGTAGAATCCATTTCTACCTCATAATCATCAATTTTTGGCAAAAAGTATAAAAATACCTTTCTCTAAGTAATTAAGCAATTAATTGTATCTTCTATAAAAAACATGCTTAACTATTGAATTAAAGCCACATAAATCCAAGTAAATTCATGCAATTAAACCCATAATTCTAGGTGAATTTCACACTGATCACTCATTCATCAACCTAAACTGCTCCCTGAAATACTCTTCAAGGCTGCCCCAATATTGCTGTTGTGGTTGTGCTAGATATGGTGGTGGTGGCATATCATGCTGCTGCGGAATATCCATCTCAGGATGGACCTGCTCATCTCTAGGCATCTCTCCATGCATATGAGCGTGACCTCCATACTGCTGTTGTGGCTCTTGCTGCACCTGCTGTCCTTTATCAATTATTCTTTGCAGCTCCTGGTACATCTCTGTAGCGTACATTTGAGCTACAGTCCTCCCGTCACCTCTCCTCAAGCATGTAACCAAGATAGCCTTATGCGCCAAAGTATTCATCAACTTATTATCATCATTCCGGATCGTAGTCAAACCCCTCACAACATATGAAAACATAAAAGAAAAGGGCTTAGATCCACTAGTGTACAACCAATCTTCATCCCGATGATAAGCAAATCCAGCTTTTACACATGCATCATGACTAGGTCTGAATCCTCCAAGATGGGTGTAATACCAGTTAAATCCATGTGGTACGACTCAGCCATATGAGTAAGCAATCTTCCAATATTCACTCTCTGAAATGTGGAACTCCTGAATCTGTAAAGCTGCTGAATCAAATATGAATCCACATTGAACTTCACTCCATTCAACATACACCAAAGAGTATATAACTCTCATCTAGACACGCAACTTCCCTCTGATCGGGAGAATAGTGTGTTCTCCAAAACTCAATCCATATATCGAATAACGGGGTTCCGAATCAAAGAAGCACGAGCATCATTGGTCTTGAAATCCATGTCCTCTCCGGAAATAGCTCTCCGAAATAATTTGCATTGAAATACCCATTCTTATGCCTAGAGATCCCCCTTGGAGTTTCAAACAACACGTTGAAATCCTCAGCTGTCCATGTTCTCTTCTCACCTCCCAGCTGAAAAGAACACTCGTAAGGAAGGAAACTAGAACCCTTCTTGACAGTGATTGAGCACAGAACCTCCGCAATCACATGAAAGTACGTCGGGCTCTTAAGCTCCATGAAATGACGAATGCCTATTTGATCAAACTTCCACATGATATCCTCACGGATATGCATCGTCAACATAGCCCCATCATCTTGGTACCTCGTTCGAGTGATCTTATCAAACATATCGCCCCATCGATCCTTTATTTCCATTCGAATCTTAAAATCCCTAGGCAGCCTCTCCTTAAGTTTTAACTTCTTTGTGACTTCGTCCTCACGAGATGGCCTATCTTGTTTCTTCTTTGACCGAACTTCAGTCTACTTTCCTTTTCTTATAAAACAATACTTCCATACCAAATGGATACAAGAAAAGAAAAATAAACCTAGTTCAAAAACTAACTATACATGAAACTCTACTCAATACTTCAAGTTTTCATGCATAATCAACTTCAAACAAGCATGCTTCTAACTTCATCATGAATTCAACAATCAAAACATCCACATGCTAATTCAATTCCACTTCAATTCAACTCTTTAAAAGTAACTATTAACAATTTCATCAAACACATCACTTCCTTAAGCATGCCTCTATCAAATTCCATTATTCAACTCAAAATTCAACATGCTTCACTTCACTACTCAAACACCTTCAAAGGTGGCATGTATCGCTCCAAGAATTTTAATTTCTATTGCTCCCAGGTAGTGCATTCAGCAGTATCAAGAGTATCATACCAATCTCTCGCCCTTTCAGTAAGCGAGAACTTAAACAAGATGATCCTCCTTGCATCTTTATGAGTTCCTGCATCCTTTTGTGTACTTGCATAACCAAGAAACTTATTCAGATGTTGTTGAGGATCTTCAAAGGTTCCCCCAGAGAAGGGACTCCTTTCAATCATACCGATCAAAGTAAGGTAAAGATCAAAATCAGCTCTAACCCCTCTTGCTCCTAACAGCCCCGTATTAGCTCCTCTGCAGTGCGCCGTATGTGATACCTCAAGATGGAAAAATCCTGTTATTGGAAAACAAAATAGACCAGCTAAGATCTTACATTATTTCCCTCTAATACCACGTTTGAAGAGACTTTACATATCATAAAAAACATCACAACTAATGAGATGGCATGATAAAGGATGCAGCAAGGATAGAAAACTAAGACACCCTGTTATTCTCTTGCTTGGAAGCATTTGAATGGTAAATATCCTAAATTTGCTGAAGATGCTAGAAATGTTAGACTTGGCTTAGCAAGTGATGGCTTTATTCATTTTAGTACAATGAGTGTCACTCATAGTACATGGCCAGTTTTGATTATGGCTTATAACTTGTCATCGTGGTTGTGTATGAAAGATTACTATATTATCATGTCACTTCTAATCTCTGGTCCAAGAGCTCCTGGTAATGATATTGATGTCTACTTGCAACCATTGATTGATGAGTTAAAAGAACTATGGGATAATGATGTTGAGACTTTTGATTCTTCTAGAAACGATACTTTTAAGTTGCATGTTGCATCATTGTGGAAAATAAATAATTTTTCTGCATACGGAAATCTATCTAGATGAAGGACTAAAGGTAAATATGCTTGTCCATATTGCGGTCTTGACACTCGTTTTCTTTACTTGAAAAGAAGTAGAAAAGTTTGCTACATGGGACATCATTGTTTCTCAGCTCTAAAGCATTATTATAAAAAAACAAACATGCTTTTGACGATACATTAGAAAATAGACCACCGCCTAAGGTACATTCTGGTGTCTACATGTATAAGGAAGCATGTAAGGTCAAAGTGATTTTTTGGAAGGTAATGAGCGTTTTCTCAACACACAATATTAATACCCAAGTGTGAAGGATGCTATTGTAGCTTTGATAAGCGACCAAGTGATTATCGAACCCAAATGACGTATTATTATTAATTTAATTATATTCCAACTTATTAAGACTATTATGGCAAAATAGTTATGTGATTAAGTAACCAATAACTAAACAATTAAAGAACAATTATAATAAATAAACAATAGAGATTGAACGAAAGTGAATAAGTGAGAAGATAGGTAGTCCTTCGGGCCATCCAGCTTTACTTATTAATTTTCCTTTCCGTGTATCAATGTCCGACTCTACCTTGTAGAGTATGGATACATCACTAAGCCATGAAAATCTACTCTATAGACACAAGTAAATAAGCGTGTGACACGTGTGAATATCCTTGGAGCAAGAGATATAATTCACCCCCTTTCTAGGTACTATCAGTATCAATTATTTCTTGTGCACATAGTACTTTAACCCGATATGATCTCCCTTTATAGGTACTATGACGTTATATTCTTTGTCCTACTTATTAATCCGAATCATATTCAATTAACAAGTATTCATATAAGATAGTTCTAATGAGACTTCGAAGTCCCCTCACTTAGAATCATAACTTGTAATCCTGCTCAGCAATGAACGCACTCAATCAATAATCAAGATATGAATTCAGACTCTACATAACAATTAATGATGCACAAAACAACTCTGAGTATGAATTAAAAATGCATAGTCTTATATAAAATAAACCACAAGTAGTGTTGTACGGAGTATACACACGGAAGTTCAATTAACTCATAAAGCCTTCATAAACCCTAGAACTACTAAAGCAGTTCTAGTCTATGATTGATCGAAGAACAATCATGGTGGTTGGATAGATCTTACCCATTGTCTTGAAAATTACAAGATAAATTAAGATGCGAAGTAAACCCTAGATGCGGGCCCATCGCGTCTCTCTCCATCTTGAATCTTCACTTGGTTCTCACTAGATTCGACAAAGGAATCTCTCTCCACAGCTCTGTGGATGGTGGTAGGGTTTCGGATGTTATGTAGAATGAAGGTGGTGGTGAACTGTGTCTTTCCCCTGCGTAGGGTCTTCCTTTTATACTTGTGAGCTCTCCTTATGGACCTATGATGGATTTTTTTAGTGAAAACACGCACTGAAGGTGTAAAAATATGGATCTAAAGGTATCCAGCACATCGATTCGACCAAGGCCCCTGGTCGAATCAACCAAGGCCTTGTCAAATCGGCCTGTAACTCACTGACAGGTCTATGGTTCGACCCGAATGGCTGGTCGAACCATATGTATCGTGATCGAATCACCAACTGCGAAAAGTTATGCTTCTAGTTCGACCACGGTTCGACTACCATGCTTGGTCGAACCACAATATCATGGTCGAACCACACTCTTGCTGCCTTCTTGCACCTGGTTCGACCAGAGGTGCTAGTCGAACCACTCCCCTGTTGGTCGAACTGGGTGCCTACAACACCCTTTTTCGGTTTCGATCACTTCTATCCCGTTTTCCTTCGAAAATCCACTCAAATGGACTCAAACATACCTGATTCATGACTTCCCACTATACAACTCACTTTATCTTGACTTAAGATCAAATCATACCTCATTATCACACGAATCGGAGCTCAAAACACGTGAATTTACACACATATTAGAAGGTCGATAAAAAGTTAAAAGGGAAGAAAAAAAAGGCAAAAGAAAGAGAAAAAATCAAAAGGGGAGCCATCATCCTTTTTTGAGTAAAAATAGTATATTCTTTACTTTGCCTTATTGGAAACACTTGAAGATACGACATAATTTGGATGTAATGCATATTGAAAAGAATGTATGTGATAGTTAGGTTGGAACATTGTTGGAGATAGAAGGGAAAAACAAAGATTCTCTTAATGCATGCAAGGATCTTGTGGATATGAATATCAGACCTCATCTTCATCCAATAGAAAATTCCACTTTACCACCGGCCCCATACTTTTTAAATGATAAAGCCAAAGAAAATTTTGGTGAAGTGCTGTCTTCGGTAAGGGTTTCGGATGGATATTGTCAAATATTTCACGTTGTATGGATGTCGAAGCTATGAAGATATCTGGATTAAAAAGTCATGATTGTCATATAATAATGCAACAACTATTGCCTTTAGCAGTACGGAGATCTCCACCTAGAGAGATAAGTATTGTATTGATTGAGCTTAGCAATTTTTTTAAGGAGTTATGTTCTAAAGATGCTTCTGAGGAATTGGAGTCTCAAGTTATACTTACACTATTTCATTTAAAAAGGATATTCATTCTGCATTTTTCGATGTTATGGTCCATTTAATTACTCATTTGGCATATGAAGCAGCAATTGCTGGGCCAGTTCAATACCGATGGAAGTATCCTATTGAGAGGTACATATTCATTTAATATTACTTATTATATAAGTAATTTAGCAAAATTGAATGTATTTACAAGTATTTGACTCATAATGTTTTAACAATATAGATACTTGTCAAAGCTAAAATCTTTCGTGCGAAATAAAGCACGCCCAGAGGGCTCAATTGCAGAGGCTTACATTGCCATGAATGCATGAGTTTTTGTGCAAGGCATTTGGATGTTGAATCTAGAGAGGATAGATAAATAAGAACCATGATGGTGGTTTGGATGAAATTCGCTAGGGATTGCCCATTTTTTCAACATCCGGTCGTGTTTTATGGAGTCAAGAAGTTGTTTATTTGGATCACCATCAATAGATTCGAGTACATGAGTATGTGTTATTTAGTTGTGTTGAGGTTACACTCTTGCAATTTTATTTTGTATTCGTTAGTGAATCTATCGATCCATGTATGGAGATGTTCTTTATTGATTGATTAAGTGGTTTTGAAATTTTTAAAATTTTTATTGATTGCTTGTTGTTTATAAATAAATGAATCAGGTTTGATAAGACTTATTGGTAACACAAATTTGCATTTTATTAGAATAAAATATGCGTAATAGTATCATAAATATTTGATTCTATATAAAGATTATGGTATCTATTATTTTTTATACTAAAGCATAATGGATTAGTATCATTCACTGTTGATGCTCAATTATAGATACTATAAGAACTTCAGATACTATAATTTATATTTTTAGTATTAGATAATTTCTAACACTGTTACATATATCATTAATATTAATATTATTTGATATACTATGTCTTTAGCAATGCCCGTATAAGTATCAAATCAGTAACAATGATAATTTTGGATGCTAAATATTATTAGTGTCAATTACTCTATTTTTAGTATCAGTAATCTACAAAACCCCTTTTTTTAGTAATCGAGTCTCTATTTATATGGACCTAACCCTAATCTCAACCGCTTCGGACTAAACAACCCACTAATAGGTCATAGAATAAAAAAAATAAAAAATAATTTATTACCAACAAGAAATAACTTTTATATTAATTTTGACCAAATGCCACTTTTTGGACTTTAATACTCCAACTATTAAACATATAATACCCAATGTGTCCCTGTGGGTGAGTGTGTAGGTGTGTGCCGGTTCCAATCTAGATATGAATATGGGTTTCGATATAGGTACAGATGTCGGTACAGATCCCATGTCGGTTTCGATATAGGTATGGATGTAGGTTCTGATATACTTACTGGTCTCGTGTCGGTTCCGAGGTAGGTACGGATCTCGTGTCGGTTCCGATGTAGGTTTTGATATATGTACGTATGTTGGTTCCGATGTAGGTACGATTGTCAGTTTTGATATCAATACGAATCCCGTGTAAGTTCCAACCGGCGGGATGGCCGGCGAGGCGGCGGTCTGTGGCGGTGGCGGTAGTCCGGTGGTGGTGGTGGGGCGGTGGTGATTTGCTCCTTATATCCATTTTCCCCTTTAAGGGTATTTTGGTCCTCATGGGGTGTACCATTTGGTTAAAAAAGAAATAAAATATAAAAAGTGTTGTCATTGATTTTTTTACAATTGAGTTTTTGTTTGTTTTTCTTATTGGTTCTTAAATTATTATACTTCTTAATCCAAGTATAAAGAGCAAATGAATACCTTTCAAGAGGATGGATGAAGTAATTGATTGGTAAGCCTAGAATTAATTGATTGATTGGTAGCCTTATTGATATTGCATACTCCTATTCAGATTCGTGAATTAGGCGACTGAAACAAAACTATACACCAATGTTGAATGACCTTAACACCTATGTGCAATTAATTAAAAATGGATGTGTATTCCCCAAACGAATTTTAATTGGGTGTGCCATCCTTGGTTTTGATCATGTTCAATTTGGTGAGAGATTTTAGAAATAATTATAATAATGTCTTTAAAATACATTTTGCACATTAGGTTGATATAGGTAGTTTGTGTAATAGAAGATATAATTTTGTATCCGGGAATAATTTTTTGAAATCAATGTATTGTATAATAATATATTGCAATATATTTGTACCTATTAATTAGTGACTCTTTTAAATTAGTGAGCAACTTTGGTGGAACCTTCCCCACTCTTCCTTAATTAATTAATATGTGGTCCCCTTCTCAATTAATATTTTTTTTGTTTTGTTTTTTTAATTATACCTTAAACCTTAGAGGTAAAATATACTTAAACCATAAGGATAAAATTACAATTATACCTTAAATCCTAAACCAAAAAAGTGAAATTACAGTTATGCCATATAAACCCTAGGGTGAATTATGCCTTAAATCATAGGAGTAAATTATACTTTAAATCACTAGATTAAGATTACAATTATACCCTAAACAATAAGAGTAAAATTATAATTAAGTTAAAACTTGTGTGCTCCCGGGGACACCATGCGACCAGATACTCTTTAGTATTAATTGATATACGTTTTGGTATAAGGACATTTACCCTTTATTTTTTGAAAAAAATAATGAAAGTGTATATCCTTTAGAACAAAATGTTGTACTCTTACCCACCTTGTGCACTTGGGGACACAAGAGACCAACTCTTATAATTAACCCTGAATCTTAAAATAAATAATAAGTTCTGGCTAATTATTTTATGCACCTGGGTGCACCCTAAGGTATAGTGTACCCACTTGTAGAAACGTATACAATTATAAAAAAAAAATATACTCTTATGAACAAAAATGTATACACTTCGCTAGCGAATTTTCTATTAGTTTTGTTAGTTTTTATAATAAAAATTTGAGTGTAAAAAAGTATACAATTATTAAGAAACATGTATACGCTATTGAATAAAAATTATACAAATATGGGTGCTAGTTTTTTTAATGAATATTTGAGTATAAAAAATTATACAATTATTAAAAAACATGTATACAATATTGAATAAAAAATTATACACATATGTGTGCACATTTGCACCTGGATATCAACTCATAAGTTCTAGGGTGAAATATAAGGTTAATTACAACAAAAGTCCCAACCTTTTCGCAAATTGCGGATTAGTCCAAATTTTTTAATATTTACAAATAAATTCTAGACCTTTAACCAGTTTTGCAAATCAAGCCACCGGGCAGCTGGGGACCTGCTCAGTGGCTAGCGTGTCATCTTTTTTCCACGTTGCCTTCCACGTCATTTTGTTAACAAGTGCATAACAACTTGGCATATACAGTAACACGTCAGCGTCCGGGCATCACTCTAGCTGCCCGGTTAGTTAGAGTTGCAATACGGGCTTAGAGTCAGATACTTATTTTCAAATATTCAAAAGTTTGAACTAATTCGCAATCAGCGAAAAGGTTGAGATTTTTTATGCAATTAACTTTTTGACAGGTGGAAGACAACGTGGAAGAAAGATGACACATCAGCCACCGGACAGGGCCACAGCTAGAGCTGTCAAAAATGGGCTAAGCCCACTGGGCCAACTCGCCCCAACCCACCTTAACCCACCAATTTCTCAATCTAAAATTAGTCCGCTCCATAAAAGTCCACCTCACTCAAACACCCACTAAAGTGTGGGCTAAACCGCACCGCCCCACCAACCCAACATCAACCCACCTTTATAATTTAAAATTTAAAAAAATATCATACAACTTCTAAATTTTAATATTTAAATAATAAAAATATTACCACTCAGCCCGACCCCTACCTACTCCACACATAACACCACCTCCCACCCCTCCACCCCAAAAAAATAAAATTCAATAAAACTTTAGATTTTAATATTTAAATAACAAAAATATTACACTCAGCCATACCCCCTACCTACCACCCCACCCAACACCACCCCGCACCCCCCAAAATTATTTTTATAAAACTTTAGATTTTAATATTTAAATAATAAAATTATTACCATCCAGCCCTACCCCCATACCTACCCCCACCCAACACCCACCCCCAAAAAAAATTTAATAAAATTTTAGATTTTAATGTTTAAATAATAAAAATATTTCACCCAGCCCTATCCCCTACCTACCACCCCACCCAACACCACCCCTCCCACCCCCAATTTTATAAAACTTTAGATTTTAATATTTAAATAATAAAAATATTACCACTCAACCCTACCACACTACTCACCCACCCACACCAACCCCCTTCCCGCCAAAAAATATTTAAATTTTTTTAGATTTTAATATTTAAATAATAAAAATATTACTAATCAGCCGACCACCCAACCAAATCTAAAAAATTTAAGATCTAAAATTTTTATTATTTAAATAATAATAAATAATAAATAATAAAATCTAAAATTTTATCTAAAAAAAATTGGGTGGGTTGAGGTGGGTGAGGTGGGTTGGTGGTGGGTAGGGTTGAGTGATAATATTTTTATTATTTAAATATTAAAATCTATTTTTTTTTTAAAATTTGGGGGTGGGTGGGTGGGTGGGTGGGGGTAGGTAGGGGTATGTGATGAGAGTGAAAATAAACATGTTTTAGTGTCCAATTTAACACATTTTTATGGAAATTGTTGTCATATATTAGCACAAGTGTCTTATATTGATATATGTGAGAAAAAAGTGCATTTGAGGTATTTTATTGTGTTTTCGGTGGAAAAATGATCAAAAGTGCAAAGTTGGAGAAAAGATGCAACTTGTGCTAGAATACTAGAAAACGCATGTCCAACTTGTGTAACTTTTCTGTGTTTGTGTGGAGATTTGAACAGAAAATGTGATACATGGTTGGAAAGCCATAGAAAAGAGGATCGTTTTGGCTTAAAGAACACCCCAATCGGAATCCAAATGAGAAAGTAATGATCAAAATGGTGATGTCGCGTAAGCTATGCCGAACAGAATGATTGTGCCACTTTGCGTGACTTGTTACTCATTCAATTGTTTGAGTTTATGTGAGTTCTTTATATGTATAGAAATTCAAAAAAGAGAGGATTGTGTGAGTGCAAGAATCACTCAAATCAGAGCTCGGATGTGGAAGTGATACGCGAAACGATGAGATTGCGCAAGCTGATTCAGACTGGTTCGACCACGACACTTTGGTTCGACCAACCATGAAGGTCGAACCATGGTTGAACCAGATGCCTGAATAACTGCAAATCCGTATTTTTACACCCTAGTGCGTGTATTTTCATGTTTTCCAAGAAAAATCCAATCCAAGGTTCATAAGGATAGTTTACAAGTACAAAAGAGGATGTAGATCACACCAAGAAGAGATTGGATTGGAAAAACGGAATACAATCATCCTACACCCCACAAGGGGGATCACCCCCCAACCATCATCCACATTCTTTCCTCCATCTATCCATCACTTTGAAGATTCATTTGTGGAATCAAGAGGAGAACCAAGAGGAGGATCAAGGCGGAGAAGGACGCGACGACTCCCACATCCAGGGATTTATTCGTTTTCTAATTTATCTTGTATTTTCCAGACATATGAGTAAGATCTATCCAACATCCATGATTGTTCTTCGTAACATCATGGGCTAGAACTATTTTAGTAGATCTAGGGTTTTGAAGGTTTTTATGAATTAATTAAATTTTCGTGTGTATACTCCGTATAACACTACTTGTGAATTTATTTTTATATAAGACTATACGTTTTTAATTCATACTCAGAATTGTTTTGTGCATCATTAACTGTTATGTAGAGTCTGAATACATATTTTGGTTATTGATTGAGTGCGTTCACTATTGAGCAGGATTCCATGTTATGATTCTAAGTGAGGGGACTCCGAAACTTCATTAGAACTATCATATATGAATACTTGTTAATTGAATCAAATTCGGGTTAATAAGTAGGATAAAGAGAATAATTTTATAGTACCTATAAAGAGAGATATATCAGGTTAGAGTACCAATCATAGGGGAAAATAATTGATACGGATAGTACCTAAAAAGGGGGTGAAATTATATCTCACTACACCAAATTTGCAGATAGACATCACCGGATTAACATCTTTTCTACATATAATGTGATGTCTTTATGATAAAAACTGATATCTTTTCCGAAATCGATGTCTATCAGCAAAAAAGTATGCTGATTGTCATCAATTTTCAATGAAAATGCGCTGATAGACATCAGTTTTCACTAATCGATGTCTTTTAAGCGATGTTTATTCGCAACTATAATAAAATGCGCCGATAGACATCGGTTTTAACCAACCGATGTCTTTTATGTGATGTGTATTCTCTTATTAGACATTGTTTTTTTTAAAAATGCGCTGATAGACATCGGTTAACCGATGTTTATTTTATGATATTTTAAAATTTTAATTTATTAAATTAAATTGTTATTTAAAACAGGTATTTTATCTTTTTTAAATATTAAATTTATGAAAATTTGAAATATATAAATTTCACACTAGAATTTATTGTTTTTCTTTCTCCTTACCTTAGCAGAGACGATGCTTCTTAGAACCCTAAAATTCTATTTCTAGATCGACGCCACCAACAGCGAACTTACGCCGCCCGCACCCAACGCATTCACCCGCCACCACTAGCGCTGCCTGCTCTTGTCGATTGCTCAAGCCTCCACTCTAGTCGCCGTCGGGTAAATCCTAGAACAACGAGGATTTGGCAACCATAGCGCACGTTGAAGTCGAAGCCATTGATTTTGAGCATGAGAGTACGATCTTATGGACGAGGGCGCCGGAGATGGCTCCCCTGAATGATCGCATGACTGGGCGCTTAGGCTCACTAGACTCTGACGGCAGCCTTGGACCTGAACGATGTAACTATCGGAACTTTAAACCTAATTTTAATGTTTTTACTTTTATTTTTCCCCTACTTCTTTGCTTCCTAAAATAATTCTGAGTTTTTATTGATTCATTAATTTTTGTTTCGTGCTTAATTTAGCGCCTCTGTCCGCTTCAAAGGTATCAATTTCACTATTTCTGGTGTCCGCTTCAAAGGTCTTAATTTTCTCTATTTAGTAAATAAAGTATATAATATGACCCACCACTTCCCTCTAATACAACTAACCATTTTATCTATAATAATAATACTCCTTAATCCACATGCAAAAAATAATAAAGACCTTAGAACTGTGAAAAAAACAAATGATTACCTTAGAAGCGGACGGAGGGAGTTGTTAGCATAGCTCATTGTTTCGTGGAAAGTGAATTAGTCTTAGTTCTTATATCAGATTAGCCATAAGGATACACAATGATACTACACAATTTTATTTTTTTTGGCTCAATTGTTATAATTCTTCCTTGAATGTGGTGCAGCCCTTGTGAATTTCTAGTTTTCCGTCAACTTCTGTAACATTATTACTTTTATTGGCTCCTTTAGAGAGTGTTATTGGAGATAAGATGTTGGCCAAATAGCCTTAAAGCTTATGATTGGCTTTGGTCCGAGCTGATTTCAATTGCAGTGACTAATTTTGTTAATTATTAATTTGAGAAGGAACAACGTTTTGCCCAGCCAATGTAGTGTAAGTACTCTTACTTTCATTTACTATATTACGTGCTCACTGTAGATTAAAAGAGTACCACGAGTATGCATTGGCATCATCAACGCGCTAGGTGTTATTGGTGTACCTCAAATTACCTTGAGCCATGCCTCCATCTTAACCCATACTTGGAGACGGAAAAAATCTTTCTTAACAAGTGAAATGAGACTGAATCGATGTAGAAATTAAAATGATTTTAATGAAAATGTTATGGTTAAAGATATCTAATTCATCACTTGAAAGTTAGAAAAAGAAGATCAGTACTTCTTTATTTACATTTAAAATAGAATAGATACACATACTCTTTGTTTTGATGGAGGAACTGTTATGTCCAAGGTACCCCACATTTTGAATGAAGCTATATGTTTTGTATATGCTGTATGGATATTGGCTATTTTCAGTTCTGTTGACTGATAATGATTGGTGACGAAAACAGTATTTCGATCTGCTGCTGATTTCATGCCAAGTTCCGTTAGCTTTGTTTTTTCTTCTTTCTACTTATGTTATTTTATATTTCTATGATATTTTATGAGAACTTAGGATTCCTAGAGTATAATTTTTCTTATTTTAGAGTACAAAAAAGAAGGGGAGATCCTTTGAGTGCTGAAATCCAGCATTGAAGAATTACTTACTTATTGTATTTTTATATTTTTAATATTGTCCTATGATTTTCATCACGTGTTTGGGAATATCCCTCTTTATGAGTCAATATACGTCAATGTATTCTGATATTTTTCATTTTTATTATTAGCAAAAATGAATGCATTTTGATGGATAGTATAAGGAGACAATATATTAGTCACTCAGTAATCTATTGTATTTATGTGAATTGCTATGTAAAGTATTGTCCTTGATACTGAAAATAATAGTATTTGATTTTTTTGTGAAAATGTGATCTGATTTGTGGAGATAAGGTTCTGTTTCTTTTATTGTAGAATTTTCTTTGGGAATTGATGTCTCAAAACAAAAAACAGTTGTATTGGAAACTCTATGTATGAATTTATTAATGGATTGTTGTATAAAAAAGTGCCATTTATACTACTACTAAGGAAGAGTGCCACTTATACCATGCTAAACTTGCAGATGTGAAGCCATCTGCTACTACTAAAACTTTGAAGCATGAACAAATGAACTTGCATTCAAAGAAGGGTACTGCATTTTTTAAACAAAGAGAAACAAGCTCGCATTCATAAGAGGTTATTGTCTCTTCCAAGGTACTCAGTTTTTCTCCTTTTGAGTGGCAAATGCTTGCTGCTCTTTGTTGTCTAATTAAGGTGCAAACTGAAATTTCAGTATACATGCATGATGTTTCTTCTACGATACAGAGTATCGGTTGGTGATAGTTGGAACTTAATACAAGTTTTGATAAACTGAAATATAACTGCTTCATGCTTGACCCTTGCACCATGAAGGATTAGTTATGCCTATGGTACTTCCTAGTTAAAATATGGATATTTTATTATTTATTTCACCATTGCTTTTGCTTATTCTACCTTTTTATCTGAACATTTTTAAGTTTATAATAGTAGTATCATATGAACTTTATCATGTACGAATAGCTTTTTTTTTTTTATGTATGATGTTTTTAAAACACCAATTACAATGTGCCATTGAAGTTCAATGTCTATTAATTTATTTAATATTTAATCTGACTCCATCTATTAAGAATCATAGCTATTTGACCCAAGGAGAAATTTTAGATAAGAATAGAAAGAGACATTTTGTCATTTAATAACTATGGCTAGGTAGTGAGGATAAGAAGTATTATTGTTATAATGTCTCGATATCTCTATTTATCTTGGTAAGTCTCTCAGGATTTGTCTCCTATATGTGTAGTACTTCTGCTTGTTTGGCACTCGTTTACTTAACCTCTATGTAAGGGAAGTACAAGAAATCCTCTGGATTTAGTTTCTATGATTTCTTGCCGAGGAGAACACTGATATCGAACTGGATTCCTATGATGCATTAGTATTACTAAACATGACAAGACTGTTGAGGGGAAAAAGAAAATTTAGTAAAATACTAATATAGCTTTTGAAGTATTTGATTAGAATACTAGGAAATTAAAATTTTTATTACATGACATAAAATAGCATAGATAAGACCTAAGGAACAAGAAAATTAACACAAATAAAGTTCATAAAAAAGTATAGATTTAAATATTTTAATAAATGACCAGGTAACAAAAGAAGATGGAAGAGATATTACATGTCCTTTTTAATATTTAATGAAGTTAATATATAACAATGAAGACTCTTTAGGTGAGTTAGGTCAATCTAGCAGCAATGATATACCAATGGAAGGATGGAAGGGCCTTTGGGAAGTTGGTATTAGATGCCTTTCTAACTCAATAATTTCTCTATGAATAATAATAAAATGCCTAATTAATGGATGAAAAGGTATTTTGATACTTTTATAGTATAAAAATAGAGATATAAAAAGTTGTGTAAATTTTAGAAGAATAAAATTTTGGCAAAGTGATAAAAACTAAATTGAGAAAAGATATCAGTATATAAATAATCAATTTGGTTTCATGCTAGCAAGGTCTACAGTGGAATTTATACATTTAATATATGATATGAAGCATGCATTATGATATTTTGGTGGGTGCAATGTCAATGTAGTTTAATATGCTTACTAAGAGAAGAGAGTGAAGCACATGGTGAATCTTTCCATGTTTAGGCATATTTGCAGAGAGTATAGTAACTATGGTATCAGAAAATTTATTTGTTGAGTTGAATGTATCACTTGTAGGACTCAGATTCTTTGATCCTTCCTTCATTGAGAAGTGTTCGTTTAGAAATCATTATTATATTGGAGTTACATTAATATATTATCATCTATATATTCTGAAATTCATGGAAGTTTAATGTGTGATGCATAACTTTGCACTTCATACTAGATAGAATATCGAGTTTATAGTGTTTTTCTTTGTTTAATGGTTAGAGACATGGATATGATCGTTGCTTTTAATGCACTATGAAAGATTCTAATTGTTTCAGAGGATTTACTGCTACAAGCCTCATCAGAGAAGGCACTGGCAGCAACCAAGGAATAGAGTTTCTAAAGCTAGTACATGTTAATTTAAGTCATATTAAATTTTTTCCAGTACAATATCTTATTAAGTGCTAAATTTTTATTATGTCTCAGATAATTGCAGTAAGAGGACTAGAAGATAAGGATATAACATGGCAAGGAGAGAAGATAAAGTAGATTGGAAACAATAGATTGGGCATCTCTTGATCATGAGATTTTTCTTATAAATTTAGGTTTTATTTATGTAAAATTGAAGTTTTTTAATTTAATTAGTTAGGATATTCTTGTAATTTAAAATTTAGAGGATGATTTCCAATGTATTTAAAATTAAATATTTGAAATTATTGTATAAAATTCATAAGATATGAGTTACTATATTATTATAATTGCGTTTAATCTTATTTTAAAAAAATAATATAATTTATGTATAAAATTAATAAAAATAAAAATAAAAATATGAAAGACACTATGTAAAAATTGATGTTTAATGGTGTGAAATCGATGTCTATGCTAGGAAGGACATCAGTGGAAAAATGATATGTTTTGGTACAAAATCGATGTCTTTTCTGAAAAAGACATCGGTAAAAAAATGATATCAAATAGGTGCATATTGATGTCTATAAGTGGATAGACATCGATTAATAATCAATGTGTAATGTGTCTTCATCGATGTCTTTGTCGAGAAAGACATCAGTTTATAACTGATGTCATTTTGAGCTATCCGATGTCTTTTATAGAAAAGACATCGGTGAATAAACGATGTCTTATGTGAGTTAACCGATGTCTTTTTGTTGAAAGACATTGGTGGATAATCGATGTCAAAGATTGCAACCGATGTTTATACAATGGAAAAGACATTGGTTAAAAACAGATGTCTATCAGCGCCCACTTTCGACATCGGGAGCTTCAATATCGGCTGCTTGGTGAAATAGACATCGGTTAAACACCGATGTCTATCAGTATTTTTGGTGTAATGTCTCTTGCTCCAAGGTTATTCACACGTGTTACACGCATATTTACTTATGTCTATAGAGTAGATTTGCATGGATTAGTGATGCGTTAGTATTCCACAAGGCAGAGTCAGCCTGCACTTGAGAGAGAAGTTAAGTAGTAAAACTGGATTACCCTAGAACTACATATTCTCCATTCTTGAGACACTTTCGTATTCTTCTAGTTTCCTATTTATTTATTTGTTATTTTAATTATTTGTTAGTAGTTGATAATCAAACCTCAAACTTTATTGCATTGTCTTAATTAATTTAGTAAATTATTAAATTGATAATATGCCGTCTCTTGGGTTCGATATTTAACTGGGTCACTTGCTTAAGCTGCAATTGATATCCTTAATATTTGGGGATTTATTTTGCGTGCAAAGAAAACGCGCATCAAGTTTTTGGCGCCGTTGCCGGGGACAGCGTTATTATTTGTTTATTATTTCTAGTTTGATTAAGACTTCTATTTGTGATTATTTATTTCTATCTAACCTTAAATTTTTCTAAGGTACTTGGGCACTAGAAAAGGAGAGGGATGAAAGGAATAAATAACACACTGAGCTAAATATGGCCGGAGCAAGGCAGAAGCCGGATAATGTAGCCATATGTGAACTTTTCACGAACTATGGGATTGGCAACATGGGTTTGATAGGAGCAAGAGAGGAAGATGATGATTTTGAGATACATCCCGCTCTTATTAACATGGTAGAAGAGAATCCATTTTCTGAAGGTTGCTTTGAAGATCCATATCAGCATCTCAAGAGTTTTTTTGGTTATACAAACACTCAAAAGGGTGTTGGAGCTAATGATAATGCTAGGCGGATCGCCCTATTCAAGTTCTCTTGGATTGATAGGGTAAAAGCTTGGTATGAGACTCTTGATGCCACGAATTGCATTACATGGGACCAACTGCAGCATAAGTTCTTGGAGAAATATATGCCACCCTTAAGAATCTTAAGAATGAAGTAAGAGATCACTCAATTTGTTATGTATTAGGGTGAGAAATTTCATGAGGAATGGGATGAGTTTAAAGATATGCTCAGGAGGTGCCCACAGCATGGAATGTCTAAAGCTCAATACATAAGCATCTTCTACTATGGATTGGACTGTGAGTCGCAAATTCTTATTGATGCATCATCAGGTGGAGCGTTGTTATCTAAAATAACAATCAATGCAGAAGAGTTGTTTGAAGACATCTCTATGAATTCACGTGACTGGCCTACAGAAAGAGTAAGTGAATCATATGTACTTGACAAGGTAACACAGGTTGAACATCAAGTGGTGAAGCCAAATAGGGATGATGAGATCGTCTCTAGTTTAGCTAACATCAACAAGTAACTAGAATTCCAGCAGAGGCAGATTACAGAGTTGACACAAAGAGGGCCTAAGTGAAGACTAGTGTTGAAGATACCTTCAATCGATACATGACAAGGAATGATGTAAGGGTTGACCGCATTGAGGCTACTATGAATACTAAGCATGCAGATTTATCTAAGCAGTTGAAGGACCTTACTTTGATGATGGGACAAATGACCGGAAATATGAATCAATTGACACAAACATTGGAGAAAGGAATATTCACGTCTCAAGGTATAACGAACCCAAAGGAATGCATAGCCATCACATTGAGGTCTGGAACGCAGTATGAGGGACTGATGATGCCGAAAATAAATTTTGAAGCTCCAGGAGCTCGATTCGAAAAGGGTTTGACCAAGCCAGCAGGTCAAACCACATCCTGGAGGTCGAACCTAGCACCTAGGCAACCTCCGGAGTATCTAGATGGACGATTCGACCGAGTCCACCCTGGTACGACCAACACTCAAGGTCGAATCGAGGTCGAATCAACCTGTCCGTGATGAGAGTGGAAATTCATGTATTTTTTGGTCCAATTAGATACCTCTTTGAGTGTTTTAATTGCTATTATTTGCATAAGTATTATACTATGAGTTATTATTGACTTAAAGGTGCTTAAGAGATGTTTTGTTGTATTTTGATAGGAAAAGAGAAAAAAAATGCAAAGTTGGAATGAAGGGTGAACTTGTGCTACTTGCAAGGAACAGACGTGCACATTCTATAATTTTTCTATGTTTGTGTAGAAATCCAAACTGGTCGTATAGCATATGGTTGGAAAGCCATTGAAGAGAGGGTCGCGTGAGCTCAAGAATCATCTCAATCGGATTTCGAATGAAGAAGTTATGATTAAAACGGTGACGTCGCGCGGCTGCCGACGGGATTTTCGAAACTTTTCGAATTTTGTCCATAAAAAACACCTTCATGCCATGTGTACTCATATCAAGCAGATTTTGGATTTTATTTCATACTGATTAATTGGTGGGCCCAACCTATCAAGTAAATTTGCAAGTAAGTGGGCCACGCATTAGAAAGAGTACCAATTCAATTACTAAAGCTATACGTGGCAATGGAATGCAAATTTGCCAACATGTGGGCTCATCACTCGCAAATTCATGCTGGGCTATTAAAACAAAGCCCTTGTGGGCCATGCAATAGTCAAAATTGGCCACATGACAAAGTTAAATTGGCAACTAATTGTGCGCTTGCATCTCAGTCAATAGAAGGTTGTTATCTCATGCCCATATATAGAAGAGAACGGAAAGCAGAAGGCCCCGACACGATTCTCACGCCATTCACCTCCACTTCACCATTAACTCATTTTCTTCGCACCATCAATCAGAGACGGAGATTCCGATGGAGATCGTAATTGAAGAGACGGAATACTCCAAAAAGGGTTCTTTATCTTAAATTATTTTTCTTTGTTATTTTAGAAAAATAGTTATACTTTATTACATCTTTATGATTTGTCCTGTAAATCCATGAGTTAAATTTCTTTGTTGGTAATGTTAGAGCTTTAAACAGTTTTGACTATGTGGTTTGATTGCCCTATACTTGGATTTTATTATTCTGCAAAATGTTTATTTCCTTATTGAAGATGATATTTTGAGACTTCATATTATTGTGTTTTTGAGTTTTGATTTCCTTTAATTATTCATGAAGGTATCACTGATTGATAGTTAATAGGATTCTTTATTTCTGCATAATAGTTGTTGTTTCCTGTGACAGTCTTACTTAATAGGAAATAGACTTCATATTTTGGAATATTAATTACTTGGTAAAACATCATTATTAAGTAATTGGTTAGGAGACAAAAAGAGTTAATAATTGCGTACCTAGAAAGGAAAGTCTAGTGCTCTAGCCTTTGATGGAATTTAGCATGAAGTACATATCGAGGGAGAAAGAGTTAATTTCTTATTGATCCTAGGGTTAGCAGCTCATTATAAGTGTTAGATTCAACCCGATCAAGGTGATTTAACTAGGTTTAGTGATCCTCTTATAAACATCTGCAGGTAATTAATTTAGGTCTAGATAAATTAGTCACATAGTTAAGCTGTTTGCCCGAGCAATACCAATTCTCCATTCTTGAATTCTAAATCAGTTTCTCCGCGTATTTATTTTCTTTGCTTAGTTTAATTATTTAATTTTACTTTTTATTAGTCAATTAATTATTCCTTCAAAAACCCCCGAATTTGTCTTGCAAACGAATTATCATTAATAGAATTACTTATTAAATTTGTAACTATCCTTTGGGAATGATATTTCATTTGGTCACACGCAGTACTATCGATCCCTTATACTTGAGGGTAAAAGAAAATAGCGATCAAGTTCTTGGCGCCGCTGCCGGGGATAGTTTATAGATTTAAATTAATTCTATTATGATTTATTTTCTTGTAGGACGTTAAATTTTACTTGTTTTATATTTTATTTGTGATCCAAACTATTCTGATCTTTTGAGTGAGAACAGGTGTATGATCACTAGGTCGAGTGGACGAGCAATTGAGCCATTAAATCTAGAGCTTGAAACACTTGTTAGAGAGAACAGAAGGAAAAGAAAGCAGCCAGCTACACCTATTCCTAGCTCAAATTCAGATAGTTTTTATCCGTCAGAAGAAGAGGAGGTTGAAAAGCTTACACAGAGATTTGACAGAGTTGATTTAGCTGAGGAGACTGAGAATAGAAAGATGGCTGACGATCAGGCCCCGATCCCTATGCGGGACCAGTATAAATTGAAGCACATCACTAATGTTGGGTTGAATGGACCTACGATCACTGCAGAAAGTTTTGAGTTGCCTTTCGGACTTATCCGGATGGTGGAGAGACAACAATTTAGTGGAAAGCCAAGGAGTGGTACAACAACCTTCCCCAAGGATGTTGTACTAATTGGGAGCAACTTGCAAATAAATTCCTGAACAAATACTTCCTTCCATCCAAGAGTTTCTTGATAAAGAAAAATATAACAAAATTCAAATAAGGAACCTTGGAGAGTTTTAATGAGGCATGAGAAATATTAAAGGAGCTGTTGCAGAGCTGTCCCAAACACGGATTTTCAAAGGATACTTACTTAGGCTTCTTCTATCAAGGCCTAAGAAGAGATTCAAGAGTTTTGGTGGATGCGACAGCTGGTGGATCTATATTCAAGCAGTCCGCAGAGGCAGGGAAAGAGATATTCGAAGAAATGGCTGCAAACACTTATGATTGGCCAGCAGAAAGAGCAGATGGAGACGCCTCTTTTGACAAAATGGCTAAGGTAGAAATTCAAGCTGGAAATCATGAAGTGTCAGTTATCCATGATCGAGTTGTTGAACTATATAAAAAGTTGGACCACTTCACCAAAGGGAATAGAGAGGAAGTAACAAAGGCTGGAGATGAGGAAGAATTTGAGGAGGCTTATTATCTATGTTCCAAGGAGAAGATGATAGTAACAGACAGAATTTCAGACCGAACAATCAGTTTGGTGGGAGGAATGACCAAGGGAACAACCGCCAGTATCAGCAAGGTTGGAACCAAGGGAATTCAAACTTCAACAATCAGAGAAGGAGTAAAAATCTATCTTATTTTAATCCTAACAATGCAGTTGCACCACCTCCGAGAATTGATCCAGCTCAAAAACCTGTTGAAGAGAGATCGTCAATGGAGGATAAAATGGATTTGATGCTCAAGCTGATGGTCACAAATCAGGAAACATCTGAAGTGAGACATAAAGAAGCTGAAGCAATATACAAGGAAATAGAAAGGAAACAGAAAGAAACAGATCTTGCTATCAGTCAGTTGAATGCTGCAGTGGGTAAGTTGCAACAGCAAGGTAAATTTCCTGCTCAGACTGAGTTGAATCCGAGAGAGTGTCATGCTATTACTTTGAGAAGTAGCACTCAGTATGAAAGATCGAAAATGCCGGAGGAACAATATGTGTAAAACTGGTCCGGACGCACATATGATGATGACCGTGTGCACCCGGACATCGATGAGCCATCACCAAATGTGCCGCACGATGGGTCACATGGCATCAAGCACAACACCGTGAAAGGTCACACGCCTATGGGTGACCTCGCTCATTCACAGCCGTGTGATTCTACTTCTATGCTTGTTGTCCGATTCCTCAGCAAAGTGATACAGTGAGTTTTCAGAGTGACATTGATCATCCGATTGTTACAGAAAAAAGTGGGAAAGAGCTAAAAGAGAAAGAAATAAAAAGGATGAACTTGAGAGGAACAATTTGGGGATTCCAAAGACAAAATCCTATTCCATTTCCTACCAGGCAGTTGAAAAAGGATCTTGATGAGAAATTTCAGAAATTTGTAGAGATATTCAAGAAGATCCATATCAACATTCCTTTTGCTGAAGCAATTGAGCAGATACCTCACTACGCAAAGTTTTTCAAGGAAATCATATCGAAAAAGCATAGTATTGGGGATAAGGAGACAGTGAACCTGACTGAAGAATGCAGTGCTACCATCCAAAGGAAGTTGCCAGCCAAGCTAAAGGATCCGGGTAGTTTCACTATCCCTGTTCAGATTGAAAAAAATGCCACGTGCAAGGCTTTGTGTGATTTGGGAGCTAGCATCAATCTGATGCCCCTAAATACATTCAAAACCCTTGGTTTGGAGGAGCTGAGGCCTACTTCGATGACATTGCACCTAGCTGACAGGTCTCTTACGCATCCAAAAGGAGTCATAGATGATGTACTTGTGAAGGTGGATAAATTCATCTTCACAGTCGATTTCTTGGTGCTTGAGATGGAAGAAGATAATAATGTGCCTCTGATTTTGGGGAGACCATTCTTAGCAACTGCTATGGCTCTAATTGATGTTGAAGATGGAAAGTTGAAGCTCAGAGTGGGAGATGATGAGGTTGCCTTTTCTCTTAAAAATGCATTGAAGTGGCCAGCTGAAAGAGCAAACTGCAAGTTGATTGATGTTGTTGATGAGATAATTGAGGAAAAGCTGCCATTGATTCTATCTAAGGATCAATTGGAAACATGCATCAGCAATAGTCTTTCTTTCCCTACTCTTGCTACTGATTTTGCATCTGATTTTTCAAGTAATATTTTTGATGATGAATTTACAGGATATTTGAATGCTTTGAATGCTTGTAGGGAAGAAAAAAGAGAGGTGTCCAGAATTGAAGGAGGAAAGTGGACACCAAGGTTCTTCACTGGAGAAGGAGGAACCTGATGCTGAAAAGAAGTAAAAGGTGGAATTGAAGCCTTTACCGGATCATCTAGCATATGCCTTTTTGTGGGAAAATCAAACATACCCGGTAATTGTATCATCTGCCTTAACTGAACTTGAACTTGATAAACTGCTTAGAGTCCTTAGGGAGCATAAGTCTGCTATAGGATGGTCTTTGAAAGATTTGAAAGGTATAAATCTATCTATTTGCATGCATAGGATCAGGTTAGAAGATGAAAAGAAAACCTCTGTGCAATATCAGAGGCGTTTAAATCCTGCGATGCAAGAAGTGGTTAGGAAAGAGGTACTTAAGTGGTTAAAGTCTGATATTATCTATGCTATTAGTGATAACCCTTATTTGAGTCCATTGCATGTGATATCTAAGAAGGGGGTCATGACTATAGTACAATCTGAGAACGGAGAGACTTTAGCTACTAGGGTACCTACAAGTTGGCGTGTTTGTGTTGATTATAGAAAACTAAATGAAAACACACGCAAAGACCATTTTCCTTTACCTTTCATGGATCAGATGCTTGATAAGCTTGCAGGTTATAAGTTTTATTGTTTCTTAGATGGATATTCTGTTACAATTAGATAATGATTGCACCGGAGGATCAGGATAAGACTACCTTTACTTGCCCGTATGGTACTTTTGCATTTAGGAAGCTTCCTTTTGGTTTGTACAATGCTCCTACTACTTTTCAGAGATGCATGATGTATATTTTTGAGGGTTTGATTGAGAGAATTATGGAGGTATTCATGGATGATTTTTCTGTATTTAGATCTTCTTTAGATTCTTGTCTAGCTAACCTCGCTATTGTTTTGGAGAGATGCCAAGAGTCTAACCTTGTTCTGAATTGGGAGAAATGTCATTTCATGGTAAGAGAAGATATAGTACTTGGCCATCATGTGTCTTCTAAAGGGCTGCAGGTTGATCGAGCGAATGTGGTAGCAATTGAAAAACTTCAACCACCGATTAATGAGAAAGGGGTTAGATCTTTCCTTGGTCATGCGGGGTTCTACTGCAGATTTATCAAGGATTTCTCAAAATACTCTAAACCCTTGTCTCATCTGCTTGAAAAAGATGTACCTTTTGACTTTGATGATACTTGTTTACATGCATTTTAGGTACTTAACGAGGTTTTGGTAACTGCTCCAATTCTGATCACTCCAGATTGGACACAACCTTTTGTTTTGATGTGTGATGCTAGTGATATGGCATTGGGGGTTGTGCTTGGACAGATTAGGAAGAAGAGATTCAGACCTATATATTATGCCAGCAAGACCTTTGACGAAACTCAAAAGAACTACACAGTCACAAAAAATGAGTTCCTAGCAGTGGTGTATGCCTTTGACAAGTTCTGCCCATATCTGGTGGGTATGAAGACAGTGGTGTACACGGATCACTCAACTATCCGTTATCTGATGGAGAAGAAAGATGCAAAGCCAAGAATAATCAGATGGATTTTACCTCTTCAAGAGTTTGATATTGAGATCAAGGATAAGAAGGGAAGTGAGAATGTGGTAGTTGATCATCTCTCTAAACTTGAGACGAGGGATCATTGTGAAGAGAAGTATGAATTCATTAAGGAAGTTTTTCCTGATGAAGACATACTTGTGGTAGACTGCTTCGAGTTAGTGGAGATGGTAAAGGAGCCTCCAGCACCATGGTATGTGGATATAGTCAAGTTTTAGCTAGTGGAGGTATATTGAAGCCATACAAGTTGAGTCAGTACCTTTACAAGAAGTTCTTTGTTGATGTCAAGAAGTACATATGGGATGAACCAATTCTCTACAAGATGTGTCCTGACAACATCATACGCTGGTGTATTCCTGAAGAAGAGTAGGAGAGCGTATTGAGTATGTGTCATGATGGACCAAATGGGGGACATTTTGCAGCGGAGAAGACTGCAGCACGAGTACTTCAATTAGGTTTCACTTGGCCTTCTTTATTTAAGTGTTGTACAATCTATGTAGAGAATTGTGATAGATGCCAGCGGATGGGGGGCATATCTAAGATGGATGAAATGCCCTTGAAGAATGTGTATGAGGTGGAGCTCTTTGATGTGTGGGGCATAGATTTTATGGGTTTGTTTCCTTCATCGAATGGATTCTTATATATCTTGCTTGTTGTTGACTATGTCTCAAAGTGGGTGGAAGCAATTCCAACAAAATTGAATGATGCAAGGATTGTTATTGCATTCTTGAAGAAGCATATATTTTCATGTTTTGGAGTACCGAAAGTTCTCCTTAGTGATGGGGGAACTCATTCTCTCAATAAGCTGATGGAGAATCTTCTCAAATCTTATGGAGTGAAACATAGAGTATCAACTCCTTACCATCCGCAGACGAAAGGACATGCTGAAGTATCCAATCGTCAAATCAAGCAGATTTTGGAGAAAACTGTGAGTACTAGCCGCAAATATTGGGCTAGTAAGCTTGATGATGCATTATAGGCATTCAGAACTGTGTACAAGACTGTGTTGGGAATGTCACCGTTCCAATTGGTGTATGGAATATCTTGCCACCTTCCTGTAGAAATTCAGCATAAATCTTTTGGGCGGTGAAAAAGATTAACCTTGATCTTGAAGCAGCGGGTAGTAGTCGCCTTTTACAGTTGAATGAGCTTGAAGAGTTTAGAGAGAAGACATATAAAAATTCCTGCATCTACAAAGAAAGGACCAAGAGAAGGCATGAAGCAAAGCTTCGGAGCAAAAACTTTCAAGTAGGGGATTTTGTTCTCTTATTTAACTCTCGTTTGAGACTTTTTGCAGGTAAGTTGAAATCAAAGTGGATGGGTCCTTATGAGGTGAGTCGAGTCTATAAGAGTGGAATGGTTGAACTAAAAAAACGATAGAGCTCTCTTCACGGTGAATGGGCATCGCTTGAAGCATTATCATCATCATGGTGTAGTGGAAGTTCTATTTGTTGATGTCTTGACTTGATTAACATTGCTTCATCGGGCTCAACGACGACAAACAAGAGAGCTTGGTGGGAGGCAACCACTGTTTTATTGCTTTTATTTTATTTTGTGCTAGGTGAATTATACTCAAGGCGCGTACTTACACACAAGGTAATAATATCTTTTTAAACTTAGATTCAACTCATGTTTTCATCTAAGTTTGGGGGGTGTAATATTCTTTCCTTGTTCCATCCGTACACAGGTATGTTTACTCTGCATTGTTTTAGTGTCTGTGTTCTTGGAGGTCGATTTTTTTAAAATTTTCAAATTTTATTTGATCTTTCAAATTTTTTTTGTGACTGTCCAGGTGTCTTGTGTGTTTTTGTTCTTTTTTGTATGTCCCTTGGTGCTCTATCATTGATTTTCGTCTTTTCGATATTTTTATCTTTCCTGTGATGATGAGTTTGGTGTTTGAGCTTTTATGATTGAGAAGGTATTAAAGGTGATGAAGTGAACTTGCAAGATGTAAAGGAAATTGAAATCAGGTTACTTAGTTCCTTATTCTAAATTTTTCTATGAGCTTCGAATTCTTATGAGTAAGGAGCATGAGCTTTAAATTTTATGACCTGAATTTCATAGGGATCTATGAGCTTTTATGATGCCTTTGATAAGATGTTTATTATGATTGATAAGGGGAACATGCTTTAATTCTTAAGTGCTTGAAGTTCTTGATGTGCTTGTTGTGATGTATGCGTAGCCTTGAAGAGTGCTCGATTATTCTATGGAAAAAGTAAAGTGAGATTTGAGCCTTTAAATCATGATACATTGATGCATGATATTTTTATTCTTGAGTGTATCGTTCTTGTGCGTGTATTCTAGAACTTGCCTTGAGTTTCCTTGAATATTCGAGAATAGTCTAGTGAATTATGGAAATGATATTAGGCCATCTTTGATTTTTAGCCCATTTTTTTCATACACTTTACCTGAATTCATTTAATCCTTAGTCAATTATTTGAGCCTTAAAAAATCCATTCTTTGAATAACCCGTTTGAGCTTAATCAGAATTTGATTTTTCCTTGTTTTACTTGGATCAATTGAGTAATTGTTGAGGAGGTTAGAAGAATAATGTGAATATCTTGGAAGTGAAAAGGATGATGAAGAAATGATCAAAAGATAAAATTCATGGAGTAGTGCTTGAATCTAGTACTTTATGAAACAGACACCCTAGGGCAGTGCTTACATCTAGTACCCTATGGAGGATCCATTAGGGTAGTGCCTAAAACTGGTACCCCATTCAAAAAAAGTGAAGGAAAGAAAAAAATGATGGAGTTGAAAAGTGAAAGAATTAAAAAGAAGGTGGTTGTTATTCCTATGAAGATGAGGAGGAGTGGTGCTTTAATGAAAGTGATGAGGTAAAATGTAAGATCAAGATGGACTGCAGCTTGATTGATCCGAGTTTTAGTCACTTATCCATAAATTCTTACCTTTTCCATAGAGCCTACGTTACAACCAAATAAAAGACCTTTTTGATTCATGATTTGCTAGCTACAAGTAAAAGAAGAGTTGAGACAATAGGCAAGCTTATGGTTACACATGCACTTGAATTGAATTTGAGAACACACATATATATAACCCAAAAGGTGTACACTTTATAACCATGAGCGTGAGAGTTACACTATATATATCCTATGAGCATAGGTGAATTGAGCACTTGAATTGGTGAAGTAATGATCTTAATTTGCATGTTTTGAATGAATTGATGCTTTTTGAACTTGAAGTTAGGTGAATAGAGTTAAGATTAATGACATCAATGGAGGCTTAGTTGATGTTATGATCCTTCCCTTTAGAACATGACTTTCTATCTCATTATTTTCTTTTGGTTTGTCGTTTCGTTGTTCGAGGACGAACAACACCTTAAGTTTGGGGGGTTTGATGAGAGTGAAAATTCATGTATTTTTTGGTCCAATTGGATACCTCTTTGAGTGTTTTAATTGTTATTATTTGCACAAATATTAATACTATGAATTATTATTGACTAAAAGGTGCTTAAGAGGTATTTTGTTATATTTTGATAGGAAAAGAGAAAAAAAATGCAAAGTTGGAATGAAAGGTAAACTTGTGCTACTTGCAAGTGAACAGACGTGCACATTCTATAATTTTTCTGTGTTTGTGTAGAAGTCTAAACTGGTCGTGTGGCATATGATTGGAAAGCCACTGAAGAGAGGGTCGTGTGAGCTCAAGAATCATCTAAATCGGATTTCGGATGAAGAAGTTATGATTAAAACGGTGACGTCGCGCTGCTGTCGACGGAATTTTCAAAAATTTTCGAATTTTGGCCATAAACAACACCTTCATGCCATGTGTACTCATATCAAGCAGATTTTGGGTTTTATTTCATATACTGATTAATTGGTGGGCCCAACCTATAAAGTAAATTTGCAAGTAAGTGGGCCACGCAGTAGAAAGAGTACCAATTCAATTACTAAAGCTAAATATGGCAATGGAATGCAAATTTGCCAACATGTGGGCTCATCACTTGCAAATTCATGCTGGGCTATTAAAACAAAGCCCTTGTGGGCCATTCAACAGTCAAAATTGGCAACATGACAAAGTTAAATTGGCAACTAATTGTGGGCTTGCATTTTTAGTCAATAGAAGGTTGCTATATCACGCCCATATATAGAAGAGAGGGAACGGAAAGCAGAAGGCCCCGACACGATTCTCACGCCATTCACCTCCACATCATCATTCACTCATTTTCTTCACACCATCTATCGGAGACGGAAATTCCGTCGGAGATCGTAATTGAAGAGGGAGTACTCCAAAAAGGGTTCTTTATCTTTAATTATTTTTCTTTATTATTTTAGAAAAATGGTTAGAGTTTATTACATCTTTATGATTTGCCCTTGTAAATCAATGAGCTAAATTTCTTTGTTGGTAATGTTAAACAGTTTTGACTATGTGATTTGATTGCCTTACACATGGATTTTATTATTCTGTATAATGTTTATTTCCTTATTGAAGATGATATTTTGAGACTTCATATTATTGTGTTTTTGAGTTTTGATTTCCTTTAATTATTCATGAAGGTATCACTGATTGATAGTTAATAGGATTCTTTATTTCTGCATGATAGTTGTTATTTCCTGTGACAGTCTTAGGGGATTGACCTATAATACCTAAAAGTATTAGACAATCAGTTTGGAATATTAATTACTTGGTAAAACATCATTATTAAGTAATTGGTAAGGAGACAAAATGAGTTAATAATTGCGTACCTAGAAAGGGAAGTCTAGTGCTCTAGCCTTTGATGAAATTTAGCTTGAAGTACCTATAGAGGGAGAAAGAGTTAATTTGTTATTGATCCTAGGGTTAGCAGCTCATTATAAGTGTTAGATTCAACCCGATCAAGGTGATTTAACTAGATTTAGTGATCCTCTTATAAACGTCTGCAGGTAATTAATTAAAGTCTGCATAAATTAGTCGCATAGTTAAGCTGTTTGCCCGAGCATTACCAATTCTCCATTCTTGAATTTTAAATCGTTTTCTCCGCGTATTTATTTTCTTTGATTGGTTTAATTATTTAATTTTACTTTTTATTAGTCAATTAATTATTTCTTCAAAAACCCCCGAATTTGTCTTGCAAATGAATTATCATTAATAGAATTACTTATTAAATTTGTAACTATCCTGTGGGAACGATATTTCACTTAGTCACACGCACTACTATCGATCCCTTATACTTGAGGGTAAAGGAAAATAGCGATCAACCCTTTGTTTTCTCTGAAGTTAGGTTCGACCAACTCAGCCCTGGTTCGACCAACCTTATTGGTTGAACCATGGTCGAACCGACCTGTACGAGAGGCGCTGAGCTTTCTGATACACGATTCTACCACGACATACATGGTTCGACCAAACCCTTTGGTCAAACCATGGTCGAACCAGCCTGTACGTGAGAGAGCACATTTTTTAAGGCATAGTTCGAGCACTACACACCTGGTTCGACTAGCACTCATGGTCGAAACACCACCGTTTTTCACGCCGAATGCTTTACAAGATGTTGATGCTACTCCCGTACCATCAAAATAGTAGAATACTGAGCTTATAGTTGAGAAAAAGTGGGAAAAAGCAAAGAGGTTGAGAGCCGAGAAGCTTAGACTGCAGATGGACAATGAAGATGTGGTTTTCTCTCTTGATCAAACAATGAAGATGCCCATGGAGATTCAATCATGTGAGAGCATAGATGTGATTTCTAACTTTTTTAATCTTGATTTTTCTAAGACAGATTATTTTGAATTTAAGTGGAAGATTGACAAGGAAGTGTCTACACAGCCATGGGTGGAAGGAAATTTCGAAGACCATATTTTTGTAACAAAGAAAGATGAGGTGCTGAGTGTAGACAAGAAGAGGGAAATAAAGTATTTGAAAGTGAGGATGAGAGAAGACCGTCCTCTGATCCAGTAGTCTACAAAGTTTGCTCAGTCGTGACTCTCCGACGTTAAATATGAGCGCCTTTTGGGGCCTTGCCCTTCCGTTTTATTGCTTTATTTCTTTCGTGTGAGTGAGGAGTTATTATATTTGAAGTACTCATGTTTCGGCAATTACATCTCTTTTTAAACTTAGTCTCGACTTACGTTTTTACTAAGTTTGGGGTGTGATGTGTTTAACTCGTCTTATAAGCACCAAGGGTATAATTTTTCCTTTCTTTTGTTGTTCGTTTATTAGGAGGTTGATTTTTTTGCGGCATATTCATATTTTAACCGGTGTTGGTATGTCGATTTTTTGCAACTTACCTAATGTTTAGTGTGTTGTGTTGGTGTGTCTAGTGTGTGGAGTCAATTAGATAGTCAATTGAGTTTTTCTTATAGTTCTCTTATTTTATTATTGATGAATCTATAATAATGAGGTATGTTGAGCTTTGATGATAGAAACAGGTAAATTGAGGCTTTGATTTGATCGAGTTGAACAACTCGAGAAGCTCGTACATACGAAGAAGAAAAATCTGGTGCCCTAGTTTCCTTATTCTAATTTTTATGTGTGCTTTTAATTCATGGAGTAGAAGGATTGAGATCTTGGTTTTGGTGATACATATAAGCTTATTTTTAAATTGTGCCTGAAATTCATATGCTTTTGAAATTGATGAAGGAAGTGTACTTGATTATATTGTGATATGAAGTTTTATGTGTACTTGTAGGATATTGATTACCATGAAAAGTACTCTGTTACTTTTTAAAAACCCATGTGAGATTTTGAGCCTTATTCATGTACATAATCACATGATATTTATTTTCTGGTGAGTATCGTTCTTGTGTGTGTATTCTAGAACTTGCCTTTTGTTTTACTTGAAACTATATGTGTGCTAGATGATGGGAGATGATCTAAGGTCATCCTTAAATTTATGAGTCACTTAGCTAAATAATTCCCTACCAAATGATGTTTATCCGTAGTTAGCCCCGTTGAGCCCAAAAATCTCATTCTTTGGCAGCCTACATGAAATAACCACTTTGAGCTTCTGAATATTTTTAGCCTTGATTCTATCATAACGAGAATTAATAGCTTTTCAAAGTGTGTTGATGGAGTTTGATACAGTTTGGGAAGGAATGAAATTGGTGTTGAAAAAGTGATTGAAGCTTGAAAATGCATCTAAAGAAAATCATGGAGTAGTGCCTAAATCTAATACTCTATTGAATCGAACACCCTAGGGTAGTGTTTAAATCTAGTACCCTGTGGAGGATGCACGAGGTAGTGCCCGAAACTGGTACCTCAAGAGAAAAGAAAAAAAAGAAGGAAAGAATGTTGTGCTTGAAAAAGAAGTGAAGCAGTTGAGGAGGATTTGTGCTTAATTGAAGTGAAGAGGAAGAATGAAAGATCATGATGGAATGCGCACTTGATTGATCCGGGTTTTGAGTCACTTATCCATATATTTCATACTTTAACCAAAGAGCCAACATTACATCCTAAAGAAAAGTCCTTGTTGATCCCATTGTCGAATCATACTTATAGTGGTGGAGAGTTTGAAATATTTGGCAAGCTTATGGTTATGCATGCACTTGAATTGAATTTGAGCGTAAACACCTTAACCTATAAGTGTACATCTTTTACACTTGAGTGCGAGTAATATATACTTCACGTGAGAACATATGAGTGGAGTATTTGAATTGGTGGTGATTGTCTTATCTTGTATGTTATGAATTGATTATTACATGTAATAAGAGTTGAATGACCTAAGTTGAGGACAATTGTATTTTGAAGGGGGTATTGGTCATAGTCCTTGTTTCCCCGCTAATTTTCTTACTCTCTCTCTTTATTTTTATTTTGTTGTCAAGGGACGAGCAACGGGTAAGTTTGGGGAATTGATGAGAGTGAAAGTAAACATGTTTTAGTGTCCAATTTAACACCTTTTTGATGGGAATTATTATCATATATTAGCAAAAGTGTCTTATATTTTATATATATGATAAAAAGGTGCGTTTGAGGTGTTTCATTGTGAATTAGGTGGAAAAAGAATCAAAAGTGCAAAGTTGGAGAAAAGGTGCAACTTGTGCTAGAATGTTGGAAAATGCACGTCCAACTTGTGTAATTTTTTTTGTGTTTGTTTGGAGATCTGAACAGAAAGTATCATAAATGGTTGGAAAGACACAGAAGAGAGGTCGTTTTGGCCTAAAGAACACCCCAATAGGGATCCAAATGAGAAAGTTATGATCAAAATGGTGACATCGCACAAGCTGTGCCGAACAGAACGGTTGTGCCGCATTGCATGATTTTTTACACATTCAATTATTAGATTTTCTATGAGTTCTTTATATTTATAGAAAGTCAAGGAAGAGAGGATCGTGTGAGCATAAGAATCACTCAAATTGGAGCACGGATGTGGAAGTTATAAGTAAAATGGTGAGACTGCGCAAGATGATTCAAACCGGTTCGACCACGACACTTTGGTTCGACCAGCCATGAAGGTCGAATTGTTGGCGTTCGACCATTTAGAAAATTCCTCAAATTCCTTGTCTGCCAACCTGCTCCACCACTTCAGCACCCTGCTTGACATCCTCACACCTAGCTGCCCATTTACCGTGCAAACCCGACGGGATTCACACCTATGCTCCCGTATTGAAAGTCGAAATGGAAAAACGAACGCACCCAGCTCACGCTACACGCTGGCACGACTCGTGCCACGTATCAGCACGAGTCGTGCCACCCCATGCTGCAGCCACACACATCGAGCTATCAGCCATCATCCACCGCCAGTTATGCCAGACGGCAGCATGACTTGTGCCGCATGTTGTCAGCGGTAGTGCTGACAACCATCGCCACTCGTGCCGCGACATTCCAGCCTTTCATCTCCAGACGCACGAGTCGTGCAGCCCAGATGCACTGATCGTGCCACCTTCCAACCACATGCTCGCCGCCTCTGTCCTGTGCCATCGGGCGCCCACGCACAGCGGTTCCTGGAAGTCGTGCGCCAAAAGCTCGGCATCTCCATAATCGTGTGCTTGCCCATCTTCCTTGCCTCTGCCTCGCCTGGTCAGAGCCATCCCACGCCTCACCAACGCCGTGCGTCTATTCGACAGGCGCGCCAAGCACCAGCGACCACCGTGCCAATCGCCGCCGTCAGCCCGTGCCGCCATGCTTCCGTTCAGATCACTGTCAAATGCCAGCAACCAGCTGCGATGGGAACGTCATACTCAAACTGCAGACTTGCTCGACAAGAAAAGATCGGCCCCAAAATCAGCAAGACTCGCCCAAAAAAACTGCAAGACTCGCCCGGAAAGGCCCCAAGCTCGATCGAAACATCATCAGATCCACCCAGAAATACTACTAACTCCCCCGGAATAACTGGCAAACTTTTCTCACACATCATTGTCTCTGCCGTGGTGTAGTCTGCCACCGCTCTATTGTTCCACCAGTGCTCCACGGCTGGCCATGGCTCGAAGCGAGCACCACCAGTCGCCGCCGGAAACAAGAGCCCGCACACTACCACAGTGACATCACCATGCAGCCACCAGGTACAACCAGCCCATAACTCCATCGTGTTGTTCGCCGTCCACGCCATATGCCATCCTCCAGGCCCTCACAGTGCTTCGCGTCGCACACGATGTCACTAGTGTGCCATTAGTCATCCATGTGCACAGCTTTGCACGTCTAGCGGCTATCGTGCCATCTCCTCTTGATCTCGCCAACAACTATCGTCAGTACCGTCGCAATGTGATGCTGCCATCGCTCATGTCTGCCCATCCGCCACACCATCGTGTTATCAAGAAACAGCCCCGGTGTCGAGCCACCATCGACCGACTCGTCTGCCTTCCAATATTGCCACCGAACCTTCACTGTGCCACTACGGCTTCAGCCGTCAACCACGTCGCCATCGCCAGCCCTTGCCATCGCCATGATACCGTGTGGTGAAGTATGTATCATGTACAGTTAGGGTGTTCACCAAGAAATCAAGTTCTAAAACCCTAATCACACGTATAACACATAAACCCTAGCCTAACATTTCACGCTTCACCACGAAACTGAAGCTCTGATACCAATTGTTGGTGTTCGATCATTTGGTTAACGTGACCCGTTAGGGTTCCATTTATTTGTAACAGTCAGCGGAAGTAAGAAAATAAGAAACGTATTACCTTTCACCAGGGATGTTGGAGAAGATGAATTCTCGCAGGCAACATGTGCAGTCTCACCGTTTTGGGCATAACTCTCTCATCCGATCTCAGATTTTAGTGATCTATACACCAAAACGATTCTCTCTTCCATGGCTTTCCGACATTATATCAAAAATTGAACTCTAAGGTCTGTAAAATTTTATAAAAATCGTGCAATTTAGTGGACATTAGCATCAAACAACCTCCCGGTCTTCTACTGTATTTCCAAGTCCAATCTCGACATCGTGTGGACGACGATCCTCAAAATCTTCTCAATCTTCTGTTCTGTCTATCCTCTTCACGTGTTAGGCGTGTCTCTCTAGAGTTAGAACAGCTGTGATGACTTATATATGGGCTACAACAGGGACCAGGAGGAGAAATTAGAGTTGAACCTCCATTGGGCTTAAGTATCCAAGCTTAGCCCAAAGCTTATACTTAAGTCCATTAATAATAAATTTCACTAAAATATTATTACTGCACTACCGTTTTAATCCCATAATTACGTTATGGGCTCCTTCTTATTATGAGCCCGTTAGTCTCCCCATATTTAAGATATACAATGTCCATTAATGAATTAAGTTACTGACAACTCATTAATTAATATCTCATCCATGAGTAGTACCACTCAACCTCATTATCAGGCCGGAATAAATCCACCTGCAGAGTTTACATGATAATCCTTATGACCTCCTCAAGGGGACATCATCAACCTATATCGGACACGAATTCCTTCTACAATCAACATCACACCATAGAGACAGCACTACTTCCTAACTCACCGAGTTTGTTGATTTAATTACATGTAAATCTCACCCATAGATAAATCAAAGAAATACATATTGTCTTACGTGTCGAGGTTATCGTATAGTGATTAAGAGCACGAACATCCATAATAACTGAGATCAAGTTCTCCTATATAGTTAGTATAAGTCGAACGATCTCAAGCGGTCCTGATCAATACACACAAAGTGCACTAATGTGATTCTATAGCCAAGATAAGCTAATACCAAACCACACTACAACCATCCCGATAGAGAGTCCCCGTCTATCTCGGTTGTGAGCATCTATTTATAATTTATAAGGAAACCGATAATATGATCTTCCGCGTGTTGTCGCACAACATATTATCTACAGTATAAAGTTAGTGGACTATTGCATCGTGCATATAAATAAATTATAAGACGCAATCATTTGATCATATGATTCTCATTTTAAATAAATTGCTATAACATTGTTCATACTAAAGCTAAACTTTTAGTATACAATCAAACATGAACCAGATGCATGAACAGCTGTAGATCCGTATTTTTACACCCTAGTGCATGTATTTTAGTGTTTTCCAAGGAAAATCCCACCTAAGGTCCATAAAGAGAGTTTACAAGTATAAAAGAGGATGTAGATCACACCAAGAAGACATTGGATTGGAAAAACGCAACACAATCATCCTATACCCCACAAAGGGGATTACCCCCAACCATCATCCACATCCTTTCCTCCATCCATCCATCACTTTGAAGATTCGTATGTGGAATCAAGAGGGGAACTAAGAGGAGTATCAAGACGGAGAAGGACACGACGACTCCCATATCTAGGGTTTTATTCATTTTCTAATTTATCTTGTATTTTTCAGACATATGGGTAAGATCTATCCAACATCCATGATTGTTCTTCGTAACATCATGGGCTAGAACTATTTTGGTAGATCTAGGGTTTTGAAAGTTTTTATGAATTAATTAAAATTTCGTGTGTATACTCCGTACAACACTACTTGTGGATTTATTTTATATAAGACTATACGTTTTTAATTCATACTCAGAGTTGTTTTGTGCATCATTAACTGTTATGTAGAGTCTGAATACATATATTGGTAACTTATTGAGTGCATTCACTACTAAGCAGGATTCCATGTTATGATTCTAAGTGAGGGGACTCCGAAGTTTCATTAGAACTGTCATATCTGAATATTTGTTAATTGAATCAAATTCGGGTTAATAAGTAGGATAAAGAGGATAATTTTATAGTACCTATAAAGGTTTATCATATCGGGTTAGAGTACCAATCTTAGGGGGAAATAATTGATACTGATAGTACCTAGAAAGGGGGGTAAAATTATATCTCTTGCTCCAAGGTTATTCACATATGTTACACGCATATTTACTTGTGTCTATAGAGTACATTTGCATGGTTACTGATGCGTCCGTAGTCCACAAGGCAGAGTTGGCCTGCACTTGAGAGGGAAGTTAAATAGTAAAACTAAATTACCCTCGAGCTACCTATTCTCCATTCTTGAGACACTTTCGTATTCTTCTAGTTAATTATTTATTTTATTTGTTATTTTAATTATTTGTTAGTAGTTGATAAGCAAACCTCAAACTTTATTGCATTATCTTAATTAATTTAGTAAATAATTAATTTGATAATAGGCCGTCCTTTGAGTTCGATATTTAACTTGGTCGCTTGCTTAAGCTGCAACTGATATCCTTAATACTTGGAGATTTATTTTGCGTGCAAAGAAAACGTGCATCAGTAGGGTTGAGTGATAATATTTTTATTATTTAAAAATTAAAATCTAAAATTTTATGAAAAAAATTTTTTTGAGTGAGAGGGGGTGGTGAGTGGGTGATGGATGGGTAGGTGGATAGGTGGTAGAGTTGGGTGGTAATATTACCTCAACAATGAAAAAAAAAGCCCGCGGCCCGCCCCACCATTAGCCCGCGCTGCATGTGACCCGTCCCACTTGAGCCCATCAAAATGTGGGTTGTGGTGGGTTGTGGCATAAACTGCCACACCTACCCATTTTAATAGCTCTACCCCCCGTTGCCGGTGACTTGATTTGCAAAACGGGTAAAATGTTAAGAACTTATTTTTAAATATTAAAAAGTTTGGAATAATTCACAATTCGCGAAAAAAGTTGAGAATTTTTTGTAATTAATCCTAAAATATATTTTAAACCACAAGATTTAAATATACTCTAAAATAGAAAAAAAAAAGAAACAAGCGAAAATGGTCCAGAAATTGAATTTGGTGGAACTTGTCTATCATGTATTACTCTTTAAATTAAAACTTAACTCATTGTATTTAAAATTTTCAAATATCCTATTTATAATAGAGTTGATATTAGGTGCATCTAGGTGTAAGAGTGCACTCATATGTGTATAATTTTTTATTTTATTTTGTATATATGTTATTCTATTTTGTATACTTGTTTTTTAATAATTGTATACTTTTTTTACATTAAGTTTTTCATTAAAAAAATTAGCATCCATATGCGTATAACTTTTTATTCAATAATGTATACATATTTTTTAATAATTGTATATCTTTTTACACTCAATTTTTCATTAAAAAACTAACAACTAAATTGTATTCATTTTTGCTCATAATTGTATATGTTTTTGTTTATATATTTGTATATGTTTTTGAAAGTAAGTGCACCTTATCTTAGGGTGCACAGTATAATTAGCCTTTATAATAATAATTAAAAAATATTTGAGTGAAGATTATTATCTATATACTCCCTCCGTCCCGCCCAAATAGCATCATTTTACTATATTGGGCGTCCCGTTCAAATTGCACAATTTTCCTCTTTTAATAAAAAGTGCCCACCAATGACTCACCACTACCCATCACATCTCTCTAATACGCCTACCCACTTTATATAAAATAATAATACTCCTTAATTTACATGTAAAAAGTAAATGACACACTTTGACTGGGACGGAGGGAATATATCTTTATATATTCCCTCCGTCCCACAACAAGAGTGGCAAAACTTTTGTGCACGTAGATTAAGAGATATAATATTGAATGTATATTGTGTACTTTTGAAATGCTATTTGACTCATTTACCCCTAACTCTTAATCCCCATCTAATTCATATTAATCCACCGAAACAAAATAAATAAAATACTAACATTAAAGTAACATGTCATATCACAATGAAATCATCACAGAATACATCAAATCCCTAATTCCGTCTAAAACCAGTACATTACTGTTCTCCAAATTGGGAATTCCCTCCAAATTAAATCACCATTACAACATTGTACAATTAAAATTACAACAAATTTAATTAAAAAGTGAAAATTTTCCACCAATACATTAATTCCCTCCAAATCTAAATCACATTTCCCTCCTAATATCCATTATAAATACATTTACATCTTCTCCAAAAGTTGGTAGACAAACCTAAAATAATGAGAACAAAAAATTTAAGTAGCAATGAATTAAACATCATTGCTCAAATTTCTTCTGGAAGGCTGTTCGAGTGGCACCCCTGCACATGGTAGAATAAAAGAAGCAGCAGCCAAGTTTGGTGTGGGGAGAAATGCAGTTAGCAAAATATGGTCAAGAGTGAAAAAACAAAAATTATCAGGTATGACAGTTCATCTATCTAACAGAAAATCAGAGGTGCCTCATAAGATATTCAATGTTTTTGATAAGGAAAAGCTTCTTAGTATAAGTGTTCAACAAAGAGGAACATATAGAAGGATAGCAACCAAAATGAAGGCAAGCAAAAATACAGTTGGGAGATAGGTAAATGAAGGACTGATCAGACATCACACAAATTCAATCAAGCCAGCACTCACAGATCAGCACAAGCTAGCACGATTAAAGTTCAGTCTCAAGGCATTGGAAGTTATTCCTGATGAAAAGGTGATAAGATTTAAAAGCATGTCCCACATAGTTCATGTTGATGAAAAGTGGTTCAATCTTACAAAGACAACCGAGAGATATAATCTGGCACTAGATGAGGAAGAGCCATATAGAACATGCCAGAGTAAAAATTTCATCACAAAGGTTATGTTTCTTTGTGCAGTTTGTAGGCCAGTTTATAATTCAAATGGGGAGTGCATATTCGATGGGAAAATAGGTATTTTCCCTTTCACATAACAAGTACCAGCTCAAAGCACATTCAAAAATAGGACAACAGGTACAATTGTTACCAAGGCAATAGATAAAGTCAACAAAGATGTCACAAAGGCTATGTTCATCAATCAGGTATTCCTAAACTTTGTCAAACTATCATAATTGTGTATGATTCATTCTAACTCTCAGAATAATTTGTCATTGAGTTATTAACCTCAATAAGTTTCCCCGAATAAGAATTATATTTCTTATTGGTGACATTATTTAAGGTATACCAGCTATAAAGTCCAAGTGGCCAATTGATGCAAGTAGAAATATTGTCATTCATCAAGACAATGCTAAACCACATATAGATGACAATGACCCACATTTCAGACATACTGCTAGTTCTAATGGTTTCAACATTCACATTGAAAATCAACCCCCAAAGAGTCCAGACACAAACATAAATTACTTGGGATGGTTTAGGGCATTACAATCCTTGCATTCAACCCTAGCAGCTAGAACAATTGATGATTTGCTAGGGGCAGTTCATAAATCTTTTGATAAGCTGACACACACCAAGCTCAATGTAGTGTTTCTAACACTACAATCATGCTATAGAGAAATTATACTATGTGATGGATCCAACAATTACAAGACCCCTCATATGGGGAAAGATGCATTACTGAGAGTAGGGAATCTACCTATTGACTTGGAGATTGAGAAGGATTTGGTCATTACAGGTCTTGAATCTTTGATTGCAAGAAATGAAGAAGATGGATTGGAAGATCTTATAACAGCCATTGATGAATTAGAATGAAACAAATTGTGAAGACAACATACTGCAGGTAAGTTGCACTTTTCAGGTTGAAGAACTATTTTGAGAATTGCAATAAATGACAATCTTTTTTGTGAAAGTGTTAACTTTAGCTATAGTTTAGTTTTACCTTCTTTTTGACAAAATTTTTGTATTTTGAAAAGGAAAAAAGTATCAGTTTACAGCTAAAAAACAAATCTGATTACAGATTATGTTTAACCAGTAAACTATATGTATGTTTATATAGCGTGTCAGTAAATTCTAGTTTTATCATTGTCATCTAATCATTGTTTACTGTTGTGTGTAATGTAAATGGGCATGTGATGACATTTGTATGGCACAAGTTACCAAACATAACTACTTCAATTCACACTCCAGCATTTCATATTTATGTTCACCAGAGTAAATCATTCTCAGTTTGTATAATCATCATAGAATATGTATGAGGTATCTAAACAATCATGTGGTAACAACTCAGAAGAAAATAGCCTCCAAACATGACTATTTAGGCTCATAACTTGTCACTGTAGTGAAATTTTTAACAGTGGATTACATTCTCAAATTGTAATATCATCATAGAATGTATGTGAGGTATCTACACAATCATGTGACAACAAATTTTAAGAAACAACCACCAAACATGATTATTTTAAGCAATTGAACTCATTCTCAAATTGTAATATCATCATAGAATGTATGTGAGGTATCTGCACAATCATGTGACAACAATGTTTAGAAAACAACCACCAGACATATTATTTTAAGCAATTGAACTCATTCTTAGATTGTAATATCATCATAGAATGTATGTGAGGTATCTAAACAATCATGTGACAACAAATTTTTTAGAAAACAGCCACCAAACATGACCATTGAGCCTCTGAACTTGTCACTTTCTTCAATACTTTAGCAATTGAACTCATTCACAGATTGTAATATCGTCATAGAATATATATGTGGTATCTAAACAATCATGTGGCAATAAATTTTTGAGAAAACAACAACCAAACATGACCATTTAGCCTCTAAACTTGTCACTTTCTTTAATACTTTAGCCATTCAACTCATTCTCAGATTGTAATATCATCAAAGAATGTATGTGAGTTATCTAAACAATCATGTGACAACAAATTTTAAGAAAACAACCACCAAACATGATTATTTTAAGCAAATGAACTCATTCTTAGATTGTAATATCATCATAGAATGTATGTGAGATATCTAAACAATCATGTGACAACAAATTTTAAGAAAACTGCCACCCAACATGACCATTTAGCCTTACACTATTTTAGTGGTATCTAAATAGCCATATGGCAACAATTTTATCAAAAAACAGTCACTAACACGTGGCAATTAGAATCCACTTGTAATTTTAACAACATTTTCTCAGCATTAAGCAGCATTTAGCATACATCAGCATTCACCAACTCACAGTACATAGATATTCCAGTGTAACCAGCCAATTTAATCACCAATTGGACTCATACTACAAGCAGAGTCCATTATCCACTACAACAAAACACTATATTATTAACGGATTTTATTAACGGATGATAGCTGTATGTAATTACATACAAAATAGTTACGGATTAGTAATAAAAATTATATTTAAGGCTGCACAACGGATTCACCAATCGATTAACAACGAAAATTTATTAATGGACAAAATTTGTTGGTAAATTTAGCGTTATTTTTTTTGCGCCATTTATTACAACAATCTACCAGCAAATTATTTTCACCAATCGATTAACAACGAAAATTTATTAATGGACAAAATTTGTTGGTAAATTTAGCGTCATTTTTTTGCGCCATTTATTACAACAATCTACCAACAAATTATTTACAAAAATTATTGACTGATGAAGGTTGTTAGTAATTATGTTGGGAAACAATAAGTGTCATCAACAACAAATATTTAATGTTAGTAATTAATAACGTATTTGTAGTATATAGGCATTTTTTTATGGATTTACATTCCCATAGTAATTTCCAATAATTGTATAGTGTGTTAGGAGCTTACTAATTAATTTTTTTTTTGTTACTATTTAGTAATGAATACAAATGTGATGGTAAATATTGATTATTCTTCAATTTGTAGTTAATTAATAATGGATTGCATTTGTTGATAATTATCAACCAAATAGTTTAATAGTTGGCAATTACAAATTAAAAATTTGTTGGTACACATTAACGATTTCATTATCCCTTGCTATTTGTGTATTACCCATTGCTATTTATTAACGTATATATTTTCTATTGATAATTAGAAATACATGATGTAACATAAAGAGTTGAGTGAGACCGTCTCACGAATCCTAATTCATAGATATAATCCATTGATCCATTAAGTATATTTTAAATGGCCTTATTTGGTTGTTTCAAATAGAATATTGAAAAATTAATTATGAAAGAAAATTAATTTATATTTAATTTATAATTTTCTTTTAAAAAATTTAATAACTTAAATTAATTTAATCTATTTTTTAATTCAAATATTATAAATTTATGAAATATGATACTCAATTGACGAAAAGTGTAATGGTGTTGTAAACTATTTCATGAATAATTTATAGTGTTAATGAAAAGTGATAACATTTTTAAAAAAAGTGACAACATCTTTAATAAAAAGTAATAACTAATCAAGAAAGTGTATTTCACGAATAATTTACTAAAATAATAAATGAGATAATATTTTTAATAAAAAGTGATTCAAAGAAAAGTGAAATTCGTCTAATTGAATTATTTCATGAACAATTCACATGAATAATAGAAATGATAACATTTTAAATAAAAAATTATACACAATAAAGTGATAATCGTTTAATTAAAATATTTTATGAATAATTCGTAGAATGAAAAAAAAAATAATAATATTTTTAATATGAACTGATACCTAATAATAATAAAGTAATAATAGAACCCGAACTATCTTATGAAACGTTGATAATAATAATAATAATAATAATAATAATAATAATAATAATAATTACCAAGTCCTTTTTTTTTCAACACTTTTAATTTAATTTAAAATATATTTAATTGGATTAATGAATTATCCGTGTCGATTAACGGCTTCATCCAAATCCTTCCCTATTTTTAATTAGAGTTTCATTTCCAAATAAACATTGTAGTAATTATAAATAAATTTATAATTTTATATAAATTAATAAATATGAAAAATAGAATGGGAGAATTTTTTTTTATTAATGTAGCTTATGAATTTTAGCAGAAGTTGGCTTTTCGGCACCAGTAGATTCATTCTAGATATCCTGTCCACAAATAACGTATGGGTAACCAATGGAAACAACAGAGCATTAGATACTCTATCGCCACTGTTTCCCGAGCCTACAGAAGAAAAACAAACAACAACAGGCAGTTGTGTCATCATATAGGATATGTAGTTGAATTAGTTGTAATATTGAGTTAGAGCTTTGTCAGTTTTACCGACCGTATCTTTGCAGACATTGTCTTTCCCTCGATCAACAAATGACTCTTTACGTTTCTTACTCTTTAATCTTTGTTGATAATGTCAAGAATCAACCCCATTTTGAGCAGATGGAGCATGGAGAGCCATGTCGTTTTGCTTACTATTCGACCGTGAGTAGGCGTTGATTCCACTAGATTAATGCATTTGCAAGCTGGACCATTCTCCTTAACACCACCAAATGAAGCTGAAGAAGAAACTCCACCAGAGACAGTGAGGTTAGCCTTGACAGCAGCTTCAAGTCTCAACAAACAGAAGTTCAAAAGTATTTTTTTCCCAACATCCTTATCTTGAGCAAGATCCTCAAACAAACCATCATGGAAATAAACTGTATCGTTGGAAACAATGCTCTAAATTCCATATAACTGGGAAGGTTCTGATGTTTGTCCCCGCCGAGGTGGCTACAAACTCAATGAGCGATCTTCAAAAGAGCAATTCTTGTCCAAATTACTAACTGCCTGATCACAACTACTTCCCTTAGTTTTAACACAGGATACTAGATAAGTAATCTGGAAGGCCATCTAGCTCTGCTACTAGTGAAATTTCATTGAAGATGGAATCAAATCCACTAAGATATTAGATGGTTGAAGTTCCTAAGAAGGCATTGAGATTGGACCGCCTCATCTAAATTATTTTCCGTTCTGCACTCAAATCCACCAGCATCTGATAGTTATAACACCAGTATGATATACCCAAGAGTTATCAAATCAACACAAAATGAAGGCAAACATAACAAGTTTTAGTAAGATTTTGAAATCAACTAAGCCTACCTTGATGATTGATCAGTTGAACATGATTTGTTCCTGCTAGCTTCAAGGTTCTTTATAGCCAATTTCAGGAACTCTAAGAGAAGCATGATGTGAAATGATACAACTGCAGTTAGGGTTATAGTTGAAAATTTGAGCAGTAAAGAATAACTATTTAAATAAAACTTGTCATTGAAAACTGTATTATCAACTCTAATGAATACAACTCCATGGAATGCATATCAGCCTTTCTGAAGCATTTGCATATGAATGAATAAAAGTGAAACATGAGTTGACTGCAAGTTACCTGTCTATCATCATTTCTTTTGCATTATGTACTTTATCTAAGAATGAGAGGACTGAGTAACGATCAGTTCCAGGATTTTTCTTATTGTGCATCCAAAGCTTCAGGTAAGTGCAAGAATATCTGACGTACAAGAAAAATCCCAATTTGCGCATTGAGAACGAAAATTTAATCCATATGGTTTGATGCTGAATCTGGACATCCTGGACTTCAGGAACAGAGAGGCATTGATCGATGAATGGGCGCCTCGATGTGCCATAAAAAAATAAAACACCTTTCCAACAAAACTACCAGGAAAACGGGCTAGAGAAAAACACCAAAAATATGCAATAATTCTAGCAACTGTAAATAGCGAAGCAAATATTCCAGTATTTCAGGATAACATTTCCAAGGGCCAAAGTACCAGCGACTAACGAGCAATCACGACAAACCTATAGCAGGATAAAACAACTTCATAAAAAAGCACCTATGTACAGCTAGGAAAAAAAACCAAACCAAAATAACTAGGGATAAGCAGCTGCACAAAACTCATCACTAGCAAACAAAATCAAACACGACGATTGACACAGTACTCTCCACCAAGAGTGGGAAACACAAGGATGCAGCAGCACGCAAAAGGCTGCAGTAGAAAATTGATAAAGAAAAAATATAATAAACACATTTGTAATATATAAATGCTAAAGATAATGCATTGTAGCAAGACTTAACTCTAGTAGAACATTTAATAAAAGCCTGGAGCAAATTCTAACTTTGAATCCAAACTTTCTAAAATCTAACAACCAAATAAAGGATGCATAGAGAAATACCTATAATATTTGTTATAAAGTTAATAAATGCTAAATAAACAAGCCTAATAACATATGACATATACTTTCACTAATCAAGTTTTTGTTCCACGTGATCATCATTGTTTGGGTTTGAATTAGTAGGTTTAGTTGAATATCCAGCATTCCTCATAAACCTCTCCATGAAATCCTTCATCTCCTTCTGTTTTTTCTTCCTTTCAGAGCGTGAAGAGCAACCCATTTTTGCTGCCAGCTATCCCAAACATCCTCCGGGAAATTAACAGGTCTTTCTCCTAATTTTCTCCATTCATAAAGTGTGGCAGAATAAAGTCGTCCAGCTTGACGCTCCCAAATATCTCTAACTATGGATAAGTCCTTATCAAAAGTAAATGTTTCTGCAATGAGAGATTTAATACAGTAATTTAGAATCATTTCCATAACATTAATTAGCTAATACATGAGTAGATACAGTGCATAAATAAGTTATTAGAGCATAAACTAGTTAATGATCACTATTAATAAATCATTTTAGTGTGGATGAGATTTGGGATCATAACTTGGGCCTTCTCCCCACTTAGCGGTGTAGTGGGTCTTTTTAGTATCAGCATATTTGGAATTTATTCCATTGTTTGGGTTGGGCCCACTAGCCCACTGCCCACCCACTACTCCAGACCTAGAACCCCTTCCAGCAATACTTTGTATTTCCTTTTCAATTTCCCTGGCCAGATTCATCGTATCGAAGATATCGACGGCGTCCTTGGATCTGATGCAAACCCGGATTTCATGTTTCAACCCGTTGAGAAAGAGGCCCAGACTTTACATCTCCGTTATTCGCGGCACAAGAGCAATTCGAGCAGCGAAGTCGTCAATGAATTCATCTATGCTTCCCGTTTGCTTAGTGGCTGCCAAGGCATCAAAAGGATTCGCTAATGGGTTTCCACCATATCTCCTTAGCAATTCATATGTCAACTGGTTCCAAGTCATGTTGGGAGATCTTTCCGTCAACCAACGAACCCAGTGTAAGGTTGGCCCTTCCATACACACCATGGCCAGTTCCACTTTCAAGTCCTCTCGCGTGCCTTGGATTCGAAAATACCTTTCGGCACGGGTGATCCAAGCCACCGGGTCGGTCCCATCAAAATTTGGCAGCTCAACTCGTTTTGCCATGAGTTGAAAGTCATTGTTGGTACTACTTCGTCCTGGGATGTATTCTTGTAACGGAGTGCGAGCGCTTGTCTCTCCATAATTACTAGTTTGGAGATCCTCTCCACTTTCTTCAACTCTTTTTTTCTTCACGAGCGAAGAGAGCATCTCTTCCAACTTGTCTATTTTATTGAGCGTGTCTTCCAACTTGTCTATTTTATCGAGCTTGTCGTGTTTTTCAGAAAGGATGTTGACTTTAGCAAACAGCGTGGTGACATTTGTGGAAAGAGTGCTGACCACCCTCTCCACGGACTCTCAACATTCTTCTCTATCGCCTCAAATCGAGCTTCTATTCTGGTGTATGGCATCCGGCAGGTCGGATCAATTTGATAGAGTAAAGATGCTGAGAAAGAATTGGGGAAGGATTTTATTAGGATGATAGTAAGAAAGAAGGAACAATCGGGAAGTCTCCCGTCAGCCGATGGCTGCCCAAAGCAACAAGAATAATTATTCCACACCCCTCCTCTCCCTTCTAATCCTTTATTTATACAGCTGTATTAAAGTGATAACAATAAGTATTGCCAATCTCGCTCCACTAAATCTGCCATTCCTTCTACTCCAGATCTGCTCCTTCAATCACAATAGACTCAAGATTAGCCCGATTACGGCGCAGGTAAACTCAGAAAGGACGACCCCCTTGATTGACTCCCCCCTGATTGATCCTATCAGAGAGTGATGTTGATGAAGAACTACTGCAGAAAAAACAGAAGCCGGATGATTTCCTCTAGTATTTACGCTTAACATTTTTATGAAATAAATTTTGTTTCATTTTCTTACTGATTGAGATGATATTCAGGAAAGTGGTTGAACTAGGAGAATGGATGGAGGACGCACAAGTTTGATTTCCACTTTATAATTACAAGTCAAGATTTAGCTTAAGTTTTGGAATAAAATGTAAAGATCAGTGGCTGTAGATTTATCTTTCCTACTTCCATCTTAAAAGGAAACATTACCAGACCTTCAGATTACAAAACTTTTGACGTGCACAATGTGAGTCTCTACATCTAAAAATTTCTTTGACATTATCAGTTTGACAATATTAACTAGGTATATTTATATTTTATCCCTACCTCTAAAATTTTCTTAACATATATGCAATATTGTTTAGTTGGCACTTTTTTTTTCATCATTGTTTTTCTGAATTCATCGTTCACAATGCTTAATTTGTGTACACAATTCTGTGTGTATTACTCTCAGAATCTGCGCTATACTAGCAATGTGTTTGTTGAGGGAAGTGGCCCATACTATTGATTGATTTAGAAGTTAGAACTATGGGCACATTGTTTATCCTCCATTGTTTATCCTCCCCTAACAATCTGCATTTCTATTGGAGCAATTAAACCTTCATCTGCCAGGTCCAGATGATCTTGGAAACGTTGATTCTGTTTCAGTAGAGAGCATGTAAAAAACTTGCTGTATACTTGATTGCTTCATCTCAATTATGTTACTCTTATGCTTATTAGTGATACAGTACTTCTTGCCCTAATTTAATAGGTTATCATTGTAAAAAATGAATCAAGATCTGTCTCTACTGTCCTGCTGCGCGGAAGCACTAATAAAATATTGGATGATTTTGAAAGAGCTATTGATGATGGAGTGAACGTATTCAAATGCACCTTTTGTTCTCCCTGGAATATTCAAAGTTTCTATCAATTGATTTGCAGTGCCAAGTTATTAGATTGTGCTTGATTTAAAGATTTCGCTAGGATATGTCTAGGGATAGTTGTATAGTACCTGGAGCAGTAGCTACTGAAATTGAATTAGCTAAAAGGGCTAAAAAAATTTCTGCGATTGAGCTGCTGCTGATCCTGTGGTTGATGTGAGTTTCTTTGTCAGAAATTTTATGTTGCATTTTAATCTTTGATAGCTTTTGAGTCAATAAGTTATGTTGAGTGTTGACACTGTTGACACATGCTTGTGTACATGCTACTTTGTGAATCTGAAAACACGCATATTAGTTTTTTATAACTGAGGAGTTGTTTTTCTTTGCTATAAATAAGTTATTGTTGAAGAACATATCCATTGTTCTTGTTCTGTCATCTTCTCACAAAATTCTCATATTTACCATTAGGGTTTAGAAATTATATATTCAAGATAATTTCCGATTTCTTCATTTCCTACATTAGTGTGTTTTCTTTTCCATTTCAGATATAACGCAATCGCGAAACCGAGCTTCCTCCGACAATGATTGTAGGTATGGCTACCAAATAACCTTGTTCCACTCTGATTATGAACACATTTGCATAAAAAAAATTCACTTTTCTCAAGAACTATAACCCGTACACGTCTTCTGCAGAAATTCGCCTTCCCGCCGCTTTTCCGCATCCTTATTGGTGCATGTATTCGCTCTCTTCAGGAATGCCCTTACGGGTTTTCATCCTTTGGGTGGTCAGGCATTTATAACGCCTTTACTTTAATCCTTTACTGTTGGTTGGGAAGATGTGCTTTCATTTAAATAAGGTTCTAGGTTTGGTTTGATATATGTGTAGGTTTTTTATGTCTAAGTTATTCTGCCTTCATATTTGCGCTCTCTGCGTTGCAAGAAATCGAGGTTTTCTAAGTTATTACTCCTTAAGTGTTTGATAGCAGGTTTTTCTATATTTATCTTGAATAGTTTGTTTGAAAATACGGTACACCAAAAAGTTAGGTGCATCAACAATTCAATACTTTTTGGACTTGACAATTTTTTTGGAGTTTTTTGCAAATATCTTAAAATTTTGCTTCTGATATCCATTTTTTGGTTAGTGAAGCATTTAAAATTTTGGTAAAATATTTCTTTCTTTAGATGTTGGTCTTCTATTGCTTTTATTCTGATCCCTAAGAACTGTTGTTATCTCGCACTTGTGGTATTTATGCTCTTCAAGCTGTATCTTGGTTCTGTTGCTGGGGCTCTGAGTTCGAATTTTGATTGGTTATTTATAATTATACATAGTTTGCTTTATTATGTGAGTAATGACACTTCAGTGAAGAACTATTTGGTGTTTCTTGGGTATTTTGTAAGGATAAGATGTACACTAAAAAAGCCTTATTGTTTGATTATACATTATTTCCTTGAAACTTAGAAGTGAACTAGAATGAAAATGCATAATTAGTAACCTGTTTCTATCATAACAAGAATGGAATGAATTTTTCTTTTCTGTCAACTTGTTTGGTTGATTTTAGTAGGACTGAGAAATTTGTTTACTTTTAACCATAATGTTTAAATTGCACTCTTGTAAACCTGCCACTTGTATACTACATTGTCATGATTTCTTAATGGGGTTTTCTGCACTGAAGGCAGACATAAGAAGGAGTTGCTTGTTCAGCATGATAGATGAAAATGTCTTTAAATTTCACCTCTGTGGGGCTCCGAGTTCAAAGTAAGGTTTTGCAGATTGTTATCCGAAGATTTTTCTGGTTTGTTAGCTCGAACCAGCTATTTATGCTAATCATTCTTTGAAGCTGATGGGTTAGTTCTCTCTTATAGAAAATCTTGATGGATTGTAACTTAACGATACATAGTCTTACAGAGAGGTTAGTTAATTCATAGTTTTAGACAGGTTAGTTTTGAGTACTTTGCACATTGGTACCTAAAGATGTATAGTACTTTGTATAGTTATATTTGGAATCTATTTACCATTTTTAGTTTAGAATCATATGTATCACCAAATCACCTATAAATTTATATTTGTTATTAAATAAATATTATCAACATAATTTCATATTTGTTACTAAAAATGCTAATATAATTTTCAAAATGTAGCTAATAATTATTTATAATTTTATTTTTGTTTCTAAAAATACCAACATAATTTCAATATGTGGCAAACAATTAACTATACAATTAATGTTAATAATTATTTACTAATTTTAATTTGTTACTAATCTCTACTAATTACTTACAAAAAGACAATATGTAACTAATAATTAACCACGAATTAATTTGTTATTATTTATTTACAAATTTCTATTTATTACTAATTACTAATAATTAAATATGTTACTAATATTACTTACACCATGGCTTCATTATTAATTAATTACAATTTTGATTTTAAAATGATATTTTACCAACCATGATTAACTTGACAACATTTTACTAATTGTTATTTTAAGTTACTAATATTACCTACAACATGACTTCATTATTAATTATTTATAAATATCATTTTGTTACTATTTGCGAACGGATTCTGAAATAATATTTTATCAACAGTAATTAACTTACTAACATTTTACTAACAATTAATGTGATGGTAATCTAGTAACGATATGATATTATTGTTGGCATTCCATTTATAAATTTGCTTACGGACAATGAAATTGCGTCATTATATTTAGCAAGGAGCATAATACTAACGCATGAACACTTGTCGGCAATTTGTTGCTATCTCTATTTACTAACGGATTTTCTTATTTACCAACAAATATATCTGTTAGTATTTCGTTGTTTTCTTGTAGTGATCAAAGCCCAAATTCGACATTGTAAAAATTGACAGTGTCATGACAGATTCATATATTCACTTTCATCACAGGGTCATCACAATGTCAATACACATTCACATATAAGCCCAAATCATGTCATTATTTCAGTCTACATGAACCCCAGATCCCAACTGTACATGTACAAAAAATAAAAGGTTAAATAAGATTATACCTCTCCGAAATCAGGTAGTTTAACGATAGAGAGACAAAGAATCCGGAGAAATTCTTTCACTACCTCACTCATGGGCGAACCATCTGAATCTGACCGGATAACCACTTTATCCGTCGCTTGGACCCTGAAATTCAATTTTGTAGGTCGAATACATGGCTGATGAACAGGAATGTGTTCATCATCAATGTCGGGTATCTCCATAGCATCGATTTCGTCGATGGTCTCAGGCACCATAGATCCATCAAGATCTATGGCAGATCCATCAAGATTCATCAACGAAGAGTCGGCCGGAAGAAAGGTAGGCGACAACTGCGAATAATGGTAGGGTGGAGTCGATTTTATTAGACCCATCTCATCGAAAATGGAATCGGACAAAGAATTTGCATTGGTGCTAAGTGAGAAGGAGGGTTTAGAGTTCATGTGTAGTAGATGAAGATGAAATGGCGGCCGATGTACAATGAGAAGGAACCCTAGGGTTCATGAGAGAGAGAAGAAGAAGATATATCCAGAAAGATTATTGGACGTATGGGTGGGGTGTGTGATAATGTGGAGTGAGTTGGGTTAATAAAATGACACAAATGGGGTTTACTGTATTTTTTTTTTAATGTTAATCACATAATTTAGGATATAAATGAGGTTTTAATGTATTAATAATACAATGACATAAGTTTTAATTTGTTGTATTTTTAGGGGTAAAACTTGTGTGGTGTGGGGTCCTCATTTGCCAAAAAAGGAAACGCACCTCTTATGGTGGGATGAACGAAAATGACAAAATTCACTTCTTTTTGTGGGACGAATGAAGTATTATTGAAGGGGTAAATATCAATATAAAAAGATTTTGATGAAAATTGTCAGATGTGCTCGTTTATTATTGTAAATAAAATACTAGGAAAAATCTTTCTATATAATATGATCTTTCATATATACCTAAACCTATATTTTTGTTTATAATTATGAATAAAAAAATATTGCACAATATTTTTGTTTATAATAATAGCAAAAAATCAATATAGATCAATATTTGAAAATCTATCTTACGATAAGGAGTTATTTTTGTAACTACAATATTAGCAATAAATCAATATAAATCTATCTTATCAATATTTTTGTAACTACAATAATAGAGTAATTTAAAAAAGGTATATACTTAATAAAAATAAATCCAAAACAAAATATATTAGTATATACTTATTGCTAAAAGATATACTCCATTCATCCTATTTATACTCGGACTAAATTCCTAATCTCCACTTTTCACATTCTCTATCCTCTCGAATTCCCTCCCCTTCGGTTTTCACTCCCTACGGTTTACAATTCAGTCCATGGCTTCCGCGGCTGAGAACTCCGGCAAGAAGATAGTCCTGCGTAGCTCCGATGGTGAGGTTTTCGAGGTGGATGAGTCCGTCGCCGTCGAGTCTCAAACGATCAAACACATGATCGAGGACGATTGTGCCGACAACATTATCCCTCTTCCGAACGTCACCGGAAAAATTCTATCCAAAGTCATCGAATACTGCAAGCGTCACGTTGACGCCACCGCATCGGCTACCGCCAACAAGGCTGAGGACAAGGTTGTTCCCACCGCCACCACTGATGACGACCTCAAGGCTTTCGACACCGACTTCGTCAAAGTCGATCAGGCCACGCTCTTTGACCTAATTTTGGTATGGCTTTCAATAATTTTTGTGTTGTTTCGGTGATGTGTTTGTTACGAATGCTAGTTTGCAATTTATTTTGTTAGGGTTTGTTCATGGTTGTTGCTTGCCTTTCTAATTGGAGTGATCGTTGGTTTATTTATCAAAGTTAAATAAAAAATATAATAGTTTAATTAGGAAGTTCCGATAAATCGTATAATAGGTTGTGTTATCTATTAATGGGTTTTTGGGATAATTTGTTGGTGTTGCTGGATTGGGATTTGGGTTAATCTAGAGCACACCTTTCACAACTGTGTAAGTTCTATTCCTTCTGCTTCTCTGTCTAAAGTTTTCCCTGATCTATATTGCATGAGTTTAAATATTGTTGGATTTGTTCAATCTGGTGGATGTATTTTCTTATTCCTTCTGCATCACTGCTCTGATATTGTTGTTCTTCGTATTTCTCTTAATGTTTGTCTAGAGGGTACCTTTATGGTCAATGGTTTTATCTCTAATGGTTTGATCTCTAATGCATGTCCTTGTGCAATTTTGAAGTTGTTGTCCATATGTATGACTTGCTTTTCCCTGTAATGTTCTATAGAGTGTCATGCCTACTTGTCTATAGTACTCCTATTTAGGTCCAATCATATATGTATGTGCTGCTGGTTGTACATATCTATAGCATGGGTAGCACTAGCCTATGTTGTTGTTCCACACTTACCTATGGTAATCTTTTTCTGTGTGCACCATAATTTTCCTTTTAACAAGGTTTAAGCCAACACTGATAAGGTGAGTGTCTTGTGGAGATAGACTTAAATATTTAATTTGGTGCTGCGTATGATTATGATAGACCATAACAGATCTGTTCCAACTCTTAGTTGCTTTTAACTGGACCTACATCTGCTGCTAATGGTGTATGTTTCTGCTTTGCTAATTTTTCCCAATGTGTAATTTGATATACAGAATACTGTGCTTCAGTAGTAAGTGTTGGGCTTGCCCTTTTTGCTGTGTCAGATATACTTAATTCTTCTCATTTATTACCATGTCATGAGTTCATTTGTGTCTGGTAATGTTATAGATGAATATGCAAGAAATCGTTTCTCTGCTCCTGTTGCCTCTTTTGCACTATTTCATTTGTAATTGTAGCTAGAATGAAGAAGTTGAAATAAAAAAAAATTGAGCTACTGGCCTACCATCTCTATGTATGTTATGTTTGATTGACACATTGCGACAGACTTTAGATCTACATTAATCCATTGCATCTACCTTAATGAAAGGATAACCAGGTATAAGAACAGCTTTTATTTGATTCATTAGTTTTAACCTAGTAATAAAAGATTGCACCCTTGTGCACCCCACTAGGACCTGGTTAGATGCTTGACCTGCTGCCGCTTGGCGGCTTAGTTGTGCTAGAGTTTTATCATCTAAAATATCTAATGTTATTTATCATCTCTTTCGTGGACTTGGACATATTCAATAGTTTCTACTCTTTATGTTTCAGGCTGCCAACTACCTCAACATCAAGAGTCTTCTCGATCTGACTTGCCAGACTGTAGCTGATATGATAAAGGGGAAAACTCCGGAGGAGATAAGGAAGACATTCAACATCAAAAATGACTTCACTCCTGAAGAGGAAGAGGAAGTCCGAAGAGAGAATCAGTGGGCTTTCGAATGAGATTTAGCAGACTTTGTCTTCATTAAGTTCTAGTGATTGTGTGGTGTTTGGCTCCCTTGATGACTTGACTTCTATATTTTGTCTCTCTTTCCATCAACTTATTGTGGTAATGGGGCTCCCTTTTGATGGCTTGACTTTTATATTTCGTATCTCTTTCTATCAACACCTTGGCTATCACCTTCGTAATCATTTTACTAGACTAGAAATCATTGCAGAATCTGTTTGTTTGGTTTGATATATAAGTTGAGAATACATATAACATCACTTCTTTGATATTCTAGCTTAAGCATATAAATTGCTGGTCTAAATGGTTTACATTTGACCTGTTTGCTGGAAAGTTGAATGAAATTTTTGCTTATCGGTACCCCTGCATAGGTAGAGGCGCCTATGGAGATGTTTTTGATACATATGTGATGCTCCTAATTTTAATGTATTTTTAGCAAGGGGGTCTGCAAGGAGATATTTAGGTTCTGGAAATTTAAACTTTAATTATTTGAGGGTGTATTGTTTTGAGTTTTTGAATAGATTGAGATACAACTTTACATAAAATTAATGTGAAATCGACACGGGTGAAGGAATTCAAAGTTTTGCAATAGGCACCAAATCACTAATCGAAGGCAAAAAAAAAAGAAAAACTTATATAAGGAATATGAAAAATTATTATTATTACAAAGCAAAGAGTAACAGTAATATTTAAGATGAATCATTTTAAAAAGTAATACTGGTATAAAGAAAAACTTGGTCATATTAGAGTTTAGAACTTGAGTTACATGCATCTCTCAAACCAGCTGCTCTGACTTTGCTAAAAAAAAAACCACCACCTCTTTGCTATTTGGATGCTGATAACTGCATTGTTCACATTCTCTTTTCAGCCACAATATTTACCGTGCAAGGTTTTGCTACTTGACCAATACATGTTATTCCTTAAAGATTATAGCTTTCCCCGAAGCATCATATATTAAAACCATGAAATTATAATCAACGGCTTGATTCTTCTCAAAATAAAATACTAACATGAACTAATAATAAATCTGCTCTGTTGAGACATCTGCAGATAACACAGATTTGATCACAATACCATAGCAGGTGGTGCTTCTTCGGTAACACATAAGTCATTAGAGTGTGATGCACAAGACACCTTTCGTAGTAAGTCAATAATAATGAAAACTTCAAACAAGAGGCACGTCGTGTAGCTACTCATGCAAAGCTCTCTTAGCAGCATCTTCTTCTGCTTTCATCTTCCTCTCCCACCTTTTCTTCTTATATTCATCCAACAATTGGGGCATTTTATTTTCCATGATATCAGCAGTGTTTGCTCGTTTTTCAGCAGCTATCCGGTCAACCTTATGCCCTTTCATCTTGTTCTTCATCTCCTTTCTTTCCGGGTCAAATTCCCAATCAGCCCCTGCAAGGAGGACTTCTTTGCGGAGTTGAGCTCTACGGCGTGCGCTGATAGCAAGCGGCTTCCAAGCCCCAAGCTCCCAGTAACCCCATACTCCTTTTGAAAGCTCATCTCTGTACTTTGTCAACTTCTCTCGCCATGGATACTGGTACTCTCCTACCGCTTTTGCCACAGATTTTACAGCTTTTCCAGCCATTCCTAGGTCATATTTACTTATACTCTTAAGAGATGACATGAAAGGGCTTAAAGAACTACAAAGGAGTTTTCAGAGAATGCTCATATCCTTCACACCATAAATAATGTTTTTCTTTCAAGCACAATCCAACGTTTCAATTACAATGTATGGGTCATTCAATAACAAGAATGCGAAGCTGAAAAGTAAACCATCTTCCTATTCAGAGCATTAACATCAAATTATAATTGAAAATTACAACTAATTCCTTGCTTTTCTATTAAAAATAAAAACTTAAACAAGCCACTTCAATTTTCAGCTACGAATTCTTTAAGCCATCAATGAGCACAATTTTAATAGCAAAAACCTATAAATCTAAAATGCTCCTTCAAATCATCAAAACAAGGAATGAAATAGACAGCAACACATACATAAGGATGCACTGACTGAGACAAGAGGTATTCAGATTCAGGGCTGAGTCCGTAAACGGTTTAAAGAGGAGACCCTAAAATGCCACAAATTCACATCTCGTACTCAGTATGACATTAGATATATAGAGTCTGAAATACCCCTTTTTGGCTAGAATACATACTGAATTAGTACTGAAACATCCATACAACATAAACAGACATATTTAGCCTTATAATTCAAGTCTCAGGCACACAATTACCTATTCATGTAAGCCACAAAAAGTCTAGTACATGAGTTTTTTAAATTCATTTTAATTTCAAACAGTTTCATTTCATGATTCAAATAATCAAAGTTAGAACTTCAACTACACAGAATACACACACAAGCAATATCCAGTCAAACCAATTCACATTTCTTCTCAATTATCGCCACAACTCAGCTCAACGTATAAAACTTGCAATTCTCCAATTATTTCCGAAAACAGAAAAAGCTCACTCAGTCAGAAATAAAATTGCATAACAACCATTTATAATATTTAAGCAAACATTCTCAGAATTTAGCTGTCTTCTTATCTTCAACAAAAAAAGCCGCAAACTATCGGGAATGATAAAAGGAGAAAAAAGTATGGAAAAGTAAGAATTTTACTTGTTGAGCATCCAAAGTCCAAAACAATCCTCAACATACAAATTAGGTTAATCGGCTGATCACTATTGACAGCAATACTTCACCTTATTTCCTTTTCTTCTTTTGCTTGATTACATACAAATTAAAAATTCCAATTTCCAAAAAATGATTTAGTTTATCAGATGAAATCTTAACATAAAACAAACACAATAATTTGAATTCTACATTTTTTGAGAGCAAGAGGAATGCAGAGTCGGACATAAGTTTCATAATAGAAGAAGGCAAGTAAAGAGCAATCGTAATCGAGATTCAATTGAAGGATTCACTGAAAAAAGAAAAAATAAAAACCTGGACAACAGCACGAGCAGGAGGCGACGGCGGCTGAGTGGCGGAGGCACGGCAGACGGTGGTGGATTTAGCGGTGTTGCTTCGCTTCATTCCCTTCAACCCTATTTTGTACCTCAGTAGAAAACGTGGTTTGTTCTGAACTATGTTGCGCTTGGCGCTTTTAAATTTAATTATCCTTGCCATATTCTTATTCCACCAATTTAATTAAAAAAAAAAAGAAGATAATATGGAATCTGTTGCATTGGTTTCACCCAAATGTAAATATTTAGAGGAAATTAGATTCGGTTTTGGAAAGTCATATTTAATTTTTAGAATTAATTTTTATAAATCTACACGTATTTCTCATTTCAATCTTTACCTATTATTAATTTGGGCTTCCATTTCAATCGTTACATTTTCTTTTTGGTAGATGAGATCCACATAAATTAATTATTTCTCACTTCATGGCCACATGGGCCCACACATCATATTCATATACCTACTCACTTTATATTAAAAAATTTTTTCTCACACCTTACTGCATATTAAAATACTACATTCATTAATCTACGTGCAAAATGCAAACGTAAAATTTGAAACAGGACAAAGGGAGTATATTTTTAAAATTTATGGGTGACTTAATAAATTTAGGGATGATTATAGGTTCACATTGTGCAAAGGAACATCTTGTCCATCGATGCATCAAAAATTAATAGCACAAAAATTAAAGTGTAGTAGGTAGTTATTATATTTTTAATTATTTTATATTATTTTATTGGTGAGAATTATATAAAATTTTGAATCTCATCTATTGTGATTATTCAGGTGTTACATAGTGTGAATTGCAGTTAGACTCTAATATTGTAGTGTAAAGATAGGTTAGGAATACAGGAAGTATTACGTCTAATTAAATATTTTAGTTCCTTCGTCCCATTTAAATTACAACATTTCCTTTTATTTTACAAAAATAAAAGTGCAATTTTAAATGAGACAAAGAGAGTTAACTTTTAATCTCCAAATGATTCATATTATAAATAAATGAGATGAAGAGAGTATTAACTTTTAATCTATTTTATGAATGATTCATATTATAAATCACAAACAATTATGTAAATCAGGTTCAATCCTATACCCATATTTATTGTTATGGTATTTAAGTTAAGGGAGACTACATGATTTACAAGAGTTTATAATGTAAAATCGATTTACAGGATACTAACTCATTTTAAATAATTCACATTTCCTCAATTAAACATTTTATTTCTTTTAAAAGTATTAATATTATTTTCTATCCGATTTACATTACTCTGTTTCGTAAGACGATCTCACTGAGTTTTACATTAACTTTTCTGTTTCATAATAGTGATAACATTAATAATGAAAAGTGATACTCAATCAATAAAAAATGATAATGATACAGTGAATTATTTTATGAACAATTTATAATATAAATAAAAAGGATAACATTTCATACTTAAAGTAATAGTCATTCTATAACAAAAGTGATAATTAATTATAAAAGCTTAAAATAATAATTTTACATCAAAAATGATAATTGATTTTAAAAGCTTAAAATAGTTTCCACGTGATACGGCATCACATTGGACTTACCCTATTATAAATAGCTCTAATTAGTAATTTCATCAGTTAAGTATTTTTTTCCGTTTGAAAATGTTACTTCCTCCATCCCCGTTCAAATTGCATCATTTTACTATATTGAGTGTCCCGTTCAAATTGCGCAATATTCATTTTTTAGTCTAAATGACTCATTATTGGCTTACCACTGCCCATCATATCTCTCTAATACACCTACCCACTTTATATAAAATAATAATACTTTTTAATTTAAGTACAAAAAATAAATGACACTGTTTGTTAGGAACGGGGGAGTATTTACTATCCGGTTTACATTACTCGGCTGAGTTTCAGCCGAAAACAGATTGTAGTCTAGATGCAGATAGGTAATAGGTTTGACGTGAAGGAAGGGTAGAACGTGTGGCGGTGATTAATACACCTGCCAACTATTTTCTTCTTTGGGTATACTTCCTACTCTTTCTTTCTTCCAAGTCAAAATCACTTCTCCATTATAAATACACCTTCCTCTCTTTCATCATAAAACTTTTACTTATATTCTTCTTTCACATCCACGATCCACCCCCCCTAACTAAATGGGAATCAATCATATGTGGTCCAACCTCAAATCCCTTTTAACAAATCAAGGTTAGAATTAATCCCAATCAACTCATATTCTTATATTCTCTTTCAAGAATTATTCTTTATCGTTTTGGATTCTGTCGGTCTTTTTTCTTGTTACAATCCTTTCTTTTTCAGCTTGTTTATGTTATTTGTTATTCATGGTAAGGAGAAACACAACTATGAATTCGAAAAGTTAGACTTAGGGTTTTTCTCTTCATATTAATATGCATACTTACATTTAGTTTTAAAAAAAAGTTATTTTCTGTAAATTTAATTGATTTTTGGTTGTAACGCAGTCATTTTAGATATTATAACTTATGTTATGTGCGTGAGATGCGGTGATATTTTTAAATTTGAGATGTATTTTGATATTAATTATATTAAGTTGATTTGAAGTTTATTATGAGAGGGAGAAATAAAAAGTGTGAAGTTTATTATATGGTTGAGTGAATATAATTATGTGAGATTTCATGATTTGAATTTATAAACTATTTAATTTATAATTAATACTACTAAAGCTTAATTTTCATGGTTGTTTTTGATAATAAGGGAAGCTTGGGAAAGAAGGAGATATGGATAGCTTGATAAGCAAGCCACATAGTTTAAATGAAGAATACAAACAAGCCTTTAGGACTCACTCTTACTTAGAAATCAGCAACATAGTTCAAGACCATCTTGTGACCATAAAATCATGTCTTGATGAACCATGTTCCACCACCGCCTCCGCCTCGTCGCGGCCACCATCATCACCACCTTCTCCTCTCCCTCCACAAAGCATCCACCTATCTGGATACTTACTTGACCCCCATCAAGAATCCTTGATAACTTCCTTTTCCCACACTTCAAACCCTCTTCACCATCAACTCCTCCTTAACTACTTCCAAATTAGTCTAGAAGCATCCAAAATCTGTGAATCCCTCCTCATGAACATCCACCGCGTACGCAACAATCATCGTAGGATCAAGAAAGTGATCAAGCTGATCAAACGGCTACCAGATGACTCAAGCCTTACAGACGACGAGTACCACATTGCATGCGAGAATCTTGCTGCGTTCGCCTCCCAAACAAACCCCTTTTCCTCAATGAATCCGAAGAAGTTCCAAGAGTGGCACCAAATACATGCATTACTGTTTCAACAGCTGACATCACGATGCAGGAAGACGAAGAGGAGGAATAAGATCATTAGAGCCATCAAAAGAATCGTAGCTAGTTTCCTAGTGGTGGGATGTGGTGCATTAGGCGTTGTTGTGCTGATCTTAGCCATGCATTGCGTGGTGGGGTTGGTGGCCCTACCGGGGCTAGTTATGTGGACTGCAATGATGAAGAAGATAAAACGAGCCGAGCGAAAATGCAACGAGAAACGGCTCGAAGGGCTCGCTTTGAAGCTGGACATAGCGGCAAGAGGGGTGTATATAATGATCAACGATTTTGGAACGATGAGCCAGATAGCGAAGAGATTGAGAGACGAGTTGGAGAGGAGGAAATATTTGGCAGGTGTTTGTGTAGGGAAAGGGAAGAGTGAGATGTTGAAGAAAGTAGTGAGAGAATTTCAAATGGATGATTCATGGTTTGTGGAAGAGTTGGAGGAGTTAGAGAAGCAGATATGCTTGTGTTTCCTTGACATAAATCGATCAACAAGGACACTTTTAAGAGAAATGTTTGATTAAATTAATGAGTGATTTAAAATTCATTGCAGGTTAACGTGTAAGAGATTCAATTCATTAGATTTCAGATGGTTTAGCTATTACATATATAATTAAATAGCTAGTGGTACTTTTTTATTTGCCAAATAAACGTACAATATATCAGATAAAGAAAAGGGATAGCACTTGAATATCACTTGTTTGATATCAAGTTTGTCTAAATATATAAAAATATTTAATTTACCCAGTTTTATAGTGATATCTCTGAACTACCCTCATCCCACCGACACACGTGAGTCTCAAAATTTGACTAAAATCAATTTTCCTGATTTTTATTTTTTTCCGTAAAAAGTGGCGTTGATAAAGTGTGAGAATCTTTGACCCACTTTTAAAATTTTCAAAAGTGATAAGGTTTTAGGGTTATTTTCTCTCACCTACTCTCTCTTTCTCTTTCTTCCGCGCACATGCACAGGCTGCTCCCATCTCACCCCACCAAATTTTCGTCACCGGACGTCTACCTCGTCCGACTGGCCAAGGTTGTCGAGCACCCTATCATCCTCGTTTGTAGTCGCGCAAATTTAGCATCGGAGACTAGGTGTATAATTAATTTTTTTATAATCTGCATTTGTAATTTAGATTGGTTGTTATACATTTTATAATTTACTCAAAAACATAAATTTCCCTTGCATATTAATGTTCATAATTTCATGAATTAGGGTCCGATTTGTAGTGTCTGAAATTTTGTGAGAATTTAAATATGTTTGGTGATAATGATATTTCATATTATTGTGTCCTTTATGAAAATAGAACGTCAGCTGAATGAAATGACTGAATAGTGTTGTGTCCGCAGATTACTTTGCTTGAAATATGCTTTGTCGGCTACTAGATTGGTCGAAATATGCATGTCCGCCGATTAATATAGGCCAATGTATCTTGTCAGCCGAAAAATTTCATTTTAGTTGGAGTGTCCGCCAAAGAAATGGACTCTAATATGCTTGTCCGCCGATGAATATATGCCAATGTACCTTGTCCCCCTGAAAATTTTTATTTCAATTGCCGTGTGCGCCAATTGATTGTAATATGCATGTCCGCCAATGAATTGAGACCAATGTACCTTGTCCGCCGAAAATTTTTTATTGTAAAGGCATGTCCGCAGAAGAAATCGACTGTAATATGTATGTCCGTCTATGAATTGAGACCAATGCACATTGTCCGCAGAAATTTTTTATTGTAAAGGCGTGTCCATCGAAGAAATCGACTGCTATATGCATGTCCGCTATTAATTGAGAGTAATGCACCTTGTCCGCCGAAAACTTTTTATTGTAGAGGCGTATCCACCGATGAAATCATTCTTAATATGCATGTCCGCCACTAAATTATGACTATTTGAACTTGTTCGACAATAAAATTGCTTATAATTGACTTGTCCGCCGATAAATGATGCCATAAACTTTGTGTCCGCGAACAAAATCCATTAAATTAAGCAATCTAGATGCGTGTCCACCTGTAAATTGTATGAATGATCGTGTTCGCCTACGTAATTGATCTCAAATAGCCTATCCGTGCATATGTAAATATATTTAATTAAGTAGTTGTGTCATTATATTAAATTCATTCAAAGCATATGTTGTACAACCTATATTTTATCTAGTAATTAATCTAATAATTTATTATGTAATCTATATAATGCAAATTCTAATTTAAAAATATAATAAGTATAATACATTATTTTTATATATACATGAAATGCTGCAAAATTTTTTATTTGCTACAACTTGTTTTGAAATGTCAATAAAATTATTTGTATATATATACTTCGTCATGTATTATATCTAATCGAGTTGGTATGCATTGTAGTGGACCTGAAAATGGTATGCTCTTCAATCCTATAAAGTTGAAATTAAAGGGTATTGTCCGCCGAAAAAAATCCTGGACTTGATACGTTCTGTTCTTAGGGCAAGCCGCGATCAAACAGTATCGATGTTTCGTAGAACTTGTTTTGGTCATTTTTGGGACTTGGATTCAGATTATGGGACCCCTCAGGCACTGCATCACTTGTTGTCTCAGGAGGTTCTGATTCCTGGTGGAGATAGGTACACCAGATATTTTAGGGTGTCTGATCAGTTTCTACACTTCACACCAATGGAGTTCATGTGTATTATGGGTTTAGGGTTTGAAGATAGTGGGGAGTTTGCCCCAATGACAAGGTTGAGCTAGCAAATTATAGTTTCTATGCCAGCTTTGGTAAGAGGAGGGTTTTAGTCGATGAACTACTGAAGAAATTCACAAAAAAATTGTATAAGGGCCATATTGCCGTGAAAGCTGCCAGGATTTCACTACTGTACAACTTTTTGTTAGGCTAAGATACGTCAAAAGCCTATGTAGATCCTTGGGTATGGTTCTTGGCAGAGGATGCTAAAAAGTGGAACTCATTCCCTATGGGTAAGTACACCTACCTCACCTTACTGCATCACATGGACTCTGTGAAGACCGACATGCAAAGTGTTGGTATACAGAAGCGCTACAATTTCTATGGATGCTCATTCGCCCTAGCCAAAAGGGAAGGGTAAGAAAAAGGTTGTGAGCTCCAGTTCTGATTCAGAAAATGACGCTCCTACTTAGCGTGACATTCCTGTTGAAGTGAATATTTTTTCCGATGGCGCTGGTAGGGAAAATGATTTTGGAAGGATAAATGTTGAGGTTGGGGACGATACATCATTCGGGGGCCAAATGATAAATCTAGCAGACATACTACGGGATTTTCATGCCACCGGATGGGATGATGATGATGACGACGAGTACATGGAAGAACGTGATGACAGTTCTTATATACCAGCTGTGGATTCACCTCCGCGCCCATCTCATGCTGGTCGAGAGTCACCCCCGTACATGCATAACACCTCTGTCCACCAGACTTGTGTTGATGAGCCGCATTTTACTCACCATTCTTCCCATCATGCTATAGTTCCGCATTCCCTATCGGCAATGCCGGAGAGTTCATATCCTCCTTGCTTTGGACATTCGTATATTCCTTTTGGTGGATTTGTAGGACCATCTCACTCTTCTCCTTATGCTTATGGTGGTTATTAGGGATCATTTCAGTTTCCTTTAGGTGGATTTTAGGGACCACATCACTTTTCATATTTTAGTGGATATGAAGGATCACAGCAGGCTCCTTTTCATAGTCAAGGAGGTTTAGGGTATCACAGACCACAGAATCACCCTCGATCTCTGCAGGATGATTACCAGCATCAATCCAGACCAGGTCATCAGTGGGAGCAGTCTGTGCCATAGCAACAGTACCTAGACAGTGGGGGTTTGTCTCAGGAGCAGTACCACTGGATTATGTGGAGAATGGATGATTATGTGGAGAATGGATGATCATGATCAAATTTTTTTGAACATGAAGCACTTTTCACTCAACTGCTTGATCGAGATGACAGATGGGAGAAGAGGTTTGTCTCACAGGATGAACAGTATGCTGATCTTCGTAATTTCCAGGAGGAGTACCGCAGTGAAATTAAAAAAGTTGCAAGTTGGGTGATTGGAGTACAGACCCAGATGCAGCCCATGGTATGAGAGGTCAATTACTAGTGCGATATACAAAATGTTTAAGGAATCAAGGGTCCACCGCCTGAGCCTTCTACGTTCAACCCACCAAGTATTCCATCTACTTGGGAAGAACAACAAAGTGCTCAAACTACACAATAACCGACTGCTTATGCAACACCAGATGGCCTCTTCGTCGGAGACGTGGAGCTAATACTGGGTCGCTCAACAAGAGTGCCTGAAGCGCCCACTGCACAACAATGATTGGTTATTCAACACCTAGTGGCTCAGAAAGAGCCCCTTTAGGGCTCGGTACTGGATCCCGTGCAGATACAGGTTTCTGTATGGTGTCGGCTGAGCGGCACCACCAACGTTGTCCGCAACGTGCGAAGAGAAAAGCGAAAGCAGTCCAATCCCCATACACAACAATGGATGATGAGAAGATCAAAAAGGCATGGGAAAAGTTCATAATGTCCCCTGCATTATAAGAAATGTCCTTAATACATAATCATTCCTCTTTATTTTTAGCATAGTACATGCATATCTAAAATTGTTACATCCATGTGTAGGATGGACATTGGTATAGGGTTTTGAGTGAAGAATGATTTCTTTGTGAGAATGATGATGCCAAAAGTTTGGATGGAGGATGAGGTATGTCCTCAACATAAAATTTTTTACCTAGTATACTTATATATTATGATCGTAGAAATATTTTCTTTATAGCACATCGATGCGTGTTTGGCTCTACTGGCACAAGCACCTGAGTACATCGGTGTTCATCCAGATCCTCGAATGCAATCGTATGCTATTCTAACCTGTCAGTTTTCGGTAAGTTTTTACATGCAATACGGTTTAGGTTTTATTTAGCTGAAAAATGCAATTTTTATGCCTATTGCAAATGTTTACATTATAACGTGTTCCGTATTAGGCGACGCTAAAGGCAATGTGGGATGAGCATTTTACAGCAAATGGCGATGACCCCACCCAATTTGCCGAGTTGCATATAGAGAAGCTAGGAATTCTGGATAGGTGGTGGAATGAAGATATGTCATCCCCTTATAAGTGGAGGCCTCCTGCATGGACAATTGCGCATAAGGACTGGGATAAGGTTGAACGGGTGAGTATGTCATGAATTTATAATTGTTCGTGAAGATCAAGATCTTTATTGTTTTAACCTCCTTCTGGTCTTATTTTTGATTTCCTTCTACAGCTGCTGTTCGTAGTGCATGCGCATTCGTACCATTTTGCTGTTTGTGTGCATATAAGATCTATGAAGATTTCTATATTCGATTCTCTATTTCACACGTGGGTAGATTTTTCAGCTATTGAAGCTAGTAGAAATGAGAGCACAATGCACTTGCGAAGGTTGATTCCCATCATGCTCCACCGAAGTGGTGCCATAAAAGACACTCTAGATCAGAAGTTCAAAACCATACTAAAGTGGGCTAGACCACAAGCCTACATGTGCTACATTCAGGGTGACAGTTGGTGTTGTGGTAAGGCTAGCATGAGAGAGATTGAGTATCTACTCACAGGCGACGACACATGGGAAAATGATGCACACCTGATAGAGTACCGGAAAAATTAGGCTCTAGATATATTTCGTAAAATTTTTATATGAGGAAGGGTGTGAATAAGGACCTTACTTTTTGTTAGTATCATCAACCATCATATGTACTTCTGTTTCATTGGTGTTATATGAAATTAGTGTATTAAAACATTCTATGAATGAAAACAGGTGAAATTTTACTTGACCTAGTGATATATCACACTTGAGACATGAAAATAAACACCAAATCCATACTGTTTTTCATCCAACTGTGTCTTTCAATCAGTTGATCCATAGTTTCCCCATGTGTGACCTGGGAGATGACAACGACCACACCTCCTCACCGTCGGTGCTGTAGGAATAGGGACTTGGGCAGTAGTGTCTGTAGCATTTGACAAGGGGACATGGGCTCGACATTGAACTCTATTGTGTCCCGACTCTCTTCATCTGCTGCAAATTTGACCTTCCCTAGTACCTCTCAAAAACTCTGTTGGATTGTATACTAAAAGTCTAACTTTAGTATGAACACTATTTTAAAAATTTATTTTAAATGAGAATCATATGATCAAATGATTACGTCTTATAATTTATTTATATGTACGATGCAATAGTCCACTTACTTTATATTGTAGATAATATATTGTGCGACAACATGCGGAAGATCATATTATCAGTTTTCTTATAACCTATAAACAGATGCTCACAACCAAGATAGACGGGGACTCTCTATTGGGATGGTTGTAGTGTGATTTGGTATTAGTTTGTCTTGACTATAAAATCACATTAGTGTACTTTTTGTATTGAACATGACCGCTTGAGATAAGTTCGAATTATACTGACTATATAGGAGAACTTGATCTCAGTTATTATGAATGTTCGTACTCTTAATTCCTATACAATAACCTCGACACATAAGCCAATATGTATCTCTTTGATTCATCAATGGGTGAGATTTACATGTAATTAAATCAATAAACTCGGTGAGTTGAGAAATAATGCTGTCTCTATGGTGTGCTGTTGATTGTAGAAGGAATCCGTGTGCGAAATAGGTTGATGATGTCCCCTTGAGGAGCTCATAAAGATTATCATGTAAACCCTGAAGGTGGATTTATTCCGGCATGATAATGAGGCTGAGTAGTATTACTCTCGGATGAGATATTAATTAATAGAGTTGACAGTAACTTAATTAATTATTGGCATTGTATGTCTTAAACATGGAGAGACTAATGGGATCATAGTAAGAAGGAGCCCATAACGTAATTATGGGATTAGAACGGTAGTGCAGTAATAATATTTTAGTGGTATATATTATTATTATTGGACTTAAGTATAAGCTTTGAGCTAAGCTTGGATACTTAAGCCCAATGGAGGCCCAACTTTAATTTCTCCTCTTGGTCCCTGCTGTAGCCCATATATTAGTCATCTCAACTGTCTGGAAACCCTAACTAATTAATTGAACACTCATAACATTGCGAGAAGGGTGAGGGAATAGCAGATTGAGAAGATCTTGAAGATCGTCGCCCACACGACGTCGAGATTAGACTTGGGAATATAGCAGAAGATCAGAAGGTTGTTTGCTGCTGCTGTTCGTTAACTTCCATAAGTGTGTGTATAACATATTTCAAATGATTCAGACCGGCTTGAACTAAATTGTGCACATGCCCAAATATAAAATCCAACTTCAACTCATCTAAATTTAAAACTAAGCTCGTGCATTGGCCACCTGCATACTCTAAACCTTGCCACCAACCGCCTACCAAATAAAATAATTTCTTATTTTCAAGCCAAAACCTTTCAACAAAGGACAATTAATTGTTAAATAGATATATTGACACAGGTTATATTAATTGATGTATTTTTATGATAGACATGTTTATAAAAATTTATATTTAAATAATTATATATTCTTAAAAAAAATTATCATAACTCAAGAATAAATTAATTTTTGCTATCCCATTAACTTAATAGTTAACTGATACATATTGTATATAAAAAAAACTTAAATTAACATAGCACCAATATTTTTTTATACCTATCTTAATTATTTAAAATCATTGTAAGATTTATACATATAAAGATTGCATGTAATGCTTGAAATATATGCTTAAATTAGCGGCAGACATGCATAATTCAGTAAAAACTTAATTTTATTAGGGTAAGACATGCGAATCCAAACCAATTTCATCGGCAGACAAACATAATTGACCCTATATAATCGGCGGACAAGCTTAGAGTGGCTGTATTTAGTGGTATTCGTGCATAAATTGACAATTTTCTTTGACGAACATGCATATTACATGCATAATTGATCATTTTCTTCGGCGGACACACTTTTTAATGCTTAAATTAGCGGCGGGTATGCCAATCCAAACTAATTTCATCGGCGGACAAGCATAAATGAACATGTATAATCGGCGGACATGCATTTTTTAGGCGAACATGCTTAATTAATAGTCGGACATGCATTATTCTCAACGGACAAGCATATTTTATCGACGGATAAACATATTTAAAATCGAACGTACATAATTCATCTGTGAACAAGCATTTTTCATGGGCGACATGCTTAATTCATTGGCGGACATGCATAATTATCGGCGGACATGCATATATAGGAAGGTTTGACATCGTACATGCATGTATTGAGCAATGTATTCGCCGGACATCCAACTTCTAAACATAAAACTTGGCAGACATGTGTGTTTTGAGCAATGTATTCAGTGGACATGACATTTTAAAACAACAAAGTTGGAGGACATGCATTTTTAAGTCAAAAAGGTCGGCGAACATCCATATTAAATGGAAAAAATAACTATATTCCTAACATAGTAAACCCTAAAAATCCTAAAACCCAAACATACCCCACAAACATGGAAGAACAGTGAAAACCCACTTATAAAATACAATATGAATAGTGTGTGAGGATCCATACCTGTTGCTCTGACTAAATCAAAGCTTCAACAAAGATGGTGGGTAAATAGAGGGGGACCGTTCAAAAATATTAGGAAGGATTTTCAGGATAAATGAAGTTTGAACCATTGTGTTCGACTGATAATTCTTGTTTGTTATTTGGTGTAGTTATTTATTTGGTTGATGGGGATACGTGAGAGAGTTAAATGTGCAAAAATCATAAATGGACTGTGTGTGTATTTATTTGGTTGGTGTGTACAGTGCCTTAAAAAAGGGATTAAATGAGGCCATGTTTGTTAGTTCAAACAAACTTATTTTTACTTGAATTAATTTTAGTTATTAACTTATTTTTACTGATTTATTTCTTTTATTAAATATTTTATTTAATTCCGTTGGTAATTAGACCATGTCCGCAATATTTATTTAATATTTTTACTTAATTAAATTTCAGTTGTGTCCGCAATAATTCATGTAATATTTTATTTAATTAATATAATAAATATTTTAATATATGCCGACCATAAATTTAAGTTGTGTATCTAAATTACTTAACAAACAGGTGGTCCGTACAGGACCACCTGTTTGATTCTCATTTAATTTTATTCTTATTTGTGTAATAAAGGAAGATATTCCACTGACACAAGTAGTATGTCCTCCAACAAGTACAATACATCTTACTCATGTGGGTCCACCCTAAGGGCATTCATGGAATTACATTCAAATAGTGGGCAATTTAGATGTAATTTAAAAGGTAGGACAAATTAGATGGAGGTCATTCAAAAGTGGGCAAGCATTGACATTTTTCTAAATAAATCACAAGATGATGAGCCATGAGGTCTCATATAATATATTCATAGGAGTTGATCATGTTACATGAATGCAAGTAGGCAATGACAGACGCAAGATGCAATATTTGGGGTTGTGATATTTTCTTATTCATTAAGTGGGAGATTACAATAATTAGAATTTTAAATCTAACGCATTAAGTTAATAATTCCGCATAAAAGTACCCTATACTTTTATTTCACAATATTAAATGAACCCACAATCTTATTTTTAGTACTCCCTTCACCAAATATACCAATTTTATGTAAATATATTAATCTCTCATTTATAGTAAATAAAAGGTACAATATATAACGCACCACTCCATACTAATACAACTACTCTCTATATATAAAATTATAATTATACTTCTTGATCCACATAAAAAACACATGACCATCTTTGGAGTGGACGGAGGGAGTAAATCTATACCCACTATAAAAATAATTGGCGAAAAATCTGAATCTCTCCCTCAAGTGTAAGGGATCAATTGTATTGTGTGTGTGACCAAGTTAAATCCACAGGATATTTTCAGAGTAATAAATAAATTTAATTATGACTATTCCTATTTAAAACAAACTTAAATTATGAAAATTAAATAATAATTAAGAAACTGAAAATATTTAATACTTAAATAAATAAGATACGATGGAGAGAAAACAATTAAGTATTCCAAGTCAAATCAAGATAAGCGACTGGTAATGCTAAGACAATTCAATTTAATCATGCCAATTTATTTCCTAGACCAATAATTATACTCTTGCAGACACTTATAGGAACGATCATTTAAGCATACTAAATCACTTTGATCAAGCGAGATTTAACAATTTTAAAGAACAGAAAATCCTAGGACAAATTAATAAGATAATTTCTTATTCCCTAAGAAGGTTGTTGAGATTGGAAATTCACATCTTTTAGGTCTCAGTTTACACTATTTTTGTGATAACATGGCCTTGATTTTGTATAGAATTGTGTGGTTTATATATCTTGCATAATTAAGATGCTATTAAGGTGTTTTGTTGACTTTTGAAGGCTAACATAGGGTAAAAAGGAGCATGATACTCGTTTTCTTTACACGCAAAATTAATTCCCAAGTATTAATGATATCAATTGCAGCTTAGGCAAACGACCAAGTTAAATATGGAACCTAAAGGTTGGCGTATTATCAATTAAATTATTAACTAAATTAATTAAGACAAGTGACAATAAAATTGAGGTATCAAATTATTAATCTACTAACAAAAATATTAAATAACAATTAAAATAAAGCACTTAGAAGAATTCGAAAGTGACTCAAGAATGGAGAATATATAGCTCTAGGATAATCCAGTTTCACTCATTAATTTCCCTCGAAAGTGACTCAAGAATGGAGAATAGATAGCTCTAGAAAAATCCAGTTTTACTCATTAATTTCCCTCTCAAGTATACTGTCCGAATCTGCATTGTGGACTATGGACGCATCACGCAGCCATGCAAATCTACTCTATAGACACAAGTAAATATGCGTGTAACACGTGTGAATAACCTTGGAGCAAGAGATATAATTTCACCCCCCTTTCTAGCTACTATCAGTATAAATTATTTTCCACGTCTGGTAACTAACTCGATATGTCTTCCTTTATAAAGACTATAAAATTATTCTCTTTATCCTGCTTACTAACCCGAATTCAATTCAATTAATAAACATTCGTATATGACAATTCTAATGAAGTTTCGGAGTCCCCTCACTTAGAATCATAACAATAAATCCTGTTCAGCAGTAAACGCGCTCAATCAACTACCAAGATATATATTCAGACTCTATATAATAGTTGAAGATGCACAAAATAACCGTGAATATGGATTAAAAAGGCACAATCGTATATAAAATAAATTCACAAGTAGTGTTGTCGGAGGACATACAAGAGAGTTTAATTAATTCATAAAATCCTCAAAACCCTAGACTACCAATATGGTTCTAGCTCATGATGTTACAAAGAACAATCATGAGGGTTGGATATCTCCTACCCATATATCTGGAAAATACAAGATAAATTAGGAAACGATAAAAACCCTAGATGTGGCGTCGTCGCGTTCATCTCCATCTTGAATCATCCTCTTGGTTCTCCTCTTGATTTAATAAACAATTCTTTACAGTGATGGAAGGAAGAAGGGATAGATGTGAATGATGGAGTGGAGGGTGATCCCCCCTTGTGGTGTGGTGTAGGATGGATGTAGCTTTTTTTCAGATGTAAACGACATCCCTTTTTATACTTGTAAACTCTCCTTATGAACCTCTATTGGGTTTTTTCGTGGAAAATACGCTCATACACGCACTAAAAGTGTAAACCCGACGAATCTAAAAATTCGTGTCCTTACTCGACCAAACTGCTCCTGGTCGAGCAACACCACTCTGGTCGAGCAAGAGGTCAAACAACTTTGTATAGTGTCACCGTTTCACGCATAACTTTCACATCCGAACTCTGATTTAAGTGATTCTTAAGCCAAAACGACCCTCTTTTCCGTGACTTTCCAATGGTGTATCACATTCCCAGTTTGGACTTCCACACAAATACAAAAAAATTACACAAGTTGAATGTGTATTTTTCAGCATTCTTACATAAGTTTCCCCTTTTCTCCAACTTTGCACTTTTGATCATTTTTTCACCTAAAACACAGAAAACACCTCAAATGCACATTTTTCTCACATATATTGAATAGAAGACAGTTGTGCTAACATATAAAAATAATTTCAATAAAAAAGATGTTAAATTGAATACTAAAATAATATGATTTTTACTCTCAACAAACCCCCAAACTTACCATTTGCTCGTCCCGAGGCAACAAAATAAAAATAAAGAGAGAGAGAGAGAGAGTAAGAAAATTAGAGGGAAAACAAGAACTACGACTCATACTTCATTCAAAATATAATTTTTCTCAACTTAGGTCATGCAACTCTCATTACATGTAATAATTCATTCATAGTATACAAGATAAGACAATTACCACTAATTAAAATGCTCCATTGACATGCTCTCACGGGAAGTATATATCACTCGTATTAAAAATGTACACTTATGGGTTAAGGTATTTATGCTCAAATTCAATTTAAGTGCATGCGTAACCATAAGCTGGCTAAAAGTCTCAAACTCTCAAGTACTAAAAGTATGATTCGATAATGGGATCAAAATGGACTTTTCTTTTGGATGTAATATCGACTCTTTAGTTAAGGTAGAAAATATATGGATAAGTGATTCAAAACTTCGGATCAATCAAGCGTGCCTATCATGATCTCTCATTCTTCTTACTCACTTCAATTAAGCACACATACTCCTCAACTCTTTCACTTTTTTCAAGCACAACATTCTTTCATTCTTTTATTTTCATTTTTCTCTCTCTCTTGATTTACTAGTTTTGTGCACTATCTCTCGCATCCTCCATAGGGTACTAGATTTAAGCACTACCCTAGGGTGTTTTCTTTCATGGAGTGCTAGATTTAAGCACTACTCCATGATTTTCCATAGATGCATTTTCAAGCTCATTCACTGCTTCAACACCAATTTTATTCCTTCCCAAACTGCTATCAAACTCCATCAACACACTTTGAAAAGCCATTAATTCTCTTCTAGAAGGACAATCAAGGCTAAAAAAAATTCAGATGCTCAAAGTGGTTATTTCTCATATGCTGCCAAAAAATGAGGTTTTCAGGCTCAACGGGGCTAACTACAGATAAACATCATTTGGTAGAGGATTATTTGACTGACTCATAAATTCAAGGACGACCTTATATCATCTCCCATCGTCTAACACACATGTAGAGCACTTTTCATGGCTCAAAATCTCACATGGATTTTTAACAAGTAATAGAGCACTTTTCATGGTAAGTAATATCCCACAAGTACACATAGAACTTCATATCACAATATAACTCAAGTACTTCATATCACAATATAACTCAAGTACACTTCATTCATCAATTCCAAAGCATATGAATTTCAAGTACAATTAAAAAAATATAAGCTCATGTGTATCACCAAAACCAAGATCTCAAAGAACTCAATCATTCTACTCCCATGAATTAAAAGCACATAAAAATTAGAATAAGGAAAACGAGGGTACCTAATTTTTTTCTCCTTCAAAACGTTCACGAACTCCTCAAGTTGTTCAACTCGAACAGGTCAAAGCCTCAGTGTAGAACTCGTCTTGCCGCTCTTCTATCTTTTTTATCATCAATGCTCAATCACACCTCATCATCACAGGATTCATTAGTAATAATATAAGAGATACCAGAAAATCGAAAAAAAATTAAAAAAATCGAAAAACTCGACCACTGAATATTAGGGGATACACAAAGATAACATATGAAACATTAGGTAAGTTGCAAAAAATCAACATACCAACACCGATTAAAGTATTAATATGCCATAAAAATCAACCCCTAATAAATAAACAACCAACGAAATGAAAAATTATACCCTCGGTGCTCATAAGATAAGGTAAGTACACACACCCCCCTAACTTAGTAAAAACGTAAGTCGAAACTAAGTTTGAAAGGAGATGTAATCGCCTAAGCTTTAGCACCTCAAATATAATAAATCATCAATCACATGAAAGAAATAATAAAGTAATAAAACAGAAGGGACAAGCCCCCAACAGACGCTCATGTTTAACGTCAGAGAGTCACGACGGTATACAACCTTTTTGAATTACTGGATCAGAGGACAGACTTCTCGCATCCTCACCTTCAAATACTTTATTTTGGTCGAGAAAGGAACCTGCAAATAGTATAGCATTATTCAGTCTAGAAAGTGGTTGGTCGACCACTGCTCGACCAGAGTGGTCTGGTCGAGCAACTTGAGTTTGGTCGAGCAAGGGACCTATTTCGCTGATGTGATTTTTTGGCTCCGAACATGTTGCTTGACCGCTGCTCGATCAAATGGTTTAGTCGATCGATGGTTTAGCGGGGACACTCCATCTCTATTTCTGCCCGCTAGCATCATCGGACCTTCGTACCGTGTTCATGACCTTAATGTGATGGCTTTGCACTCTTTCGGGTTCGTTATATCTTAAAACGGGAACATTCTTTCTCCAAGATTTGCATCAATTGGATCACGTTTCTGGCCATATGCCCCATCAACAAAGTTAGGTCATTCAACTGCTTAGACAAATCTGCATGGGTAGAATTCATAGTAGCCTCAAGTGTATCCACTCTTGCATTATTTTTAGCCATGTATCGATTGAAGATATCTTCAATACTAGCCTTCACTTCTTGCTGCTGCATACTAGGCCCTCTTTGTGCCAATTCTATAATCTACTTCTACTGGGATTCTTGAGCTTGTTGTTGTTAGTTAGATTAGAAACTATCTCATCAGTTCTGTTCGGCTTCACCACTTGATGTTCAACCTGTGCTACCTTACCTAGTACATATGATCCTCTTACTCTTTCCGTAGGCCAGTCACGTGAATTCATAGAGATGTCTTCAAACAACTTTTATGCTTCTATTGCTATTTTAGATAGCGACGCTCCACCTGATGATTCATTACTAATAACACGCGACTCATAATCCAATCTATAGTAGAAGATGCTTATGTACTGAGCCTTAGACATCCCATATTGTGGGCACCGCCTGAGCATATCTTTAAACCTGTCCCATGCCTTATGAAAAATTTCACCCTGATTCATAACAAATTGGGTGATGTCTTGCTTCATTCTGAAGATCCTTGAGAGTGACACGTATCTTTCTAAGAACTTCTGTTGCAGTTGGTCCCATGTAGTACAATATGTGGCATAAAGCTGAGTCTCATACCATTCTTCTACCCTATCAATCAAAGAGAATTTGAATAGGGCGATCCACCTAGTATTGTCATGAACTCCAACACCCTTCTGAGTATTTGCATAACCAAGAAATCTTTTGAGATGCTGATATGGATCTTCAAAAGAACTCCCAGAAAAGGGATTCTTCTCCACCATGTTGATACAAGCGGGGTGTATCTCAAAATCATCACCTTCCCCCTTGCTCCTATCAACCCCATGTTGCCAATCCCATTGTTCATGAAAATTTCACGTATGACAACATTATCCAGATTTTGCCTTGTTTTAGCCATGTTCAACTCAATGTGTTATTCATTCCTTTCATTCCTTTCCTTTTCCTAGTGCACAAGTACCTCAGAAAAATTTAAGGTTAGATAAAAATAAATAATCACAAGTAAAAGTCTTAATCAAAGTAGAAATAATAAAATCAATAATAACTATTGTTCCCAACAATGGCACAAAAACTTGATGCGTGTTTTCTTTCCACGCAAAATTAATCCCCAAGATCCTCTCTTCCATGATGTTCCAAAAATATATTACAAGACCAATTTGAACTTCCATACGAACACACAAAAATCATGAAAAGTGATCGGCTGTTTCTTGCATGTTGCACAAGTTCACCCTTCATTCCAATTTTGGATTTTTTAAAATCCTTTTTCCTATCAAAACACAACACAATCAGGGGTGGACTTAGTGTGGTACAAGGGAGTACCACTATACCCCGAAATGAAATATAAACTCCCTCGCTATATATATAAACACACATATATATATATACATACATATATATACACATATATATATTGGAATAGTTACCAAAGATTCCCGTTAGATTAGTGGATTAGTGGCTTATTTCTCAATAGTAGGTCATGTGTTTGATTCACACTGACCTTTTTTTTTGTTTTTTTTTAATTATTTTGTTTTATGTTTCTCCTAATATTTACATTTTCTATCCTTTATTTTTTATTTTAAACCTTGATTTATTATTTTTTTGTGTTTTAAACCTACATATTTTTTATTTTAAACCTTACTTTATTGCTTCACCTACATAATATACATAATATATTAATATTCATATATCACAAAATCATTCACATTTTTTTTACTCGCTTACACCCTTAAACTATTCATTTCAATATAAATTTACACTCAATTCACTGCTATTTTTTTTAAATTTTTTGATAATAATGTCTTAAATTGATTTTTTATAAAAAAATAAATAAAAAAATTGAGGTTGTCAATAGTAATTATAATTTTTAAATTTTGATTTATTTGTTGAATAATTTTGAATATTAAATAATATTTTTAAAATTATATACCGTACCCCCAAAATTAATTACCTGGATCCGCCCTGATGAGCGTTTTCTCAATACACAAATTAATCCTCAAGTATAAGAATATTAATTGTAGTCTCGATAGGTGACCAAGTGATTATCGAACCCAAGGGACAGATTATTATCAATTCAATTATATTCTAATCAACCAAGATTATGTTGAAAAATTGGATTTGGTTTGATTATGAAATTAAATAACATATAATTTAAATAGCAAAATAAATAACAAGCAAAAGACAAATTTTAGTTGTGATCAAGTAATTAATAGAGTAGTTCATCAGGTAATCCAGTTTTACTTATTAATTTTCTTTCCATGTGTTGATGTCCAACTCTACCTTGTGATTTATGGACGCATCACTAAACCATGCAAGCGTACTCTATAGACACAAGTAAGCAAGCGTATGACACGTGTGAATATCCTCGGAGCAAGAGATATACTTCACCCCCTTTCTAGGTACTATCATAATCAATTATTTCCCATGCACTTAGTACTCTAACCCGATTTTATCTCCCTTTTTAGGTACTATAAAGTTATACTCTTTATCCTACTTATTAACCCGAATACGATTCAATTAACATGTATCTATATAAATTCAATTAACTCATAAAAATTTCGTAACCCTAGAACTATCAGAGCAGTTCTAGCCCATGATTGATCCAGGAACAATCATTGCTAATTGGTATGATCTTACATGACTCGCCAGACGAACCTCTTCTCACGACTCTTTCGGATGGTGGTAGGTCTTGGTGAAGGATGGATGATGAATGCTCTCCTTATTCTCCTATGAAAGCTATTCTTTTATACTTGTAAACTCTTCTTACGGGCATTGGATGGGCTTTTTGAGCGAACACAAGCACTGAAGGTGTAAAAATATGAATTTGGTAAGTTTTCGGACATCCATTCGACCAAACAAGTTGGTCAAACTTTTCCCTGCAGATCGAATCCGTCTATAACTTGGCCTCTGATTCCGAATTCGACCAAAGTGTTAGTCAAACCGAATACTTCCTGGTCGAACTAGCACTGCTTCTATTTAGGCTTTTAGTTCGACCACGGTTCGACCAAGTGGTTTGGTCGAACTGCCTTGTCGTGGTCGAACGACACTTTTTTGCTCTCAGTTCGACCAGAAGTGCTGGTTGAACTCTCTCCATCTTGGTCGAATCCGACCCCTGCGTGGTCGAATCGCACACCTATTTCTTCCTCTTTCCGGATCCGATCACTTCCAACTCGTTTTCATCGAAAATCAACTCAAATAGCCTTGTAGACACCTGATTCGTGACTTTCCACTATGTATACCGATTCACATCAAATTACAACCATTTATTACACCATAAACACACGAATTTGGGCTCGAAACTAGTGAATTTACACACTCATCAAACCCCCAAACTTACATGTTGCTCATCCCGAGACAATGAAATCAAAATCAAGGAGTAGTGTAAAATTCATCAACTACTAATACAATTCATACTCACACATGCAATTCATCAATCGAACACAAGTATTACTAGCATCATATGCATCATTTATGCAAAACATCACTCGATTACAATATCTTTCGGAGTACAAAATCATCTAGCTCACAAGATAAATATTTACTCTCACTCTTAAGTGTAAAAGATGTACACTCTAACAGGTTAGTGTTTACGCTCATATTCAATCCATACTTCCGCGTAACCGTAAGCTTGACAAGGATCTCAAAACTCAACTTATAATCAATTCCTTACTACGATCACAAAGGACTTGCTTTTGGGTTGTAATGTTGGCTCTTTGGTAAAGGTAGGAGAATTTAGGTAAAGTGACTAATTCACTAGTAGAGAATTACCTTGTAATGTTGGCTTCTTTCTTCAAGCATCAACATCATCTTTCTTCAATGATCAAGGGTACCAATTTTGGGCACTACCCTTCTAAGCAGTCGGGGTACCAGTTTCAGGCACTACCCCTAAACAAGATTTAACCATACTTCTTTCTTCTTCATAATTCTCAACCAAGCTTCTACCTTTTCATTCTTTCAAGCTCTTATGAACCTCAACTCTCTACTAATGAATATGATATTCAACAAGGATCAAGTAAAAGTTTAATAAGGCTTTTTATCAAGGCATGCCAAAGAAAAAGCTTTTTACTGCTCAAAAGGGCTTACAATGATACATATATTCACAGATAAGGCAAAATTTTGGCTAAGTGACTTGATTACACAATAATGGCCTAAGATCATGTCTTAGAAATTCCTCAATCACAAGTTTCACACAAGACGCCAAGCCAAGTTCTAGAATACGGTCATATGAATGATTCTCTTAAGAATAAACTATCATGAACTAGCATGAATTAAATGACTCAAATTCTCACATGGGTAAATAGATTCCTAAGTACTCCTCAAAGTAAATAACCAAGATCAATTTCACAATAAATTCACATACTTATCAAACATACATGCTTCTAATCAGTAAAAATTAACACATGTAACATACGAATGCATCATACCAAGACCCCTTATAGCAATACAATTCATCCAAGTATAACTACCCTCAAGTATCAATCATCACCTCTCAATCTAACATCCAAATATATCAATACATACATGCCACTCACACCACAAACACCAATCCTGTAAAGAAAAAGAGAAGGGAGATGAGACAAAACAGACGAAGAAAAAAACATGGTGCATCCTACTCCTCCGGAGCATCATCATCATCATTCGCACCCTCTTCGTCATCACCATTCATCCCCAAGCGCAATCGATCCACATCTCTATGAAGACTGTTTAGCTTTCTGTCCAACTCGCACTCATGAGCATACATCCTCTCCAATCTCCTATTTATCTCCACATAGTTATTACGTAGCGTGTTGTACTTCCCATCCAGTGCTGCATAATTTGCATTCGCCAACTCCAACTGCCTATTCGTCTCCTGCTGGTTTGCATTCAGTGTAGCGAACTGCTCATGAATCAATCTAAACTTCTCCTTCAAATAAGCATCCGGGCCAGTCCACTGCTGCTGTGGCACCACTGGAATGGGTCGTGGTGGCCTCTCATGCGGCTGTGGATCTCCCATCTCCAGATCCAGCTGATCCTCTCCAAGCTCCTACTGCTGCTGCTGCTGTGGATGTGGCTGAAAATGTCCCTCGTCTACAATCCTCTGCAGCTCCTCCATCATCCCCTCAACATACATCTGAGCGACATTCCTCCAATCACCCTTTGTCAAACAAGTGATAAAAAGAGCAGTGTGCCTGAGTGTGATTCATCAACATGTTTCCCTCATTCCTGATAGTAGCCAACATATCTAAATCATAAGGAAACATGAAATTGAAGGATAATGCTCAGCTATCGAGGTAAGCAACCCTCCTATGTTCACTCTCTGAAACGGAGAGCACTTGAACCTGTTCAGCTAATAAATGAGATATGATCCCATATTGAACCTCACTCCATTGAGCATACACTAGAGAACACATAACTCTCCCCTCGCCGCACAGCTTCCCTTAGACCGAGCAAACAGTGTGTTGGTCAACACACGATCCATGTATCAGAGCATTGGATTCTAAATCAATGAGGCACGAGCACTGCTAGTCTTATAATCCACATCCTCACCAGAAATCTCTCTCCAGAATCTGTTAGCATTGAAGTACCCATTCTTAGCCCTCAAAATCCACAAAGGAGTCTGAAACAACGCATTCAACTCCTCAGCCGACAATGTTCTCATCTTCCCTCCGAGCTGGAACGAACACTCATACGGAAGGTTGCTTGAGCCTTTCCTCACAGTAATCGAACATAATACTTCCGCAGTCACATGCAAATAAGTAGGCTTTTTCAACTCCATGAAGTGACGAATGTCAACTTGATCAAACATCCACAAGATATCGTCTCTAATACGCATGGTAATCATCGCAACATCATCTTGATACCTCGTTCGAGTAATCTTATCTGACACATCTATCCATTTCTCCTTGATCTCATCCCAATCATTCATTCGAATCTTGAAATTCAAAGGCAATCGCTCTTGAAGCCTTAGCTTCTTTGTCACTTCATCTTCCTGAGATGGTCTATCTTGCCTCTTCTTAGATCGAGCCTTGGCTTTCTTTCCTTTTCCTGAAAATAATACTTCAATACCAACAACCAAGGAAGGAAAGCCAAACTAATGCATTTAACTCTACTCAAGACTTTATGTTTTTCAGTGCATAATCGAATCAAACAAGCATGTTCCATCCTAATTATCCAATAATTCAATCCACATGCTTATTCATCCTTATTCCAAGCAATAAGATTAACAAGTGATCAAACTAATTTTAGAGTTTGGAATGTAGGGTTTTCGATTCAGACGGAATTCGGGTGGAGGTGGTGTGTGAAGTACTCTAATGAATATGAAAATTGGGGTTAAAATCAACTTACCTGGGATGAGTGGTCAAATTGGATTGACGTGGTAGAATCCAGGGTCGAACTTCCTTACTGGGCAATCCATCATCGAGATTCGAACACTGTTCAACCAAGTGCTTTGGTCGAACTCTTTAGTCGTGGTCGAACTCGACTGTTCAAACTTTCAGGTTCACCATTCGACCTCGATTCGACTAAGCCGCTTGGTCGAATCGATCACATTTTGGTCAACCTGTCTGTACAACTCTTTGATTGCCAGTTCGACTTCCATCTTTGGTCGAACTCTCCTCTACTTGGTTGAATCGACCTGTAACAAACTCTCTGATCTTCAGTTCGACCAGGGCTCGCACGGTCGACCTGCATGTCTGATCGAACTCACCTACTGATGCTCCAAACTTAAATTTTCTTCATCTCCTGCACAATTTAAGCTAAAAAATGAACATTAGGTACTAAAATAGATCAAAACTAGCTCTAGAATCAATCTTAAACTTGACATCCATGAGTAACTCCACATATAATACTAGAAAACAACACCAAACACCACAAAACATTAGGCAAATTGCAAAAAATCGACACACCGCAACCGATAAAAGTTTTGATATGCTGCAAAAAATCAACTCCCCTAACAAACGTTACAAAGAAAATATTATACTCTCAGCGCTTCAATGAGGTAAGTACATCACACCCCTCCCCCAAACTTAGTAGAAACTATAGTGAAACTAAGTTTACAAAGAGATGTAATTGCCAATAATTAAGCACATCGAATATAAAAATGTCTTACCCATACAAAAGAAATAATAAAGCAATAAAACAGGAGGGCGAGACCCCAACATGCGCTCATGTTTAACATCGGAGAGGTACGATGGTACCAATCTAGTGCAAGGCATCCTCAAAGACAATGCAAGCATCATCCGGCGACTTGTAATGCTTCAATCGATGCCCATTCGCCGCGATAATGTCCCCATCTTTGTCCATAAGCTCAAAACTCCCCCCTATGCAAGCTCTACGGATAATGAACGGCCACGTCCACTTTGAATTTAATTTTCCTGCGAAAAGCTTCAAACGAGAGTTAAAAAGTAATACCTCATCACCTTGCTTGAATTCCTTGTATGAGATCTTTGAATCATGCCATTTCTTCATTCTCTCCTTATAGATCTCCGAGTTCTTGTAATCTCGATCCCTGAACTCATTAAATTGATTAATATGAGTCAACCTCAACTCCTTTTCATCCTTCTTAGACAAGTTCAAACTCCTCAAAGCTCAAAAAGCTTTGTGCTAAATCTCTACGGGTATGTGGCACGGCTTCCCATAGACGATTTGATACGGTGACATATCTAACACCGTCTTGTAAGCAATTTGGAACCCCCATAAAACATCATCAAGCTTCATAGCCCAATCCTTCCTATTGGTTCCGACTACCTTCTCTAAAATTTGCTTCACTTGTCGGTTGGAGACTTCAGCTTGCCCATTCGCTTGAGGGTGATAAGGTGTAGTGACCCTATGCTTGACTCCATAATCCTTAAGCACCTTTTCAAGAGGCTTGTTGACGAAGTGAGACCCTCCATCACTCACTAGTGATCTAGGAACTCCATAGAGGGCAAATATATGTTTCTTCAAGAAAGATAAAACAATCCTTGAATCATTCACGCGAGTGGGAATGGCTACCACCCACTTAGAAACATAATCCACTGCTAAAAGGATGTAAAGAAATCCATTAGATGGGGGAAAAGGCCCCAATAAAATCGATTCCCCATACATCAAAGATCTCAACAACAATGCTTGGCTGAAGTGGTATCTCATCTCGTCGACTTATGTTCCCAACCTTTCAAATCTATCGCATGTCGCCACATAAGTTTCACAATCTTTAAACAAGGCCGGCCAATAAAGAGCAGATTGAAGTACCTTCGCTGTAGTCTTTTGAGCACTGAAGTGCCTCCCGTTAGGTTGTGCATGATAAAAATAAAGTACACTCTCTATCTTCATCTCGGGCACATACCTACGGATAATGGAATCCGTACATATCTTGTAGACAAACAGATCATACCATATAAATGTCTCAACATCCCTCTTGAATTTCACCTACGAAAATATAATTCACATAATCCACATACCATGGATCCATCCCTTGCACAGCCACAACACATGCTCTTTCAGCTCCTTCAAGAAGCATGCCATTATCTTCTCATCAGGGAACATTTCTTCAATGTAATCGAAAGAATCATCGTAGTCCTCCTTGTCTCCAACCTTGATAGGTGATCCATCAAAACATTCTCGGTACCCTTCTTATCTCGGATCTTTATATCAAATTCCTACAGAAGAAGAATCCATCTAATGATCTTTGGCTTTGTTTCCTTCTTCTCTATCAAGTACCGAATCGCAGAATGATCCGTGTACACTATCATCTTCATGCCAACCAAATACTATAGAAACTTGTTGAATACATACACCACAGCTAGAAACTTCTTTTCAGTCACCGTGTAGTTCTTGTGTGTAGCATCAAAAGTCTTACTCGCATAGTAAATGGTGCAGAACTTCTTTTCCCTCAACTGTACAAGCACCACTCTAAGTGCTAAATCACTTGCTTCACACATAAGTACAAACGGCTAATTCCAATCCGGTGTGATCAAGATGGGTGCAGTAATAAGAGCCTCTTTCAAAACCTAAAAAGCTGTTAGGCATTCTTCATCAAAAACAAAAGGAACATCCTTTTCAAGTAAATGAGATAATAGCTTGGAGTATTTCGAGAAGTCTTTTATGAATCTTCTATAAAAACCAACATGTCCAAGGTAAGACCGCACTCCCCTTTCATTAGTAGGCGGTGGAAGCTTCTCGATTGCCACCATCTTTGCTCTATCTACTTGCAATCCCTTGGTCGAAATATGATGGCCAAGAACTTCTCCCAATTCAAGACAAGATTAGTTTCTTGGCATCTCTTAAAAAAAGTAACAAGGTTAGATAAACAAATATCAAAAGAGGAACCTAATATAGAGAAATCATCCATAAACACCTCCATGATCTTTTCTATCAACCCATCAAATATGTCCATCATGCAACGCTGAAATGTAGCAGGTGCATTACATAATCCAAAAGGCATCTTCCTAAAGGCAAAAGTTCCATAAGAGCAAGTAAAAGTAGTCTTTTTTTTATCCTCGGGTGCAATCATGATTTGATTATAACCCGAGTACCCATCCAAGAAATAATAATACTCATACCCTGCAAGACGATCAAGCATTTGATACATAAAAGGAAGGGAAAATGATCTTTGCATGTATTTTCTTCAGTTTCCTATAATCCGTACACACAAGCCATCCCGTAGGAATCCTAGTGGCTAAAGTCTCACCATCTTCGGCATTCACTATAGTCATGCCCCTCTTTTTAGCAACAACATGAAATGGACTCACATGGGGACTATCACTAATAGGATAAATAATTCCTGCATCTAGCCACATTAGGATTTGCTTCCTAATCACTTCTTGAATAGCGGGATTTTCACCATCCGCTGATTCTGAATGCTACTCTTGGCCTCATCTAACAATCATATTCTATGCATGCAATAGGAAGGACTAATCCCTTTTAAATCATCAAGAGACCAACCAATCACATATTTATAATTTCTAAGCATATCTAACAATTCCTCAAGTTGATCATCATCAAGGAAAGAAGATACAATTACCGAATATTTTTCATTGTCACCTAGGTAGGCATACTTCAAGTGTTCCGGCAATTGTTTCAACTTCTCTTTCTTCTCTTCTTGAGGTGCACTCTCTCAATCCAATGTCAAGTACTTCATAGTCCACTTGACCTCTTCAATGTTGGTCCTTGTTGACTCATACCTGTCATCACCCAAAGCAAGTAAGTTTTCAAGAAATTCAATACATACCTCATTGGAGAGTTCATCAAGCTCAGTAGTGGGAAAAGTAAGAGACTCCGCCAAACATGTCTCTAAAGGATCCTTCGACAGAATCAAAGACATGTCTTCCTTCGCAATCTCCTCCGCTATATCATTACTGTGACATTGCATCTCCATTGGCATCTTCATTGCTTTGTCAAGGTTAAATAGGACCTCTTCTTTATCCATCCTTAGCCGCAACTCACCCTTCTGCACATCTATCATGGCTCCCGCAGTAGCAAGGAAAGGTCTCCCTAAAATAAGAGGGACATTATCCTTTTCATCTTCCATCTCCAGCACCAGAAAATCCACAGGAAAGACTAACTTCTCTACTTTGACAAGAACATCTTCGATCACTCCCTTCGGAAAAGTCATAGACCTATCCGCTAGTTGTAGAGCAACTGTCGTGGGGGTTAACTCCCCCAAACCAAGACTTTGAAAAATAGACAACGTCATCAAGTTGATGCTTGTCCCAAGATCACACAGGGCTCGACATGCCGACCCCATTCCAATTTCACATAAAATTGTGAAGCTTCCTAGATCCTTAAGCTTAGCTGGCAGCTTCCTCTGAATGATCGAACTGCAGTTCTCTGACAAATTCACCATCTAAATTCCGTTCAAGCTTCTCTTCTTCAAAAGAATATCCATCAGAAAGCGAGCAAAATACGACATCTCCAATATTGCATCAGAGAAAGGAATGTCCAAGCTTATTTTATTTATGATTTCTGAAAACTTCTTGAACTTCTCTTCCAATACCTTTTTAACTAGCTTGAGAGGAAAGGACGGAGGTATCTTTGTTTTGGGAATCCCCCATTCATCACGTTCAGCCTTCTCCGCTTTATCATTTTTGGCTCTGAATAGCTCTTTCCCACTTCTTTTCTGCTATAATCTCTGTATTCTTCTCTTTAGAAGGTACTGAAGTCGCATCAACGTCATGCGGAGCATTCAACTCGGAAAATGACACAGAACAGGAGAGTTCTACCTGAGTTCCACCTGGGTAGGTGGTCGAACTCGGTGAGTAATGGTCGAACTGAACACCTAAAAGTTCGTTCTCCCTCGTACAGTCAGATCCAACCACGATTCGACCAACGGGGTTGGTCAAATCCAAGCGATCGTGGTCAAATCGGGCAGAGTGCTTTGGTCAAATCAATCTGTGTGGAGTTCGACCTCAGTTTAACCAGAGGCTCTAGTCGAATCGATCTGTTTTTGGTCGAACTAACCTTCTGACTCCTCTGGACGTCACCCAGGTGCCCTGTTCGACATCCCCTATTCAGTTGGACCTGCATGTCTGGTCGAATCAGGGTCGAATTGGGCTTTTGACGCTTCAGAATTCAATTATGGTTTCATTGGTCCCTCATACTGCATTCTAGACCTCAGTATAATGGCCTGACAAGACTTTGGATTATCAATACTTTGAGATGGAAGCTTCCCTTTCTCTATAGTTTGAGTCAATTTGTTCACATTTCCAGCCATCTCCCCCATTAACAACGTAAGGTCCTTTACTTGTGTAGACAAATCCTTATGGTGATCATCAATCTTCTTCTCTAGCTTGGCCTCAAGACGGTCTACTCTTGCATTATTCCTTGCCATGTATCTGTTCATAGTATCCTCAAAGCCAGACTTCCCTTCTTCTATTTTAACTCTCGGATCAACACCAATAGGAGGCTGCATCGCATTATTCGGATTGCTCGGTGAAAACTCCAGCCTCCTTGGTTGTTGATAACCACCCGGGGGACCACGATTGTTGTAGTTCCCTTGATAGTTCTGGTTTCCTTTATTTGGGTACTTAGTTCCTTGAATACTTTGGCCCATGGCGTAATTTGCCTCCTCGATCTCCTCTTGGCTAGCTCCTTCATAGCCACCATCCTTCTGCATTATTGGTAGTCTCTGAGATAAATCTGTGATCTACTTTTTGCTGAGACTCTAGTAGCTTGCTAATGTTAGTCAAGCTAGAGGCGATCTCATCTTCTCTTCCTAACTTCACCATAGTATGCTCAACCTATGCTACTTTACCAAGGACATAAGTGTCTCTCAATCTATCAGTCGGCCAATCTCTAGAATTCATCGAAATATCTTCAAAAAGCCTTTCAGCCTCATTGGGTGACTTTGTCAGCAATGCTCCATTAGAAGAAGCATCAAGTAAAATACGAGAATCGCAGTCCAACCCATTGTAGAAAATAATGATATATTGAGCTTTAGATAGCCCATGCTGAGGACACTTCCGAAGCGTGTCCTTGAACCTGTCCCAAGCTTCATGAAACTTCTCATTGCCATGGATAGAAAATTGATTGATTTCTTACTTCATCTTGAATACCTTTGAAGGTGGCTTGTATCGCTCCAAGAATTTCACTTTCAACTTCTCCCATGTATCACATTCAGCAGCATCAAGATTATCGTACCAATCTCTCGCTTTTTCATTCAGCGAGAACTTAAACAGTATAATCTTCCTCGCATCCTCATGAGCTCCTACATCTTTTTGTGTGCTTGCATACCCAAGGAACTTATTCAGATGTTGCTGAGGATCTTCGAATGTTCCCCAAGAGAAGGGACTCCTTTCAATCATGGTGATAAGAGTAGGGTGTAAATCAAAATCAGCTCTAGTTCCTCTTGCTCCTAACAACCCTGCATTTCCTGTTCCATTGTTCTTAAAGGCTTCCCAGATGGAAAGTGTATCGGGATCTGCCTCCATGTTGATTGCTTCTACGCCCAAAATAACTTCGGTTGCAGCTTCAATCATTTGCAGATTTAGCACGTCAACTTCAACTCCTAAATCAAGAGCTTTAGTTGGATCAACTTTCTTGTTCTTATTCTTCTTCCTTTTCTTCCTTGACGATGCTCCGATCTATGGATTATATGACTCTAATTCACCTTTCTTTGATCTTGTGAGCATACACCTAAGAAAAATAAGTATTAGAACTAAAAATAAGACTAATAATCTCAATTAAATTAGAAATAATCAATGGATAATTAATGTCGTCCCTGGCAACGATGCCAAGAACTTGATAAGCATTTTCTCAACACACAAATTAATCCTCAAGTATAAGGATATCAATTTTAGTCTCGATAGGCGACCAAGTGATTATCGAACCCAAGGGATAGATTATTATCAATTTAATTATATTCTAATCAACTAAGATTATGTTGGTAAATTGGATTTGGTTTGATTATGAAATTAAATAACATATAATTGAAATAGCAATATAAATAACAAGCAAAAGAGAAATTTCGGTTGTGATCAAGTAATTAATAGAGTAGTTCATCAGGTAATCCATTTTTACTTATTAATTTCCTTTCCATATGTTGATGTCCGACTCTGTCTTGTGGTTTATGGATGCATCACTAAACCATGCAAGCGTACTCTATAAACACAAGTAAGCAAGCGTATGACACGTGTGAATATCCTCGGAACAAGAGATATATAGTTCACCCCCCTTTCTAGGCACTATCATAATCAATTATTTCCCATGCACTGAGTACTCTAACCCGATTTGATCTCCCTTTTTAGGTACTATAAAGTTATACTCTTTATCCTACATATTAACCCGAATACGATTCAATTAATAAGTATCTATATAAAATAGTTCTAATAAGACTTCAAAATCCCTTCACTTAGCATTATAACATGTAATCCTGCTCAGCAGTGAACGCACTCAATCAATAACTTAGAGATATATTCAGACTTTACATAACAGTTAAAGATGCACAAAATGACCGTGAGTATGAATTAAAAATGCACAATCTTATATAGAATAAATCACAAGTAGTGTTGTACGGAGTTTACACATGAAAATTCAATTAACTTATAAAACTTTCATAACCCTAGAATTACCGGAGCGATTTTAGCCCATGATTGATCTAGGAACAATCATGGCTAGTTGGTATGATCTTACTTGACTCGCTAGACGAACCTCTCCTCACGATTCCTTCAGATGGTGGTAGGTCTTGGTGAAGGATGGATGATGAATGCTCTCCTTATTCTCCTAAGAAAGCTCTTCGTTTATACTTTTAAATTCTCCTTACGGGCCTTAGATGGGCTTTTTGAGCGAACACACGCTCTGAAGGTGTAAAAATATAAATTTGGTAAGTTTCCAGACATCAATTCGACCAAACAAGTTGGTCGAACTCTTCCCTGCAGGTCGAATCCGTCTGTAACTTGGTCGAATTCGACCATAAATACTTCCTGGTCGAACCATCACTGCTTCTATTTAGGCTTTTAGTTCGACCACAGTTCGACCAAGTGGTTTGGTCGAACTCCCTTGTCGTGGTCGAAGGGCACTTTTCCAGTCTCAGTTCGACCAGAAGTGCTGGTCGAACTCTCTCCTACTTGGTCGAATCTGACCCCTATGTGGTTGAATCGCACACCTGTTTCTTCCTCTTTCCGGATCCGATCACTTCCAACTCGTTTCCATTGAAAATTAGCTCAAATAGCCTTGTAGACACCTGATTCGTGAATTTCTACTATGTATACCGATTCACATCGAATTACAACCATTTATTACACCATAAACACACGAATCCGGGCTCGAAACTAGTAAATTTACATACTCATCACGCCCATGAACACAATACCTCTCAAGCACCTTTTAGTTAATAATCATTCTCAAAGTTATAAGATTTGTGCAAATAATAACAATTACACACTCAAAGAGGTATCAAATCGAATAAAAAAATACAAGAATTTTCACTATCATCAAAGCACTTAACTTAAAATTTTGTCTCACATATTTTGGTTTGACTCACAGTCCATTACTTGAAATTATATTTCAAAACATTAACTCGAAGGTCTATTGACTGAAAATGTTTTTAACTTAAAACATTAACTCATTGCTTAACTCAAATTTTGAAATTCTAATTTTAAAAGTTATCATTTCGAGTTAAAAGTAATTTCCTGGATCCGCCCCTGAATACAATGCCTCTCAAGCACCTTTTAGTTAATAATCATTCTCAAAGTTATAAGATTTATGTAAATAATAGCAATTACACACTCAAAGAGATATCAAATCGGATAAAAAAATACATGAATTTTCACTATCATCAAAGTACTTAACTCAAAATTTTTTCTCACATATTTTGGTTTGACTCGCAATCCATTACTCGAAATTATATTTTGAAACATTAAATCGAAGGTTTATTGACTGAAAATGTTTTTAACTTAAAACATTAACTCATTGCTTAACTCAAATTTTGAAATCCTAATTTTAAAAGTTATCATTTCGAGTTAAAATTAAGTAATTTTTAAGTTTTGAGTAAACTTCTTAATGTTGAGTAATGACTTTTGAGTTAAGTATATTTGAATTAATATCTAAAGACATCTATACGACAGTTTTTTTTGGATGAGTTGACATTCTTATATGTCTTCTCGGTGAGATGTCATGGTGGAAGTCTTTTGAGCTCTTTCTATGTTTAGATTATTATTATTATTATTATTTCCTAATTTAAAATTTTTCTTTATTTTACTTTTTGATTGATAAAGTGAAACATTCCTTTCACAATCTCACAATCGAAATTCAATTTCTCCATCTCTCTTTCTTTCCTCCATATTGAACACGTGTTTCTCTCTCCTACTTTGAAACCGTCGATACTATCTTCTCGAAGACTCGCCACCAATGCCCTAAAGCCATGGAGATTTTTCTGCAAATAAATCATATATGTGAGTTTCTCTTTCTTTCTCTCCTCCATGTTTCTAATTTCTACACATGTTTCTATTCCTATTTCTCTCCTACATCTTTCACAAATCTGGACAATAAGTCACTATTCAAAACTCGATTGGAATTTAAAATATAGGGCTGCATTTACCATACGGCCATGTTGATCTCAACTTGCGGTCTATCTCTGGACAAGTCCGTTGGGGTATTGAACGACGCTCTTTTCCGGTCACCACCCCTGCTGGTAAAGAATAACAATATTTTTTTCTTTTCATTAAAAATTAAAATAAATAAAAACGTATAATGCGTATGTTCTACGTTTGTTGGAGGGGTTTTATTGGCTTTATTTGGGGAGAAAAGGGTTATGCGGAATTATTAATCATAAAGATGTGATTGTAAAAGTTTTTAATATTTTACGATCTTAATATTAGTAAATGGTAGTGTATTTCTTCTTCATATTTGTTGTTTTGTTGTGTGATTTTGTCCCACAACTGCACGCATTTGAGCGCAATTGTGATGGATCAGCTTTTAGGGGAAGTCAATGTGTTCGAAGAAATGATTTGTGAGCTTTACAAGATGATTTTTTCAATCTTACTAGTTAAAAAGAATATGCTCTTTCTTTCACATTTTTCTTCTTCTATTAATTGAGTTATGTATTTTATTTTTCATATTTTCTGAAGTTTGTGTTTGTTTTGTAGCTTTGATTCCATTGATGGAGTTATGTGAGCTAGAGGTGATGAAGAAGTGTGACTTGCAAATTGACATTGAAGCTTTCTACACTTTCAGGAGTGTTGATCTCATACGATTTAGCGGGAGTGGTATTTCTTTGATTTTTTTCTCTCTCTCCCCTCTATGCTACTCATGTGATTTTTGTTTTAAAGTTGTAATATTATAGAAAAACTTCTTAGAATTATAGATTGGTATGAGATTTGTAGTTACAAGGATAACTTTTAAGCCTTCAATTTTATGTAATGACAATTTAAATTTAAATAATATTAATAGTCCAAGGAAAGCCTTCAATTTTTTGAATTGCAATTTATCAAAATGCTATGTCCTTTGAAATTAACGTTATGTTGATTGAAGTTTTCAATATATTGAAATAGTGGAAACCTCTTCATATATATCTAAAAAAATTTAAATGTCTTTTGGTACTTCATATGAATTGCAATTCCATTAAATTAATATTAATATATAATAGTAAAAGAAAACCACTTTTAACTTTTTAACGCCAATAACATTACCTAAATTGATTAATTTAGGGACCATTATTTATTTTAGATGAAGTTTTAAGGGATTTTTTTGAAAGAATTGTGTTTTGATTATTTAGCTCATTAATTGAACATTTAAGAATGATAATAATTTATGACAATTCTAATTTTGTATTCTAATAATAATACTTTCCATATTTATTATCAATTCCTTCCCTTCGTCCCGGACTTATGTTCACCGGCACTATAGATATGAAGTTTAAGAAAAGTTATTTTTTGACCAACTTTATTGACTTTTTAGGGGTATTGTGGTATTTTGAATTGATGAACTAGCTAACTAGATTATGGATTTCTGCATTATATTTATTCCTTTATTAATATTTTGACTCAAACTTGTATTTTCTTCTTTTATGATTTGTCCACATTCATATATATATCATTGTCTCATGCATGTTTATGATTGTTGCTTGTGTCATGGGAGAGGAGATTTAATCATAAAACCTTTATTCATTAGAATAATTAATATTAGACATTTAAAATATTTTTAATTATAGTCTATATGATTTGGTTTCTTAGATTATTAAGTGAGAATTGAAATTTATTTCTTAAGTATCTATAAAGGGAAGTCTAATGCTCTAACTTTTAATAGAAAGTAGCATGAAGTACTTATAAAGGGAGTATGAATTATTCTTTTGCATCTGAGGGGTTAAACCAAATTTATGTGTGAAGTTTACTTGAAAAAAAGATTTAGCATATTTAAGTGAATGCTTTCATAAAATCTGCAGGAATTCTAACTGATTGTCTAGTGATTTAATTTGACTAATTTAAACTAGCTTTCCTAGAGCTATCTTGTATTCTTTCTTGAAACACTCGTGTTATTTACACTTGAATATTTTTATTTTAATTCTTATTTAATTTTCTGCAATTATTAGTTTAATAGATTATTCTCGAAAATTGTAATTGGTTATTACCTTGATTAATTTAATAGTAGTAAAATTAATAGTTTGCTATCCTCTGTGTTCGATATTTTACTTGATCACATGCTGAACTACAATTAATTCTTTACACTTGAGGATACAATTTTAGTGTACGAAAATCCGTGAACAGTACCCCCACCAGAAAGGAAGGTGGCAGCGACTGGGGTTGACATGGATGGGTTTGCCTTGCACAGGTTGGCATGGATAAAGGTGAGGAAGCTTGAAATGTCATAGGGAGAGTTCACACAGGCGCTAGTGGCCCATTTCGACACACAGATTAGGGGAGCATGTTCGAACGTTTGTCAAGAATTAAGTAACCAGGAGGACTAGTTAGGGATGTTCAGGATAATCTTTCTATGCAAAATGAAGGATAAACATTATGGAGTGATAGAAGCCCCTTGCAACAAGTGATCAATTTTTCTCAATCGGTTACAAAAAATTTTTGTTTAGCAGTCAGTGATAACCAAAGAGAGTTCGTTGGTAATTCTTTTAAGCCTTTAGACCATGGCAGTGTGCAGGGATCGATCAATAGTTTCTTTAAGCCAGCTATGAACCTCCCAGGGATGAATCCAAGGATGTTCGTGATGAAATTAAGGTTTTCTGGGCAGTCTACTACTCGTTTCAGATTTACTTGGCTTCCATCAAGAGTCTTGGAGGACTTCAGAGTGAAAGGACTATGCCTTAGGTGTAAGAAACACTTTACACTTGGTCATGACTAACTGTTCAAACAATTGAGAGTGTTGTTAGTTGAGGAGGACGATGAGTTGGACCTCTAACAGTGCGAGTATTGCAAGGTGACGGGCTGTTCGGGCACTCTACTACCAATATCAGATTTACTCGGCTTCCACCGAGAGTCTTGGAGGACTTGAGAGCGAAAAGCCTATGCTTTAAGTGTAAGAACCCCTTTACACATGGGCATGACTGCCCATTCAAACAATTGAGGGTGTTATTGCCTAAGGAGGACGAGGAGTTGGACCTCCAACAGTATGGGTATTGCGAGGTGATGGGGAAAGAGCTAATGGAAGAGTAAGATAATCTTTTTATGGAGGGGCGGGGTTTCATGTTTACTCTATGGTGGTTGTCTGACTGTAACATTGAGGATAATGTTGTTTCGAAGAATGATGGAATTGATATGAAGCAAAATTAGTGTTTACCATCGACGGGAGTGGGCTTAGGTCCATTATCTGTGGGCTGACCTTATCTATTTTAATTAGTTTTATGTTTAGAGCTTGAACCCATTATTCATGGGTTGGACTTATTTATTTTAGTTATGTTTTTGTTTAGGTCCTTAGGGTTTAATTTCTTTCCTTTTTGGTATTAGTGAGTAGCAGTATTTAAGGAGTGAATTGAGATTTATAGATTTTTATCACATTATTATATAACTAAGGAGTCTCGAGACTTTTGGGCAAACGAAGTTTTCCATTTGATTGAGAAAACAGTGTCATAAATAGATATTACACAACTAACAGTTTATAGGTCACCAGGTAATGAAAATTATTATTATAATTACACATCTGCTACATGAGAAAGTCAGGCATTTGTAGTATAAATTAATAGTTACACATCAAACACTATTACCTCATTGGACACACATTAATAATTAATAAAAATTACATTAACTGTACGAAAACCGCCATACAACCTATTTTAGCAACTTTCTGGATTTAGATAAATTATTAATTAGACGCCGGATTTTCATGTCCTAACGTTTATTAATTTTCCTTTCAGATCTAAAAACAAGTATATAATTACAAGTGAATTCTATATTGTTATCTATATAGTCTAATATTTCCTACTCTTCTACTCAGTGTAATAGTGTACCCTATTTCTTGCCTCTATACAGGTGTCAAGTATAATTTCGGTAATCATACCACCTATCATCATCTACTACATAACGAAACAGTGCAGGTTCATTAGAAAATCACTGCGATGGCTGATGCTGAGCTGACTGACGCTCTATTGAAATTGAAAATTATTTCGAGTTTTAGTGGACTGGATAAGGTTGATTTGATCAAGTGCAAGGAGAAGGGAGTTAGAGTTACCAACACGCCGGATGTGATCACCACGTGGCGGATTTGGTCATCAGGCTAATGCTGGTGATTTTGAGGAGGATTTGTGGGAGTGATAATTTCATGAGGAGTGACGTGTGAAAATCTGGTGGCTTCAATTGGATCCAAGGGGTTGCTTTTTTGAAAAAAAATTCTGTTGAATCTTGCATTTATTAGGTTGTTAATTACTCCACTTAATTATAGAAAATAGAAAAATCTACTGCATTTTCAATTGATCAAGCTCATTTTCACATGATCTAATATTCTGCCAAAAGGATGCCAATGGCTTATCTTAACCACTATTACATTGATGTATAGTCTACTTTATTTGACACTAGACCTTAATATTTTATTTTCTTTTAATTTAAATTCAAAATGAAACTTCAAGACTGTTTATTTCCCTATAGGTAGTATAGAAACCAGAAGGTATTGCACCTTCTTCTTTGGAGATTACTAAACTCCTTTTTAACTCCTCGGCCTCTCACATTTTCAGCCGAACATGATTACACTCCTACAATTCTTACTAAAAAATTCATCTTATATTTGTAACAATACTTGACTAAACCTTTGCTACTCTACCCTCATAAAGCCTATATCATCAAATGTATAAATAACCATAAAACCATAACGAGATCCTTAAAACCACAAATCTTAAACAATACGCAACTTCATTCGTAAAGCCCTACAAATTTAAGCCAACAAAAAATTAAAATGGGAATGTGTACTGTTGATCTAACTCATCAGAGCTTGCCCAACAATGGTGGGGATCATGGGGCTGATTGTTCTATATTTTCTTCTAACAAAATGGCATTATATGGCCGGTATGATTCTCAATTTTTGGTATAAAACTTTATATTGTTGGGTTAGTAAATGTTTATGGGATATGGGTTGGTGTAACAGGTGAGAGAGTTCATTAACTATGTTTGTACTTATTAAATGAAGTGATTGTCCGGTGGATACATGGTTAAATATTGTGCTCAAGATTAAATTAATTTCTGGTATTTTCATTTTAATAATTTGGTCAAAATTTTATTTGGTCGAGATTTTTTAATATCTGAGCTTAACTGGAATATGTCTAGTGATGTTTAAATTTTTTCAGTGGAATTCCTCATTTAAAATGCACTATGTCTGAAAAAAAAATTTATTTTTTTAATTAAAATACACGTTTTCTAGTGAAAATTACTTTAAAATTTTTATTAATTTGAGGTACGTCTAGCACAAAGAATTTAACATGCCAATTTATTAACATATGCTATATCCGGAGGAAACAATTCTCAAATTTTATTTATTGTTGTATGTTCGGTGCTACCCATTTCAAGGTGTCAATTTATATTAATGTGCTATGTCTAGTTGAAACAATTCTTAGTCTTTAATTTAATTGTTGTATGTTCGGTGCTACCCATTTTAAGGTGTTAATTTATATATATGTGCTATGTCTAGTTGACGCAATTCTCAATTGATTAAAATTTTCATAAAATATTTGTCAATGTATAAAGTTGGGTAGATATTCCCGGTTAACATATTAATAGTTATTTTATTATTTCTAGTATGTTCAATCGTCAGACAAATATGTCTGGTTAACATATATCACTATATTTTAATATTGAATCGTCAGACACAATATCAATTCCTGACATGTGGGCCAAATCTTTAATCCATCTTTAACTCATAAATCATATGTGGGCTACTCTTCAAAAGTAATACATGTAATGTACTCTGATGGAACTTGAAAAGTGAGACTTTTAGATGTAATTTAAATATGTGGGCGATTGAATTAAATCAATTTTTGGCAACAATCGTCATTTACACTTTCTTTTAATTTAAAAGTAAATTTTTCAGATTGATAGTGTAAGAAAACACAAGTATCAAGCAGCTCCACCCATAAACCAAGCCTACATTAAAAGCACGTCATAAATTTAGTTGGGGGTGGTTACTACAGATATATACAACATTAAAAATTAGGCCATTGCAATTATCCTAACATTTTTTTAATTTAATATCCCATTGATGTGCATGTGACATGCAAAAAAAAGAAAAGAATATTTTGTGTCAGTGTGTGTCTTGTGAGATGGAGACATGCAATAGGAAAAAAAATGAATTATAATTATATTTAAATAAAAGTTGGATTATCCTTTGGAACGGGCGTAATTGTGCAATTCAGTTAATTATACCAAACGGGCCTGGACCTCCTGCATCTATATAGCCCTTTAAATTGGTATCACTTATTTCTGTCGATAACATATTAATATAAAATGATACTCCCTCCGTCGCGTGATACTCCTAGAGCAAGGTATGGTAGACTAATTGATTTCTTACTTCAATTTGGGTTCATTAGAGGTGAGGCTGGTAGAACTCTGTTCATTAAGCATTAATATGATGACTTTTTTATTGCTCAAATTTATGTTGATGACATTGTATTAGGAGAAACATCATAGGTCATGATGTGTTATGTCTAGCACAAAGAATTTAACATGCCAATTTTCAGATGTCAATTTTTTAACATGTGCTATATCCGGAGGAAACAATTCTCAAATTTTCATTTAATTGTTGTATGTTCGGTGCTACCCATTTCAAGGTGTCAATTTATATAAATGTGCTATGTCTAGTGGAAACAATTCTTAGTCTTTAATTTAATTGTTGTATGTCCGGTGCTACCCATTTTAAGATGTTAATTTATATCTATGTGCTATGTCCAGTTGACGCAATTCTCAATTTATTAAGAATTTCATAAAATATTTGTCTATGTATAAAGTCGGGTAGATATGTCTGGTTCACATATTTAATATTTATTTTATTATTTCAAGTATGTTCAATCGTCAGACAAATATATTTGGTTAACACATATCACTATTATTTTAATGTTAAATCGTCAAACACAGTATCAATTCCTGTCATGTGGGCTAGATCTTTAGGTCATCTTTAACTCATAAATGACATGTGGGCCACTCTTCAAAAGTAATAGATGTAATGTACTCTGATGGAACTTGAAAAGTGAGCCTTTTAGATGTAATTTAAATATGTGGGCTGATAAGTGTTTAAATTCACATGTTTCGAGCCTGGATTCACATAATAAAGGTGTGTTAGATGGTTGTAATTCGATAAGAATTTATATATATGGTGAAAAGTCACGAATCAGGTGTCTTTAAGGCTATTTGAGTTGATTTTCGAAGGAAAACGAGTTAGAAGTGATCGGATCCGAAAAAAGAGAGATTCAGAGGTGCGATTCGACCAGGCAGGGTCATGGTTCAACCATGAAGGAGATGGTTCGACCAGCACCTGTGGTCGAACCGATGGAGAGTGAGTGCCTGGAGTGCCGTTCGACCACGATATTGCTGCTCGACCAAGCCATTTGGTCGAACAGTGGTCGAACTAGAAGCCTGAAGGGAAGCAGCTGTAGTTCGACAAAGGAGTATGTGATTCGACCAAGATTCTGGTCGAATCCAGGACCCGCAACTAATTTACAGGTCGATTCGACCTGGAATTCAACCAGCTTAGAGTGATTCGACCTGGCCTATTGGTCGAATTGAGGCGCAGAAACTTACCATATTCGTATTTTTACACCTTTAATGCGTGTGTTCGCTCAAGAAACCAATGCAAGGCCCGTAAGGAGAGTTTACAAGTATAAAAGAAGAGCTTTCGCAGGAGACACACATCACTCATCATCCATCCACCACCGAAACCCTACCATCATCTCAAGGAGTCGTGAAGAGAGATTCATCTACCGAGTCAAGTAAGATCATACCAATTAACCATGATTATTTCTAGATCAATCATGGGTTAGAGCCACTTTGGTAGTTCTAGGGTTATGAAAGTTTTATGAGTTAATTGAATTTCCATGTGTAAACTCCGTACAACACTACTTGTGGTTTATTTTATATAAGATTGTGCTTTTTTAAATTCATACTCACAGTCGTTTTGTACATCATTAACTGTTATGTAGAGTCTAAATATATATCTTGGTTATTGATTGAGTGCGTTCACTGCTGAGCAGGATTACATGTTATAATTCTAGGTGAAGGAATTCCGAAGTCTTATTAGAACTATCTTATATAATACTTGTTAATTGAATATTATTCGGGTTAATAAGTAGGATAAAGAGTATAACTTTATAGTACCAAAAAAGGGAGATCATATTGGGTTAGAGTACTAAATGCACGGGAAATAATTGATACTGATAGTACCTAGAAAGGGGGGTGAATTATATCTCTTGCTCCAAGGGTATTCACACGTGTCATACGCTTGTTTGCTTGTGTCTATAGAGTAAACTAGCATGGTCTAGTGATGCATCTATAGATTACAAGGCAAAGTCGGACAACAACACACGAAAAGGAAATTAATAAGTAAAACAAGATGACCCGAAAAACTACCTAATTTCTTACTTGATCACAGTCGTATTTTCTCTATTGCTTGATTATTTAATTTGCTATTTAAGTTATTTGTTATTTAGTTCGTAAGTATTCCAAACCAATTTGCCAACATAGTCTTAGTTAATTAGAATATAATTAAATTGATAATAATTTGTCACTTGGGTTCGATAATCACTTGGTCGCCTATCGAAATTAAAATTGATATCCTTGATACTTGGGGATTATTTTGTGTGTTGAGAAAATTCTCATCAAGTTCTTGGCGCCATTGTCGGGGACGGCATAGATTATTAGTTTATTATTTCTAATTTAATTGAGATTATATTATTCTTGTCTTTAATTTCTAACACTTAATTTTCTTAGATGTATGCTCACTAGATCAAAGACAGGTGAATTAGAGCCTTATAATCTGGAGATTGGAGCATCGCCGAGGAAGAAAAAGAAGAAGAACAAGAACAAGAAACATAGACTCAACTGTGGCTCTTAATTTAAGAGTTGAAGTGGACGTGTTGAATTCGCAAACGATTGAAGCTGCAACCGAAGTTAACTTGGAAGCAGAAGCAGTAAACATGGCAGCAAATCCTGATACACTTGTCATCCGTAAAGTCTTTAAGAATAACGGAGGAGGTAATGCGGGGCTGTTAGGAGCAAAAGGGGCCGGAGCCGATTTTGATCTATACCCTGCTCTTATCACCATGATTGAAAGGAGTCCCTTCTCTGGGGAAACCTTTGAAGATCCTCAACAACATCTAAATAAGTTCCTTGGGAATGCAAATACACAAAAAGATGCAGGAGCTCATGAGGATGCGAGGAAGATCATCTTGTTTAAGTTTTTGCTGAATGAAAAAGCGAGAGATTGGTACGACAAACTTAATGGTGCTGAATGTGATACATGGGAGAAGTTGAAAGTGAAATTCTTGGAGCGATACATGCAACCTTCGAAGGTATTCAAGATGAAACAAGAAATCAATCAATTTGCTATCCATGGTAATGAGAAGTTTCATGAAGCTTGGGACAGATTCAAGGACGTGCTTCGAAAGTGTCCACAACATGGGCTATCTAAAGCTCAATATATCAGTATTTTTTATAATGGGTTGGACTGCAATTCTCGTGTGTTACTTGATGCTTCATCTAATGGAGCATTGTTTACGAAGTCACCCATTGAGGCCGAGAAGCTTTTAGAGGATATTTCAATGAATTCAAGAAATTGGCCGACTGATATAGTGAGAGACACTTATGTCCTTGATAAAGTAGCACAGGTTGAGCATACTATAGTGATGTCGGGAAGAGATGATGAGATCGTCTCTAGCTTGGCTAATATCAATAAGTTACTTAGGTCTCAGCAAAAGTAAATTACAGATATATCTCAGAGAGTACCAATGATACAGCAGGATGGTGGCTATAAAGAAGCTAGCCAAGAGGCATTGGAGGAAGCAAACAATGCCATGGGTCAAAGTATTCAAGGAACTAGGTACCAAAATCAAGGAAACTGGAATTATCAGGGGAATTACAACAATCGTGGTCCCCCGGGTAATTACCAACAACCAAGGAGGCCAGAGTTTTCATGGAGCAATCCAAATAATGCGGTCCAACTTCCTATCGGTGTTGATCCTAGAGCTAAGGTGGAAGAAGTGAAGCTGGGTTTCGAGGATACGGTGAATATGTACATAGTGAGGAATGATGCAAGAGTAGATCATCTTGAGACCAAATTAGAAAAGAAGATTGATGCCAATCATGAGGATTTGTCTAAGCAAGTTAAGGACTTTACATTGTTGATGGGGGAGATGACAGGAAATGTGTATAAATTGATTCAAACTATTGAGAAGGGAAAGTTTCCATCTCAAAGTATTGAGAATCCAAAGTCTTGTCACGCCATTACATTGAGGTCTGGAACGCAGTACGAGGGACCAATGAGGCTAGAATCAAAATCTGAAATGACAGAAGCCCAATTCAACCCCAATTCGACCAACACAGATGGTCGAACTACATAGGAAAGGTCGAACCAGACGCCTGGACGACATCTGGAAGTTGTAGAATATCAGTTCGACCAAGAAAAGGTCAGTTCGACCAAAAGCTCTGGTTGAACTCATGTCGAACCATACTGTCCAGAACACTCTATTTTGTCTGAAGCCCGATTCGACCATGATCACTATGGTTCGACCAACCCTATTAGTCGAACCATGGTCGAACTGGCTAGTAAGGTGGAGAACGAACTTTTAGGTGCCCAGTTCGACCATTATTCACCTAGTTCGACCAACAACCCTGGTCGAACCCATGTCGAACCATACCGTTCTGCACCGTTTTCCGCATTGAATGCTCCACATGATGTTGGTGCTACTCCAGTACCTTCCAAAGAGTAGAATACAGAGATTACTGCAGAAAAAAGTAGGAAAGAGCTAAGAGATTGAGAGTCGAAAAGGATAAGGCGGAGAAGGTTGAACGTGATGAATGGGGGATTCCCAAAACAAAGATACCTCCGCAGTTTCCTTACAAGCTAGTCAAGAAAGGATTGGAAGAGAAGTTCAAGAAGTTTTCAGATATCAGAAACAAAATAAGCTTGAACATTCCTTTCTCTGAAGCGATATTGAAGATGCCGTATTATGCCCATTTTCTGAAGGATATACTTTTGAAGAAGAGAAGCTTGAACGGAATTGATATAGTGAATTTGTCTGAGAATTATAGCTCAATCATCCAGAGGAAGCTGCTAGCTAAGTTAAAGGATTCAGAAAGCTTTACGATCTTTTGTGAGATTGGAAAGGGGCCGGCACGTAGAGCCTTATGTGATCTTGGGGAAAGCATCAATTAGATGCCTTTGTCTATTTTTCAAAGGCTTGGTTTGGGGTAGTTAATTCCACAACAGTTGCTCTACAACTAGCGGATAGGTCTATGACTTTTCCGAAGGGTGTTATTGAAGATGTTCTTGTAAAATGTAGAGAAGCTAGTCTTTCCTGTGGATTTTCTTGTACTTGAGATGGAAGATGACAAGGATAATGTCCCTCTTATCTTAGGGAGACCTTTCCTTGCTACTGCGGGAGCGATGATAGATATGCAGAAGGGTGAGTTATGGCTGTGGATGGATAAAGAAGAGGTCTTATTTAACCTTGACACAAAGCAATGAAGATGCCAATGGAGATGCAATGTCACAGTATTGATGTGGTGGAGGAGATCGTGAAGGAAGACATGTCTTTGATCCTGTGGAAGGATCTTCTTGAGACATGCTTGGCGGAGTCTCTTACTTTTCCTACTACTGCGCTAGATGAACTCTCCAACTTGGTATGTATTGAATTTCTTGAAAACTTGCTTGCTATGGGTGATGATAGGTATGAATCAGAAAGGACAAAGTTTGAAGAGGACAAGTGGACTAGGAAGTACCTACCATTGGATAGAGAGATCGCACCTCAAGAAGAGAAGAAAGAGGAGTTGAAACTGCTACCGGAGCACTTGAAGTATGCCTACCTAGGCGACAATAAAAAATATCCGATAATTGTATCTTCTTCCCTTGATGATGATCAACTTGAGGAATTGTTAGATGTGCTTAGAAAGTATATGTCTGCGATTGGTTGGTCTCTTGATGATTTAAAAGGTATTTGTCCATCATATTCCATGCATAGAATAAGATTGTTAGATGAGGCCAAGAGTAGTATTCAGAATCAGCGGAGGGTGAATCCCGCTATTCAAAAAGTTATTACGAAGCAAATTCTAATGTGGTTAGATGCAGAAATTATATATCTCATTAGTGATAGTCCCCATGTGAGTCAATTGCATGTAGTAGCTAAGAAGGGGGGCATGACTATTGTGAAAGTTGAAGATGGAGAGACATTAGCCACTAGGATTCCTACGGGGATGGCGTGTGTGTACGGATTACAGGAAACTGAATGAAAATACATGTAAAGACCATTTTCCCCTTCCTATCATGGATCAAATGCTTGATCTTCTTGCAGGGTATGAGTTTTATTGTTTCTTGGATGGGTACTCGGGTTATAATCAAATTATGATTACACCCAAGTATCAAGAAAAGACAACTTTTACTTGCCCTTATGGAACATTTACATTTGGCAAGATGCCTTTTGGATTATGTAATGTGCCTGCTACATTTCAGTGTTGCATGATGGCCATATTTGATGGTTTGATAGAAAAGATCATGGAGGTGTTTATGGATGATTTTTCTGTATTTGGTTCCTCCTTTACTACTATTTTAAAGAGATGCCAAGAAACTAATCTTGTCTTGAATTGGGAGAAGTGTCACTTCATGGTGAGAGATGGGATTGTTCTTGGCCATCATATTTCGGCTAAGGGATTGCAGGTGGATAGAGCAAAGGTGGTGGCAATTGAGAAGCTTCCTCCACCTACTAATGAAAAGGGAGTGCGGTCCTTCCTTGGACACGCCAGTTTTTATAGAAGATTCATAAAAGACTTCTCGAAATACTCCAAGCCCTTATCTCATTTACTTGAAAAGGATGTTCCTTTTGTTTTTTATGAAGAATGTCTAATAACTTTTCAGGTTTTGAAAGAGGCGCTTATTACTGCACATATCTTGATCACACCAGATTAGACTCAGCCGTTTGTACTTATGTGTGATGCAGGTGACTTAGCACTTGGAGTGATGCTTGGGCAGTTAAGGAAAAAGAAGTTCTGTGGCATTTACTATGCGAGTAAAACTTTTGATGCTGCACAAAAGAACTATACTGTGACTAAAAAAGAGTCTCTAGCTGTGGTGTATGCATTCAATAAGTTTCGACAGTATTTGGTGGGCATCAGTTGATAGTGTATACGGGTCATTCTGCGATCCGATACTTGATAGAGAAGAAGGAAACAAAGCCAAAGATCATTAGATGGATCCTTCTTCTGTAGGAATTGATATGGAGATCCGAGATAAGAAGGGTACGAAGAATGTTTTAGCAGATCACCTGTCAAGGTTGGAGACAATGGAGCATTGTGTTGATTCTTTCGATTATGTAGAAGAGATGTTCACTGATGAGAAGATAATGGCAGTGTTTGTTGAAGGAGTGGAAAGAGCATTTGGGGTACCTGCTCAAGGGATGGATCCATGGTATGCGGATTATGTGAATTACATTGTCATAGGAGAAATTCCAAGAGATCTCAACCGATATCAACTTGCGAAATTCAAGAGGGATGTTTAGACATTTATATGGTATGATCCGTTTATCTACAAGATATGTACGGATTCCATCGTCCGTAGGTGTGTGTCCGAGATGGAGATGGAGAGCGTTCTTGATTTTTGCCATGCACATCCTAATGGGGGGTACTTCGGAGCTCAAAAGACGACAGCGAAGATACTTCAATTAGCTCTTTATTGGTCTACTCTGTTTAAAGATTGTGAAACCTATGTGGCGACATGCGATAGATGTCAAAGGATGGGGAATATAAGTAGGAGACATGAGATGCCACTTTAGCCAAACATTGTTGTTGAGATCTTGATGTATGGGGGATCGATTTTATGGGGCCTTTTCCCCATCTAATGGATTTCTCTACATCCTTTTAGCAGTGGATTATGTTTCTAAGTGGGTGGAAGAAATTCCCACTCACGTGAATGATTAAAGAACTGTGTTATCTTTCTTAAAGAAACATATCTTTTCCCGATATGGAGTTCCTAGAGCACTAGTAAGTGATGGGGTACTCACTTTGTCAATAAACTTCTCGAAAAAGTGCTTAAGGATTATGGAGTTAAGCATAGGGTTACTACACCCTACCACCCTCAAGCGTATGGGCAAGCTAAAGTCTCTAACCGATAAGAAACAAATTTTGGAAAAGGTAGTCGGAACCAATAGGAAGGATTGGGCTATGAAGCTCGATGATATTTTGTGGGGGTTCTGGACTGGTTATAAGACGGTGTTGGATATGTCACCATATCAAATTGTCTATGGGAAGCCGTGCCACTTACCTGTAGAGATTCAACACAAAGCTTTTTGGGCATTGAGGAGTTTGAACTTGTCTTTAAAGGATAAAAAGGAGTTGAGGATGACTCATATCAATTAATTGAATGAGTTCAGAACTCGAGCTTACAAGAACTCGGAGATCTACAAGGAGAGAATGAAGAAATGGCATGATTCGAAGATTTCTTATAAAGAGTTCAAGCAAGGTGATGAGGTATTACTTTTTAACTCTCGTTTGAAGCTTTTCGCAGAGAAATTGAAATCGAAATGGACAGGGCCGTTCATTATCTATAGAGCCTGCGGAGGGGGAGTTTTGAGCTTATGGACAAAGACGGAGATATTATCACAGAGAATGGGCATTGATTGAAGCATTACAAGTTGTCAGATGATGATTGCGTCATCTTTGAGGATACCTTGCACTAGATTGGTAGCGTCGTGACTCTACAATGTTAAACAAAAACACCTGTTGGGGGTTTTCCCTTCCGTTTTATTCCTTTATTTATTTTTTGTGCGAGTAAGAAATTTTTATATTTGAAGTGCTTAATTATTGGCAATTACATCTCTTTGCAAACTTAGTTTCTACTAAGTTTGAGGGAGTGATGTACTTACCTCATTGATGCACCGAGAGTAAAATATTTTCTTTGTAACGTTTGTTAGGGGAGTTGATTTTTTGCGGCATATTGAAACTTTAACAGGTTTTAGTGCGTCGATTTTTTGCAATTTGCCTAATGTTTAGTGGTATTTTGTGTTGTTTTTGAGTGTTGTATGCGGAGTTATACATAAATATTGAGTTTTAAGATTGATTCTCGAGTTAAGTTTTACTCTGTTTTGGTACCTAATGTTCATTTTTGAGCTTGAAGTGTGCAGGGGATGAAGAAAATTCAACTTTGGAGTATCAGGTGTTCGATTCGACCAAAGGTGCAGGTCGAACTATGGAGCTCAAGTCGAACTGTGGATCAAAGACTTCGTTGCAGGTCGATTAGACCACACAGGGGTTGGTTCAACCAAGGCTTCGACCAAGATGAAGGTCAAACTGGAGATCAGAGAATTTTGTACAGGTCGATTCGACCAAGATGGGTTTGGTTCGACCAAATAGTAAGTTTAACCAAGGTTGAATTGCAAACCTAAAAGTTTGAACAGGTGAGTTCAACCACGATATTGTGGTTCGACCAAGTCATTTGGTCTAACTATGGTCGAACTGAGACGCTGAAAGCCTCCAGAACGTGGTTCGACCATGACAATTCCATTCGACCAGTCCAGTAGGTCAAATCGTACCAGGTAAGTCAGTTTTTAAACGTGTTTTTCACCCCCATTCGATCGCTTTGCACACCACCTTCACTCGAATTCTTCCCGAATCAAAAACCCTTCCTTCTAATATTCAATTACACTTAATTTTGCTCCAATTAAACCACATTCCATACTCTTTTTACTCAATTTGTCGTGATTTTGGAACAATCTAGTTGCAAGGTTTTGAAGCGAATTTGAGAAGTTTTCACAGTTGTTCATCTTAAGCCATGACCGGTTCAAAAGGTACGTTTTCTCAAATCTATTACCCTAGGATTGAAGTTCTAATTGTTTGATTACAAGTGGGTAACTTGATTGAACTAATCTATATAGAAATTCATGGTGTAATTTGAATTTTATGTACAATTTCATGTGAACAATTGATGGGTTCGATTTTTAGTGATAAATTGTTGTCGAACCTTGATGTTTACATGAAGTTATGAGTAATTTGAGTAGTGTGAGATGAAGCATGTTGGATTTTGAGTAAATTACGTGAATTATTATTGCATGCTTGTGGTTAATAGCATCGTTGATTGTTCTTATTACATAATTGATGTTGGAATGGAATGAAGTAAGCAAGAGAATTGAAGTATTGAATTATGAGGGAGGAATAGGCTTGTTTGGAGTGACTATGCATAGAGAAACTTGAAGTCTTGAGTAGAGTTGAATGCTATTTGATAATGAATTAGTTTGGTTTGCTTTTCTTGTTTGTTAGTATTGAAGTATTGATTTCAGGAAAAGGAAAGGAAGCCGAGGTTCATTCTAAAAAAAGGCAAGATACGCCGTCTCGTGAAGATGCAGTGACAAAGAAGTTAAGACTTCAGAAGAGGTTGCCTATGAATTTCAAGATTCAGATGAATGATTGGGAAGAGATAAAGAACAAATGGGGTGATATGTTTGATAAGATTGCTTGAACAAGGTATCAGGATGATGGGCTATGGTTACAATGTGCATCAGGGATGATATAATGTGAATGTTTGATCAAGTGGGGATTCGTCGCTTCATGGAATTGAAGAAGCTAACGTACTTCCATGTGATTGCTGAGGTATTGTGTTCGATGAATGTTAAGAAAGGTTCGAGCCATCTCCCGTATGAGTGTACATTCCATCTTGGAGGTGAGATGAGGACGTGGTCGGCTGAGGAGTTTAACGAGCTATTTCAGACTCCGAGAGGGATCTCGAGGAACGAGAATGGATTTTTCAATGCAAATAACTTCTGGAGATAGATTTCTAGAGAGGATATGGATTTTAAGTCTAGTAGTGCTCGTGCTTCATTATTCGGTATCCTGTACTATGATATATGGATCGAATGTTGAGCAACACACTGTTTGCCCTTTCGAAGGAAGTTATGTTTTGAGGGGAGAGTTGTATGCCCTCTGGTGTATGCTCAATGAAGTGAGGTTCAATGTGGGATCATATTATTCATCAGCTATACACGTTCAGGAGCTCTCCGTTTCAGAGAGTTAATATAGGAGGTTTGCTTACTTCTGTGGCTGAATATTATCACATGGATTTTGCTGGTATTTCACCTATCTTTGAGGATCCAGACTTGGTTATGAGTACATGCATGAAGGGTGGATTTTCTCATCTTCGCGATGGAGATTGGTTCTACACGAGGGGATCTAAGCCCTTCACTTTCATGTTTCCGTTTAATGTGAGTGAGCTGACTACTATCCGGACTGAGGGTAACAAGTTGATGAACACATTGGCGCATGATGCTCTTTCCATCACTTGCTTGACAAAAGGTGATTGGAGGACTATAGCTCAGATGTACGCTGAGGGGATGAATGAGGAGCTTCAGTGGATTGTAGACAAAGGGCGGTTTCAGACACAGCCACAGCAGCAGCAGGAGCGTGGAGCGGATCAGGTGGATCCTGAGATGGAAGTTCCGCAGCTGCACGAGATGCCACCACGTCCCAATCTAGCAATGCCACAGCAGCAGATGGAAGTACCTTGATTCAAACTCATTTGCCTCAAAACTTCCGACGCTATCATTTCAACACTTGGCTCAACATTCAAACTCTTCACATTAAACAGTTGCCCTTGATCAAAATTCTCAAAACCATAGCATCCACTTACCCTCTTCAATGGCCATTGATATACATTTGTAGCAATCTCATCAAAAATTCATATCGCCCTTTTTGGAGTCACTCCAAGTACGGATCCACCTGCTGAAGCATCAATAAGCACTCTTTGACCATTTACTAATCCTTGATAGAAAAATCAAACTTGTTTATTCTCCGGGAAACCATGTAGTGGATACTTGCGAAGCATATCCTTAAACCTTTCCCACGCTTTATAAAAACTCTCTTGAGGCATTTGCTTGAATTGAGTAATCAATCTCTTCATTTGAAGCGTCTTAGAAGGCGGAAAATACTTGTTTAAGAACATTTGTGCAAGTTCATCCCATGTGTTGCACGTACCGGGACTAATGGTAGATAGCCAAGTTCGGGAACGATCCCTCAATGAAAACGGAAACAACATCATCTTGATACAATCTTCGCTCACCCCATTCATCTTCACAGTGTTGGCAATCTCAATGAATTGAGCTAGATGAGCATTAGGATCTTCATTCGGGGTTCCACTAAATTGTTGCTCTCTCACCGTAGAAATCAAGCCCGCTTTAAATTCAAAGTTGTTGGCATTGATTGTTGCTCCCATCATTTGTGGCATTGCCCTTGGCATAAAGAAATCCAGGATCACCCTTTGATCGTTATGAATTCCATGTTGCACCGGAGGTTGTGGTGGTGGCACATACGCTTGTTGAGGAGGAGCATAAGCTTGTGGAAAGCCTTGTTGAATTAGAGCTTGTTGCACTATTTGTTGAAGCAATGCTTGATTGTTGAAAGCTCCATGATTTTGATAGGCATGTTGTGGAGGGTTGGCATTAAATTGAGGTGTGTTTTCTTTCACGTTCACATGTTGTCCTCCTTCCCCATCATGCTCTATATCCACACGATTATCACCTTGATAATTCTCCATTAGATCACTATTTTTGGTTTTGCTCTCCTTTCTCCTTCTTCAAAAAGTGTGTTCAATCTCTAGATCAATAGGTTCAACTTGTTTCCCTTTTGACCTTGTTTGCATACACCTTCAAAATAAGAAAAGTTAGAACAAGATTTTCAAAAGAAAATACAAATAAACAAATAAAAAATGTCTACATTTAGATTACTCAAAATGATTCTTCTTCAAGCTACTAGCAACCGTTGCCTCCCCGGCAACGGCGCCATTTGATTAACCATTTTGTTGTAGGGATGACAAATTAAAATAATTTATCGAACCACAAGGAGGTAGGTACTAGTGCTTAAGCGGTCTCACGTTTCTTGTAATTTTATAGAGACGAATCATCAATAGAGTGGTTGTTCAACGAGTAAATAGAAGTAATCAAAGCAAGCAAACAAGCAATGATAAAAAAAACAAGATGGATGGATGAAAATTGGTTTTCTAAATTGATTAAAAGTGAGAATAACAACAATCAAGAAGTGGTAATTTTAGGAATTATGCATCAAATTCATATGGTCATGGGCAATGATTAAGGGCCAACACTAAATTCACCTAAACTCCCTCTCGAGATGGATAGGATATAGTCTCAATTAACTCAACGAATTGGTTCTCACTCAAACAATTCCAACTAGGTACTAAGCTTGAAATGAGAATCACATCACATAAGTAATCAATCTCTCGATCAAACCAATCACATGTTCTATCAAAGGGTTCTAAATTCTAAAGAATTTCTCAATCTCTTTACAATTTATAATGCACATGAAATATTTGATGAAATGATTCACTCAATTATCCTAAGCATATAATTGATTTCTCAATCTAATCACATATTTAGAACAACTAAATACACAAACCATCATAAACCTCAAGATCTTAAATATCAATGATAGAAAATCCATTTACCCAATCAACATATGAATTTAAATACACAAATCAAAAATTATCCAACATAGACATTAAGATCCTTACAAAACATGATGAACAATAAGGTTTCAATACAAAAGTTGGATGAAAACTCCCTTGGATGCCTCCAATGGTAATCTTCTTCTTCCCCTTGTAATTCTCCTTTCTTCCTTGCTTCTTTACCTCAAATAAATAGTGATTTTGATGGTGGGATGAAGGTAGATGATATGGATGAAGAATGATGAAGATGATGGTGTGAAATGGAGGAAATAGTGTGTGAGGTGTGTGAAACAGTGAAAACCCTTGATAAACTTGTGCAATTGTTGAAATTAGGGGTATTTATACCTCCTTGGAAAATCTGGAAATTGCACTTTAATTTTGCCACTATTGCAAGAAAACACGGTCGTATTTTCTTGCATCTGCCCGTGTTTTTATGCAAATTACAATTTTTCAGCTCGGAACACGATTTTTCACCCAAGTGTAAGAAAACAAGGGCGTGTTTTCCTGCATATGCCCGTGTTTTCTTGTAAAATTTAAGCTCTCTGTACATTTCTTCACTCTGCAAGAAAACATGGTCATGACATAAAAACACGACCGTGCTTTTTCATTCTGTTGACCATTTTTTTTATTTTCTTCACCATTTCAGCTCCCGTCTCCGTTTTTGCTCTGTTTTCACCTGTTTTTCATATGTTTAAGCTCATTCTCACACATTTCCATAAAAAGACAAAACACAACCAAATAGTACACAAATTCAGATAAAATAATACAAAAACACACATAAAATGACACTAAAATTTAGATGAAAATATCACTGATCAACCACGACATTCGCCGAGTTCTACCGGAGCATATCATCACCACCTTCATCCTGCGATTGCCATATCGCCATCGTACGATAGTTGACCATTGGGAAATCATGCCATCCAGCCATGTTTCAGCGGCTACCATCCTTCGCTGCTGCCTGAGATCATAATTCCTCCTGTCGACCAGGCCTGGCCTATCACCACTCCATAAGCCGTGGTCCAACAGATTTGTAACAACAGTACAGTTGCAACCTTTTCATCGTTACCTTTCCAGCCATGCCAATGCCGCTCAACGATCCCCACCAGTGCAGCAGCCCCATCGTAAATAGATACTATTGATGGTGTATAATTTGTGACGTGTACAATTTAGAGTTTCCAAAAACAACCAAGTGCTAAACCCCAAACCTAATATCACATAATTCACCCTAGCCCAACGTGTCACGTTTAGCTATAGAACCTACGCTCTGATATCAATTGTTGGTGCTTGGATCTTTTGGTTAACGTGAACCGTTAGGATTTTATGTTTTTCTAAGTCAGTGGAAGCATGAAATCATAGAAACGTATTACCTTTCACCAGGGTATATCGAAGGAGAAGGATTCTCGCTGGTAGCCTACGCGGCCTCACGGTTTTGGTCATAACTTCCTTATCTGATCTCCGATTTGAGTGATCAATGAGCCCATTACGTTTATGGGCTCCTTCTTATTATGAGCCCATTAGTCTCCCCGTGTTTAAGATTCAATACCCATTAATTAATTAAGCTACTGACAACTTCATTAATTAATATATTTATCGAGAGTAGCACCACTCAACCTTATTATCATACCGGAATAAATCCACCTGCAGGGTTTACATGATAATTATTATGAGCTCCTCAAGGGGACATAATCAACCAATTTCGTTAGGACACGGATTCCTTCTACAATCAATAGCATACCATAGAGACGCACCTATCCTAATTCACCGAGCATATTGATTTAATAATTAAATCTCACCTATTGATGAATCAAAGAAATAAATACTGGCTTACGTGTCGAGGTTATTGTATAGGGATTAAGAGTACGAATTTTCTTAATAACAGAGATCAAGTTCTATTATGTAGTCAGTATAAACCGAATGATCTTAATGGCGGTCCTATTCAATACAATAAGTGCACTAGTGCAATTTTATAGTCAAGATAGACTAATGCCAAATCACACTACAACCATACCGATAGATAGTCTCCGTCTATCTCGGTTGTGAACATCTGTTTATACTTTATAAGGAGCCGATAATATGATTTTCCGTATGTCGCCGCACACCATATTATCTACAGTATAAAGTAAATGGACTTCTGCAACAACATTACTGCAAACATTTGATCACATGATTGTCATTTCAAATATTGTCAAAGCATTGTTCATGCAAAAAGCTAGACTTTTAGTATACAATCCAACACTCCTAAGCACAAGGATCCACCCATGCTCTAGTTTATCCATGTCCGGAAGAAGGGTCAACTGTTGCTTCACTGGATGTTCCCAGTACTGCCAAAGGGAAATCTCCCATTTCCCTGTCTGATTCTGATGATGACTCTACTCCGATGTATGTGGATGTTCCTGGAGAGAACCCTACAATGGCTGAATTCTACAAAACCCTAAAGAAAAGGAGAAGAGGCAAGAAAGTTGTCTCTGATGTTGCCACCCCTATTGCAACCCTGAAAAAGAAGCTGAAGATGATCTAGACTGGCTAAATGATGAAATTTTCGCTGATGTTGCCACTAATAAGGCAATACCTGCTAATGCGGATGCAGATCCCTCTGATTCTGATCCTGATTCATCATTTAATGATGAAGAGGATGCACTAGAGGATTCTTAGAAAGGTGCTACCTATGATGAATCTGATGAGGATGCTCTTGCTCCCGATGATGATGCTACTCCAGAAGATTATGCTGATGATGATGATGTCCAAGATGATGATGATGAACTGGCTAATGATGTTGATGCTGATGAAGATGATGATGAATCTGACTATGATCTTGAGAACTTCGGAACTGATCGTTACTACTTTGATGATGGTAAGACCATATACAAGAGATTTTTCAAGAAAGATGTCATTCATGAAAGGAAAATGAAAGATGCAGACATTTTCACACACAATCTCACATAATTCTTTGAAGAATGAACTTTGGTCAAATCTCTCAAGTGTTCTAGTACTTTCTGCAGCAATTGGATTTGTGAGTTTTATGCAAATATTAGTTCAAGTATGATTAAGAGTACAAGTCCTAAGTTTGGAAAGATTTATTTTTTGAGTAAGATTTATGATTTTTCTCCTGAAAAGATAAATGCATTGTTGGGGACTGTACATGCTGAAAGTGATGATGATATGGATAAGATTATTTCTGTGATTACTGGTAGTCTGATTACTAGTTGGCCTTAGAAGTTGTTCAGTCCAAGTCTTACTAGTTTACATGCTGTCCTACACAAGTTTTGTGTCTGCAATTGGTTGCCAACCTCAAACATTACTAGAGTTACATCACTGGAGAACCAGAAGAGCTACTGCTGTTGAAAGCTCAAGCTCAGGGGGAGTTGTGATCGAAGACATTACTGGAGAACCAGAAGAAGAAAATGCTGATGGTGCTAGAGGTGCTGGTGCTAATGTTGTTGATGATGCTGCAACTTAGGGAGAGAACATCAGATTAGTAGAAGAAAGCTTGATATGCTTGATGCTTTGATAAAGAATGAAAGTCTGTTACTGTTGTTGCTCTAACCCTCTGACTATTGATGATGAATTGTTAAACTGATATTTTTCTTATTTCCTGTTGGATTGTTGGATACTTATTTTAGTTTGTTTGTTTTATTGCTCTGAACTTATTGAAACTAGGTTGCTTATTTTATTGAATTCTTAGTAGCTTTAGTTTTACCTTCTTTTAGCTCTGAACTAAGCTCTGATATTATTGGTTGAATATGTAGATTACTTTGTTACCTCTTTTGGTGATAATGCTCTGAAATTCTTAGTTATTTTGCACAACTGTCGAACTAACATTTGATGTATTATATGGATATCTTGTTTTGCTTGTTTCTTTGTGTTAGAGTGTATTGGTTAAATATTAAATGGTACTCCTCTCTATCAACTTAAACTTATAGATGAGGTGGTCATTTAACATGGTATCAGAGCCCATGGTTAACAAAGGTTCAGGGTTCAAACCTCACCGCCATCCATTTATGAGAAAATTCCACATGCTAGGCTTGAGACAAAAATTCCCCACCTGCATATGAGGGGGCGTGTTATGCAACCTTATTAAGTACTAAATGATTAAACTCTCTAAAAGTTTAAGCCTTTAGATGAGGTGGTCTTATAACATGATATCAGAGCCCATGGTTATTAGAGGTCAAGGGTTCGAGCCTCACCGACATCCATTTATGAAAAATTTCCACATGCAAGGCTTGATCAAAAATTCCCCATCTGCATGTAAGTGGGCGTGTTAGAGTGTATTGGTTAAATATTAAATGGTACTCCTCTCTATCATCTTAAGCTTTTTGATGAGGTGGTCATTTAACATGGTATCAAAGCTCATGGTTATCAAAGGTCCAGGGTCAAACCTCATCGCCACCCATTTATGAGAAAATTCCACATGCTAGGATTGATGTAAAATTCCCCGCCTGCATGTGAGGGAGCGTGTTATGCAACCTGATTAAGTATTAAATTATTAAACTCTCTATCAACTTAAGCTTTTAGATGAGATGGTCGTTTAACACTTTGCATCAGGTTGTGTGGCTGCGGATAGATGTGATTGGGGGAGATTGTTGATATGAAGTGTTGAAACCAGTATCGTCACATCTGAAATCACATCGATCCTCCACCAATTTTTATTTTAGCCAATAACATGTTAATGTTGTTCGTGTGGTGTTGTGCTTAATGTTACTTTAGGATTGTGGCAGTTGAATGAAGATCGTGCAGAAAGGGACCCACAAGCCTGAAGAGCAATTGGAAAGTTTAAAAAGTCCAGAAGTTGAAAATAACTACACGATGTAGTGTGTTAGTTATTTGCTGATAATGGGTGATTTTTATATCTTCTAGTGGATCACTCATTTGAAGAAGGCTACAACATGATTCACGTCTATAAATAGAAGCTGTCAGACTTCATTTCTAGTATGCGAAAAAACTTGGAGAGCTCCTATATAGAGAGTCGTCAGACTTATAGTTTATTCTTTACGTTCCTTGTGTAGTGTCTTCACTGATGTTGTAACATCTCGTTCTACATCATGTGTATGGTATTGTCTCATACGTTTTGTGTGTACTGTTCACATGTAGTGAAATTGCATAGGGATGTCAATGGGTACCCGGCCCGTGGGTACCCGTCCAGCCCCGCATGTTTTGGCGTGGCCCAGACCTGGCCCGTATGAAAAACGGGGCGACCCAGACCAGACCCATAAATATATGGGGTGTGTCTGGGTATTAGCGTAGACCCGTCCCGCCAGACCTGCCTCAGACCCGTACATAATACAAAAATATATATAATTTTTTATACATATAATTATATTATATTCAATTATTAATTGTGTATATTATTTTATATTTTATATATATTAATTATTTATAATTATACGTTATATATAATCCCTTCGTCCCATGCAAAGGGTTGTTTTTTCTTTTTGCACGTAGATTAAGGAGTATTATTATTTTATGTGTAGTGGCAAGTTGTATTAGTGGGAGTGTGGGCCCCATGTTTTAATTGTATTAGTAGGTGTGTATGGGTCTCATTTGTGTAAAAAAAGAAATGAGACTCTTTGGGTGGGAAACCCAAAATGGTAAAAAGAGACTCTTTTAGTGGAACGGAGGGCGTATATAAATATATTAAATTATAATTATATTTAATATTCTTATACTTTATTTATTTAAATATATGAATATTTTTTGTATGTGAGTACACGTCAAATTAAAATTTATGAGGTTGATGACTAAAAAAAATAGGGCAGGCCAGAGCGGACCCAGCCCGTATGGGTCTGGGTATGGGCATATAATATAGTACCCGTGCGGGTCTGGGGTGGGCCTTTTAAGAACGGGTCAGGTTCGGACAGTTAACTACCCGCCTCAGACCTACCCCGTTGACACCCCTAGAAGTGCATACTTGAAGTAGGACTTAGATATAACAATCTAGGTTTTGTCATTTGGGAACTTGTTTAGGATTTATATCTGTGTTTGTATTCGAAGAGTGGAAGAAATGTTTCCATCTCTTAGAATCTGATTTTGTTAAATTTTTTCCAAGTTAGTGACATTTTTACCATGAGGACGCTACAAACTTATTTTCAAGTTTGTAGAAAGATTGAGAAAATCCGTGTGTTAAGTCTTCTACTGTACAAACTTACAATCTCGTATTCAAGTTTATTATTCTGATTAGAGTCATTATTGTATAAAGTGTTGTCACACTTAGAACAACATCACTAACGTAAACACACTTACACCCGCTGGGCACCCGCACAACATCATCTCTTATAGTTTTTTATTTGAAATGGTTTTATATTCCTCCATGTTTTGATTAGTGATATCTTTTGCCTCTTCATACTCATTCTTAGATTTTCGTTTGGCCTTTCTTTTTGCCGCCTTTTGCCCTATTGGATAAATACGATCTTCAGTATCATCTTCATTATTCAATCATGATGTATATGCCCCTGTAGAGAAAATTTTGGTCTTCTTCTTTCCGCGGTAATCACGATCATATTGATTACGCTACTTGAGACTCAAGCATAGAATATTCCACATCCCAAGGTGGTTAAAAGCTTTGTTATTGTGAGTGTTTGACCACAATTTCAGCACCTCCACTATTATATCAGCATCACTATGACCACTTTTCTAGGCCTCCATTGGATTGGTATACATCCCATATCAAATGCATTGACTTCTCTTTGAACTATGTAGTATTGCATTTTCAAAACTTCACAATGTCTAGGCGGAGTGTCTGAGGGTCGATTTTTATTGAATTCTTCTGTGATCCGTACCCACATTTAATCTAGCTTTTGTGAATTGTCGGTGATGGGATCTTCACTCACACTCACCCAACATCGTGCAAGAAGCTCATTTTTTGCAGCGGATTACCTTGAACCACTTGCTGTTTTTGTAAGCATTGAAATATTTGCTTCAACGTCAAAATTTTTATGTCCACTTCAAGATTTATTTTTTGTTAATTCCTGATGGAGACGAATATGAAGGAAAAGGAGAATCTTGCTCAGAAGACGACGTCTCGCACCCTTTATCACTGCTCCTTCCTTCCCCGCTAGCAATTCTTGATGAGTGTGAAGACTTTCTGGTTGTATTCGGACGTGGAAATCCAAAGGAAGAGGGGGTGACATGAATGGAATTTGATAATATTCAGGAGGATACATGAAGTATGGAGCTCGGGGGGCACTCATTGGATTCATTTGAAGGTTTGGATACATAGAAAAATTTTGAGGCCGAAAATTCGGATTCATAGGATGAAAATTTTGATTTTGCAATGATGAATTGTCATTCGTATTGGTATTAAACCAATTCATCCAGGAATTATCATCCATTGAGGAATTTTTTATAAGAAAAATTTGTGAGAGTTGTGTTGTTTGAAGAAGATACAAAAAATTGAATACTTATATGCATATTCATAGAAGAGTATATATAAAAAAAAGAAAAAAATTAATATAGACATATATTACTGTTAGAAATATAAAAAAAATAAGGGCTACTGAAGTTTTTTGTTAAAAAAATATCGGCTACTGAAATTTTTTGTTTGAGATATGCACATTACACATTATCTTTTATTTTAAGTAAAAAATAAAAAATAAAGAAGGGCCCACCACTTTAACACTTTTCATGCACAAAATTGCTTTTCGTACAGGTACAGATAGTTGTACCTGAAGAGCCCCCTTTCTTTTGTACCTCCCACACTCAATGGTAGAATACCTCATATTAGGTACAAATAATGTCCACCGCATCCTCTTATACCTCCCATTGGAGGTGCTCTTTGCATTCTCAAACATTCTGACAGGGGAGAAAATTATGGAAGAAGCAACAGTGTTTTAATTGCTTAAAAATTCTTCAATTGTTTTTAAATTTCAGAAAAGGCACTGAGAACATAAATTAAATAGGATTAATAGGATTAAAAATTAAAAATTAATAGAATTTGACACATTAGCCTTAATTCACTCTTAGAATGACATGTAGGATAGCTAAAACCCTCGTTTAGTATATAAAAAAGATACTTAATATATATATATATATATATATATATATATATATGATTTAACTTTATACTAATAATTTTATTGCATTAAAAGATTTAGTAATTAATGAATGATACTATAATAAATAAATAAAACATTGAAAATTTAGTCATTATTAAAAATAAGAAATACATTATTTAAAAAATAAAATATTAAATAAGAAAGTTAATTAAAAACAAATAAAGAAAATAATTACAAAGATATTAAAAAATAAAAAAATTGAAAAAATTACACGTCACTTTGGGGGCGCATTAATCAAGAAAAGTTTCTGTTTTAGCATACTCCCTTAAAATATATATGATGTTATTAATTTTCTTTTATAATTAATTTTTAATTTAATAACAATTAAATATAGCTCTTTAAAAATATTTAATTGAGTTATTAATGAATAATCCATCTCAAATTAAAATTTTAAATTTTAAAATAAATAAGTAAAAGAATTTTTAATACAGATTTTATTTTTTTTAACTTTCTAATATCGATGATTGTATTGGCAGAGATTTATCAAATCAGTAGTCTGGGGTTGAGTGTGTAGCCTGCCATTATACAAGTTGCAACTTCATATGTCCACACCACTTTCTATCAATCAATTGCGAGATGCGAATTCATATGCAAGCTATCCAATTTTGGGAATATGTGTCTGTAGAAAACAATGATATGGATATAATGAATTGCCATGAAAAACTATATATCATTGGTATAATATTTCTCTTACATATATAAATGAAGAGTTGATATTTAAAGATTAGAAATCAGTAAATTAAAGCTGCAAATCTAATCTAATTAATTCCTTCCTAAAATTATGCAAGACAATAAAGGAAACAATATATGAAATTTTAATCTAATTCCTATTTCAATAATATCTAAATATATCTCAATAGCATCCCTCAAGTTGGAGCATGAGGGTTAAAAATGCCCAACTTGGAAAGTATGAATTGAACTTGACGTGTTCCCAAAGTATTGATAAATATGTTTGCAAGTTGAACTGTTGTAGGAACATAAGAAGGAAGAATAGTTTCGTCCTTGATAGCATCACGAACAAAGTGACAATCTGCTTCAATATGCTTTGTTCGTTCATAAAAGACAGTATTCTTAGCAATATGTAAAGCCGACTGGCTATCACAATATAGCCCAATAGCAGTAGGATGTTTAATCCCCAAGCTAAGAAGAAAACCCTTCAACCATTTCAATTCACAAGTAAGAGAAGCAATAGAGTGGTTTCAGCCTCTACCAAAAAATGTGCTACATTGTGTTATTTTTTGGTTTTCCAAGAAATAGAAGAATGACCAAGAAACACAATATAACTAGTAACAGAGTGACGAGTAGGAGGACAAATTGCCCAATCAGAGTCACACCAACCTGTCAAAGAGAGAGAAATATCAGCTCGAAGCAAAATTTCTTGTCTTGGAGAACTCTTCAAATATCAAACTACACGTACAGCGACTTTCCAATAATCAGGCCTTAGTTCTTGTAAAAATTGTGACAAAGTGTGGACCAAGTATGCCAAGTCGAGACAGATGACTGCTAAATAGATCAAACGACCAGCCAAACAACGGTAGGGTTCTGGATCAGACAAAGGATCCCTTGAAGCTTAAGCAAGTTGATTGTTTTTCTCAATAGGAAATGATGCATGCTTGGAACCCAGAAGACCAGTCTCAAAAATAATATCAAGAGAATACTTGCATTGTCAAAGAAATATACAATCTGGACTTCGTGTCACCTCAATCCCAAGAAAATATTTAAGAATTTTGAGATCTTTCATATGAAAATATGTGCTCAAATAATGCTTGAGGGTTTTCAAAGTAGCAGAATTACTCCCAGAGATAATTAAATCATCAACATACACCAAAACATTAATTTGAATATCACACGTGGTATAAGTAAATAGAGAATAATCATAATAATATTGCAAAAGACCATACTCTTTCAAAGCAATAACAAGTTTGGCAAACCAACTCAGAGCCTATTTCAAGCCATACAAAGACTTACGAAGACGAAATACCATATCAGATTGAGAAGATCTAAACCCAAGAGGGGGGTTTCATATAGACTTCTTCGTTGAGATACCCATTAAAAAATTCATTATGCACGTCCATTAGATGCAGCTCCCAATTTTTAGATGCTGCAATGGCTAAGAAATCACGAATTGTGACCATCTTTGCAACAGGTGCAAACGTCTCATTATAATCAATCCAAGCTATTTGATGATTACCAAAAACAATGAAATGAGCTTTAAGTCATTCAATACTGCCATCAGAGTTATACTTGAATTTATAAACCCATTGACAACCAAGAGCACATTTATCAGGAGGTAATTTCTCCATAGTTCAAGTACCATTATCCTCTAAAGCACGGATTTCTATTTGCATAGCATGACGCTATCATTAATCTACCACATCCTCTTTAAACGATTTTGGTTCACAACCGGCCGTGACAGTAGCAAGAAATTTTTTATGTCTAGTAGAAAATTTTACACAATTAATATAATGTGTTATAAGAAAGAGAGTACCTGAGGAAACGAGTGGCGTAGGTGAACTTTCAGAGAGAGTAGATGGACTTTTTGAGACAACAATATTAGTAACATGGTCACGTAGCCGAGTAGAGGAACATTCTCACGAAATCCACGACCCATATAAGTTTCATTGCCAGAATCTGGAGCAATCTGATATGATGTCTCTCGTGTTGGTATAGACATAATTTGACTATGTTCAGTATGATCTCAACTGTATGTTGATTCATTAACTAAAGAATGTAAACTTTGAGCAGACTCTAATGGGATAGTTGTTTGGCTTTAGGTGGTGATATGTAGTGGGGATTCATCAAATGTGAAGTTTTATATGTAAACTTTGAGCAGACTCTAATATGTTGAATCTGGAGCAATCTGATATGATGTCTCTCGTGTTGGTATAGACATAATTTGACTATGTTCAGTATGATCTCAACTGTATGTTGATTCATTAACTAAAGAATGTAAACTTTGAGCATACTCTAATGGGATAGTTGTTTGGCTTTAGGTGGTGATATGTAGTGGGGATTCATCAAATGTGAAGTTTTATATGTAATGGATAGTTATATGGGGATAGTTGATTAGCTTTAGGTGGTGTATGTTGATTCATTAACTAAAGAATGTAAACTTTGAGCAGACTCTAATAAGATTTCATACGGAGTTTTATTCTGAAAAACACCCGAGGGTGTTGGATTGATCAAATGTGAAGTTGTCAACACGTATTCACCTCAAAATGAAAGAGGAAGATGGCCTTAAAAACGAAAAGCCCTTGCCACTATTAAAATATGACGGTTTACGTTCAACTCTACCATTTTGTTGCAGAGTTCCCACACAAGATGTTTAAATACGATACCATTTGAGAGAAAATACTCTTTTAAACAATTAAATTCAGTCGGAGTGATAACTACGAACAATTTTAACCTTTCGATCAAATTGTCTTTCAACCATGGTGAAAAATTAATGACATAAACATTTTAAACACCTCCAATTTATCAATTAATAAATAAACCCATATGACTCGAGAGAAATCATCCACAATAGTAAAAAAATACCGAGCCCACATGAAAAAACCATATTATAATATTCCCATAAATCAAAGTGAATCAATTAAAAAATTCTGCAAGCCTTATGATCACTTAAAGGAAAAGAATCACGATATTATTTAGCACGGGGCACACATCACATGCTTTATTAAACTTATCTCTAGAATTATGCAAAAAAGGTAATGACATAACTACTTTCTCTGAAGGATGTCCAAGACGTTGATGCCAAAGATCTAATGATGATGAAAAATATTCCACTGAGATAGCTTGCATTGTAGATGATTGCTGAAAGTAGTAAAGTTCATTTCTCCATTTACCCGTTCCAATCAGTTTCCTCATATGAATGCTCTGTATAATGCATATATATGAGGAAAATTGTACAAAACACCCAATGTCATCAATGAGTTGTGTAACAGAAATTAAATTGCAATGCAATTTAGGTGCATAAAGAACATTTGTGAGATAAAATCCTTCCAAGAGTCTCACGCTTCCAATTTTAGTGGTTGTTATATTTCGGCCATTTGGAAGTCCAACGGGACACACGGTAATATCACGAACATCAATCAAACATGATTCATCTCCCGTTACATGATTGGAAGCGTCGGTATTAATAATCTAAGAAATATTAGAAAATTCACCATGTAAACCATAAGTAGATAATTGAGTTTTACAAAATATCGATACTATTGTTTACCATTGTGAGGGTGTAGATGAGGTTTTAGATATTATCGTAGATCGTTTATCTTAGCCGCGTGGCTCTGATAGCATTGTTGGGCTTATCGGCCTAGCGGAGAGCCAGTCCCACTCAATCCAGTAGCTCTGATACCATGTAGAAAACAATGATATGGATATAATGAATTGCCATGAAAAATTGTATATCATTGGTATACTTTTTCTCTTACATATATACACGAAGAATTGAACTTTAAAATATCAGAAATCGGCTAATTAAAGCTGCAAATCTAATCTAATTAATTCCTTCCTAAAATTATGCAAGACAATTAAGGAAACAATACATGAAATTTTAATCTAATTCATATGTCAACAATATTTAAATATATCTCAATAGTGTCGGAACTTCCAAGTCACACCATGGACAATCGACGGTTCAGCGGAGTGAGTAATTCAACAAAGATGTTGGATTGAGTTAACGTCTTCGCCGGAAAGTTGGTTGAATGAGAGCTTAATAATTCTAAGCTTCGGAGTATTATAACATACTTCAATTGGGAGTCTATTTGAAATTATATTAAATGTGAACCTGATTACCGCCATTGAAGAAACAATGAAGATCCCCTTTGGTATACTCCCTGTCAGCCCATTACCCATCAAATAGAACACTTCGATGGAAGAAACATCCCCAATTTCCTCCAGAATACTTCTGCGTAGATTATTGAAAGTAATTTTCAAAATATGTAGCCTTGACGAAACATTGAACAGAGATAGAGGAATTATGTCGGAGAAGGAATTGTTGGAGAGAAACAAACGTCGGAGTTGAGATAAGGGGCCAAACCATGTCGATAATTCTCCTTCAAATATGTTAACTCCAACGTTGATCTCCTACAGACGGCGGAGGCGAAAGAGGTCGGAGGAAATGTCGTCGGTGAGATTATTAAAGCTGATTTATCCTCATGAATCTTATCAAATCCCATTAATCTACCCTCCTCCTCATCAGCAAAGTACGACACCCTGCAGAATATACGAGAAGTCACTGAAATTCAGACTCCATTAACGTGTTCGGAGGTCACTTAACGAAAGTAATAAACTTTGAAATTTGGTGGTGGCAATTGAGCCTGCGGAGATTGCATCTTGCAGAGATGATTTAACCCTGCAAACTTAGGGTGCGGAGATGAATAACACGCCAATGATTACCCTTTGTGCGGAGATGAATAGTATGCTAGTGATTCGTGGACAAGACTGCAGTGCGGAGATGGATAGTATGCTAGTGATTCGTGGACATGACTGCAATGTGAAGATGGATGTGTTGGGTTATCCGCCCAGGGAGCCGGGCCCACTCAATTTAATAGCATGGTATTATCTGCTTTGGGCTATCCACTGGCCCGCATTGTTTCGCTCACTGGGCTTACACCCAAAAGGCCTCATGCTAGGAAGAGTCCATCCCTCATTTATAAATCCACCGCCATCCCCACTTCTAACCGATGTGGGACTTTGGTTGACACCCAACCAACATTTCCGTCTCAAATAAAATCCCGCAGCTAGACCATACAATTTGAGGTCCGAACATTCCACCATTCGCGCCGATTGAGTCTGGCGCCTAGCTCTGATACCACTTGTTGGGAAAAGCCATTCATTCTTAAAGGGAAAAAGACAAAATATTAATGACAAAGGAAAAAAATAAGAACAACACAAGGAATTTATGTGGAAACACCAAACCGGAGAAAAACCACGGACCTAAAAAAATACTTACTACATGAAAAATATTACAATCACACAGAAGCTTTTCTCTTCCGACCCTAAAACTACCACACTATTACAAAATTTTAACTAATTCTCAACTTTTCTCCCAATTCTCAAATAGAGAATACAAGAAAAGAATAAAAAAATCACGTATAAAGATTATAGAGTCTTTTTTGTGCGTCTAACATCAGAACTAAAGGCCTCCTTAAATAGCAATTAAGAATCCTTTCTTCTGATCTCTCATCCGATGTGGGACAAGAATAATATTTCTCTATTTTATATTTGACAAATCAAACAGGATGTGGGGGAATTGGACATTATTGCTATGAAGAGAAATCATCCACGACAGCTCATGCATAAATGTTAGTTTTATGAAAAAAACTCACTCTTCTCTCCCCTTCTTTGCAGCGAGAAAACATTTTCAATAGGTAGCCTTGGAATAATTTACTATTTATTTTTATCCAATGGTCAGAATTCACATGTGTCATGTGTGAGCCTGAGTCAGCTAAGTAACTCCTGTAATTTAAATGTGTGGGCAATTTAGATAGAATCAAATCATTTTTTTTTGCAACAATCACCATTTACTCATTTTCTTTCAATTTAAAATAAGTCTTTCAGATGGATAGTGTAAGAGAACACAACATTCTACTAGAAGTTGTTCAAATTTTTGAGGGATTTGAATTTTTTAAATTAAGAAGGCTTATAATCGATGGGCGGTGAGATGATGATGGTAGAGGTAGAGAAGAGATCGCGGGCATTGGAGGAAGACTTCAGTGGAATAATTGGAGGGACTCCGCAGGTTGTTTCTCATTTAATAAAAAAGAAGGCGTGTTGCACGTTTTTATGTATATGTGATATTGATGAGAGTGGAAATTAACGTGTTTAAATGTCCAATTTAACACCTTTTGATGGAAATTCTTGTTATATATTAGGACAAGTGTCTTATATTCATTATATGTGAGAATAAGGTGCACTTGAGGTGTTTTGATGTGTTTAGAAGGAAAAAGGATGAAAAGTGCAAAGTTGGAGAAAATGTGCAATTTGTGCAATCAATGCTGAAAAACTAACATTCAACCTGTGCTATTCTTATGTGTTCTTGTGGAGATAAAAACTATTAGTGTGATACATGGTTGGAAAGACACTGAAGAGAGGGTCGTTTTGGCATAAGGAACACCTCAATCGAAGTCCAAATGAGAAAGTTATGATCAAAGTGGTGACGTCGCGCAAGCTGTTCCTATTCAGAACAAACGTCCACTTTGCATGACTTGTTACATATACAAATATTGGATTTTCTGTAAGTTCTTTATATTATAGAAAACAAAGGAATAGAGGATCGCGTGAGCGTAAGAATCAGTCAAATTGGAGTCCAGATGTGGAAGTTATACGCGAAACGGTGAGACTGTGCAAGTCAATTCGACCTGATCATGAGGTCGAACCGAGGTCGAACTGGATGGAAAAAGATCCGGTTCGACCACGACATGCTAGTTCGACCTGTTGTGCTGGTCCATCTGAGCTCATGGGGCTTCCAGAAGGGTGATTCGACCTTCAGTTCGACCTGGAGGGGTTGGTTTGACCTGTTTGTGAGGTCGAATTAAGCTTCGGGAACTTACCATATCCGTATTTTTTAGGCCTAAACGCGTGAGATAATTAAGGAAGCCAGTTCCAGCCCTAGGAGACGTGATTACAAGTATAAAAGGAGGTCTATGCAGCCACAAAAAGAGGATAAGAACACAATACAAGAGGGGAGAAGAGAGGCCACAACCATACTACACCCCACAAGGGGGGATCACCCCCCAACCATCATCCTTTCCTCCATCATCCATCACTTTGAAGATTCGTTTGTGGAAACAAGGGGAGAACTAAGAGGAGAATTCAAGAGCAAGAGGAACGCGATGACGCCACATCTAGGGTTATTCGTTTCCTAATTTATCTTGTATTTTCTGGACATTCGGGTAAGATCTATCCAATACCCATGATTGTTCTTCGCAACATCATGGGCTAGAGCCTTTTTTGAGAACTAGGATTGTGAAGGTTTTACGAATTAATTGAACTTCCATGTGTACACTCCGTACAACACTACTTAAGGATTTATTTTATATATGGTCGTAATTTTTAATTCATACTCACAATCGTTTTGTGCATCATTAACTGTTATGTAGAGTCTGAATACATATCTTGGTTATTGATTGAGTGCGTTCACTACTTAGCAGGATTCCATGTTATGATTCTAAGTAAGGGGACTCTGAAACTTCATTTGAACTATCATATATGAATACTTATTAATTGAATTGAATTCGGGTTATTAAGTAGGATAAAGAGATTAATTTTATAGTACCTATAAAGGGAGATCATATCGGGTTAGATTCTAGACGTGAAAAATAATTGAAACTGATAGTACCTAGAAAGGGGGGTAAAATTACGTTTCTTGCTCTGAGGTTATTCACACGTGTTACACGTATATTTACTTGTATCTATAGAGTAGATTTGCATGGCTTAGTGATGCGTCCATATTTCACAAGGCAGAGTCAGACACCAACACATGGAAGGGAAATTAATTAGTGAAACTGGATTATCCTAGGGCTACCTATTCCCCTACTTGATCCACTTTTGTATTCTTCAAGTGACTTTATTTTATTTGTTGTTTTAATTACTTGTTTATTAGTTTAATAATTTTAAACCTCAAACTATATTGCCATAATCGTCTTAATTAATTTAGATAATAATTAAATTGATAATATGCCATCCCTTAGGTTCGATATTCACTTGGTCACCTTTCAAAACTATAATTGATATCCTTCATATTTGGAGATTAATTGTGTATTGAGAAAACACTCATCACGTTCTTGGCGCCGTTGCCGGGGACGGCTGCTGTTATTAGTTTATTATTTCTAATTGATTAAGACTTTTATTTGTGATTATATATTTCTATCTAACCTTGAATTTTTCTGAGGTACTTGTGCACTAGGAAAATGAGAGGAAGGAAATGAGCAAATAACACATTGAGCTGAACATGGCCGGAGCAAGGCAGAATTCGAATAATGTTGCAATCCGTGAAATTTTCACTAACTATGGGATTGGCAACATGGGGTTGATAGGATCAAGGGAGGAAGATGATGATTTTGAGATACATCCCACTCTTATTAACATGGTGGAAAAGAATCCCTTTTCTGGAGGTTGTCTTGAAGATTCATATCTGCATCTCCGAAAATTTCTTGGTTATGCAAACACTCAAAAGGAAGCTGGAGCTAATGATGATGCTAGGCGGATCGCCTTATTCAAGTTCTCTTTGATTGATAAGGTGGAAGCTTGGTATGATATTCTTGATGCAGCCGATTGCACTACATGGGACCAACTGCAGCAAAAGTTCTTAGAGAGATACATGTTACCCTCAAGGATCTTAAGAATGAGGCAAGAGATCACCCGATTTGCTATGAATCAGGGTGAGAAATTTCATGAGGCGTGGGATAGATTTAAAGACATGCTCAGTCGGTGCCCGCAACATGGAATGTCAAAGGCTGAATACATAAGTATTTTCTACAATGGATTGGATTGTGAGTCGCGTATTTATATTGATGCATCATCAGGAAGAGCGTTGTTATCTAAGACAGCACTTGAAGAGGAAAAGTTGTTTGAAGACATCTCTGTGAATTCACGTGACTATCCTGTAGAGAGAGATAAAGGATCATATGTATTTGGCAAAGTGGCACAGGTTGAACATCAAGTGGTGAAGCCAAATAGGGATGATGAGATCGTCTCTAGTCTAGGGAACATTAACAAACTATTAGAATCCCAACAAAGGCAGATCACAGAATTGACACAAAGGGGTCCTAGTATGAAGCAGCAAGAAGTGAAGAGTATTGAAGATACCTTCAATCGATACATGGTTGAGAACGATGCAAGGGTTGACCACATCAAAGCTAGAATGGATGTTAATAATGCGGATTTATCTAAACAGTTGAAGGACCTTACTTAGATTATGGGGCAGATGGCCGCGAATGTGAATCAATTGACACAAACATTGGAGAATAATGCCATCACGTTAAGGTCGGGAATGCAGTATGAGGGACCGATGAGGCCGGAATCAAATTTGGACATGTCTAGGCCTCGATTCAACCAGGATTTGACCTACACAACAGGTCGAACCACACAGGGCAGATCGAATCGGAGCTCTGGACATGATCACGAAGCAAAGCAATATCGGTTCGATCAAGTTCCAGCTGATTCGACCTGGCCCACAGGTCAAACCCTGGTCGAACCAGACCATCCAGAGCACTCTATTTTGACAGAAGATCGGTTCGACCAAAGCAACATTTATTCGACCTGGTCATCAGGTCGAACCGAGATCGAACCACACTCTGTGAAGCACCCTGTTTCATCATGGAAATGATTCGACCATGACGTAATTGGTTCGACCAAGCCATCTGGTCAAACCCAGATTGAACAGAAGGACAAAAATCATACAGTGAGCCGATTTGACCTGGGGGACATTGGTTCGACCAAACTATCTGGTCGAACCCAGGTCGAATCATAAATTCAGAAAGAGAGAGCCGAGTTCGAGATGATCGATTCGACCACTATGTACCTAATTCGACCTGTCAAGCAGTTCGAACCAAGGTCGAACCTTGCCGAAACGTACCATTTTTTACGCCGAATGCTCTACATGATGTTGATGTTACTCCAGTACCATTATATGAGCAGAATACTGAGCTTACAATGGAGAAGAAGTGGGAAAGAGCAAAGCAGTTGAGAGCTGAGAAGCTTAGATTGTGGATGGATAATGAAGATGTGGTTTTCTCTTGTGATGATGTAATGAAGATGCCCATAGAGACCCAATCGTGCAAGAGCATTGACATGGTTTCTGACTTGCTTAATCTTGATATTTCTAAGGCAGATGATTATGAATCTAAGTGGAAGATTGACAAGGAGGTGTCTTGACGGCCATGGAAGGAAGGTGATCTGAAGATCATATTTTTGTGACCAAGAAAGGTGAGGTGTTAAGTGTAGACAAGAAGAGGAAAAGAAAGTATTTGAAGGTGAGGATGCGAGAAGACCGTCCTTCGATCAAGTAGCCTACAAAGGTTGCATCCGTCTCGACTCTCCGACGTTAAACTTGAGTGCCTGTTGGGGGTTTGCCCTTCCATTTTATTGCTTTATTTCTTTCGTGTGAGTAAGAAATTTTTATATTTAAGGTACTTACTAATTGGCAATTACATCTTTTTGCAAACTTAGTTTCAACTTGTGTTTTTACTGAGTTTGAGGGGTGTGATGTTATTACCTCATTGAAGCACCAAGAGTATAATCTTTTCTTTGTAATGTTTGCTAGGGGAGTTGATTTTTTGCGGTATGTTGAAACTTTAATCGGTTTTGATGTGTTGATTTTTTGCAATTTGCCTAGTGTTCAGTGATGTTTCTAGTGTGTGGAGTCGATTAAATAGTCAATTAATTCTTTCTTATAGTTCTCCTATTTTATTAATGAATCCTGTGATGATGAGTTTATTTGAGCTTTGATGATAGAAAAGGTAGAAGAGTGGCAAGATGATCGAGTTGAACAACTCGAGGAGCTCGTATATACTTCGAAGGAGGAAAATTAGGTCCCCTCGTTCCCTTTTTCTAATTTTTATATGTGCTTTTAATTCATGGAGTGGAAGGATTGAGTTTATGGTTGTGATCCATGTGAGCTTATATTGTTTTAAATTGTACTTGAAATTCATATGCTCTTGAAATTAATGAAGGAAGTGTACTTGAGTATATCGTGATATGAAGTTCTATGTGTACTTGTGGGATATTGCTTACCATGAAAAGTGCTCTGTTACATGTTAAAAAACTCATGTGAGATTTTGAGCCTTGTTGATCATGTTAATTAATCACATGATTTTTTTTCTGGTGAGTATCGTTCTTGTGTGTGTATTCTAGAACTTGCCTCTTCTATTAAGATGATGGGAGATGATTTTAGGCCATCCTTGAATTTATGAGTCACTTAGCCAAATAATTCCCTACCAAATAATTATATATTTTTAGTTAGCCCTTTTGAGCTTAATAACCTTATTTCTTTGGCAACTTACGAAGATAGCCACTTTGATATCCTATTTGAGCCTTAAATTTCTATATTTAGTGGAGAATTAAATGTTGTCAAAGTGTGTGAAGTTGATTTTGATGGTGTTTGGAATGAATAAAATATTTGGAGCTGCACAAGTAATTATGAACTTAAAAATAAGTTGTTTAGGGGTAGTGCCCGAAACTGGTACCCGAGATGTTAGAGGTAGTGCCCGAAACTGGTATCTCGAGAAAAAAGAAAGGAAACAAAAAGAATGTTGACCTTGAAGAAAAAGGGAAGAAAAAAAATTAGAAGAGCATGAAGTTGGATAGATTTGAAGTGTAAAAATATATGCAGTACAAAAGATCTCCGATTTTAATTCTCTACTAATTGAGTCACTTTATCCATATGTTTCCTACCCTTACCAAAGAGCCATCATTACATCCTAAAGAAAGTCCTATTTGATCCCATTGTCGAATCATACTTTTAGGGATAAAGAGTTTGAGACGTTTGGCAAAATTATGGTTACGCATGCACTTGAATTGAATTTGAGCGTAAACACCTTAACCCATAAGTGTACATCTTTACACTTTAGTGCGAGATATATATAAACTTCCTGTGAGAACATGTTGATGGAGCATTTGAATTGGTGGTGATTGTCTTAACTTGTATGCTATGAATTGATTATTACATTTAATGAGAGTTGTATGACCGAAGTTGAGGACAATTGTATTTTGAATGGGGGATTGATCATAGTCCTTATTTCCCCCGCTAATTTTCTTACTCTCTTTCTCTTTATTTTTATTTTGTTGCCTTGGGACGAGCAACCAGTAAGTTTGGGGGATTGATGAGAGTGAAAATTAGCATGTTTGAGTGTCCAATTTAACACTTTTTGATGGAAATTCTTATTATATATTAGCACAAGTGTCTTATATTCATTATATGTGAGAATAAGATGCACTTGAAATGTTTTGTTTTGTTTTAGGTGGAAAAAGGATGAAAAGTGCAAAGTTGGAGAAAATGTGCAATTTGTGCAATCAATGCTGAAAAACTAACGTCCAACCTATGCTATTCTTCTGTGTTCTTGTGGAGATCAAAACTATTAGTGTGATACATGATTGGAAATACACTGAAGAGAGGGTCGTTTTGGCATAAGGAACACCTCAATCGAAGTCCAAACGAGAAAGTTATGATCAAAGTGGTGACGTCGCGCAAGCAGTTCCTGTTCAGAACGACCGTCCACTTTACATGACTTGTTACATATATAAATATTGAAGTTTCTGTAATTTCTTTATATGGATAGAAAGCTAAGGAATAGAGGATTGCGTGAGCGCAAGAATCACTCAAATTGGAGTCCGGATGTGGAAGTTATACGCGAAACGGTGAGATTGTGCAAGTCAATTCGACCTGATCATGAGGTCAAACCAAGGTCGAACTGGATGGAAAAAGATCCAGTTCGACCATGACATACTAGTTCGACCTGTTGTGCTGGTCGAACTGAGTTCATGGGGCTTCCAGAAGGGTGATTCGACCTTCAGTTCAACCTGTAGGGATTGGTTCGACCTGTTTGTGAGGTCGAATCGATCTTCGGGAACTTACCATATCCATATTTTTTAGGCCTAAACGCGTGAGATAATTAAGGAAGCCAGTTCCAGCCCTAGGAGACGTGATTACAAGTATAAAAGAAGGTCTATGCAGCCACAAAAGAGGATAAGAACACAATACAAGAGAGGAGAAGAGAGGCGACAACCATACTACACCCCACAAGGAGGGATCACCCCCCAACCATCATCATTTCCTCCATCCATCCGTCACTTTGAAGATTCGTTTATGGAAACAATGGGAGAACTAAGAGGAGAATTCAAGAGCGAGAAGAACGCGATGACGCCACATCTAGGGTTATTCGTTTCCTAATTTATCTTGTATTTTCCGGACATCCGGGTAATATCTATCCAACACCCATGATTGTTCTTCGCAACATCATGGGCTAGAGCCTTTTTGGTAGAACTATGATTGTGAAGGTTTTACGAATTAATTGAACTTCCATGTGTACACTCCGTACAACACTATTTGAGGATTTATTTTATATATGATCGTACTATCTTAATTCATACTCACAGTCGTTCTGTGCATCATTAACTGTTATGTAGAGTCTGAATACATATCTTGGTTATTGATTGAGTGCGTTCAATGCTGAGCAGGATTCCATGTTATGATTCTGTGTGAGGGGACTCCAAAGTTTCATTAGAACTATCATATATGAATACTTATTAATTGAATTGAATTCGGGTTATTAAGTAGGATAAAGAGGGTAATTTTATAGTACCTATAAAGGGAGATCATATCGGGTTAGATTCTAGGCGTGGAAAATAATTGATACTGATAGTACCTAGAAAGGGGGGTAAAATTACGTCTCTTGTTCCGAGGTTATTCACAAGTTTTACACGCATATTTACTTGTGTCTATAGAGTAGATTTGCATGATTTAGTGATGCGTCCATATTCCACAAGGTAGAGTCAGACACCAACACATGGAAGAGAAATTAATTAGTGAAACTGGATTATCTTAGGGCTACCTATTCTCCTACTTGATCAACTTTCATATTCTTCAAGTGACTTTATTTTATTTATTATTTTAATTACTTTTTTATTAGTTTAATAATTCTAAACCTCAAACTATATTGTCATAATCGTCTTAATTATTTAGATAATAATTAAATTGATAATACGCCGTCTCTTGGGTTCGATATTCACTTGGTCACCTTTCGAGACTTCAATTGATATCCTTCATGCTTGGGGATTAATTGTGTATTGAGAAAACACTCATCAGATATATATTATTAAATTGATGATTTTGAAGTTCTAGATTCGGTGTCTGTATAATGCGACAACTTCTCGATGGACTCCTCCGCTGCTTATATTTTCCTTGATATATTCATTCCTTCATATGTTCTAATCATTGTGTTGTGGTTGTGTTTTCTCATTTAGGTTTGTGATTATTTTTTTCAAATTTTGTGATTCTATATGCAGTATTGAGTACAGAGGATTGAGTGGGTTTAGTAATGTTGATTGTGTTATGGCTTGAATTCAATTGTTATTATATTTTTACTAAGAAATGAAATGGAAAAGAAATATATAGCTAAAGTTGTACCATCAAAATGCATACTCAGCCTCCCTCGCTCGAATAAGTAGGCCCCCTTTCTTAAGGCGCAATCCTGGTTTTTTTAATCCTAAGCTTAGAATATTCATTTTAGAAAATGAAAGATGAATGTAGTTGTTGCTAAGGCTGAAGATGCTGAGGCTGGGGGCGTGCTGAAGAAAAGGTGGGTGAATGGAGGCATTGAAGAGGTTGCTAGATAAGTCGAGAGTTTGAACTGAGAGGGAAGTGGCGGAGGATAGATGGTTGTAGGCGGCGGAAGGAGTGAAGAAGCGGGAGAGGTTGATGTGGGCGAGAAAGGTGAGGTTGGAGAGGGTGGATTATTTCATTATAAATCTCTCTCCGACAAGGATATATATGAAACTTTCCTAAGCATGGATTCTACTCTTGCTATATATTATTGTATTTATTATTAACCGATCGATAGTGTTTCTAATTTTCTTAACTTTATATTAGTTTTAAGAGCACGTAATTTCCCTTTGCTCTTCATTCTTCTAGAAAAGATTCATGCTTCTCCAGAAATATATTTACCTCATTCATCTTTTTTTTAATATTATGACTATTTATCAGATATGTGATCTCAGTGCTATATAAGTCCTTTCTCATGATAGTTGTGAATTTTCATAAATATTCTCTTTTAATTTTAAGTTATTAAGTTGTTTCCGGTTGGTTGGAGCTAGGTCATGACTATTTTTTTTATTATCTAACTAGAACCAGAAAAGTTACTAAGCATTATAGCGATTTATTTGTTTATCTGTTGATAAGCCTATACGAAAGGTTGAAAGATATAAAATTATAACTAAGCATCTTTTTGGAATATGAAAATGGTTGATATTAAGTTGGATGAAAATTAAAAATTTTCGAACTTTTTCATTTAAATAAATTTTTAACACACATTATATCAAATTAATAATTTTAAAAAAATATTAAATGACATTCATTTTACTTTTTATTTAAATCATAATTTTTCCATATGCATATATTTTAAATATTATTTTATACTCTTTATGTCTCAAATTCAGGTATCCACTTTTTTGTTTTTGTTCATCTCAACTTAACTTTTCACCCTCATAAAATAAAGTGTCGTTTAACCAGTAATTTTCACAATACACTTCAACTTTAAAATTGCACGTCCCATTTAACACATAACATATTTCACTGATTTTTTAAAAGACTGCATTATCTAAAATATAAGGGAAAAATAGTTATGTTTATTTATATTCATTCAAAAGTAAATATAAATTTAAAATTTAAACAAAAGAGTAATGAATAAAATCCTTCTCTCCGTCCATCATACGGGGTAAATACTAGTTAAAGCTAAAAGATTTTTTTTTTAATATGTTATCCATGCCGAATGCAATATTCAAACTCCCACCTTGCAGCTATCAACTCATTAGGAAGGTCTTTCTACGCTCTTCTCTGCCACTTGAGCTATGCTTTGGGTAACAGACACAATCACTATATCCCCTAAACCGTTCTGTCACGAGATGAGTAGGATGTAGATCTTACAAGAGTCTCTAATGAGCTCCTAAAATTGTTTCCAAAGCTCACCCCTCCCATTAAGTACTAATATTAACTCTATGAGTTCCCTTAGAAGGTATTAAGACATGATCTAAACTTCGATATTAGGTACTAAGTTTAGTTTGGTTCAACTATCCTCATGAATCTGTGAAGAGTTTAGAAAGAAGAACCCTCGAATTTGGGTAAACGCAGTTTTGATTTTTATATTTTATTTCAATTTTGATTCTCACGCCCATTACAATTTAGAACTCGGATTTCCCTCTTTAATTTGCTGTATTAACTTTTGGTTTTCAGTTTCATGTTTCAACTTTTTTTTATTTAGTTTTTAAATGTTATGTATATTAAATTATTAACTATGTTAAAGATGATGTGTGTTGAGTCATTATTTTCATATTTTTTTTATTAAAACATATTATGATGTGGCAATTTGATTGCTGCAGTTTTATTTGGATCGACACCTAGCTGAATCTTGCCGTTTTTTTCCAAATTGACACATCATGTGGTCAACACGTGATGCTTTTCTTGGATAAATCAACTTCGGACAAAAATTGGGCATAAACAAACAAAATATCAAAATTACTATACTAATTTAACTCAAATATCTTTTTGGGGCCGATGGAATTTAAAGTTTCCAATAACTATAGTGACCAACAAATTTTTAAGTCTCATATTTATTCAATTTTTTCACTACATATTAAATAAACCTCAATATATACGTAGTGATGAAATAGAATACCAAACAACGACAAGACTAGATCGATTCCAATCAACTTCTACACTCAGATAAAACAATGAAATAGAATCCCCCCACCCACCACACAACATGCATACATATATTTAATTAATTAATAAAATTAAAACCCAGATGATTAATTAATTAACAACTCTACAATCCAATCTAATCTCAGTTCCACCACCAGAAATGGTGCTCATCTTGATCATAGACTCCACAAATGCCTCAAAAAACTCCTCTTGAGAGGATGCAAACTTTTGGACCAACTCCTTAGTTCTTGAAGTGGAGATCAGTGCTTGATCAGATGACAAGATGCTCTTCCCTTGAAGAAGCAATTTGTAGTATAAATTGTCAAACACTGTTGGTGTAGAGTCCAAGTTGGCTCCAGCATTCTTCACCTTATTGTGCACTGGGCACACCTGCCTTAGGCTGGCCGCGAACCACGGGTTCAATGACGGATCAACGTCCGTTTTGTTGTTGAAGTTGTGGATTCTGTTCTGGAATGAAGAGCAGTGAGAGAACCCTAGTGTGTGCCCTCCTGCATGCACCAATGGTTAATGTATAGATATCGTGGGTTAGTCTCCTGTAATCGGGTTCACACAAGTGTTTGCCATGGATTTATTTTGTACCTGAGAGTGCCACTAAATCATGAATAGAGAATCCTCTTTGGGAGAAGCTTTGTTGTAGCTGAGATATATTGAATGTGGGAAAAGGTAGTTGTAATGAGTCATTGGCCTTGGAATTTCTTCCATCTTTCCTCCCTTTGGGCACTTCCCAAGTGGGACCCCCTGACTATTATCAACATCCACACCAATCCATGAAGTTAAACATTGATCATAGATTTCATTCTAGGGAATGTTTGTTTAAGGAGGATAAATGTGAAATAAAAAATGGTATTCTATTAATAACTAATAAGATAAATGCATATCATAGGTTATATGTATTGATTTTTTTTAAATCCAAATTCAAATTCCAAAAATCGAAATCAAATAATTCCACCTCAGTATGCGCCACATGTGCATGTTTCAAATCTTCAGACCCACCTTTTCTCTTACAACTCGGACACATTTGTCCCGACTTGTAAATCGAATTAGTGGAAAGGGAGATTGTCACAACAATGCACACATGGCGCGTACTTATAAAACAAAATAGTCGAGGACTTACGAGCGCAACGGCATCTCTTGCAGCAAGGGCTAAGATGTCAGCACAAGAGACCACACCAGGGCACTTCTTCTCCACTTCCTTCTTCGCATTGTCAATGACATAGAATGCATGTAATGAAATATTTGGAGGGCCATCTTTCTCAGCTTTAATCTTCCCATTGGAATTCAGAAGCATAGACCCATCACAACCCTTCAATTCAAATACATACAACAATTACACACACTTACTTACTTCTATAAGAAAATCATTCAAATAAAAACTAGGGTTAGAATACATGCATGCATGCATGCATCTTCTTTTTAACTTACCCTAATGAAACAATCATGAAAGTGCATCCTGAGCAAAGCAGCTGGAACTGTTCTGTCATTGATCATGCCCTTGTGTACGGCTTTCGCGAAAACGTCTCGACTCCCGGGCATGACTCATGATAGTAATCCACACTAAGTGCATTTGCAGACATCAAAATAGATGAACAAATGATCAAGATAGTGATCATCAACGAAATTACAAAGATGGTCTCCATCAATTCTTAGTATGTACAACTTAATGATTCTTCTTCAATTCCCTTGATTCAATGATGGGTTCAAAGAGGTCCAAACACTATTTGTAGGTGTAGTGGGGGTGGGTGGGTGGGTGGAGGAAGGGGTCATTACTGTACTTGTCATGTTTGTTGAGCTGCTTAGTTTGAGTTCTGTTTCAAGATTCTTCATACTAAAAAAACAGACATCAGTACTACTTACTGCATTTTGCTTAATCTTGAAATAATACCCTTTTTGGTAATAGTTGTTGCCATCTTTCGGAGTGTGTGGATTTGTTAATTAATTCGATGCAATAATTAGTGTAATTAAATTTTTGGTTGGTAACCACTTCACTAGATCATGGCTCGTATATTTAGAAGAATGACCCCCCGTGGGTAAAATAGTAATTTCAGGCTGCAGGGGGTTTAATACAACTACCCACCCGGCCCATTGAGGAGAATTCAAGTGACCCTACCCATGAATGACTTCAACTAAAATTATGCTAAAAAGGTGACTGTTTGGTGGATAAGGTTGAACAGGTCAAGTCAAGTATTACCTATGCAATACCATGACCTATTCTAAAACGGTGAATAATTGAAGAAAATTTAAGATAAAGAATTGTTTTCCAAGAAAAATATTGCCTTAAATTACAAGGGAATATTGCATTATTGTCATTATCTTAAGCTACTTGTTTCATACCTCTCCAATGAGAAATACTTCTATATGCAATGGGGAATAGGTAGACCCTTCAGAAAATAATTACTGGTCTATACGATACATTTTCCGTCCCGAAGAACCCTTCATCTTTATTGTTCCATGTTCTTAATTTTTTTTTACCAATTTTGTAGATTTGAGAGGGTGTTTTAGTATTTTTAAAGGTATGTGTGTTAAGTGAAACGTAAAATTATCTCACCATGAGACGGTCTCACACAAGATTGTTCTGTATATTAATTGTTTTGTGTGAGTTCCAGTTACTAGAAAGAGAAATATATTATGGGGCTACTAATTAGTAAAATGTAACATTTGAGATATACTCCCACCGTCCCTCATTAACATTGACGTTTGCTTTTTGCACGGAGATTAAGAGATATAATATTTTAATGTGTAGTAATGTGAGAGAAATAATATTTAATGTAAAGTGGGTAGTTGTATTAGTGTTGTGTGTAGGTTTTATATAGAATAATTAATTATTTTGTATTGGTCCAACATGACAAAAAAATAAATGTAAATCTTAACTTGAGACAATCCAAAATGAAAAACGTAAACCTTAACGCAGGAGCGAGGGAGTAAAGTTTTCATTAATTTCATCTCATAAACTTTATAAGCATCGATTCACTCCCGTGATTCAGTCTCATAGAATTTGCAAAATTGGATTTTTTTTAATTTTTTTTATGTAGTAAGTAAAAAGGGATTATTACGGAACTAGTTTGAAAAAATATATTGTTATTGAGACTATTTTGAATAAAGTAAATTTATATGGGATGATTTCGAATTCTTTCTCGTATTATATACTCTCTTTATCATGTGAATATTGTTACATTTTTACTAATTATAGGGCATCTCCAAATTATTGTTACATTTCACTTTTTGGTACATTGGATCCACACGAAATAATTAATATATCTACAATGTCTTACATACAACACTAATACAACTACCAACTATACATTGGATTGTTATACTCCCTCCGTCCGCCAGCAAGGTATACATTTTGCCATTTTGGTCGTCCGCCCCAAAAGTATACATTTCTCATTTTAAACACACAAACCCACACACATCACTAATACAATTAATATATGAGACTCACACACCCCAATAATACAATCACCCACTATATTATATTAAATAATAATATTTCTTAATATACGTGCATAAAGTAAATGTGTACTTATCCGACGGACGGTGAGAATATCTCTCAATTCCTACACATTGAAATACTATATTACTTAATTCCATATAAACAATAAACGTAACAACCATTGCAGAATGGAGAGGGTATGTTATTTCGGTACATAGGTTAATAGATTTTTTAACTGAACTGATAATCATTTTTTCCCTGTAAAATACATTAAGAAGCTGCTTAAAGGTGCTTAGTTGGTGTTTAGTTGGGATAATGAGAATGGAGTATTATTGATTTTTATGGTTAATGCTTATTTGATTTAAGTGGAATTAAAAAAATTTTAATCATTTTCATTGATTCAATAACAACTCTTCATCTTTCAATGACTTTCAATTTTATTGAACTTCTATGCTCATTATCATTCTCATTGAAAAATTTTAACTAAGCTGTCCTAAAACTTTCGTATTTCTAAGGGCTCAGCTATTTTTAATTCTCGAAATGGCTAAACTTTCTCTTATATTTAATAGACCCCCAGCAAACATATATAATTAAAAAATATACTTTATTCGTTTCATAAATAAATTTATACTTACTATTTTTTTTTATTCCATAAACAAGTTCACAATCTCAAATAAATAAAAAAAAAAACACAATCCAACAATTCCATAAAACACTTTAATTTCAAAATTATCATAACTTTACAATTCACATAACTTACTTTATAATTAATTTATTATCTAAAAATATTAAACTACTCTAAAAAACAAATGAAAAAGCAATTTTCTTAGACTTCATATCTACATAATCGTGAACATTTTTATAAGATGTAGGGAGTAATATATATATATATATATATATATATATATATATATATATATATACCTCAAATTGAACACCCTTGCCATTTTACTTAAAAACTAGCTACTGAACCGTGTTGCACAGGGAGATTTTTTAAAAAAATATAATGTATATATTATAGTTTACACGAAAAGACGTTATTACAATTATATAATTTTATTTTTTTTTAAATTTAAAAAATTTTGTTGCATTGCATTACTATATATATTAAAAAAATTAAGGATTTTTTTACCCATGCATTGCACGGGATTATATTATCACAACACTTTGTATTTTATTTAAAATTTTAGAGTTATACACACTTGATCTGTTATTTGGAACTTTAAGGTTGTGATATGTACTCTCTCAATCCATCTGTAAGGATTTCATTTTTTCATTTTGCGTGTCTAACCTAAAGTGTCTCATTTTCCTTTTTAAACATATGAGACTCACACACATCACTAATACATTAATACAACTAAAATATTGGACCCATATACCCTATTAATACAACTAACCCCATACAGTGTTCTTTGAATCCCTTTAATTCTCTACCAACGACATATAGACAGTTGTTAATGACAAATGGCTAAAAGAAATATCATCTACAGTGTATGTCTGGTGACCTGTGCCATTTATTTGTCCGAGCACTGTAAAAGATAACTCGTCTCATAAATCACTTCAGGGGATCTTTACCACCAAATAAGTACAAGTGACAACCAACTGAGGACGACGCACCCAAATCCAAGAGCTCCACTATACTCCACTGAAATAGGTGGAAGAGGCGACACATTTGATAGGTGGGATCGAATACATGCCATTATATTCGCGTATCACCATCTATTTTAGTCATATATACCCATTTTTCTACCATACCATGACACTTCCCAAGAGAGTAGAAAAATTTCCAGTGAGAAGCTTTAACCACCTCTTTCATACTAAATGAACACCCAACAATTTGAACCTCATAAATTCATTTCCATTCACAGACATTCACATTCACCAGAACTTTAAGAAATAGTAAATTGAACATTATGGAAATGAAATTTTTTAAGTTGCAAATGATACCTCGAATTGAGTGACAATAACCACCCGAGAAACAGCTGCCTCAACCACTAAGCACGCCATTGCAGCCACCATGAACTCCAAAACCATTACATCGTCTCCACTACAAACCTCAGCCAGTATAAATTAGAAATTGTTAGCTCATTTATGGAGTGACTATTTCACATAGGTTGAGCCTTGAAGGACAAACAATCCTGCAACTCAAGGCTTATTAAGCTACCACAAACATAAACTCATTAAGCAAAGTAAAAAAGAGAGAGAGAGAGAGAAAGAAAAAAAACAAAAATATAAATTGAGAAAGACACATTGATTCAATAAAAAAAAGAAAAATATATAACAAAATTAAATTAAATGACAGCTAAATTTGTTATACAATTTTCAGAAAAACTCCACACTTCAAATCAATTATAAATCAATGAGTTTTTTTAATCTCAAATCGACTATTCAGCCAATATTATCTTCCTTGCTTCTCACATTATAAGTGATATTAAGGTAACATGGTTAGGTTTTAGTCATTCACTCTCTGGTTGGAATGGCTGAGGGTGGGAGTAAGTAGGATGGAGAATATGTGTCCTTCTCATGAACTACCCATTATGTAAAGCTACACTCACTTACTGAATACCAAAAAAAATTTCATTTTAAGAGTGCAAACAGTGTTTCAATTTCATAGAAGGTTCCAGCAACACCACATTGGTAGAAGTTAAGACATCCTTTTAAAAACCGTACAAAAAGCATTTACTTCCTCAATATCTACATGTATCATATTTTTAAAAGTCAGTCCCACATCACGAAAATCGTAACCAATATGATGTGAGACCATACTTGTCATGAAATTCTTATCTAACATAATGCTAAACACATCAAACCACCGAAGTCTATTTTTTGCTCATTTCGTGATATTGAATGCTAAAAGACCTGTCCAATTCAGCACATCCCATAATTAGCAGCTTGAATATTGAGCATGTCTTTGAGAATAAACAATAAGTGAGTCAGAAACGAAGATCCAAATAATGTAGGGCATGGAGCGGAAAGGAAAAAAGTTAACTGTATAAAGAATCAGACCTGTTGAAAGGTTAGTTCCCTGAATTTTTCTGTGACAGGCTGAATATGGATTTGTCTACAACTGTATTCCTTTTCAAAAATAAATTATTTAGGTTATTCAAATTCAGGAAGAGGAAAGTTGGCGGATCAGACCAATTAAAAACAAAGTACACAATGTATTTCTCATATGAAGTTAAAGAGTGCAACCAAGTTAAAGGAAAGATTACCTGAACGAAAGATTTGATGAGAGAGAGAATGCAACTAATTCAAAAACTCACACTAAAACATGAACAATTTTGAGTGGCAATAGCAAACATTGATATAGGAAAGAAAGAACCAAACAGAAAAATTCTATCAGCTGCACAAATATCTCATCAATAAAACAATACATTGCAGCCACAACATTAATTAAAAACTCACTCACAACTCAATCCCAAAAGCACGCTAAGAAGAAAATAAAAATACAAACGTGCCACACATTAAACCGGTTTAGATATGATTACAAAAATATTTGGAAGAAGTATAGATATGAATACATGTATAGTTAGAATACATTACGTTCAAAGGCTTTATTGCTTTAATCCATCTACATTAGTGAGATATTAAAAAGAGAAAGCGACAGTAATTTAAAATGACACTGAAAATTTCTAAAAACTGAAGTTTGGAATAATAGGCGACTTACCAATAATCCCAATAGAAGGAGGTCATTGAGATAAGAAGATGGCCTCTTTAGATTGAACTCTGTTTGTCGGGCAAGTTAAGATGCAAAGCTATAAAAAAAATAATATCATAAACTTAAGTATAAGGGAACTGCAAAAATGACAGATGACTTAAATGGTTTAAATTTATAAAAAAGAAATAAAAATTTAGATGCATAAAACTTTATCTTCACAACAGCAGTAAAATGTTACATAGATACCTGACAAATTAAAAGCTTTAGCACACATCTGTATAGATCATCGTATCTCTTTTAACCGATTCTTCATCACATTGCTCATACTCGTGAAGGCGCGTCCAAGACTTGGTGAATTATCGGCAATCACTTCGACTCCTCTTCAAGTATTGGACATGTAATGACACTGGCAACACTCCTGTTAAACTGGTAACATCTAACAATAACTTTTTGTAAAGGATGTACCCTGTTTAAGTCTTGAATTTGGAAATCATTTTAACTATCAATTTGAGGATGTAATTTTTTGGATCCCTGTCAAAAAGTTACGTCAGCTTTTTCATGATCCTAAAAAATGTGTTGCCTGATAAAAGATAGAAAAGTTTCTAATTATTTCAAAATGTAGCATGGATTGGTATGTTGCCATATTGCACTCTATTTAGCCTGCATATTTGTCAGAGACGATTACATTCTTTTAATCATTGGCATGCTAACCCCTCTGTCTATTATATATGGAGATGGTTTGTTCTATTGGGGGTGGTCTATTGCTCTAGTGCTCGGGTGCTTGCAGTTTTCTTGTGTGCTTCACAAAAAGTTGGGTAGATTGGTTATTTTGCTGATTTTGTAAGCTTGTTCTTTTCGCTTTCGATTTTTTTTTTCGTGTTATGGGCTATTACAATGAGATTTCTAATACTTGTGCTACTATTTCCAAGTTTTTGTTTTGCTAGATTGAAACTTGGATACCTAAGATTGGTCCAGTTGGAAGGTTGGATCCATTGAAACAGATTTCAAACTCCTACTTTTTTTACACTTTCCACCACTTCGCTGTGTTTGAAGGGCAACTAATGATGTTCCTTTTGTCAACTAAGGAAGTTCAACAATTATACTACAGAGCGCTAGATTGTGATATAAGACTTGATGCTGGTTGCTCTATTGTTTGATATAGTAGATATACAAATTGCTAGGTTCTTATACAGCATAAACAACTAATTTTAGTTGCTTGTACCCAGGCTAAGTTTAGCCATAGTTCTCACTTAGCGGATGACTTTTGTGATACTTTATATATTGATTCTTTGTAAGTATTGTACTTTGTTTAGTTAAACTCTAAAATATATTTATTATTTTTAGAAAGTAGTGAGTATAAATAACTTAGAATGCTATTGAATATTTATTTGTTTATTAATTATATATTGAAAAATAAATAAATTCATCAATAAAAATATTAATTTTTGTCACTAAAATATTTTCTAATAAAAATATTAATTTACAATGCGACAAAATATTTCGTAATCATACAATTAATTAATGATATGACAAATATAATTCGTCATCATATGTTGTTAACAACGATAATTTGTCGTTATTGTATTTATATATTCCAACGAAAGCAAATTGTCACAATTTCTTCACATTTTAATAACAATAAATATTTTATCTTAATATATTACTCATTAGTGACAAATTATGTCGTCATTATATAATAAGTCTATATCGTTAGTAATATTATTTATTTCCAACAAAAATACTTTGTCACCATTTCCACACTTTTTAATGACGATTAATATTTTGTCTTATTATATTACTCCTTAGTGACAAATTATGTCATCATTATAGAATCCCATAATTTTGTCGTTATTATCTAACCATTTCACGACGAAATATTTCAAAGATGACAAAAATAGTTGATTCAAATGTGACAATAAAAATGTCATAAATAATTGATGAGATTGATACTATAGAGAAAATCGTCACAATAATGTTACTTTCAGGTGACAATAAACGTTATCGTCATATTAAATTCAACTTTTAGTGACGAAATAATACTTAATACAATGAAAATGAGATGAAATTGTGACCACTTAATCGTCACCATAAGCTAGAACATTAGAGACGAATAGTATTTTTATCATTAAAACATAATATTTGGTGATGAATTAAAATATCATCGAATAATACCTAATACAACGCACATACTATGACGATCTATGTGACGCTCAAATTTCGTTATTAAAAATTTTTTATGACGAAAAATTCAATTTTCATGACGAATTTTGTCGTCGTCATTTATCAAATTTCTTGTAGTATCGTTATCACATAAATAAAAGCTCAAACTATGTGAATTTTCACTCTCATCAATGGTGACCATATGTGAGGCCCTTTTACTACAAGGGAAAAATGGGATATTTGAGTGAGATGTCCAATATAGTAAAATGAGAACTTTTCGGTGGAACGGAGGGAGTATCACACCACATCCATAAGAATCCTAATATGATGGAGAGAGAAATACCTGATATATTTTCATTGTCTACTAGAAACGAGAGGTATAAGTATTTATAGGAATCAGAATAGCTAGCTGTCATCTAACTAAGTGTGAACAGTTTCTATAATCAAACTACAGCTGGCATAATTGCCACCTAAGGTAGGAGTTAATTAGTTACAGTATTGCATGGTGGAAGAATTTCCTGCATGAGAGTGTACAATATAAAGATTTGAGGAAAGATATTGATTTATATTAAGGAATGATAATTATATACAATTACATACAAAGCATAAAAGAAATATTAAAACGACGTGGGACAACAAATATGCACAATCTTAATACGCTCCCTCAATAAGGCGGACGGATAACAACGCCGATCTTGGACATTAGTAATGAGAGCCGAGGGTGAGATACAGACTTTGTAAGAGCATCAGCTAATTAATCAATAGAGGACATGTGTGACACCAGTAGAAGAGAGAATTTGACAAGATCTCGCACAAAATGATAATCAATAGCAATGTACTTCATCCAAGAGTGAAACACAAGATTATAACAGAGATAGGTGGCAACTATGTTATCATAATATATGATCGGTGAGGAAGGTGGCAGAGAGACACATAATTTAAAAAGAAGAGAAGAAAGCCATCGAACTTCAGTAGCAGCACTTGCAACCGCACGGTATTCTGCCTCCATAGAAGAGCGAGCAACAGTTCGTTGCTTACGAGAATGCCAAGACACAGGATTGTAGCCTAGAAGGGAGCACGAACGTGTGCCATTCAAGTATCTCAAAAGTCATTTGACAGCACCCCAGTGAGTAACAGTGGGCACATGCATGAATTGGGAAAGCTTGTTCACTGCATATGCAATATCTGGCCGAGTGAGAAGGAGATATTGAAGGCTACCAAGAACCTTCCGATAAGTAGTAGCATCATATGGGTCAGTACCATCATGCAGCGAAAACTTGGCACCGACAGCAATGGGTGTTGAAACTGGCTTGGCATTCAACATGTTTAAGCAAGACAGAAGATCTGTGGTATACTTGAGTTGAGACAGATGACATCCTTGTGAGGACTGGTGCACTTCGATACCTAGAAAATACGAAAGCGGACCCAAATCCTTTATAGAAAAATGTGACGCAAGATCCGAAGCAAACTTCTTTAGGAACTTCGGATCGCTTCCTGTCAACACTAGATCATCAACGTAAACCAGAAAGTATGCTAAGATTTTGTTGTGATGATACACAAACAAAGATTCATCCGATTTAGCACAGTAAAAACCAACAGAAATGAGCGCAGCGCGTTGTACCAAGTACGCAGTGCCTGTTTTAAGCCATATACGGATTTACGAAGTCTACAGACAAAAGAGGGATTATCAGGATCAACAAAGCCTGGTGGCTGAGACATGTAGACCTCTTCAGATAGAGAACCATGAAGAAAGGCATTGTTGACATCAAATTGATGCAGTGACCATTGATTGGTGTCATTTTCACCTAGATTTTAGTGTCTTTTTATTATGTATTTTCTTTTATTTTTATTCTTCTTGTATATCTTTTGGTGGTGTTTTATGTTCATATGGAGATTTGTGCTTTGAAATGAAAATGTGTGATTTTCATGATTAAGTGCCTTAAATTGCGCGACATTTGTAAATATTTATTGAATTAGTACTATGGTTTATTTTGTGTAATTTTCAGGCATAAATGGATTCTAGAAGTGAAGAGGAAGATGTAGTAAAAAGCAGATCTCAATTCGAAGTTAAAACTAGGGAGAACGAGCCAAAACAGTGAAGCAGGGCGAAACTGTCACAAAAATTCGTCCTTGCACAAAAATTCTGGTGAATTTTTGTAAATTTTTACTAAAAACAGGGGAAAAAAGAGCAACGAAGGCTGAGCACACTGACAGAAAAATTCGACCATGCTCATGAAAATTCAGTCGAATTTTTCTGCTGAGTTGTAGAAAAATTCGATAACACTCAAAAAAATTCGGTAGAACATTTGTGAAAATAGCCACCTGTTTTCTCCAAATTTGGATTGGAGAATCAACCCTAGCCTCAATTTTCGTGAAAGACACACACTCTACACCATTTCCCGCACACACTACCATCTTCACCCAAATTTCACTCCATTTATCAACCATTTTCACACTTTCACCCATCAATCTTCATGTTTTTCACTCATTCATCACATATCTAAAGGGGAGAGAGCCACTTGGAAGGAGGAGAGCATCTTGAAGGAAGAGATTCAACCCAACTCAAGAAGGGAAGAAATTTTGCCTTTAAGTTGTAATTTCTTTGTTTTATTTGCAACAATGGAGTTGTGAATGCATTTTGAGGATGTTTTCATGATGTTTGTTGTTGGCTAGACCTCTTATGAGGCTAGCCACATGATGGATTAGAGATCTATGGATTTGTTGAATTTTTAATGGTTTAATTGATGTGATTTTGGAATTTCTTATATGATCTTTGATTTACTTTATTTGTATTATGATGTGTGTGGTTGAATTCTCTAGTTATGGTATTAGGAGGTCCAATCCAATATTATGATTAGGGGTTTGATTGAATCATGTTATAATGTGAATTTTGTGTGTTAGTGTATGAAGTATGTGGTTGCATCTTTGTATACTTAGAACATTCATGTGAGAACACTTAATTGATTTATCATAGTTGGTTTATTAATTGAGTGAGAAGACTAATTTTGTTATCATAGTACCTTAAGGGAATTGATAGTGAGATTCAATCTTATGTGCTTAAAACTTGTAATGAGTTTAGAAACTAATTTCCTTGGCCTATGGATTAGGGGATTATTTGTAATTGCTTCTATTTCAATGATCATTGACATTTACCATTTGAGTTTAACAAGCCATGTTGTGTCCTTGATCTTGAATGTGGTTAGTCTTGCTCTTCTTTAGATTGTTTCTCATCCATCTCATTTAATTTGGTTACTTGATACTTTATTTGATCATCTTAATTGTTAATTGCTTTTATTTGGTTCTTGCTTAGATTATTGGTAGTTTAATTGCACTTTTCAATTTTCAAAACTCAAAATCCGATCACTCCTCTAAAGCAAGGTTGAAAACAAACATGGATACACTCTTGATTTAAATCTCCCTTTGTTCGATATTTAAACTTGGTCACTCACTACAAACAATAAGGTTCGCTTACCTTAATCAATTTTATACCAAAATTGAGTCTAAGTTTAGCCATCTTCGTGAAACAGTAATGCTTAGAACAACACGTTTGACAACAAGACTGAAGGTTTTTGTGAAATCAATCCCAGGGCGCGATGAAACCCTTTAGCCACAAGTCTGGCCTTATATCGGTCAACAGATCCATCAGGTTTTCGTTTGATGTGAAAAACCCATTTGCAACCAATGATATTTTGAGAGGTTGTAGCAGGAACAAGAGACTAGGTGTCGTTTCTGATCAGAGCATTGAACTCCGAAGACATCGCATCACACCAATGGGAAGAAGATAAGGCCTGAGTGATAGAAGTGGGCTCAACATCAATGAAAAGGGAGGTGGAGAGACAATACCTGGGGTTGAGCTTTACAATGTTATTGCAAGATCGGGTGACCATCGGATGACAAACAGTTAGAGGTGGTGAAGGATAGCGATCCGGATCATCGAACAAAGGCACATGCACTGACGGTGTGAGAGAGATGGCGGGGTAGAGGAGATAGGCATGGAAGGGGAAGACATGATAGGGACCATGGGTGATATTGTGGGAGTGGATGGTAAGGGAATGAGTGGAGGTTTTGGCATATGATTGTTGCTATAGCCAATGTCGACGGATATAGGTGGGGAGGTAGACTAGTATTAAAACGGGAATATAGTTTCAACACAGGTAACATGACGGGATGTATATATTCTGTTGGTGGTTTATCAAGACACAGGTAATAACTCTGGGTTAAGGAGTAGCCAACGAAGATACAAGGTTTAGATTGGGTATCAAGTTTGTGTGTGGAGTACGGACGTAGCCATGGATAACAGACGCAGCCAAAGGTGCGAAGTTTGGAAATGTTGGGTGGTTTCTGATATAACTTTTCGAAGGCAGAGATCATGTCAAGGTTAACTTTGGGAAGTCTATTTATAAGATAAGTGGCAGTGGAAATAGCATAAGGCCAATAAGTGAGGGGCATAGAAGCATGGTGGAGGAGGGCTAAGCCTGTGTCGACAATGTGACGATGTCGTTCTTCTGAGATGCCATTATGTTCAGGGGTGTGTAGGGGTGTAGTGAGATGAGTTATGCCATTTGTTGTGAGAAAAGGGCAAAGGACAAGATATTCTCCACCATTATCAGAGTACAATGTGCAAATGCGTGTATTGTGATAGTTTTCAATTAGGGCTTTAAAGGCCACAAAAGTAGGTAAAACATCACATTTCCTTTTAAGGGGGATAAAGCCATATGTACTTGGTATAATGATCAACAAAGATGACATAATATTTATATCCTTCAAATGACATAACAGGAGAAGTCCAAACATCTGAAAATAATAATTCAAGAGGTCTAGTATATGACAAAGTGGACTCATAAAATTGTAACTTATGACTCTGGACACACTTGCAAGAATCACAATGAAACGTAGAAGTATTTGAAAGCTGCAAATAAGAACTAGACAAGACATGTCTAAAAATTTGAGGGAGGGACGACCTAGGCACGAATGACACAATGATGTGGACTCACGAAGTGTGGAGAAGGCATGAGGCGGAGTGGGCGGAGAGGGGTTGCCAAATATATAATCCGTTAATTCGTGGGCTTTGTAAGATGATGTCCCCGGTTCGCCGATCCTTCACCTGAAAAAGAGAAGAATAGAACACAACAACAATATTATTTTGTTAGCACAATTGAGTAACGGATAAAAGATTATCAAGGCGCTGAGGATCAATTGATCCTGTCGAATCCAATAAGAAAATAAGGGATTCAGTACTTTTTTACCGTCGACATCAATGGTGGAAGTTGGACAAGGGAAAGATCTATCAACAAATTTGTATAAATCATAGCCAGAGAGTAGGGTGAGAATCTAAAAGGCCCAAGCGACGTAGTTACCAGAGGTAAGTTTTAATGGTGCTTGAGATGCTGCGTTGAAAGCGACTAGAGACAGAGTATCGTTGCTGGTGTCGCTATGTTCTGTGGTTTTGGAGATGGTGGGATCAGACATTGCTGATGTGGAAAAGAAAAGAGAAAATGAAAAGAAATGGATAATGGCAGGGAGTTTCACGATCAAAGGTTTGGCGTTAGCCTTAGTTGTTGTGATACCATATAAAGATTTGAGGAAAGATATTGATTTGTATTAAGGAAGGCAAATTTAATAAAATAATTATTGTTGCAAAAACTTTTGTTAAACTGTATTAGAGTAAAAATATTTTAACAAAATAAGCAAAGTCACCAATTGAAATGATGACTTTCTGACATGAACAGTAAAGTCACCATTGATAATGGTGACTTTACTGTACAATTAAAAAAAACTAACAAAATCGTAATTATTTTCTTTTATATCTTTTATATTAATGGTAATGATTTCTTTAATTTTGTATTCAATTAATATTTAGAAAATTATATTCTAGTTCTTATATATTTAATTTTATTAATAAAAAAATAAATGATTTTTTAATACGTAAGGATACTTAATTTTTTTTATAGTCTTGCAGTGCATGGTGTTTTCATATATTTTTTTAATTGCAAAATTATTTGAGAGAAGAAGATAAGTTTGGATATACTAGCACATTTCTAAATTTATAATTTCTGCTTATGAATAATATTTTGTTTCTTTTTTAAAAAAATAAAAATTTAAAATCCTAAAAAACTGCCTTCATATTTAAAAATTTTTTCTTTTATATGTAAAATATTTCAAATTTAGAGTCCAAGGTGCACTAGTGGCACAGTTGCAAAAAATAAATAAATAAAATAAAAAATAAAATTAAAATAATAAAAAATGATTTCATAATTATTTTAAGTAAAATATGTCAACGAGTCTAAATAAGGTGCACATGTGGCACGGGTGCACTGAACGATTTCAGTTGTTAGATTAAGTATTAAATTAATCTCTACCATTAAATTAAATTAAAATATTAAAATTAAATTAAAATAACTATTTATTACTTTTTTATTTAAATCTATCAACTCTAAGGTGCACCGATATACCAGGTGCACTTTATGATCGCTCCAAAATTTATGTATAATGAAAAGTTCAAATAGGTTAAAGAAAAAAGAAAAATATTTTTTTTTCAAAAATTATAGAGCTTGTTTTCGTATAAATATTTACACCCTAATCTTATCAAAATTTTTCTTAACATATGAAAAATTATTCTCAATAATAAAAAATTGTTACTCTTTTATATAAATTTTTTTAAAAAAATCATCTCAATAGAAATATAAAATTACAATTTAGAAGAATTTAACTGCAAGATTATTTTTATTCAAAAGAAAAATAGTTTCTCATTTTAAAAAGTAAATTTTTATGTATTAAAAAATATGACCGACCTAAAAAAATTAATATATTTTATGAGCCCATACAAAATAGTAATTAATAGTCTAATACAACTACTTATTAAAATTAAAATATTATATATATTAACACATTACGTATATAGGAGTATGTAAAAAACAAAATTTAATTCGGGACATAGGGAGTATTCACCACATCCATATATAACTTATAATTAAAATATATTGTAAAATTATTGTGTTGATTGTTATTTTTATCACTGAGGATGACAATATATGAATTGTAAACTAATAATTCTTGTAAAGAAAAAAAAAAGCGAAATAAAATTTGAAAAAAAAAATCGTAAGTCTAAAAATTTAGAAAATTTATAAAAAAATTCATAGTATTCTGATTTTTATTTTAAAAATAATTAATTTTAATAGATAAAACATGTTAAAAAAATCAAAATAGAAAAACAAAAAAAATTAAATAAAAGGACAATTGCTAAAGTAGAGTCCCCATTACCGATGGTGACTTTATTATGTGTACTACAAAGTCACAATTTGTAATAGTGACTTTGCTTATTTTTTTAAAAATTTTTGGCTCTTATATAATTTAATAAATATTTTTGAAAGCATGTCTATTTTATTAAATTTGCCATTAAGGAATGATAATTATATACAATTACATGCAAAGTATAAAAGAAATATTACAACGATGGACAACAAATATGTACAATCCTAATTCCTAATATACAGTAGGACTGCATATACCCAATAATCATTTTTAATTATAAATAATACTACATTTTTTTATAAATGTTATAACTTTTCATATATATTATAAATTTTTAAAAATATTGTTCGCAACATCATTAAAATTTTTCTTCAATTGATTATTATTCCTTCCGTCCCACACTTATGTTCACACTTCCATTTTTATTCGTCCCACACTTATGTTCACCACCCAAAAAAGGAAACTTCACATTAACCAACAACCTCAAAAGTTATCTTAATTTCAAAAATACCCCTCTCACCTAACACACATAACATACTCTATAATCTATTTATTACCTAAAAATACCACAATACCCCTTAAAAGTTAATAAAGTTGGTCAAAAAGCAAATTTTCTTAAATTCCGTATCTACAGTGTCGGTGAACATAAGTCCGGGACGGATGAAGTATTTTTTATCCATTGCCCAAAACTATCTCTGTATCTCACTCAACTCTTTAAACTGTGAACTGTATATATTCGTGGCCATTGAAAAATTAATCACTTGAAGCACATTAATTACACATCTTCTCCAACTATTGATTTCCATTCTTGGAGGAATACAAGTTTTACAACATTTATTTTCTCAAAAAAAAAGAAAAAATTAAAAAAATTCAAATAGATATCAAAATGTTTAGTGCCAATAGTGAAAAATACTCATTCTCATTTTTCAACTTTTAATACCAACATTCTTTTTACCACTTTATCAATTTTGCCATTCCTTTAAATTTTGGATAAAAAAGTCCCTGTTGATCTCCCCCTTTAATTTACCATGGGGTGGTTCAACCCCCCTTCCCATCCACCCCTAAACCACCCCAATAACCCCCTCCCTCGCACCCACCCCACCACCGTCGAACCCCTCCTACCCACACCTGCTCCGACCCCTCTCCCGCAAACAGTCAAAATTTTCAAACCCACCGCGCCTTTCTTCCTATTATTTTTTTCTTTCAAAAATTAAAACCATCAGTCTCCTTCTTCTTCCATGAAAACTCAGAAATCGAACACCCCGATGAAGTGAATTGAAGAAGCACATCCACAATTGGAATTTGAATTGATTCCGAAGCCCCTCTATAATCTCTATGTCGCCCTATTTTCCCGTCGAATGATTCTCGAACCCAAAGCTTCTCCCCTCTTGAATTGATTCCTGTTGAACTATTTCTTGTAAATCGAAGGGTAATTTTGCGAAGCTTTCTGTTGTAACCGTGTCGAAGTATTCTTCGCGCCCTCCTCAAAGTCTCAATTTCTAAGGTATGCTATGCTAATAGAATCTGTATGTGCTTTGCATAGTTTTTTTTATTTTTTTATTCAAATAGTGATTCTAAGAGATCTTGAATCATCCGTTTTTGTATATGTTGTTAGTGAAGCATGATTGATGTATAAATTGGGAAAATTTACTCTAAAAATTGGTTGAGTTGTATACAATGTCCTCTGCATATAATTTTTGTTTTGTGATTTGGAGAAATGAGTTAGTTAGTTGCCCATTTTTTGGTAATTGCCCTTCCAAAAGATTTCTAGTGAGACATTAAAAGTTGGATCTCGAATATAATGGGGGAAAATTTGGTGAAGGAATATAAAATGTATTCTTTATTGCATGCATTATCAAAGACAAACTGTTTGAAAGAGGTTGTTATTTATTGACATATTTGATCTAATATGGCCTCAACATCAATGTTTCTGATCTGCGGGAGTGAATATGGGTGCAATGATATTCGTTGTTTTCTTTGTAGTATTCCTGTTGAAAGCCTGAAAATTTATTATACCATAGCAATGGTGCAAAGTCATACACCGTTAACGGGTCCTAGACAACATAGACATTGTGGAATCCAGCACTATTTTTTAAACTTGCTCAACCATGTGTAGAGTAATGTTTGGAGTTCTCCATAATTGTAGTGTTTATCTTTTTCTTGTTTTGCATTTGACATTTACAAATTTTGACTTGTTTTTTGTTAATGTGATCTGTTTTTGCAGTGTGATGGCACCCTTTCCAAATCATTCTTGTCAATGCTAACGCTCACTGGAACGGCGTTGAGTATGTTGGAGGAATTGAGTTGGATGTGCATTTGCTTAGCACTGTCCATAATTTTGAGTCGCTTAGAGAAGCAGTGCACATGGTTTTGAAGACGAATCTCGAGACCTCTAACTTTGACATATACCAAGTAGAAAAAATGAATAACAAGAATATTCATCTTCCAATATTGACCGATCTCAATGTTAGTTGTCTCTTAGACACACAGGGGACCCCGCAGGTATATGTGGATGGAACAAGTGGTTGTATTCCCTTCAAGAGGTGAAGGGAATGGGTGCAATGGTTTAAGTAGTCGGGGTACGATAATGTTAGACCTATTGAATAATATGGAGTGTAGGGTCGTCCCAAACTGCATGGTTGACAATGTTAGTCCGAACAACGTAGTAGACTTGTCGGTGGGCTCGCATGAAGACGACGTTGAAGGTGGTTCGTCTTGGGATGGGGATAGTGTTTCCCAAGCTAGTGATGGTGAAGGGGAATCCGAGAATGATCATGTTGGTACCGGGGTGAACTTTTCCACAACAATGTCTAATGACTCCACATCTTCTAGTTGCCATGATGATGAATCCATGTCCAACCTCCCCATTTTCAGAACATCTAGCAATGACCCCATATCCCAACTAGACATGCACGACGGTTCGGAACCGTCGGTTCCGAACTGCCGGTTCTGGTTCCCGGAAGTGTGGAACCGAAACCGAACCGGCTATCCTATGGTTTTAGTTCGATTTTGGAACCGCCGGTTCCGGTTCCCGAACCACTGATTTTTGGTTTTTTTTCTGTGAAATCGAATTTTTTTTTGTTTTTGAAGTTTTAATTTTTTAATAATTTGATTTTTAAGTTTTAAATCAAAGTTTGAAATTGAATTTGCATTTGTAAATTTTTACATTTTTAAAGACAATATCATTTGAATTTTGACATTTGAACATGAAAGTTGGAACTTGGAAGTAGATAAATTATATTATTCTATAAAACATAATAATTTATTAAAAAACATTGATTATTGATAATCTAAATTATAGAATAAGATGATAACATATTAACAACAAATTGTCCATTATCATTATAAATTTACAATTTACAAATGTACAATAAAATTTTACAATGTCAAACAACACTAAAAATTTCATTATACAAATTACAATCCACAAAATAAAAGGGGGAAAAAAAAGGACTTGAGTTTAAATTTGAAGTTTCAATTTGAATTTTGAATATCAACTTGAAACCTAAATTTAAATTGCCTACGTATCCCCGAAAGGAATCAATGCCCACGTAGTTCTCGTAACTTACCTCTACTTACCTTGTCGGAGCTGCAAAGAACTCTTTTACAATTAATGATAAAATAGGAAAAGATTGAACTCTCCTTGACCACCACCACAAAATATCAAAGTTCTCTTCAAACTCAAATGTGTTAGTAAAATAAGAATCAAGTTCTTGAAAAGGATTAGATTGAGCCCTTGCACGTTTTTGAGATCTAGAATCATAAAATTTATAAAATTTCTCAAAAATTTGATACTTTCTAGAACTATCACCACTTCCACTACTATCAACACCACTAGATTGATCATCACTAGAAGAACTATGTTGTTGTTTGTATTCACTAAAAAGTTCTCTTAAGAGTTGATAAGTATTACCTACTATGTCTTTAGGATTAGGAGCTTGTTGTCTAGTGTCTAAATCACAATTAGCATACAAATGATCATAATAAAATGTTAACAATTCTTCCAAACCATCCATTCTAATACGTGGGTCTAACAATTTAGCAAGTAAACACAAGTCCGGAATATTAAAAAAATACTTTAACCATTTTGATTTCATTGAAAGAATAGCATCATGTAAAATTGGATTTGTTTCATTAGCACTAAAAGTAATGGCAATTTTAATACAATTATCAACAACAATGTTAGTAGTAGGATAATAAACACCGGATAATTCTTCGGTAGCTTCATTAAAAATTTGCAAAACTTAACATAAAGTTGTGCATGTATCCCATTGATTAGCAAATAAAGTATGACCGGTGGCTTCACGTGCATAAAAATTGCATATATGCTCTCTATATTGAAAAGATGCTTGCAACATTTTATAAGTTGAATTCCAACGAATAGAAATATCCAAAGGAAATTTTTTAGGATGAATATTAATAGATTGACAATATCTTTTCCATCTTTTTGTCACGGAGGGATTTCTCATTATATACCAAACAACATCTTTAATAGGACTAATATGTTCTTTCAACGATTGTAAAGCATCTTGAACACATAAATTCAATATATGGAAAATACATCTAACACGAAAAAACCTACCACCAATTGATGGTTTACAAATATTAATAAGAGTTTCTAAATTAGCCGTATTAGCACTAGCATTATCAAATGAAATTGTAAAAAATTTTGTGGTCAAATTATACTCTTGCAAAATAGTATTAATTTTGTGAGCAATATTTACCGCGGTATGTGGAACATCAAAAGCTCTATAAGAAATTAATCGTTTTTGCATAGTCCCTGAACTATCAATTCAATGACAAGTAATACCCATATAATCCGCACGTTGCCAAGCACTACTCCAAATATCCGAACATATAGAAACTTTATGAGGTAAATTTATTAAAATTTGCTTTAAAACCAATTTATACTCCAAAACAACTTTTATAAGACCATTTGTACATTTATTACGATGCAATGGTGGTGCTTGAGGATTAAAGTGAGATTGACCCAATTTTGAAAAAAAACTATTTTCCGCAAAGTTGAAAGGCAAATGTTTGGTGCACATAAGTTTAAGATAATATCTCAAATAATTTGGCTCATTAAATTTAAAAGTAGCATTACCTCCCGCAGAACCACCTTCTCCTCCCGACGAAAACCCCGTGAATCCTCTTCCTAATTGCGTTTGATTTGTTGCTTTGCCAATCTTATCCGGAGGCTTCTTTTGCAAATGCTTGATGAAAGTTCCATATCCTCCACCATGCTTGAATTTATAATTGGTGCCACAATAGTTGCAACTTACTTTATAATTTGACAATTTTCAAGAGCTTGTTTCTTGAAGTGAATGGTGAATATATCCGAACGTAGAGTTTGTTGAGAACTTTGACTTGTTGCTCCGGGTGATTCTCCGGGTGCGGGTGATGATCCATCTCCCCATCCTACTTCGACTCTGGCTCCACTTGCACCTTCTCCACACGAACTTGGTTGGCTACCTTCCTCATTTTGTTGTCTTTGAATTTGAACATCATCTTCATTGGACTCGATATCATCTCCAAGTATATTTCTATAATTTAAATCATAAAAATGAGGGTGGGTAGAAATATCAGGAGGAAAATTAGGATGTAGTGGTGGCGATGGAAATTGTTGATTTGGTGATGGAGCCGGTGGTGGACAATTGTCTACGTGGCAATGTTTTTTCTTCTAGAAGATTGTGAGGAAGAACCGGCACCGGAAGAAGAAGAACCTCTCCTCCTTGGCATTTTTTTGGATTTTTTTGGTAGTGTAGTAATAGAAGAAGTAAAGTAGTAACTAGTAAGTATGAAATAAGAAGTGAGAATGAAAATTATGAAACTAACAATAATCTAAGAAACTTGGAAGTTGGAAATTTGGAATTGGAACTAAGAGAATGATTTGAACTTATGAAGTAATGAAACTTGAACTTGAAAAAAAAAATTAGAGCACAAATTGAGAGAGAGAGAGAGAGAGAGTAGTATAGAAGAAATTAGAAATATTAGAAATGGGAGATTTAAGAATGATATAGAATTGTAGAAGAAGAAGTAGAGAAGAGATGTTGTATTGTTGTGACTTGTGACTTGTGTGCTCAAATGAACCCCAACAAGGGGTATTTATAGAGGATGCAAAATGATCCCAACCATCCATTTCAAATTACATTAATCCAAGCCATTGAATAATTAAAAAAAGGGACGGTGAACCGCCGGTTCCGCAGTTCCAAATCGGAGCGGGTGGGATCGGTGATGATCTCGGCCGTTCATCTCCAACGGGCAGCAAATCGGGTGCGTCCATTTCAAATTCAGAAATTTGAATTTTGGAGCCCAAACCACCGGTTCGGCCATGAATCGGAACCGCTGGTTCGGCGAAAAAAATCACCGGTTCAACCCCAACTGCTACTTTTGATCCGCCCGTTCATTTCAAACGGCCATTTAATCTCGTCCGTTAATTTCAAAATCAAAAAAAATTAAAAACCAAAAAAACAGACGGTTTTTTTTCGGAACCGACAGTTTGAGGGAACCGGCGATTTTAACCGGCGGTTTCGGTTTTTTGAAATCTAGAATCGGAACCGAACCGTATATTTCACGGTTTCAGTTTCGGTTTCAATTGGCCAGTTCATAAACCGCCGGTTCCGGTTCCGGTTAAAACCGGCAGTTTTCCAGTTGGAACCGGCGATTTCGGTTAAAACGTGCATGTCTAGGAATAGGTGAGGAGTTACAAGAAAGGCTTGGAGAAAGAAGTGTGTATAGGTGCTTGGTGAACTAACTACTAACTAGACTAACAACTAACTTTGTCCGATTAAAAAAAAACCACGAAATTATTTCGTGAATCGGGCCACACAAACTATAACATTTTTAATTCTATTACTCCCTCCGTCCGCTTTTAAGGGTATCATTTTTTCATTTTGGACGTCCGTCCTCAAGGGTTTCATTTCTTTTTTTTATCCACACACATCCATTAATACAACTAAAAATGGGACCCACACTTCCACTAATACAACTACCCACTACACATTAAATAACAATACTCCTTAATCTCCGTGCTAAAAAAAATGGCACCCTTAAATTCGAACGGAGGGAGTATGTTTTAGTATTATATAAGATAAGATGGGAAAGGCCCACCATTGAGACTGCCATTTAACTGCGCAATTAAGTCATTGCACATGCTATTATATCTTTTTTATCACTCAATTCATGCTTAATATTGATTACAATTAGGTAGGTTAATTAAATTTTATCCAGCTCAGGGGAATACTACTACACCCTCCCGTGGATAACTAACTTAATTTACACCTCTTGTTTAAGTTCTACCCACAAATACATGGTAAAAGATAATGTGCACTCAATATACTGAATAATATTTTTGGGTCAATATTTCCATTCATAATTCTTATATATCTCATAAAATTGTACTCCCCGTCCCGCTAAGGTTAGCAGACGGAGGGAGTATATTTTTTTGCCTTAATAATTAATATCATATTAATTGAATGTTTCATACATTAATTTTCTTCTTGATATTATTAATTAAGCTAATACTTAGCTTCAACGTATTTGGCAAAGATAAATATTATATGCTGAGAATATGTGAAGTTTTTCTGCGTCACTACTTAAATTGTCACCACGTAGAATGTACTAAAGTGATACAAAAAATTCGAACCGATAATAAAGTATTATGCATTCGTCTTTACAATAAATCATTTACAATTTTTTAACAATTAGCAATAAATTATAGTAATTATTTTAAAAATAATAATATGATCCAACTCATTAAGTCATCACTTTCATGTTTGATTCGTCTCTCTAAAGTTTTCAATTTCCTAAAAGGTAAAAGAATTAAAATAGAGCCAATAGATAATTTTGCCACTTTTACATTAAGACAAATCTTTGTGAACCATGAAATAAAAAGTAATTAATTTTAACCAATTTTCATTTCATGGACATTATTGCCTTTACTTTAATATTTAAAAATTGACCCGACACCTTACCTACCTGGGTCGATAGCCACTACACCCAGATTGACACATATTGTTGGGAGACCAAAAACCACCGACATGTAGACCAGACATATCAACTGATGTCGGTTGACTAGTCGGTAGGGGACCGACTAATATTCTAGTGTTGATTACTCATCAGTGGGGGACTGACAACTACCGACACTCGAACCGACTGATGTCGGTTGGCTTGTCGGTGGAGGACTGACAACAACCAACAACCGAACAGATCGACGCATGTCGGTGGAGGGATCTACTAATGTCGGTTGACTCATCGGTGGGGGACCTACGGATGTCGGTCGGGTTGTCGGTGAAGGACTGACATCCACCGATACCCGAACCGACGGATGTCTATGGGGGATTAGAGTTGTTAAAAAGCCTGAAAACTATGGGCCCGACCCGATTAAATAGAAAAAAATTAAGGTTAGGGCCAAGAAATTTGGGCCCGTTAACATTCGGGCTTTTTGACTAGAACTGATTAGCCCGTGGGCTAATAAGGCTGGGGCACGGGCTAACTGAGCTGGCCCAACAGACTCGACCGGAAGACTCGCTTGGCTTGACCAAAATCCTACTTGGTCCGATTGTGACCTCCCCCTGCCCGCCATGAAACTCCACTAGAAACACATCGCAAGCCACCAAGAAAGCACGCCTGCATTTATCAACGCCGACCGCTGTACTTTGCCAACCCTAGCGCCGACGACGTACCAGCCAAACTCGATGCCTATCCAAAACCCATCGACTCATCGCAATATGGCATAACCAAACAGCCTGCGCCGCTTGATCACCACTCATGCGCCAGCCTGTCGGGCTTTCCGACAGTCGTTTCATCGCCGTCGACAAACAACCATGCAGCGGCGAGAGCCGCCCTGCATAGCCTTGTTCCACCAGCGCCGTCACGATGTCACCATCGACTATCCAGTGCCGCTGTGCTGCTGTACAAGATAATCATGCCAGCGCCGTCGTACGGCCATGTACCCATCGATCGTGATTTACCAGCCAACGTCCATCAACAATCACGTTCGGTGTAACGTGTGTGAGGGTACAATTAGGTTTACCAACGGGAATCAAGTTCTAAACCCTAATATCACGTATTCTGCTCAAATCCTAGCTTAACGTGTCACGCTTCACCATAAAATTGAAGCTCTGATACTAATTGTTGGCGTTCGATCATTTGGTTAACGTGAACCGTTAGGGTTCCATACGATTCTATATCGGCAGAAGTAAGAACATAAAATCATATTACCTTTCACCAGGGTGTGTTGAAGAAGAACAGGTATAGAAAACAACCTCTTGATCTTCTGTTGTATTCTCAAGTCCAATCTTGACGTCATGTGGGCGACGATCTTCAAGATCCTCTCAATCTGCTTCCTCCCTTAATTCTCACGTGTTAGGCGCGATAAGATTAGGCTTCTGGAAAGTTGAGATGATATATTTATGGGTTACAGCAGGGACCAGGAGGAGAAATTAGAGTCGGGTCTCCATTGGGCTTAAGTATCCAAGTTTAGCCCAAAACTTATACTTAAGTCCAATAATAATACATTCCACTAAAATATTATTACTGCACTACTGCTCTAATCCCATAATTACATTATGGGCTCCTTCTTATTATGAGCCCGTTAGTCTCCCCATGTTTAAGATATACAATGCCCATTAAATAATTAAGTTACTGACAACCCTATTAATTAATATCTCATCTGAGAGTATTATCACTCAACCTTGTTATCATGCCGGAATAAATCCACCTGCAGGGTTTACATGATAATCCTTATGAGCTTCTCAAGGGGACATTATCAACCTATTTAATAGGACACAGATTCCTTCTACAATCAATAGCACACCATAGAGACAGCACTATTTTCTCCAACTCACCGAGATTATTGATTTAATATTTAAATCTCACTCATTAATGAATCAAAGAGATACATACTGGCTTATGTGTCAATGTTATTGTATAGAGATTAAGAGCACGAACATCCATAATAACTGAGATCAAGTTCTCCTATATAGTCAGTATAAGTTGAACGATCTCAAACGATCTCAAGCGGTCCTGCTCAATATACACATAGTGCACTAATGTGATTCTATAGTCAAGACAAATTAATACCAAATCACACTACAACCATCCCGATAGAGAGTCCCCGTCTATCTCGGTTGTGAGCATCTGTTAATACTTTATAAGAAAACTGATAATATGATCTTCCGCGTGTTGTCGCACAATATATTATCTACAGTATAAAGTAAGTGGACTTTTGCAATAATCATATAAGTAAGTTATAATATACAAAACATTTGATCATATGATTCTTATTTCAAATTCATTGTTAAAACATTTGTTCATACCAAAAGCTAGACTTTAAGTATATAATCCAACACTTCCGCCTAGCAAGCTTTTTACTCTTTCTTCATTTGTTTGTCCAATTATGTATACTCTTCAACTTCAAAAAATAATAAGAGTTTCAAAACAAATAACCTCAAATACATCATATTTTTAAAAATATCACTCTCATCTAACACACAAAAACTTACTTTATCATTTATTAATTAAAAAAACAACTTTAGATTCAAAATTTAATAAAATTAATAATAAAAAATTTCTTAAATTCCGTATTTACTATAACATTGAAGAACTTAGCGGAATAGGGGAGTATAATATATTTAAAAGTTTTTTTTTAAATTTACATCCCAAGTCAAAAGTGTTCTAAAAAAATATTTAATGTTATGAAAAATAACTATGACGTAATTCTAATTCTTTTAAAAAATGATGACTACATTTCTTTCATTGACAAAATCTCATTGAAAATCTTAGGAGAACCACTCCATTTAGTCTAATTAAATAGTAAATTAAACTGAAAAAAAAAAGAGAGCCAAAAATGGAAAGAAGAAGACGAAATTAATAAGAAGCTTTAGAAGCCCATCATTATGATTAGACATGCACGACGGTTCGGAACCGCCAGTTCCGGTTCCCGAAAGTGTAGAACCGAAACCGAACCGGCTATCCTACGGTTTCGGTTCGGTTTTGGAACCGCCGGTTTTTGGTTTTTTTTCTGTGAAATCGAATTTTTTTTGTTTTAATTTTTTAATAATTTGATTTTTAAGTTTTAAATCAAAGTTTGAAATTGAATTTGCATTTGTAAATTTTTATATTTTTAAAAACAATATCATTTGAATTTTGACATTTGAACTTGGAAGTTGGAACTTGGAAGTAGATAAATTATAATATTCTATAAAATATAATAATTTATTAAAAACATTGATTATTGATAATCTAAATTCTAGAATAAGATGATAACATATTAACAATAAATTGTCCATTATCATTACAAATTTACAATTTACAATTTACAAATGTACAATAAAATTTTACAATTTCAATTTATAACAACACTAAAAAATTTCATTATAAAATTACAATCCAAAAATAAAAGGGGAAAAAAAGAAAAAAAAAAGAACTTGAGTTTAAATTTGAAGTTTCAATTTGAATTTTGAATATCAACTTGAAACTTAAATTTAAATTGCCTACGTATCCCCAAAAGGAATCAAAGCCCACATAGTTCTCGTAACTTACCTCTACTTACCTTGTCGGACGGTGGTCGGGACTCGGGCGGTGATGTCAATTTCACTCTCCTTCCGTATTGATGTCTTCATCCGTCACGTAATCATCATCTTTGTGTTGACTTCGATCTTCCGCTTTTGACCAATCATCAAACAAATATAGATTTTCTAAATTTTTAACACCTAAATTAGATCGTTGAGGATCCAAAACAAGTCCACCAAGGCTAAATGCTTGTTCGACGGCGACGGTAGAGGCGGGAGCCGCAAAGACCTCTTTTACAATTAATGATAAAATAGGAAAAGATTGAACTCTCCTTGACCACACCACAAAATATCAAAGTTCTTTTCAAACTCAAATTTGTTAGTAAAATAAGAATCAAGTTCTTGAAAAGGATTAGATTGAGCTCTTGCATGTTTTTGAGATCTAGAATCATAAAAGTTATAAAATTTCTCAAAAATTTGTTACTTTCTAGAACTATCACCACTTCCACTACTATCATCACCACTAGATTGATCATCACTAGAAGAACTATATTGTTGTTTGTATTCACTAAAAAGTTCTCTTAAGAGTTGATAAGTATTACCTACTATGTCTTTAGGATTAGGAGCTTGTCGTCTAGTGTCTAAATCACAATTAGCATACAAATGATCATATGTTCTTTCAACGATTGTAAAGCATCTTGAACACATAAATTCAATATATGGCAAATACATCTAACATGAAAAAACCTACCACCAATTGATGGTTTACAAATGTTAATAAGAATTTTTAAACTAGCCGTATTAGCACTAGCATTATCAAATGAAATTGTAAAAATTTTTGTGGTCAAATTATACTCTTGCAAAATAGTATTAATTTTGTGAGCAATATTTACGGCGGTATGTGGAACATCAAAAGCTCTATAAGCAATTAATCATTTTTGCATAGTTCATGAACTATCAATCCAATGACAAGTATTACCCATATAATCCGCACGTTGCCAAGTATTACTCCAAATATCCCAACATATAGAAACTTTATGAGGTAAATTTAATAAAATTTGCTTTAAAACCAATTTATACTCCAAAACAACTTTTATAAGACCATTTGTACATTTATTACGATGCAATGGTGGAGTTTGAGGATTTAAAATGAGATTGACCTAATTTTGAAAAAAACAATTTTCCGCAAAGTTGTAAGGCAAATGTTGTTGCACATAAGTTTAAGAATGATGTAGAATTGTAGAAGAAGAAGAAGAAATAGAGAAGAGATGTTGTATTGTTGTGAGTTGTGACTTGTGTGCTCAAATGAACCCCAACAAGGGATATTTATAGAGGATGCAAAATGATCACAACCATCCATTTCAAATTACATTAATCCAAGCCATTGAAAAAATTTTAAAAAAAATGGGGACGGTGAACCGCCGGTTCGGACCGGAACCGCCGGTTCCAAACCGGAGAGGGGTGGGATCGGTGATGATCTCGGCCGTTCATCTCCAACGGGCAGCAAATCGGGCGCGTCCATTTCAAATTCAGAAATTTGAATTTTGGAGCCCAAACCGCCGGTTCGACTGTGAACCGGAACCGTCGGTTCGGCGAAAATAACCGTCGGTTCAGCCCCAACGGCTACATTTGATCTGCCCGTTCATTTCAAATGGCCATTTAATCTCGCCCGTTAATTTCAAAATTAAAAAAAAATAATCAAAAACCAAAAAAATCGGCGGTTTTTTTCCAGAACCAGCAGTTTGGGGGAACTGGCGGTTTTAACTGGCGGTTTTGGTTTTTTGAAATCTGGAACCGGAACTGAACCGTATATTTCACGGTTTCGGTTCTAATTGGCCGGTTCATAAACCGCCGGTTCTGTTCCAGTTAAAACCGGTGGTTTTTTTATTGGAACCGGCAGTTTCGGTTAAAACGTGCATGTCTAATCCCAATCCAATGTACCAATTCATGATTCGGAGGAAGGAGCAGTGAATGATATATCCCTGAAAAAGATTTACATGAGCAAGGATGAGATGGTAGTTGACATTTCCATTTATCATCAAACCAGGGGTGTTGATTTCCGAGTGAAATGGTCAGAGCCCGTTAGATGGCAGGCTGTTTGCAAAGACAAAGTTCCTTGCACGTTCTTGTTTGGTGCTCAGAGTGAGCATAGGATTTGGAGGTGTACAAGTCTATGTCCTCACTCGTGCCTTGATAATCCCGAACGTCGAAAACCCCTCTCCTGCTACTCAAAGGTCATTGTAAATTTGTATTTCGACAAGCAAAGGCATTAGTCTACATCGATCACATCCATTGGTATTGTTTATGACATCAAGCAGCGATATGGTATTCAAATAAAGTATGGTCATGCAGTTAGGGCTCATAAACTCGCTAGCACATATATTTATGGGACTCGAACCGATTGCTTCAAATTGCTTCCAGCGTATCTCCACATGCTCGAGAAATGCAACCCAGGAACTAAAACACACCTCTTGACTCATCCTGACGGGAAGTTTAAATTTTCCTTCTTTGCCTTTAGCCCGTGTGCGGTTGCTTTCAAGAACTTTGCTCGCCCTGTTATAGTTGTCGATGATACTCACCTAAAGGGGGACTACAAGGGCGTTGTATTTGTGGCCGTAACCCAAGATCCCAATAGGCAGATCTATCCACTAGCTACCGGTGTTGGTGATCAAGAGAACACGGAACTTTGAAGTTTATTTTTGACCAAAGTTCGTAGTGCACTCGACTGCCCCACTAACATGTTGATTGTATCTGACCAGCACCAATTGATTATCAATGCGGTGGAGCATGTTTTCCCAGGTGTTGCACATGGTCTATGTCAGCATCATTTAGGCAAGAAGTTTGTCCCATTTGGGAAAGGCATTTTTAACATATTTGAGAGGGTTGCTAGTACATACCTAGAGGTGGAATTTGATAGGTAACATATCCTATACCATTTATGAATTTTATTTTGATAAAAGTATTGATATGTATGTTACATGAAAGTTTCCTTTTTAGGTCAGTTGGAGAAAGTATATGTTCCCATAATACATTTATTTTATTTTAAACAGGTTGGTAGGCGCATTGAGTGGATCTGTTAGTGGCCCTCACATTAGGACCATTCTTCTCAGGGCCAAGAAAGAGAGTTGGAATAGATTTCACTGTCCTGTTCATCGATACGAGTTTATGACATCCAACGCTGCAGAGTCTTGGAACAATTGTCTTAAATGGCCCCGCTATTTTCTAGTCACATATCTATTCGAGAGGGAACGCCAATTGACCCAGGAATGACATGCTGATCGGAGCTTTGAGGCTGAAAAACATGGTGGTGTTTTATGTGCCAGAGTCACTAATCAACTCGCAAAGTTGGCGCACAGGGCAAACTACATCGAAGTTGAACATTTATTTGGTAGACGCTTTAAGGCTGTGATTGGTGCTGATACATTTCTCCTTGATCTCGAAAAGCGATCATGAGACTGTGGATATTACCAAAACGAGCTGATTCCATGCATCCACGCATTTGCTGCGTTAAGTACTACCACATCATCTTTTATACTGAATTATTTTCGTACTACTGTTTTATTGTACATTACCCTCACCATTAATTTATCTTACCTGTTGAAGGAACAAGTGCCTTGATGTGAATTTATATGTGGGGGAATATTTTCAAAATCAGATGGTTAGATCGATGTGGGGCGGTTCAGTGTATCCCTTACCTGATAGGAAGGATTGGGATGTTTCTATACTTGTACGAGTTCGGGTATGCAAACCACCTGATTGCTCGAAGCAATCTGGCAGGCCCAAACAAAGTCGAATGAAGAGTGCCCTAGAACCAAGTCGAAGTGTGCGTAGAGCAAACAAGTGTTCAAATTGTGGTGGGAAGAATAACAACAGGGCCACCTGTACTAATAGTCCTGCTGTACCACACAATGTTGAATTTTTACCACCTTCTGAGCAGGCCCTAGCATTTCGTCAGGTTTCCAGGAAGTGCTCAATTTGCCACGTGCCAGGCCACACAAAAAATGCATGTCCTAATAATGGATTGCGAGATGTTACTGATGATGATGATGATGATGAGAATTAGTATTGTTTGCTTTGTTATTCGGAGAAGTATTTATGGAATACTCCCTCCGTCCCAACTTCAACTTCACACTTTCCGTTTTGGTCCGTCCCAATTTTAACTTCATACTTCCATAAAAGGAAAAGATACATAATTAATATCCCTCTAATATACTTTAATTTCAAAATTGTCATCACCTTTTTAACACACATAACATACTTTATCATTTATTTATTACCTAAAAATATAAAATCACCCCCAAAAGTTACTCAAAAAGTGACTTTTCTTAATTTGCGTGCAAACAGTAAATTTGAAGATGAAAATGGGACGGAGGGAGTGCTTGATTTAAACTTGTTTGTTTGTATTTTACTTTAACAATTGCTCCAAATAGTAGGAATGCGATGTTGTGTTCATTAAATATCATGAGGCATCCTGTTGTTTGATAGGTTATGTTCACAGGCACGCTCAGAAGGTCACGAGAAAGTTTTCAGATATATGATTCTATGAAAAGGCAATAACATAGGTGAGCATGTAGGTGAGCATGTAGGTGAGCATGTAGGTGAACATGTAGGTGAGCATGTAGGTGAGCGTGTAGGTGTGGTAATCGTGCTTGCTTACAGATTGACCTTGAACATTGCAATTCAAAATGGTAATGAATATTGCACACACTTTGGATATGATTTTGTTGTATGTACTATATCCGATCATGCCATTAAAATAGCGGTGAGTTTTGGATGGGTAAAAGGAAATTCATATAATCATCAGATCTTTACAATATCATAAACGTTAGAGAACAACTACTACTCACAATTGGTATTACTACAATTTCTTAGTAGTTTTAATGAATCCGTCAATGTTGACACTGAACTCTTTGTTTCTTCCACGACGGCGGCCATTCTTTCAAATTGATTGGATAACGTGCTGACCAAGTTGGTCAGTCCATTGTGCAAGTCGGACTCAGTAGTACAGCAGTGTGCTTGTCCGAAAGGTTTTGCAGCACTCAAATCCAACGGAGGAAAGGCGGGCTCCAATGGCTCTGTTACACCAATCGGTGACACAACTTGACGAAGTAATAATGTCCAAATTACGGTAGGAAAGGGTAGTCTTCGTTGGACATCGATGGTCCCTGCGAATTGCATTATGTGATCATATACCATTAATCCAAAGTCCGAAGGTACCTATTTCCTAATTGCGATGGCGAAAAGGGCCTTGAAAGGTACACATACATAGTGGACAGGAAGTCCAGCTGCCGGCCAATTCATTCTACACACGTCTGTTAGAAATGCCGTAACAATATCTAAATCGGGCTCGTACCTGTTATTTTCCTCGAATGAGGGCAAACCAAGAGCAACATTAATTTTGTGAGGAGTGAAATGGATGATTTCATTCCTGAAAATATTCCTTCAAACCGAACTGATTCCGGGTCGGTAATTGCGTACGACATATTTGTATAGAACTCAAGCACGGCTTCTCTGTTATAAGTACCCACATCCATTTGGGTGTTCTTTAATCCAGAACGGTCGATGATGTTGGACAAGTTGAACTCCATAATTTAGTCTTTAGCGACATCGCGTTGTTGAAAAAATGTCATCATCTTCAGAGTATTATAACGATGCCTCGCTTGTCTGCTATAGAAACGTGCAGACAGCACCCGACTTATACAAATAGCTTCGTAATCCTCATCTGGGGATGGTGACCTTGACCGCTTCCAATTAACATGTTTTTCTTTGTAGGAGTGTGTAAATCTGCTTAATCCCTCTTCAGGTTTTTATTAGAGCCTCAACAAGGGTAGACGGTGAGAGGTGACGGCGCGTACTCTTAAGGATATTTTGTTGGGTAGAAATATCCTGTTCTAAACAAGGGAAAGTATTGGGCCCAAGTTCAACAATTATTTGCCATGTTTTCATAATTGAGGCCCAAAACTAGTGAATTATTAATTTATATCATCTTTGGGCCACATGTATATGTACACATCTTTTTAACTTCCATTATTAATGTTATTATTACTCCAAATCCAATCACACTTTTTTTTGTTAATTTTTGTAAATAGGTGTTTTTTGCTATTCTCTCTCTCCCTATGAAGGGTTTATTTTTTCCATTTTAGTCAAATAAACCAAAGAGTCCATTTTAATTTTTGATACACATGGGACCCATCCCCCGTTAAGGTACAATTAAAATATGGGGCATACAATCTCAACACTGCATAACGAATAACTTACCATACCACCGTACTCTCATTCATTTTCCAATTACCAATCGTTGAAACCAACCACAGGGCCCCTTAAGGAATAGGTGATCATGTAGGTGGTCACGTAGGTGATCACGTAGATTAATAAAATAAAATTTGTTTCTGCTCTGAAAATTAAAGAATGTTTCTATATTAATGAATACATTACACCAATTCCAATAAAAATTTATTTTATTTTATGTTTAACAAATTATTCGAATTAATTATTTCATTCGAAAAGAAAATTATAAACACGTTTTATTTTCCCATTTAAAATCGTGTTAGCGCTGGATTGTTCCCACCCAAATTAAAATCTCAGAACGTTAATTCAAATTCATAAATTGTTCATCCTCGTGTGTGCCCTAACTTTACCAAGTCATTCGAACATCGACTATCCCTTTTCATCTCACCGCGCCAGAGGAAGTCGATGGTCGACGTCGCTCCCGAACCTATTGTACCAGCCTCCAGCTCGCGCTTCCGAACACACCTCCAGCAGGCGCCATCGTACCTTAAAGATTCTTCTTTCTATCTACTCCGTCGCCTTTTTAATTTTTAGTGCTGTGATGCAGCTTTCAGTGGGTAGGTATTTTGTTGTTAGAAAATGTTCGTCAGTGTTCGAGTTCATCAAGTGTCTGAGAGCAAAGCGAATATTTATTATTTGCTTCTGATGTGTTTTTGCAGAGATGGCTGGGAAAAGATGAAGTCATGGAAGCACTGAAGAGATAAGTAAGTTATGATGTACATTTTTCTCATGTACTCTGGTCATGCATTTTCTTTGCAGTAATTGATGCTTTCTTGTTTTGCGCCGTCATAAAATAATGAACTCGGCCAGTAATCTATTTTTGTGTTAACTTAATCTTCAGTTTTCACTTTGTAATGAACTAGTTGTTGTCTTTATTACTGCTTTTACTACTGCTTCTTAAAATTTCTGTGGTAAAAGTACATACCCTTCCCTGATACATGAATGTAGCTTAGTTGTTTAGCAATTCAGACCTTAGTTGCTCACTTCTTTTCATCTAATTCTGGCTCATATTTTAAAGAAGCCCTAAACTAACATCCGTGTAGAAATCCCATTGATGTTTACTGTAATACTCATTCACACCAATTCAACCAACCCAATATACCTATATACAACTCAACATCAAAATGCGTTCTGCTCTGATCAATCAATTCACAGAAAATTCCCAAATATTGTTGGTATAATAAATAAATTTGTGGGATCAATAATATCCAAGATCACCATATCGCCAGGAAAATATCCCTCCTTCGAGGTCACTCTCTCCAGACACGTATTGCGAAGACTTTTTCGTGAATCGGTCCCTGCCCGAACATTTTTATAATAGGCAAGCAAGGCATCGTTATGATATTCTGAAGCTCATAGAATTTTATCCAGAACGCGTTGTGGATGAGGGACAAACTGCGCAGTTCAAGTTGATCCAGATTATCGACGTTTGTGGCTTGAAGAGAACCCTATTTAATGTTGGTACTTTTAACAGAGAGGCCGTGCTGGAGTTTTATGCTAATTTATCGGATGAAATGACTGACCCTAATTTCGTCCATTTAGAAAAATTATTTTTTAGAAACAAAATCTTCCATTTCACTCCTAAAATTAATGCTGCTCTGGATTTGCCTTCATTCGACAGATATAATGGGTACGAGCATGATTTGGATATTGTTGCTGAATTCCTTACAGGGCTGAGTGGAATGAGATGGCCAGATAGAGGGCTATCAGTGCACCATTTGCGTCTACCTTTTAAAGTTCTGTCTGTCATTGCACTATGCAATTGGGTACCTTGGGAAAAAAATGCCTACTAGAGCCCTTTCATGCTAGGGTCATCGACGCTGTTGCTATTGGTAAATGATTAGATTTTGGCATGATGGTGTATGAACAAATAATGCAGTTTGCGGAGAGCATCGAATTCCAACATAGTTTTCCATTTCCTACTATCATTTGGCGTTTTATAATGTGTTAGAGTGCGCACCCTATGGGTGAGTTAGAGCCTTTGGTATCCGAATATCCACCGCTGGATTTGAAGGTTGCAATACATGTACGGCATATTTGTTGCTTTCTTGGTGACTGTGAAGTACACAATAGTTCAAACAACATTTAGTGTTTTTCCTCCCCAAATTACAAAAAATCGCAACACTTCACTGTATTTCGTTGTGTAATTCGTGCAACATTGTACACCAAAATCACGAGAATTTGTTAAGACTATGTTGATTGATATGAATTTATTTTTTCCAACTAATTGATTTATGTTATGAAATTAGGGTTTCACTACATATCAACGTACCCAAAGTATTATCTAAGTTTCTGAAATAGGGTTTCAAAAGTAGGGTTTCATTTCATTATTGAAACATGACGGATATGAAAAAAAAAACGGTCATTATCATATAAGGTAGGAATCATTGAATGTATTCAAAATATTACATGTCATGGTATAGCATAATATCTATTTTTCTTCGAAGATATTTTGTGTATCTTCTTGTATCTTTATTACAAACCAATTTCCTAATTTTGTAATAATAAATATGTAATATATATCATCTAGGGATAATATGTATTTGACTAAGATTTGATAAAATCAAATCATGTTGTATCTCGTCTAATACAGATTGTTGTATTTTCGATTATATCTACAAATATATTTTATTATATCAAACATTAATTAATTACGTATTATCCCTATTAATAGGGAAGTCATATTGTCAAAATCCATAAAATCGGGTGATATTCTATTGTTACATGATGTTGGTTGCATACCTAACGAAATCCTGTGTGATAAAAAATTATTTTAATCATACTTGAGAGAGAGAATAGCAGATAGGATCCACCTAAAGTAATGGTAATTTGATTCTTTGCTTTCCATTGATAGTGATCGGTCATATATGTATACTCAGATGAGGGAATACAAAATTACATAGACGTATCTTTACAGCTCACGCCTGCAAGATATCAACATCACCCTAAAATTAACCTTTACACTTCTTGGATTTAATTGATTTCTTGGCATGCCTATCCCTATATTTCCCATCTATATAGTCTATCTTTCCTACCTTTACAGCTCTTCGGCAGACAAAATCTTCATTTGAAGATTTGGTTAGTTCACTTAACATATGAGGACACAGAACTTTAAAAGTACACCATCTCCGTTAAAATTAAATTTATGATGTGTTTGAACGTGTATGTATTCGAACATTAGCACAAGTACTACAATTCATCTACAATGAAGCAGACTCGGTGCTTTTCCTTATTTGAGTCCTCCTCGCTCAGCTAGGGTTTCAAGTCATATCTATATATACCAAGATGTGCTCATAAGACAACTAGAAGCCCAGTTTACTATCTTCTTCTTTCTGAAGCACGTATGACTTCATTTCATCGAGTAGACGAGCTATGTGCTAACTATGTCTGGGAGATGAAGACGAACGCACTCTTTGTGAAATCATCCATGATATGAAGAAGGTTGGTTCCTAGAAAGAGGTAAGCATCTCTGAGAAATTATTTTGAGAGATTACGGGTGCAATAAACCAGAAGCATGGGCGGATGTTCTCTGTGAGAAACGTACGACTCAAACTCAAACAATTGGAGGCTTGCTGGCAGACTTATGCTCATGCCTTAAACTTTCCTGGCGCAGCAGTGCATTACCAAACTGGTTTTGTTACTGCAGATGAGGAAACATGGGCAAATTTAATCGAGGTGGTATTTTACTCTAACACTATTTTATGTTGATGTCTGTTGAAAATTTCATCCTGAAATATGACTTGTGTAGGCGGATAAAGGTGCAGAAAGGCTAAGATCGGATCCCGAGAAGTTATGCAATCTTCTCGATTCTACGTTCGGAAGTTTCCATCGTGAAATTATAAAGGCCAAAGCCGACAAGATGTGGGAAGATGAATTTAGAAGCGACGCGTACAGTCGTGTTGAAAGTTCCAACAATTGAATTCGAAAGCACATTATCTTGCAATTTGTCCATTTTTTCTCTCAATGGGAACGAATCGTTCAACTGCTCTTTTGTAATTCAAATGCAGGAACGTATATGGCTCTAGGATTTGTGAATTGGCTTTCTATGGTATGTAGTGAATCATTGTTTAACATTCATTGTGTAGGATTATAAGAGATATTTGACAAGCGATTACATCCTCGGTACGGTGTGTTAGCGGTTTGTTATTTTTCAAGGCAGATTAAAAATACAAAAAATTAACACGTGGAATTAAAAAAACCTTGACACGCTGAATTTTAAAATCCTTGTGACGGAATTTTTTTTTGGATAAACACTTCAAATAACTTCTCACACGACTATGTGGTTGCGTTGTTTTGAAGTCCCACTTAGAACTGCCGTTACGGAAATATAATTCTATATATCACCACTTGTATTAATGCACTTCGTATCCCAATCACACCATATTATCTCTTCTTCTTCCCCCAAAATATCCTTGAAGATGAACAACATTCCCTTACCAGGAACCACTTTGTACGATGGAAAATGGGATGCCGAGATGGATGCTTGTTTTCTTAACGCTCTCATACATCAGAAGAATATTGGTGAGTATGATCCAGATATGGGTCCAATGGGATATGCATTAGGGGTGGCCAAGGACGTTGTCAATCTAACAATGCACAAGCGCTTTCCTTGAAAGATTTGTATGATAGAAGAGACTTCCTGCGGAAACACTACGAAACTTTTACGTATGTACTCGAGAGGCTTCACCAAAGAGGCATTCACTCAAGAAATGACATTAATCTCCAGGCAGACAGACTCCTTTGGATATCCATAATACATGTAAATATTCAAAGGCATCTAGCCCTTAATCTCGATTGAATTATTAATCATATATATGTATTTCATTCAGTTGCACATTTGATGTAACAATGGTATTTATCCCAAATGTAATGTCATAGGAAAACATATTTGCAAGGACATATGTGTACGGCGATAATCCCGAGTACGAAAGAATGCACATGCTGTTTGGACCGACCCTGATTGGTGAAAGAAGACGCATAGCGGCGATTAGAGGTGGTCTAATGATGGGTGTCAATTAGAGTTGTTGATGTTTTAGAATAAACGTCTATGTTTCCTTTTAGGTGCTAATGTCATGATGTATAACTTTTACTTTTTCTACCCTAATTTCCAATAATGTGGTGTGCATTACCAATATCATAAGTTGTTTGGCATTTTTAATTAAACTATGTGAGAGTTGGGTTACTACATCTCACATTCTGGTCGATCTCGTAAAGTAAGTAATTAGTTGAATCATACAAATAATGGAATTTCAAAAAGTAGAAAAGTTATGTTAAATACAATACATTGCAAAATAAATATTAATTAGTAAAAACTTTACGAACGAGAGTCCATAAAAGAAATGAACTTATAGTTTCATTGCAGAGTTGTTGGTGATAACCAAGGGTCATCATATAAGTGATCATGATTGAATTTCCTTCATAACCAAATGAGTGTGTAACATGTCCCCTTTCGCTGTACTACGTCTCGAAAATGATCCATGTCCTCGATCACGTAGGTTATCATATAGGTAATTAATTATATAGGTTATCAAATAGGATTTCATGTTATAATTTTGCTCCAATAGGTAGTCATGTAGGTTGTTAAGTCGGTGATCTTGTAGGTGCTCCAATAAGTTCTCATACACTTTTAATGAATGTAGTGTTGTTTTTTAATTAAATGAGTATCATTTAATGGCAATACTAATGTAACTTATAGTAATAGAATAATATATTTTAAATTTAATTAATAGATGGTTACAATGATTAATTTTATCAACGATTTATTATTCACCGGTGGTAAAGGGTTTAGGGTAACCAACATTAGATATTAATAAGGGAATATCTTCTAGGATTAATAAAAGTTGCTCTCAATATTTAAGATCCATTGTCATACACATTTTTTGTCGTCACTAGTGCATATTAATGAATATCTTCCAAGATTACTACCACTTTCAAAACATTAATGATATTAGGTATCACCTACTACCTCAACCTATAAATTAGTATTTACAGACCCATGTCTCTACATATATTTGCAGTACTACAAATGAATTTTGAATGTTTATAGTACTGTTAAACTTGTACTTTTTAGATACCTCAATACCCTTTACTTAGAGTGTAATCATCAATGTTGCAGTAGGTTTAAGAAAAGGTTGTCATCAATGCCCTTTGCTTACAGTGTAGTCATGTTAGGGAATGATCCTGTGAGATCAAAAAGCATTTATGGAGTAGTATGGGTGCGTCTTTCCAATGAGATAAATGGTCATTAAATTTGGTTGGTTGAATGAAATTTGGTGGTTGATGCATTTGCTAATGGTATACACATGTAGGGTTTCAGTTCAGACCGTTATATACCAAGTTCAGAACCATAACCCCTCTATACCCTAATCTTACTATCTCTTCATTTTTGAACCACGTATGGCCTCGTTTTATCATGTTAATGACATGTGGGCCAAGTTTGTTTGGGATGATGAAGACGAATACATTCTTGGTAAGATCATCTACGAGAAGAAAGAAGAGGGTATATGGAAAGAAAAAAAACATCTCTGCAGTACCATTGGAAAAGTTTACCAATGAACTAAACAAGAGGCGAGGGAGGGATTTCTCCATAAAAAATGTACAAGGAAAGCTCAAACAGTTCGAGGCTCGTTGGCAAACATATAAACATGCTTGCAATTTTCCAGGTGCAAGGGAGGAATACGGCACTGGACGCGTTATAGCTGAAGACAACACATGGGCAAGTATAATCAATGTAGGGCCTTACTAAAACTGTCATTTACTATTACTATATCATTTTTAGTATGCTTCAGTTCAAAACTTAACATACAACATTTGTAGGTAGATAGGGGTGCAAAGAAACTGAGAGTGGCTCCGGAGAAGTTATGGAGTTATCTCCACTGCACTTTTGGAAATTTCGAACACCAAGAATATCTCTGCAATTTCAAGGATATGTGGGATGTGATTTCCCACAATTGAAATAGAAATGATTCAATTTCTTTTTCGATTCTGTATCGTGTTCTAGTGATCCCTTATTTTTAGCTATATCCATTACCGTTTAATGCTATTACAAAAGAAAATGTATGCGTGGGAGTTGAGTATAGAAGTATTTGCCCTGCACTACCTTAGTTGTATCAATACTAATGTTTGATGCATTTTATAAGGGTAAATGCAGATCATTATTCTCCAATGGGCTCCAATAGATTAAACTATTACTGTTGAGGCCCAATTTGAACCCTAAGTGAATTCTGGCCTAACATACTTTAGAAACCTATATGAATTTTGAGTTTTTAAGTTTGGGATTTATTTTTGAAGCCCAAATATGCATCAAAGTTGCCTACTATTGAAAACCCTGGCCAATTTAGGCCCAATCCCTTTTTTTGGGTTAATTACATGACAACCAGCTTGATCACGAATGACACTTCGCGTGGTGACCTATATGACTACCAGCATGGTTACCTACTTGGAAAAAAATCTCATAATAGTTTATTATTGCACATTAAACAAATGATATCTGTTGTTATTCAAATCATGATGTTTAGTGACCGATGTTTACATGAATAATTTATAAGATCAACTTCTTAGTATAAGTTGTAACCTCTGTTTAATTCAAGCCAAAACCATTTCACATGATGATAACCTATATGGGAAACAACATGGATACCTACATGTTTATCATTATAGTTTTTAAAAGACATTACGCGTTTAATTCAGGCAAGAACCAGTTATCAAGAAGATGATGCCCTATACAGCCACCAGCATGGGCAACAACCTGGGCACCATTATGCCCTGCCATGAAGCTAAACATACTTCTGCTTATACACGTTAAATAGTATAAGTTTAGAAACCTAAACACATCCACATCGGGACACACGTTAACAATTCAAACAAGTTCAACTAGTAAAAGGCCATATGTAGCCATCTCTAAGCAGCTCCGCACACCAACGCAGTCTTGCCCTTGGAAACCTTGTTGGTTCGATGGACTTACAGATCCATCGGGCCTGATAAGCCTGTCAAGGAACATAATTGTCAGCAAGCCACAATCGAACCTATTACACTGAGTTGGACACTTTGGATACTTCTCAACCGTGAAGGGTTTATTTGCGTTTTCAGTGGTCAGGTTGTAGTGAAACAAAAGGCTAGGCAACATGCGGGATAGGAGGTCAAACTTGGGCAAATATTTCATTTGGTTGTCGTGGCCCTTGAATCATATATGCAGATATGTCGACGACATAGCGAGATATCGTACAAAACCCATTAGTTGTCGTTGATGAAAGCAATCCCATAGATTGTGGATTACTCAATCCATTTTCGTTTGGGACACCAATCAGGCAATTCACCTCCAACATAACGCCCGAGACCCTTGAAACGCTTATCCCACTCCCATCTCACCTTATTCAACATTACATCATTGAAATCATTCCCCAATAACTGCAGATTGTTCTGTGGATAAAAATGTACTCAGAATTTCAAATAAACAAAATTATATACAATATATATATTGTTGAAGGTAAATCAGACGTCTACACGTATGTAAGATTACCCAAAAATTTAAGTCGACAACTGTCCAAACCTGAAGGAACTTCTCAGTCCATCTCAGAGATTTATGCACACATAAGGCCATCAGCCAATTCAAATTCTACACAAGAAAAAAATTACATAATTCTGGACGTATAATTAAATGCCCAACAACTCCATTAGATGTGTATATGGGGTAGAACATCATTTAAGGGATACTTAACTAACCTCATCAGAAAACCAACCATCCGCCCTACTGATGGTGTCCATGAACTCCCAATTCAAATGCTCTCTTTTTGGATCTATTCACAGTATTATATTGCTAGAACTCCCCTGTCCGGCTTCGCACCACTTCACAAAGAAATCAATCATGTCCTGAGGGTACTCATCAACATGTTGCAAATCAGCCTCTTCACCTGCTACCTTGTCCCCCGATGCCTCATTTAATCCCTTTTTCTTCTTCCTATCATCCTCAACCGTGTATGGCGTCAACGTTTGTGGACCGGGCTTCTTTGTCCGCTGGCTGGCACGTAATTGCGATTTTCTTTTACCCTAAGGATATCACGGTCACTAATATATATCTCTATGATAGGTGATGGGATATTTTTTATGTTTAATAGGTACTCAACTAAAATAATCAGGTATTGTACATTTTTTGTGCATTTTTCCTTTTTAGAACTTACTGCAACTTTTTTTGGCCGTCATCTCACTTTTGTAACATCAACTTTAGGTACTGGATTAGATTGTGCCACAACACTTCCAACTAGCATCTCTTCCCCTACTATGCTGTCCCCATCCTCCATTTTTTTGGCAAAGTCAAACTGCTCATGCGTCGTGGCATGTGGAGGGGCTGCAGAACTGCCGTCATTATCCTTTTCAGGGGAATACGTACGTGGCGTTAAGACTAGTGAAGTGGTTGGGTATTGCTCAACACACCCAAATCGTGCCTCTGCATTTTCATCATCACCCTATGATGCCTTAGTTTCTTCATCGTGGATGTGATCATTCCCGCTGGCATTAGAAGGATCAACACTGTCATTTATTCGGGTCATGGCAGGTGGACTTGAACTGGAGATGCGTTGGCGATCACCGCTTGGGTCACTAGAAACTTCATCGTCGAACCTCCCTGAAGAAGGTAGCCTCTGCTCTCTTTCGATGTTGGACTGACCATGTATCGTCGAATGAATACGACTGTCTAGACACCAGCTTATTCGTCTCAACTGATCAAACATGGACAACTGATTATTTTTAAAATCCATGAGTTCACTCTTAACCTCGGCCACTTCAACTTGAAATACCTCAAATTTTCTCTTCCACACCGCTTTTTTGGACCGCGGAGCTGCATACTGATCATCGGAAGAGCGCTGTGCATCCGCAGCCAGTGCTGACCCTGAAGGCAACGGACATCCATTAAGACGTGTAGTGGACTCCTCTTCCCACGTCAAGGTGCTAGCATACGAAGTAGTGTATCGTTCACTCTCTGAGGGCTCAACACATTCATGAACCACCATCTGCTAGATAAAATTAGTCACACGTTCAAAGTTATTAAAAGAATCAAAGATGAACAAATAATGAATACTTACATTTGAAGCATTCTTATCACCGCCACGTAGATCAAAAAATATTTTCTTCCTCAAATCCTTGTACGTGACCCGCACAGTCGGTGACCATTGCAGAATACATGGCGTAACATCGCGCTTATCTTCCAACATACCACCGTATTTATCTCCCAGTGAGGGGATAGCATCATAAGCCCAGCAGAGCAGAGCAATGGCAAAGTCATTGGCGTCGAGCATCACTCTGCTCCCTGTAGCATTACCGTACTTTCCCCTTTTTTCGACAATCCTATTCCTCAGCAACCGAAACTCAGAATGAAGGTGATTGTATGCAACACGGCCCCATGGAAACGATTTGAAATTGTCCAGATCGGCAAGGTCTACATATTCGAGATCTAGATTACACCACGTTGAACCCTGCGGCAGCAGCACACAGCCCAACACTACCAACAGAGCTACCCTTAGCTGGTCTTCATCGTCTAACCGATCCGAAAGCTTGCTCCTAATATCACTCATTGTAAGTGTAGCCAAGTCACCAAATATCCGACTCCGAAATGGACTTCCTTCAGGAATTGTGGGGTAAGGGCCAAATGCCAACCCCGTGACCAGGACAAATTCTCTTGGACCGCAACGTGAAATAGAGTTATTAACACGAAAGGTGAGGACGTCGGATGATGATTCCACATCAAGACATAACAATATTTGAAGGTAGATCTGACCTTAGAACTGAATATCAGTCAACCCCAAAGGATGCCCAAAGCAACTTTTTCGGAACCTCAGTAACGATGTAGGACGGAGTTTATCCCAGATCTCATTAAATATTGTAAGATCGGCCCTCTTCGAAATTGATGCTGGAACTGGATTTTGAATGTATGCCCTTCCCATCCTGTTCTTCGTTGTGGGTCAACTTCCAAAATGGAAAAAAACGACATTAGGCTTGTTGTAAGGAGTATATAACACATGAACTGTACGAACACAATCTCAATACATGAATAAGATTTATGAACGGAATAGCCACAAGGTTAGTGATTGGTGGGCAGAAACTTCTAGAAAGTAATAATTTGTGAAATGAATATGTACGCTTGAACATTCCAAAAAAGTGGGCATGCTGTGAACCACGATAAACAGCTGTTGCATAGTGGATAATAATGAATACAATGGCTACCATGTAGGTTACTGTGTAGGTGAACAACTACTTATGTAAAAATATGACAACATTTCTAAAAAAACCACATATTATAGAATTATTGGTACTTCTAAAATCCCATTTTCATTCGAGAGAGAAGACTATATATGTGAATTAAATACCAACCTGAATAATAAAAAAATTAGCTACTTCTGACATCCCATTTCCACTCAACAGAGAGGAAGATATATGAATTCAAAACCAAATTGAAAGTAAATACATCACATAATCAAAATTCCACATTATCATTTATAATCCAAAATTTACACCATATTTGTAGTCTAACAATAACAAGTTTATACATATGAACAGACATAAATCAAAGAGAACAAAAATTTCAATGCAGCCATGTTCCCTTCTCTATCTTTACAATTGTATTGGGGATGTTAACGCAACATCACATCGAATACGTCAAGAACTAATAACTTCTTTTAACACAAATTGTACTAACCATACCTTCGAAATGGCACAACTGAGGAGGGCGCAAAGAAAACTTCGACGAGTTTGAACCGACATGTTCAGAATCTATGAGGGGACCACAAAGTACTTGTACCAGAGTCGATTCAACAAGGGGGAAGCTTGGGCTTCGAGATTCAATCGACGGGAAAAATAGGGCTATACTTCAACAGAGGAGAAATATCGAACACTAAGAATTACTCAGCGATTGCAGGGATATGTGGGGTGCGATTTTCCACAAATTAAACCGAAATTCTTCAATTTCTTTTCCAGTTTGTGTTGTATACTACTGATCAGAGTTTTGGGAAGAATAATATAGAGGGAAAGAATAAATTGGTGGAATAAATGAAATCTCTTAATTTTAGCTAAATAAATGACGGTTTAATGGTGTGCCCCACCATTAGGGGACCCCACCGCCCCTGCCCTAGGGATTGGTTAAGGTGGTAAATCGCAGGATGTGCCTCAAGTGGCTTATAGGGAGGATTCACTGTTAAACTTGTGCTTGCGAGGGACCAAATCCATGCCAAATGCTGGATTCGAATCCCCCAACCTGCAGCAACCAAGCTCAACTGGAAGGCCTTTCCACCCTCCCATCTACCAATTAAGCTATGGCATGTGGGCAATGAGGTCTAATGCTATTACGAAAGGAGGTGTATCTGTGGGTGTTGACAATAGAAGTAAATGCAAATCATATGGTTAAACATAGAGCTGTTAAGTGAAACAAGCCACTAGAAAGCTAAAGTTTGAGCATTCTTATGCTCGTTTCCTAAACAAGCCGAGCTCAAGCTCGGCTCAAAAACTACTCGAGCCGAGCTAGAATATGCAGTACTCAAGATCGCTCGAGTACTGTAAACGCAAAGCATGGTTCTCCAATGACCTCTAATTGATTAAACAAATACTACGGAGGCCCAAGTACATTAATACCTTATTCATGCCCAATTCAATTATTGCAACTGAAATGGAATTAGGATGTCTCATGTTGGGGTTTATAATACAAGGCCCGGATATATGTCGAAGGGTCCAACAAGTTCATACGACTGCCAATTCAGGCCTAGAACAGAGAATAAACTGGCAGCCTATATGACTACCAGCATGGCCACCTACGTTGAAAGGTAAAAATTATGAAATCCCTGTATAGTGTATTACTCATCTAATGTAAATGAAAACTAGTAAGCAGTTTACAGAACCGTACATTGATCTCATTTATTGGTTGAAATAGTGGAGTACTCAATTTGAATAAATAGAAACGATAAAATGGCAGCACTATTCTTATAAAAGGATGATCGGGCACCCAATTCAATTGTTGCAACTGAAATGAAATTATGGTGTCTCATGTTGGGGTTTATATAATACAAGGCCTGGATATATGTCGAAGGGTCCAACAAGTTCATACGACTGCCAATTCAGGCCTAGAATAGGGAATAATCTGGCAGCCTATATGACTACTAGCATGGTCACCTACGATGACAAGTAAAAATTATGAAATCCCTACCATCATCAAATTTCCCGAATGGAAAAGCTACTAATTGCATAAATTCATGGACAACAAAACCTAACATAAAAAAACAAACTACAATGACTAATCCAATACACTACACCAACTTATAAAACCAAAATACTATATCAGTTTAGAAACAAATTCCTGTCATTCCATATTATCCCCATTATATGGCACTAATGAACAAACTTATAACCAAAATGTCCATCAAATCTGTCTTATGAAGTCATCTTTATAAAGTTCGGCACACCACCATACTCGTGCATGCGGACAAATTCCTACGTCAATATCATCAACGACACCACCGGCCCTTATTAGTCTATCAAAGAATAAGACACTAAGTGGTCCACAGTCATTGCCGGTCTCCTTTGGGGACACTTGGTATACCACTCCACCTTGAAAGGTTTCTTTGCGTCCTTGTCGGGGGTCAAATTGTACTGAATGAATACAGATTGGAGCATCGTACACAGTGTGTCAAACTCCTGTCGGTACCTTCTTTTCATTGTCCTGACGCTGGAGTCATAGATGACGATGCAACGCCGGGAGAGATGTATCACATAATGTACCCAATGATTACTGTTGACGTTTGCAATCCTGTATATATTGTTTATGTCGTACCATTTGCGCTTACTGCTACACTCCAGTAATTCACCATCGATGTAACTCATAATTCCCCTGAAGCGATCATCCCAGTCCCAATCGGGCTTATCGCGCTTGCTGCTCAAGAAATCTACACTCAATAGCCGCATCTTGTTCTATGATGGCCAAGAAAAAAATTCAAATTAAGGGTTTTAGATGCAATATTATGTGTATTAGATGGATAACTCAATTAGTTACGTGTAATAAATAGTTGTACTTACAAAGAAGTTAACATCCACCACCGTCCAATCTTCTACAAAGCTGTCAGGCCATCCAAATGACTTATGGACGCCTAAAGCCAAGAGCCATTCCATGTTCTGAGACAACACATCCACATAGAAACATCAGGAATATGTTATAGTGAAGGGAGTTGTAATGGGTTTATCAAAAAAATGAAAATCATCAAACTTAAACAATAACCCGCAATACTAACAACACTAACTCAATTAACAAAAATCGATAAGAGAAGCGATTGCCATTACCTCTGTGGACAACCAGCCATCCTTTTGTTGTATGTTATCCATGAATGACCAATTCAAGAGTGTTCGATTAGGATCAATACACACAATTACTGCAGTTGATTTCTTCTTTGTCTCGTCCCACCACTTCTCAAACTGCTCAATCAGATCAGACGAGAATTCACCACCAGATGTCACCAGAGCCAATACTTGAAGATTTATTCTTATTTTCCGCCACCTCACAGGTGTATGGCGTCCTTGTCTGTGGACCTAGGAGTAATGTCTGATGACTTGCTCGCACTGGCTCGTTCTTTTTACCCTGCATTTTATAACAAATGGAACTGCTATGTTAATATAACTCGTGATCAACTGATTTAGAATATTGTGGTATGCATTACCATCATGTAATCAAGTTTTATTCACGTATGTTAATTTTACCTTTTTACTTCCACGGGCATATTTCTTTATCAGGGTTCTCACCACTCTAACATCAATACTTCCAACCGGCGTCTCATCCCCAACCGTGTTGTCCCCATCCTCCTTTTTTCTGCATCGTTCAATTGCTCAGCCGTGCTAGCATGTGGAGGGGCTGGAGAAGGGACCATATTATCCTTTAGAGGAGAATACGTTGGTGGCACTGCAAATGGTGAACTGGTTGGATATCGCTCAACACACCCAATTGGTGCCTCCACATTTGCACTATCACCCTCAGCTGTATTTGGATTTTCATGGTGGATGTCTTCAGGCCCGCTTACTTTAGGATTGGCTGTGGAAGATTCAACACTGTCATTTGTTGGGGTGGTGGCAGGTGGAGTTGTACTGGGGATGTGTTGGCGATCACCGCCTGCGTCCCTAGAACCTTCACCGTCAAACCTCCCCAGGGAAGGTGGGCTCTGCTCTCTTTCCCTATTGGACTGTCCACTTGTGGTCGGAGAGATAAGAATGTCTACACACCTTCTTATTCGTCTCATCTCTTCAAACATGGATAATTGAATACTCTTCACTTCCGCAAGTTCAGTCTTAACTTCTGCAATGTCAGCTTTAACCTCCGTAAATTTTCTCTTCCACGGTGCTTTCTTCGAGCGAGGAGCTGCATCATCGAAAGAGCCATGCGCATCAGAATCCGGTGCTGAACCCAAATGCATCGGGCCACCCTGAAGATGTATAGCGGAGTCCTCCTCCCAAGTGACAGCGCTAGGCTACGAAGCAGAGTCGCACTCAATGTCCGAGTGCTCAACATGTGCGTTAACCACGACCTACAAGATAGAATGAGTTAAACGATGTAAATCATTAAAAGAATCATTGTTGAACTGATACTGAAAACTTACATTTGAAGCATTCTTATCCCCGCCACGGAGATAAAAAAATACTTTCTTCCTCAAATCCGTGTACTTGGCCCGCACTTAGGTGACCAGCGCAGAATACGTGGGGTTATATCACGATTAGCTTCCACCAAACCTCCATATTTATCTCCCAGGGATGGGATAACATCATAAGCCCAGCACAACAGAGCAATGGCGAAGCCATTCGCGTCGACCATCGTTCTGTTCCCTCCAGCATCATCATACTTTGCCTTCTTTCTGACAACCCTATTCCTCAACAACCTAAACTCGGAATGAACGTGATTGATCGCGACATGGCCCCATGAAAACATGTTGAAACTCTCTAGATCATCCACAAGGTCTACGTATTCGAGGTCAAGATTACCACACTTTGAACCCTGTGGCAACAACACACAGCCCAACACGACCAGAAGAACTACCCTTAGCTGGTCTTTATCATCTAACCCATCGAATAGCTTGCTCAGAATATCAGTCATTGAAAGGACAGCCAAGTCCCCAAATATATGACTCCGAAATTCACTTCCTTCAGTAATGGTGGGGTAAGGGCTAAATGCCAAACCCGTAACAAGTGCAAACTCTCTTGGCCCACAATGTGTGATGGAATTATTCACCGAAAAGTTAGGACGTCCGACGATGATTCCGCGTCTAGACAAAACAACAACTGAAGGTAAATCTGCCCTTGGAACTGAATATCGATCAGCCCCAAAGGCTGCCCGAAGCAACTGTCCCGGAACTTGCTAACACTGTAGGACGGAATTTATCCCGAATTTCATTAAATACTGCAAGATCGGCCCTCTTGGAAATGGATGCTGGATTTAGATTTTCAATATGTGCCCTGCCCATCCTATTCTTTGGATTGGATCACCTGCCAAAAAAAATCCTACATTAGGCTTACTATAATCAGTGTAATAAAACATTAAATCTATAGAGACAACGCCAAACATAAATTATGAACTGATTAACGGGCACATAAAGGTTATCTTATAAGTGATCAACAATTTAAACCCTTTAAATGCACTCCGCATTGGAAAGAATTTGTCTTCTCGATCAAGTATGTGATCATATAGTTATCATGTAGGTGATCATATAGGTTTTCATGTACGCAGTCATAAAGGTGATCATATAGGTCATCATATAGATCATAATGTACGTATTCATTTAGGTAGCGATGTGGTGGCCATATAGGTTGCCATATAGGTGGCCATATAGGGGATTATGCAGGTAATCAAATAATTTAAAACTCTACAAATACACTTCGTTATTAGGAAGATGGTCATTGACTCCTATTCAAACAAACAACTAAACCAATATACGTGGCATTTATGACAGGGTATGTTGCATAAATGTGAGTTTCAAGGAGCCGTTGTGTGAGCAACCAGCGCTGGAAGTTGGAATTTATCCACTTAGGAATGATTAATCTCCACCAAATCTCACAATTTCTGATTATACTATATTTTATACTATTCACTATTTTTTATGACTTTATGTTTTTATTTCAGAAAACAACTTACCACATTTAAAACAAAATATCAAAATTCAGCACTAGGTTTCTAAAAAATATTATTTCAAATTTACTAAATAGCTGATAATATTGAATTAATGCATCTTGTAACATCCCATTTCCACTCCTCACAGATGAATATATATGCATTAAAAAACTAATTTAAAATAAAAATTTGCTACTTTCATCATTCCATTCTAAAACAGCAGAGAAGAAGATATATGCAATCAACACCTAATTCCAAGTAAATCCATCATGGAATAATAGAACATCAAGTTATTACAAATTAAGTACTATCATTGTAATCCAAACTCTACACCATTGTTGTAATATAACAAGTTTTCACCCTTTGTAAAGAAAAATTACAAAGAGAACAAACAATATCAATGCACCCATATTCCCTCAATTAGATCAGAACTGTATTGATGATGTTAATGCTACATCAGATCAAATATGACAATAGCTAAGAACCTCTTTCAAAACCATTGGTCTGTCACTTCAATCAGCAGCCACTTCTAAATAATCATTAAACACTACATGCCATAAACAACAAATTTTAATTCCCTTCACCAAATGTTCCCCCATTATATTCAAGAACCAAAAAGTTTCCAGTGAGAAATTAACAATAGGCAAGCACTTAATCACATGTGTGACCAATATTATATGAACCTTGCCCACAACGTAATGTAATTGAACATGACCACAATTATGCAATTGATACCTTCAAAAAATGGGAATTACTCTCTGTATCTCTATATAACAATGCAAAACTTGTGTTCAGAGTAAAAATTGGGGAAATTGTATACAACTCACACAATTTTTAGACTAAAATTCCCCCTTTTCTATAACACTCAAACTTCAACAACAATACACAAAAACAGATGATTCAACATCACTTCGAATCACAAATTGAACAAAAAAATTAAAGATGAAACACTCGAATAGCACGAACAGCGAACAGATTCTATTAGCAAAGCATACCTTCGAAATGAATACCGAGATTGAGGAGGGCGCAAAGAATACTTCGACGAGGTTATACAGGAGACCTTCAAGAGGAAAGCACAAAAAGCTTCTACCAGAGTCGATTCAACAATGGCGAATATTAGGATTCGATATTCACTCCACTGGAAAATAGCGCGAACTCCAGATTCTAGATGTGATTCGAGATTTAGATGTGCTTCGAAATCACTTTCAAAATCCAATCGTGGATGTGCTTCGTGATTTCAGTTCTTCTCCACCTTTGATTTTTCAGAAGTTTAGACAGAAGATAAAGGAGGTTCAGAGTTTGATTTTTGAAAGAAAAAAAAAACTGATTTAGGACGCGGTGGGTTTGAATATCACACGTGTGATTGGGGTGACGGGGGATTATGTTTTGGGTGGGGGTGTGGGTTTGTGGGTGGGTTCTGGGGGGGCAGGGGGTTGGATGTGTTTGGGGTGCAGGGGGATTTGGCTAAGGGTTGGGAAGCAAAATTGATAGTTTGCAATTAAGGGTATTACGGTCAAAATTTTGAGTATTGGATAGATTTAATATTTTCTTTCTAAAAATGTCAGTATTAATTTTGGTTTAACAATTTTGTATAAAAAAAAGTCCCCCAAATGTTTAACTCATTTACGAGAAAAACCAAAGCCATTGGCCAGCGCGTGGATGTCGGGATTGAAAGCAAGCCTACCAAGAATCCCCTGCTTGTAAGGGAGAAACGTTTTCTTCTTTAAGTCCTCAGAAACGGCCCGGTTCATTGTGTAGTGCAGCTCGTGAGCCGAAACCAGTCCCCTTCTTCTCAAACCGATCCCTGAACCGGAGCTCTCAATCGACCGCCTCATTGAGGCCGCAATGTACTTCTTCAAGGGGTCTCTATCGGCGGCGCGTCCCTCGAACGCGCTCCAAAACGAAAAAAAGTTCATGATCTTCCATTTCTTTTGCCCTTTCGACGAAAAATTCTTCACGTCACTCCACTGCTTCTTCTCCTCCTCTTCTTCCTTCCACATGCGGTGTTCCCTTGGCGGAGAAACTAAACGCGCCGCCCTTCTGCTGGATGATTTCGACAGAACTACGCCTCTTTCTCTTCCTCTCGTGGCTTTTGGAGCTACAAAAACATCATTCTCCCCCTCTTCCTTGTTCCGATTTCTCAGTGAGGCCGCGGCGGTGTTGCTTATGAGTTGAAGCCGCGACGGTGGCTTCAGGGGCTTGATAACGGCACCGTCAAAGAGCTCGTGCTCGGACAGGGACATCGTGTCCCAGTCATCATGGCTCAAGTCGAACACAAAATCATCTCCTTCGTTAATTCTACTTCTTGCGGGTGATTTCGGGGTGCCCGGCTTTTCTTCCCAGTCGAATGGCACCGACGCGCCACCGCTGTGATCAAAATCCTTGAAGAATGGAGAGAGATGAGAAGGGCTGGTGGGAGCGCTGAAATAGTAATTCTGGCGGAAGAGATTGGGAGTGGGTGGCGATGATCTTTGGCTATTGAAACCAAAACCCGAGTCTTCCCAGAGTATCATTGCAGCCATTTTCCCACCTCCAGCTACCTCTCAATGAATTAGAGAGTAATATTTATGCGTAGAAAGTAGAAAATTGTAGAGAAGAAAATTGGAGATTAATTTAATTGAGTAGGAGGAGAGAATTAAAAATGCCGCCATTTATTACTAGTTAGCGATTACGTTGTCTTTCTATATGATATTTGTTTCGCTTGCATGAAAAAACATAGGGACAACACTTTTTATGCCCTATATCACCCATGCAACATCTTTTTTGTCCTACCCTTTTTAAAACATTTAATTTGCCTATTTTTGGTGTATGTTCCTAATTTACCCATCTGACACATGTCATATTTTTCCCTTCTTTTTGGAATCTCGGAGTAGTAGCCCAGCAGTTAAAAGTACCGCTTTTAGAGGCGTTGAAATTGGGGAGAGAATCTTTGACCCCTTTTTCTCAAAATTTTTATTTTTTACTCTCTGTCTCTCTCTCTTTTTATCGGTCCTCATCACACCATACTCTCCCTCTCTCTCTCTCAAACTCTCAATTTTTCTGGCGGACACAGTGCTCCGTCCGGGCCTTCGGCGTGTCATTCAATCCATCGTCATCTCCACGTCGAAAATTAGCAGCAGCAAATATGGATAACCAGGTATTCCGTCTTTAGGATTTTAGGGTTTTGCAGAATTACGATTTAATTAAAGTATAGTGAATTTGGAGTTGTTACTGTAGAGTCTGAATTTGGAGTTGTTCTTGTCCCCCGAGGAAGTAGAGTCTGAATTTGGAGTTGTTACTGTATGAATTTGCCGTGTCAGACGAATTTTAAGTTTACATGTTCGACGATAATTATTTGAGTATAATTGGAAATTTCAGTGTAATTTATAGTGTAATTGAACTTGTCGGCATATTTTTCTAATCTTTTTGAGCTTGTCCGCCTATGTTTCTAGCATAGTTGAACATGTCCGCCGATAATTGTATGTAAATTGACCTTGTCTGTCAATATTTGTAGTACAATTGAGCATGTCCGCCAATTTTTTGGCCCTGATTGAGCTTGTCCGCCAATTTTATGAATTTTTTGAGCCTGTCCGCCGAATTTTTGAGCATTATTTAGCATAATTTTGCCATTATTTCTGCATAAAATAGCTTGTCCGCCATTTTTCTGCCTTTACTGTGCTTGTCCGCTGAGGAATAAGTCCATAATTTGTGTCACTGGTGATACCTGAAGCAATAAATAGCCTGTCCGCCGTGTTTATTATCATTATTTAGCTTATTTTGGCATTATTTCTGCATGAAATAGCTTGTCCGCCGATGTTATGCCTTGAATGAGCTTGTCTGCCGATGAATAAGTGTTTAATTTGCATCACCGCTTATTCCTCAAGCTTTAAATAGCCTGTCCGCCGAATTTCTTAGCATTATTCAGCATAATTTGCCATTATTTCATCATAAAAAAAGCTTGTCCGCCGATATTGTGCCCTAATTTAGCCTGTCTACCGATGAATAAGTGTTCAATTTGTATCACCGCTGAATATTCAAGCCTTAAATAGTCTGTCCGCTGAAGTTCCTAGCATTATTCAGCTTAATTTGCCATTATTTCATCATAAAAAAGCTTGTCTGTCGATGTTGTGCCTTAATTTAGCCTGTCCGCAGACGAATAAGTGTTCAATTTGCATAACCGCTGAATATTCAAGCCTTAAATAGCCTGTCTGCCGAAGTTCCTAGCATTTTTCGCTTAATCTGCCATTATTTCTTCATAAAAAAGCTTGTCTGCATATGTTTTGCCTTAATTGAGCCTGTCTGCCGATGAATAAGTGTTTAATTGAGGCTGTCCATGGAATTTCTTAGCATTATTTAGCTAAATTTCCCATTATTTCTTCATAAAATAGCTTGTCCGCTGATTTTGTGGCTTAAGTCTGACGATGAATAAGTTTTAATTTGCATCACCGCTGATACTTCAAGCTTTAAATAGCATGGCAATTGGTAAATTAAGGCGTAATTTTAGTGTAATTTGATACCTATTCCTAAAAATATAGGAATATAATAATATTTTCAATTATTTTATACCAGAAATTTTTATGTATAAATTTAGTCACGTCTTATATCTAATCGAGTTGGCATGCACTGTAGTGGAGCTGAAAACGACGTGGACTTCAATCTCGAAAAGTTGGGATTAAAGGTTATTGTAGGCCTTCCAAAGCTCTGAATTGCATACGCGAGGTGCTTACAAAGAGTGGCGATCAAACAGTGCGGAGGTTCAGAAGATCTTGTTTCAGGCATTTTTGGGATTTGGATTCAGATTATAGGTCTCCTAAAGCTTTATTTCAGCTGATGGCTCAGGAGGTTGTAATCCCTGGTTCAGATATGTACTCCCGGGACTTCAGGGTGTCTGATACAATTCTTAGCTTCGCACCCATGGAGTTTATACGTGTTATGGGACTAGGGTTTGAGGACCGTGGGAATATTGACCCGAATGATTCATTTCTGCCACCAGCAGACAGTTTGTTTGCTACCTTTCGTTCGAAGAGGGTCCTGGTATATGAACTTATGAGAAGATTCAATGAAAACAAATATAAGGGCCAAAATGCGGTGAAAGCGGCCAACATTCTACTGCTGTACTACTTTTTGCTAGGCCGGGATACGTCAAAAGTATACATAGAGCCCTGGGTATGGTATTTAGCTGAAAATGATGACCTGTGGAACTCTTTCCCATGGGGTAAGTACACATACCTAAACCTACTGCACCATATGGACTCTGTAAAGACTACGGTACAAGAGTTAGGCAAACAGCAGCGCATCAACTTTTATGGATGCTCATTTGCCCTATCACTAAGTGATACCGACTTTATTTCACCATTTTTTATTCTTATATTAAATGCATTTAAAAAGATATATGTTGACATGAAATTAATTTGATGTTTGGTCACAGGTTTGGGCCTCTGAGCGCATCGCAGGTTTTGCAGCAATGTTTACCGTTGGACAGCCCGAGCCTGATGTTAGACCTCTGTGTATTCGCTGGACATATACTACTACCAAAAAAGTTGACGACACTCAGTTTTTTAGACAGGTTTGTCACTTTTATGTTTACGCGATTAAGCTTTTGATTATCTAACTTGGATGCATTTGGAGGCCTTTTTTGTCACCTGAGTATATATGTTTATGTTTTATTGTTTTACTTTCAGGACCCAAGAGTTGTTGATTTACCTGTCATCCTCCCTGAGGAGTCCCGCCGATCATATTTCAGGGGAATACATTCTGATTGGAATTCTGGTTTTCAAGTTCAGTTTAGGGTCTTTGGGGATCCAAAGCCAAAAGGGAAGGCTAAGGGTAAGAAACAGGTGGTGCGCTCTAGTTCTGATTCCGAAGATGAAATTAGTGGTCAGGGTACCATTCCGGTGGAAGTAAACATTTCTTCAAATTATGCTGGCGGCGAGCAATACTGTGGAATGATAGGTGTTGAGGTTTCTGATAAAGCATTATGGGGGCAACAAAAAACAGCAGCACCAGAGGACTTACTACGTGATTTTCATGCCGTCGGAGGGGACGACGAAGATGATGATGATGATGAGGTAATGGGTGATCAGGATGACAGATCTTACATACCATCTGAGGATTCACCCACACGGCCATCTTAGTCTGGTCCAGAGTATCGCACGGCCATGCCTCCTAGCCATGGCCCTCATAATGTTGTAGTTCCACACCCGATAATGGCCATTCCGGAGAGATCATATCCTCCTGTGTTTGGAAAACCATATTTCCCTTCAGCTGGATTTCAGCCACCATCGTACTCTTCTCCTTTTTCTTCAGCTTAAATATATTTAGACACTAATCTCATATATCTCATCGTTGAAATATTTTTTTCCAGCACATTGAAGCGTGTTTGGCTATACTAACACAAGCCCCTGACAACGTCAGAGTTCACCCGGATCATCGAATGCAACCGTATGTTATTCTACCATGTCAGTTTTCGGTAAGTTTTTACGTGCAATACGGCGTATGATTTTTTCTTATAATACAACCTTTTATTTTGTAATTCTTTCTTTATCAGGCGACTTTAAAAGCAATTTGGGATGAGCATGTTATGGCACATGGCGATGACCCCTCAGAGTTGGCCGACTTACCTCAAGAAAAGCTAAAAGTTTTGGATAGGTGGTGGAAAGGAGAGCTGTCATTTTGGAGGCCTCCGCAATGGACCTGTGGCTGTAAAGAGTGGGATAAGGTTGAACGGGTGAGTATGTCATCATTATTTATTTTTTTGGGGAGAACTATATCATCACTAACGTTATTCAGATTTCACTCTACAGTTGCTCTTCGTACTGTGTTCGCATTCGCACCATTTCGCTGTGTGTGTCTATATAAGGTCATTGAAGATCGCTGTCTTCGACTCTTTGCCTCAGGGTACATAGTATGTATAGCGTGTGATATACTTTTATGCGCGTCTGAGACAATAACTAGCCCATGCGGAGCTCCGTACGATTCTTTCAACCTTTGAAGAAACCAGTACCATGACTCATTATTTTCAATGTCACCTACACCAACGGCCAGGGGAAAATCATTGTGGTTGCCATCCTGAGTGACTGCAACGAACACGATCCCACGGTACTTTGCTCTTATGTGTGTACCATAAATGACAATCACGGGATGGCCGGCTCTAGCAAAAACTCGTATCGAAGCACCAAGTGCGTAGTAGACATACATGCATCGAAGTATTTAGTACACCTATATACCTCATAATATAGAAGGGTTGTGTATTAACTTACTTGAAAGAGTTGTCATCTGCAGTTGCCAGTGCTGTATGCGTGCCTGGATTTTCCAACTTTAGGTGATGCAAGTACGAAGGTAGGGAACTGAAGGAAGAACTATGGTCTCCGTACGTGTGTCCCATAGCAATATGTTTTGATTTGAGGGCCAAATTATAGGAGATGTCAAAACCAAATTCTTTACGTATCTCATATGCCATTCCAGCAGGACACAATGCTGTGGTTTTATTGAACTGTCGAGCTGCATAATATCTGCCAATAGTTTTCGAACCAACTTGCCTTGGCGCATTAGTGTCTGGGTTCAAACGACATACATGTAGAGGTCCGAACTTGAATGCATCTCAAACATACAACCCTGCTCCATCGGTACTTGCAGACGACGTTGAGCCTGTAGGTGTCAGATTTCTTGACCCGTGTCTCAACTTGATTCTGCAAGTTGTACATACCCAACGCATACTAGCAATCACCTTTTTTATCGAAGGCACTTTTTTCATGAATCTCCACTGAAGTATCAATGTTGTTGTTGTCTTCAACTTCATTGTCCACATTACACTGTTCCAAGAACCCTGCAACGATGGATTAGTTATTCTTCAATTGGTATTAGAATCCAATAAGGTGCAGTAAATTACCGGGTACTATATTCAACACATACCTAGAATGCTCCAAAGATGGCTGCAAGACCTATCTGTGTCTTGACTAGGACATACCGGTGTAGGCATCTGTATGTGTGTAGTAACGGGTTCCAAGAAACCCATTCCTCCTTTGGCTCTGATGTAGGAACAGAACCTCTCGAATAGAGTAGTTTCAGGATCCTCATCTTCAGCATTGAGTTGATCACCATCGCGCCCTTAATCTTGCGAAGCCTCAGCACCATCAAAATCCTCACACTGTGGACCCTCAAATGAATCATGCCCATGGCCTTGCGATACATCGGACCCATAGTCTTGAGAACCAGCAAAACCATCAAACCCATCACCCTTTGAACCCTCAAACCCATCAGAGGAGCACATCTCATCTCCATTCTCCACCTCTTCTTCATCCTGCTGTTCGGTAGCGTACTCACTGTTCAAATCAATATTTGTCGTACGACTCGACACGCCCACACCGATACTCATACTCGGTCCGGCCAAATCTACGGGACTATGAATATTGACAGATGAAATTTGTGAACGAAGCAAGTCGGTCCAATAACTGCTCCCCACTGGCGCCGCACTAGTGCAATAATTATCAACTGATTGTTGTGGTATGGCCTTTAATGTGACAAACAGCATCGGCTCATCAACCTGCTGATACAAGCCCCTAATATCCATATCATCCTTCACCTTATGTTTTGTTATACAACCACCGATGTCCACAAGTATGTGTATAGTATATTTAAAATGATTCAAATTGGCGCAAACTAAACTGTGCACATGCCCAATAATAAAATTCAACGTCAGCTGATCTGAATTTAAAACTAAGCTCATGTGTTGGCCACGTACATACTCTAAACCTTGCCACCAGCCACCCCACCATATAAAAAAATTTGTCATTTCCAATCCAAGGCCTAAACCTTTCAACAAAAGGATAATTAATTGTTATATTGACACAGGATTCATTAAAGTATTTTTCTGATACGTCAATTTAGTAGGTACACACAAATTAAGTATAAATTATCAAGCACACATGCAAGTTAAACATTAAGTTGTACGTACGCGGACAAGCTCAATTAAGGTCCATAAATTGACGAACAGGTCTATTATACTAAAAAAATAATGACTTACATTCTGAATTTTGCTCAAACTTGACGGACATGCTCAGGTAGCCAAATATAATTGGAGGACATGATATAATATGCTTAAAAAATGGCCAAACATGCTCAATTATGCATTAAAAATTGGCGGACATATTCAAAAAACAGTAACATTTCGGCGGACATGCTCAATTAGGGTCAAATAATCAGTTCACATGCCCAATTACGGTGGAAAAATCGGCGGACATAATCTATTACGCCCAAATAATCGGCGAACATGCTCAATTAGGGTGAAAATATCGGTGGACATGCTCATTTAGGAAGGAAAAATCAGCGGACAAGACCATTTCGGGTGAAAAAATCGACGGACATGATCAATTAGGGTCAAAACATCGACGGACATGATAAATTAGGGTAAGAAAATCGGCGAACATACTCATATAGGGTCAAAAAGTAGGCGGATAGGGTCATATATGGTACAAATTTGGCGGACATGCGCAAATATGGTGAAATTATCGGCAGACAGGCTCATTTATGGCCAATTATCGGCATACATGCTCAATTTTTAGCGGACAGGCTCAATTTTCGGCGGACAGGCTCTACTGGGCAACTACTTTTGGCGGACAAGCTAAATTGGACTACTAATTTCGGCGGACAAGCTGAATTACTGTCAAATAATAGGCGGACATACTCAATTAGGCCACAAAAATCGGCGGACATGGACGATAAGTCTCAAATAATGGGCGGACAAGCACAATTAACCATGCATATTAGCGGACAAGTCTACGATGGGTGTCTGTAGTGGTATTCATGCATATTACATGCATACTTCACCATTTTCCTCGGCGGACAAGCATATTACATGCATACTTCACCATTTTCTTTGGTGGACATGGATATATATAACCATTTCACTCAGCGGAGATGCATTTTTTAAACCTTAAAGCCCTAAAAACACTAAAATATTAAAAACCCTGCGACCTTTAAATAAATTAACAGCAACATTGAAAGAAAGCAATAAATATAATACAATGCGTTCGTATCTTACCTTTGGCTCTAACTATGGATCCGTCGACAAAAACGGTGGGTAAATACGGGAGCCGATCACCTTTTTATGCTCCAATAATTTGTGGATACAGAGGAATGAAGTTTGAATTCACTTTGCCCAATTTTTTTATTTGTTGGTGGTGAAGTTATTTGGTTGGTGGGGATAGTTGAGAGTTTAATGTGACAAGAATTTACATAAATGAACTGATTGTGAACACAGTGCCTTAATTTTTACCCCATTTAATGAAGTGTGTTTCAGTGGAGTGGTAGGTAGTTAATTTTGCACGTGTTTAATCACCTAATTACTGCATGTGTTAATTAATAAAAAGCCTATTATAATCTAACAATTTAAGGAATTTAAAAATTAAATTTCGTGAATTTTAAATTGTAGGTGTGCTCTTAAAATTTAGCTTTTTCACTTCATTCAGTTTGTCCGCCGATTATGGGTTATATTTTAGTAGAATTTTAGTAGATTTATTTATTTCTTCTTTAATTAATGTGTCACCCCTAAATAATCAACATATTCCCTGACACATCTATTTTGCATGCAACTGTACTTGTCAACTCATTCCCAATATAAAAAAGTGGACCATCCTTAAGGGTATTCATGGCATTGCATGTATTTTTAGGGCAATTTAGATGTATTAGAAAAGGTATGGCAAAAAAAATATTGACTTCCCCATATAGGGCAAATTGTGGTATTTCCCAAAAAGAAACTGTTAGGCACTTTACTCTAATTCTAGCGAAGTCCAAATTCTGTAATGTATTTCACTTCGTATTTTGTACTCCTTCCGTCCCAAATTAAGTTCACGTTTACTGTAGATACGGAGTTTAATAAAAGTCACTTTTTGACTTACTTTTGAGGGTAGTATGGTATTTTTGGGTAATAAATAAATGATAAAGTATGTTATGTGTGTTAAAAAGGTGATGACAAATTTGAAATTAAAGTATATTAGAGGGATATTAGTTTGTTGCTTTTTTCTTTTATGGAAGTGTGAAGTTGAATTTGGGACGGACCAAACGGAAAGTGTGAAGTTGAAGTTGGGACGGAGGGAGTAATATATATATATACACTCCCTCCTCGCAAAAAAGTTTGCATGCTTCTTTCGGCACGGAGATTAAAAAAAATTATACTCCCTCCGTCCCGAAATTTTTTGCACACTTCCTTTGTAATTTTCAAAAGAAGTGTGCAAAAAATTACGGGACGGAGGGAGTAATTTTTAAGGGTATTATGGTATTTTTTTTAATAAATAAATAATAAAGTATGTTAAGTATATTAGATAAGGGTGGTTTTTTGTAAATAAAGTGTATGAGGAAGGGTGATTGTGTTTGACTTTTTGTTTTTTTAAGAATGTACAAACTTTTGTGAGACAACTCAAAATGAAAAGTGTGTCATCTAAAATGGGATGGAGGTACCCTAACAAATAATCTTTACATACTGGCTGTAATTTAAGTAATAATGTGACACATGACGTATATTGAAGATATAGAAAAATTGCAACACATGATGTATAGTACTTATATATACACATAAAAAATTATCAAAAATAAAAAAATTTTATTTTTTTTACAATTTTTTTACATTGATAAAAGAAATTATATATATATATATATATATATATATATATATATATATATATATATATATATATATATATAAATTCCTAAATTAATGTTGAATCGTTATATGGCACTTATTACTCAATTAAAAGATAAGAGTAGCAATTAAATGATATCGCCTAACACACATATATCATTTAATTGCTACTCTTATTTTTTAATTGAGTAATAAGTGTCATATAACGATTCAACATTAATTTAGGAATTTATATATATATATATATATATATATATATATATATATATATATATATATATATATACTATTCATCTCATGAATATTATTACACTTTATTAAATAAGGTGTACCACAAATATTATTATATTTTCTTTTTTAATAGATTGGACTAACAAAAAATAATTAAAATATTATTCTCTCAACACACATTATAAATTAAAATATAATATTCTTTAATCTTCTTGTAAACAGTAATGAGTAAACATACGATACATTATTCATGGGATAGACGGAGTAAATATATACTCCCTCCATTCCATTTCAAATAAAACACTTTTCATTTTGGGTTATCCCATAAAAATTTGCACATTACTAAAAAAGAAAGAAGTCAAACACAATCACCCTTCCATATATACTTTATTTACAAAAAAACCACCCTTACCTAACACACCTAACATACTTTATAATTTATTTATTACAAAAAAATACTATAATACCCCTAAAAGTTATCACTTTTCTTAATCTTCGATCCGTGCCGAAAGAGGTAAGCGAACTTTTGTTTTAGAACCTGTAACGGATACTCACATACTTTTTTATATTACAAGTACTCCATTTGTCTCTCAATAGTTTTCACCCCTCTCGGTACGAAAATTTAGAAAAGTGATAACTTTTAAAGATATTATGATTTTTTGATAATTAATAAATAATAAAGTATGTTAGATTTGTTAGGTAGGTGTTGTTTTTTTTTTAATAAAGTTATATGGGTAATGGTGATTGTTTTGATTTTTTTATCTTTTTAAAAATGTGAAAACTTTTGTGAGATTATCCAAAATAAAAATGGCGAAAACTATTAAGAAACTAAGAGAGTAATATTTAATTTAGATTTTTTTAAGAAACCGTTTCATGGTTAAACAATTTCATTTTTCTTGATGATAATGCATTTTATTAAATAATTTATTCCTCAGTTAGCTTTTCACTGTTATAGTAGATACGAAGTTTAAGAAAAATATTTTTTTTATCAATATTATTGACTTTTAGGGTATTGTGGTATTTTGATGTAATAAATAATGATAAAGTAAGTTATGTGAGTTAATTGAGTGTGACATTTTTAAAAAATATAATGAGTTATTAGTTTTAACAGTTTTATTTGTTTTGGAGGATGAAGAGTATAGTAAGATAAATAAATGAGAAAAGAGTGAAAATCATGTTGAGACTGGAATATTAATTTTCAATTCTCTTATGAATTATTTATAAAATACTAATTTAATTGAAAAATTATTATTTTTAATGATTAGTATCACATATTATTATTATTATTGAAGTAGGCATAATATTATTAAATATAAAAGAAAAAGAGAAAGAGGGGGGATACAGAGTAAAATTAGAAAAAAGGATGTTTGAAAAAAGTCAAATACGCGGCATTAAAAGGAACCAAACATGCGGTCCTATAGAGAAATTAATTTTGTTTTCCAAAGTTCATGGTAGCTGAAACATTCATGATGTCAATCGGATTTGTCTCCATGGTATTGAGTTTTGTCTGGAGACGTGTGTTAGGCTTTATAGTTGGCCGGAAGAAATTTCTATTGCGCTCCTTTTTTCGTTTGACCTTACTATTTTGAAGAGTTGGAAACTCCTCAATAGGGAGGTCAGTGTGATCTTGAAGTCTCGAGGTAGGCTCAACGTAAGTGTAAACAGCTTTGCTAGGGTTCATAGCACGTTCTAACTGCTTCTGATGTAAGAAAGACTTCCTGACCTCGTCCTTGTTAATAGGTTGAGACTGAGTAGGATCCATAGCATCAACAGGAATCGGCACAAGAGTGGGAGCCAAATCTGAGTTCTTCGCAGCCACTAAGGAAGAACCCTGAGCTGCTGAGGATTTAGCTACATCGAAAGCATGTAACGCAGCATCAATTATATCAGACGGAGAAGCAGCAAGATCCAAGTGAGAACATATTATTATTATTATTGTTATTATTATTATTATTATAAAATGTACTAATTTCATCTCAAAAAATGTACTTGTGAGATTGTTTCACACCATTTTCTTCTTTAATTTAATAGAGTATTAAATAGGAATATATATTAGTTTAAAGTGAATTCCATTCTCCATAATCTTCGAACATATATACTACTCTATCCGTACATCCTTAATCTATCAATTTTATTATATTGGACCGTCCACCCTTAATCTATTTTTCTCTTTTAAGACATACAGAACACACACCCTCTATTAATACAAATAAAATATGAGACTCACACCCTCCACTAATACAACTACACACTACACATAAAATAATAATACTCCTTAATCCACGTACAAAAAGCAAATGAATACATTGATGATGGACAGAGGGCAATAACTCTTTTGTCGAATGATTTGTAAAATTTATTTAAATTAAATTTATTCATTTTTATTTATTCATGAATTCAGCACTGTTATATATAATTAAAATATGTTTATTGATTGTTAAAGTATATATTTTTAAAGTATGATAAATATATACACTAATGTATATTCCTAGATGTTATAATATAATTCATTATAAATATACCTCAATTATCAATAAGTATACTTTACATATATCCTATCCTAATCCTAATATATTAAAAATGTCATGGATATGTAAAACATTTTTTTCACTTTTACCCCCTCCTCCCTCTCAATTTTAATATTTACTTCTACAGCCTTATTAATTACTCCATGATTATACATTTGTTTTTTTATTTTCTTTTTGATTATTTTATCAGTTACTCCATTTAATTTACTCCCTTCTTTGATCACTGATCCGTTCAACTCCTACAATCCCTCGAACTTCTATCCATTTAATTAAAATTATAAGCTATTGTAGCTTGAACCCTTAAATCTTTTCCCATCAGGCTCCACCGCGCCATCGTCGCCATCCCACCATCATAATCAACCGGCCCACAATTCTGTACCAGGTATTGAATATGAAATATAAATTGAATTGGTGCGAACCACATGAATTCAGATTACTGAGTAGCAAGGTGGGAGCTTTCTGATCTGCAAAAGATTCTATCTCTGTATCAACCCGAACTCCCACCCTGCCAGGTCTATTAATCCAAATTGAATGGGTCTTCTTTTTTAATTATCCAAATCGAAAGGGTACTATTAAAAATATCTTAGGGCGTCGATCAAATCCACTCTCCGTTCTGATGTGTAGTTGAGGAAACCACAGTGCGTACTACGTACAGTGAGTGAAGAGGAGGAGATGCAGTGGTACATCGTCTCTTCAGTACTCACCATTCTCACAAGCTCTCAGGTTCGCTCGCTCTCTCTCTCATCGTAGCTTTTAAATCGAAACTTGATCCGTACGAATTTATGTGTGTATGAATTTAATTTCGTGATTGCTGCCAAAGCGAGATCTCTGGAGTAATGGAAGTTTGTTTTGGTCCAATTTGGCAGGGGATATTGACAACGTTATCACGGTTTAATGGGGATACAAATATGACTATGCCACTGTGCCTTTTCTTGCTGAAATTATAAAGGTAACACTCCCATGTTTAGTTTAGTTAGCTTTACTTTGTATTCACTTTTATTAATTTATTATTTTTCTGTATATATTTTCTAAGCATTGTGTTCATTTGAAGGTAGCTCTTTTTATTGAAATCAAGATCTCTCTCATGTATTTTGATAAACACAATCATTTTTCAATTATTTTGGATGTTCAATTCAGACGTTTTAGTTGGGAAGTAATTCACTTTATTATACATATAGCCTTAGAAATATGAATACAAAAATTTCCCCAAAAATCACGGGTGTTTTATATGTTAATTTAATTTTTGTAATCACATACTACCACTATATGGGTATTGATATTTTTTTTGGGTGAAGAGCAGCTTATAGTGTCCAGTTTGCTACTTTGGAGAGAATGCAAGAGGTCACCTATTCCTAAAATGACAACTGAGTGAAGCTATGTTCGATTATTTCTAATACCATCAATGATATACCTTATTCATAATAATGTGCAATTTGCTACATTGACATATGTTGATATCTCCACTTATCAAATAATTTGCAACTTAAGATTGTTACGACTGGAATCCTAATTAGGTGTTGCATTCATATCTTCTGTTGGTTAATGCTGGATTAATAGTTGGTTTGATTTGTAATTATTCTTGATTATGTTGATTGATCGGCGTGAAATTCACCTAGATTTTTTGGTTTAATTGCATGAATTTATTTGGATTTAATTCAATAATTAAGCATGATTTTAATGAAAATACTATTAATTGCTTGATTACTTGAAGAGAGGTATTTTGGTTTATTTATGCAGAAAAAGGGGTGTTTTTGAGCTTGAAAGAGCGATGGAAAAAACGGAAATTAAATCGGGACGAAGACCAAAAAAATGGTGGCAGACTAATAGTTAACTGATTTTAAAGGGAGCTACGACAACACTTTTTCTGGGCATTGTGAAAGAAAGGCATAGAGTCTTTTAGGATGTTGGAAGTGTTGTCGTATGTACAAAACAGAGCAAAGATTGAGGATTCTGTAGGCGCTCACATGGAAGGGTCCTTTAATAAAAATCAAATTCGCGGAGGGCAGGAATCGAACCCGTGATCTCAAGCATGCATGAGCGCGCCTCCAGCCACTGAGCTACAACCGTTTTATGCAACTAAACCGCACGGATATCTTATTTATCCCAATCTCCTGGAACGATTTTTGAGCCAAAAAGCCCATTTCTCTACTTAAGCCCATTTATCCACTTTAGCCATTGCCCCATTTTTGCCCTAATCTTCCACACATATATATTGCCTCATTCTCATTTTTTGAGAGAGAACTCCCAATTTCCCTTTCCACCATTTTTGGAGGCTACACCACACCAACCAATTCCTCCATCCATTAAATTCTCCATTAATTAGTTGAGAGAGCTTTTTAATTAAAGATCTCCATAGTTGAGATCCCTCCCCCTTTTGGGGGAGGGATCTGTAGTTTTAAATATTTTTCTTGATTATGAATTTATTGCTTTCAAAGAAGGTGGAGACACCAAGGAGGGGATGATCTTCATGAATGTAAAACTTCATTAAGGTGTAATCTAATCATACTTATTATCTTTCTATTTTCTATGTTTTGGTGGTTGATTGAAGACATGATTATTGATTAAATTATGAAAATGTCTTGATTGAATTTTCGGCTTTGATTAGGTTTGATTTATGAAATCCGCATGCTTGTAGTAATATGGGATTTATGTCTTTGGTATTAGTGTATATTTATTAGGTTGTATATTGTGTATCGATATGTCTTGTCGTTGCTTTACCCTTAGTTACTATGCATGATTATCATATGTGAGTTCTTTCCATTTATTGCATGAGGATTAATATGGGGTGTTTGGCCAAAACCTTCCTATGTTTATAACTATATAAATGAACACTAACGAGTTTACTTGTAATTGAGTTAGTGAAGGGACCAAGCCAATGTGAGCATAGTACCTAGAAAGGGAACATAGAAAAACGTCTCTGCCTCAATGAGAAAATTTTTGTGATAATATCTCTAGTAGGTATATTAATATCCATAATTACCTATGGGAATTGTGAGCATTGAAGACGATCTAATGAGCCATTTTTACTTGCATCCTATTCATCTTGTGAAAGAGCTTAGGTGTAGGTATGATTTAGTGATCGCCCTTACCATGATTTGCTTAAAATGAAAAACAATTAAAGCTGTTGGATGATTGATTATATGAGTGCATCATGAAAACTTCTTTTGCATTGAAAATTCCAAAAATATTGTAACTAGTTATTTTCATGCTTTTTATCTTTCCCTTTTCGGTCGTCCCTAACTAATCACGATGCTATACCTAAAGGCCATGAATTCTAAATTCTCTTGGGTTTGATATTTTGTTGCTTGGTCACCCCAACTATTAACGATCAATCGTTGATCGTACGTTAATTATTGATTCTGTTCATGTATCTTAATTCTATTATTTTTAAGTGCATCTGTTTTATCTTTTGAAGGTACTCTCGAAGCTGGTTGCTATTTCTGGTCCTTAACATCGAATGACAATAGAGATATATAGTCTATTTGACTGTGTTGCTCAACCCCACTAGAGATTTTAATCAGGTACTAGAATATAATTTTTGAAGTGAGTCATCTCTGAATGACTGACTAATGCATGGTGTTTTGTTTACACTAGCTTTAAGCAATAGAATGTCTTGATTTTTTAAACTTGAACCTGTTTACATGACCATTTAATTGTTCTTTAAGTAGAATGTGCATGTTTTTGTTTCCAATCACTCATCGATGAAGTACTTCGTCATTTTAGAACAAATGACTGCATTTGCAGTAATTGTACAGAAGCATCCTGGGTGGGTTGGTAAGTATATTTTATCGACACACTAGATGACATTTATTGAAGCATTTCACTAAAGGATTGTTTGTAATTTTTAATACATAACTCTGTTTGCAACTACCCTAGAGGTTTGAGTCCATAAAATAGAAATGTTTAATGATCTGAAAGGAACTGGCAGAAGAGCTTATGTTGTCTACTCGAATATTAATGCTAGCATGTAAATTTGATTACTATTGTTAGATCAACTGCTAAGGACTCCAGCTCGAGTTCAATAGGAACCATCTGATATCCCTTATGTCTGCTATTGATTATTGTTTATTTCCATCCTTATTAACTTAGAAAATGAGAAATGGACTAATTTTGGATTCAATCGATTTATCAAGGTTAATTTGTCTAATGTTATTGAAATCAAAGTAATTGAATGACTATCATTTCAATTAAAGTTGTTTCTTTGCACTTGCAGAATATATTCACCCGCTTATTTATGGTGTTTGCAATGGAGGAGTTTCAGAGGTTGAAGAACTAAGAAAAGAAACAGTTGATCAAGCTATCAAAGATCTTTATGGTGTTTCTCATGTATGTTATTCAATGCACTCATCCAGAGAAGAAGTGGAGTGGGCTTTGCAACTTCTTGCACCTAAATGGGTACGTAGTGTCAACAACATTTAACTGCAGGGCTATGGAACTGTATTATATGTTAAAAAGCTCTGTCTCAAGAACCAATTCAAGCTTTTAATAACTAACTATGGAAACTTCTGGATGTTGGTTGAGTATCATAATCCGCTAAGTGAGATCAAAAGGGTTTCCAGAAATGTTATATTAAATTTTTTCATGAAAATTAAGTTGAATTTAGTGATGCAGGGAAAGGCGGTGAGTGCAATGGTGATGAGCATGAGCATTTAGAAGTTCTTCATTTGGCCATGATTTAGGTGCTAATAACAAGATTTGGAATTCAATGTAGACTTTTCTCTCTTCGTCCTCGTGTTTCTACTTTCTATATATGGTTATAAAGTCTGAAGCAGGATTTCTCTCATTTAATTAATAGTATGTTCTTCTGTAGTGCTGCCATGGATTGAGTATATGCCCATAGTTATATATGTCAATCGTCAATTCTCCAATTCCCGGAAATCACAAATTATGATATATAACTTTAATAATTTTAATGTGAGGAATGAGGATAGGTCAAGAAGTGTATATTTATTGAGGGCAGAAGGTTATACCGTTTGCCTGCTTGGCATTTTCAAGGAAGATTTAGTAAATGTGAAAATTTAAATTATAGAGTATTGTCATTTGAGAAAGTGTTTCCAATAACTTTCTTGCACTTCCAAATTTAATAAGTTGTTTACAAAGTTAGTGAAATTATCTACTCCATAATCTTCTATATAATCTTTAAAAACTCAATTAAATAAATTAAACATAATTAATTAAGATTAAAAAATAACTATTAATCATACAATTACATTTTTCCGAGTCTATATATTTTTAGAACATTTATTCTTCAAAGTTTATTTAGGTGTCTTAGTTTTCACAATCAATATTATTTAATCATTTAAAGTATAAAAAAAGAGAAAAAAATAAATAAGCCATCATCTTTAGATTACCCAAACTAATGCATCATCTACACAAATGCTATATCTTCTTAATTTTCAGTTTTTCACGAACTTATAGCTTTATATATATGTGAAGGAATGCCAAAATCATATATCATACTTCGTTTTGTACTAACAATATTTATTCATGTTTTCTATTTGAATTTTCTAAAATACTATTAGTTTATCTTACATACTAACAATATTTATTCATGTTTTCTATTTGAATGTTCTAAAATACTATTAATGTGTAGTAGATAGTTGTATTAGTGGAATGTGTGGATCTCATATATTAAATATATTAATAATGAATGTGGGTCTCATTTGTTTTAAAATGAAAATATATACCTTTGGTGCGAATGTTAAAATAGCAAAATGTATACATTTCCGTCTTATGGAGAGAGTATATAGTATATCTATAAAAAAGTGGATATCATAAAAACTCTATACAGTCGTACACGTGAAGAGATATCCAAAACGAAGAAATATATATCGTGGTTAAATTAAATAAAAAATAGTTAAATTGTAAGTTATTTTAAAATATAATATAAATTATAACGTATGAACAACGTGCAACGCACGTTTTTAAAATATAGTATAATAAACATAATTTAAAAATTGATCGACTCGTTTTATAATCCGTCTCATATATATATATATATATATATATATATATATATGTTCACAAGAGAGTTTTTTTTTTAAATATACTCATTAATATCCATTATTATAAAAATATTTAATAATTATTAGTACGAAAAGGCAAAAGTAAAGTCAAGGAGTGTAGGTTTCTAATTTCAAACGGGGGTATAGAATATTGAGGTATTCTTCTAGATGTTGCATTGAGGATAACTGAGAAACGACAGCCAGAATTTCATAAGCATTTATTTTTCTTTTTTGTGTTTTGTATGACTATATTTGTTTCTTATTCAGTTATTTGTATTCACATAATTACCCTTGAAAAAGCATACGTCATGTTATCTCAAGTGCTTATCTTGTGAGTTACTGATGACCCACCCTTCTTACTTAAAATTTGATATTTTTGTTATTATAAATTAATAGATTTATGGCAAGAAAAATCATAAAATTTATTTTTATTATAAATTAATTTATGTCTTTAATAAATTGTAAAATGAATTTCCTGATGTAAAATACACTTAATTTTTATAAATAATCTCACAGCTAATTTTGAGAAAAATATCACCATTAGGTACGCTTTGCAAAAATATTTAAAAATAATTTTTTTTAATTTCTCAAAAATAAGATTAATTTAAAATACAAGTAAAATTATATATATATATATAATTAAACCCAATTAATTAGACGGAACCGGCCACGTCAAATTAGTGATATGAAAAATAAGGCGGAGTTCTGGGCATCAAAATAATTAGAAAAAATTTTACTCCAGCTTTTTATTGTTTGCTTTATTTTTATAATTATTATATTAATTATTAAAAGTAGACAAAGAATAGAATAGAGCAGGTTTTTTTTTCTTAAAAAATTTCATACAACTATATGCGGGTCAAATTATTAATACCCGGGTCAAAGCCACGTCACAAATCCAATTCAATCTTTTTTTCCGCTGGATCTATTTCCCATCTTCTCCCACTTTCTCTTTCTCCCACAACCACTGACTTTCTCTTTCTCCCACAACCACCGCAAGCGTTGTCCTCCTCCGACAGCTGCAGCGGGGATTCTCCACTGCAAGCGTTGCTCCTCTGCCGTACTCTCCTGTGGCGCCCCTCCCATTTCATTTTTAGCTCCCATAAAACTTCCCAAAGCTCTTTTTTTGGGGGACAAGGAGAGGTTTTTGTGTTTGGAAAATGGCGTCGATTACTACAAGATATTGAAAGTTTCAAGAAATGCTACGGAGGAGGATTTGAAGAAATCTTACAACAGATTGGAGATGAAGTGGCACCCGGATAAGAATGCTGTGAACACCAAGGAAGCAAAGGCCAAGATTAAGCAGATTAGTGAAGCGTATGATATTCTGAGTGATCCGGAGAAGAGACAGATCTATGATTTGTACAAGGAAGAAGGGCTGAAATCTGGCTTGTATACGCCGCCCAAGGACAGAGATTTGGGTTATGGAGGCGGAGGGATGGGGTTTAAGTTTAGTCTGAGGGATGAGGAGGATATTTTTGAGGATTTCTTTGGTGGTTTGAATTCAGGGAATGGGAGAAGTACCGCCGGCGGGGGTGTTGGCGGATGAGGAGGCGGCGGTTATGGAAAGTAAGCTGGCCTGTACCTTGGAAGAGCTGTATAAGGGTTCAAGGAGGAAGATGAAGATATCAAGAATCATTCTTGATGGTTCAGGGTAGGTACATTTGATTAAAATTTCATGTCTAATTTTCTGCATACCTTGATTATAGATAAATAACTAAAATTGATGAAATCGATAGATTAACTCTCGTGTCCTCATATAACTGAAAGCACAACTGTGGAAGAGCTATCTTTTGTGTTGTTTGATATTATGTCCTTCCGGAAATCAAATGTATTGTTCTACTGTTTATATAATACTATCTGAAGCTTAAAAGCAAAATCTAAGCATCTTTCTTGTCTCTGTGAATTATGTAATTATCCTAACGGTGTTGTTATATGCAATTTAATTGACATATTAATGTTTAAAATGAATTGTAAAATGATCGAATTTCACTATTTCAGTTGTCTTCGTTAGCTGTTGAATCAATGGTGATGAACTCCACCGATGCATGATGCATACATACTACTAGTAATTAGCTTTGATTGTCCACTGCTGCCTCTCTCAACAGCTAAGTTAGTAATCTTTAATTAGATGAATACTCCATCCCGCCATTATTTTATTTTACTTACTCTTGTTTTCCCTTGTAATATCATCTCTAAACTTCAAGTATCTCATAGTCTTGTTTGTTTCCTGCAAATTAAATGAAGTTGTGAGAATTACAATTTAGAGTATACTCATTTTATTCATTCTCAAAGCCACATATAGATATACAATGATGTGCTATTTTTTTTTCTTACTCAACTAATGGCCTACTTTGTCACAGATTCTTTCGAGTAGGAGGTGTTATATATATTTGCACTGCATGATGCCGGTGATGTATTCTTTGAACTCGCGTATTCTGAATTAGAGCATGGTGCTAGTGTAGTGTGTGCTTTAAATTGTTTGCATTGTTATTGCTTGTGCTAAAACATTTAGTCTTTAGACTTTTAGTTTACTCTATTATATTATATTAGTTTAGTCTTGTGTTGAAATGTTTGTTTTAATTCACACGGTTACTCTTTAAAATAAATCTATAAACAAGCTCTTGGATTACTTTGGTTTAGTCATTATCTTATAGGTTATTTTTTTTAATAACTGGGTTACTATTTATAATGAATTGGGTTACTATGAATGAACTTTTGATTACTCTTCTTGTTGATTTGTATATGTTCTATTTTGTTTAGTTAACTAGATTACCTGTTTTTAATTATTAATTAGGTTACTCTTTATAATGAATTTGGTTACTCTTTATAAATAATTAGGTTACTCTTTGATTGGATACTTCAATTTTTAAAAAATGAAGTCATGTATTGTCAAGAATTAAATTGTATGTTTTCATATTAATTGTGCTACTCTTTATAAATAATTAGGCTACTCTTTATAAAGAATTAGGTTACTTTTTGATTTGATACTTCAATTTTTAAAAAATGAAGTCATGTATTGTCAATAATTAAATTGTATGTTTTCATATTCTAAATTAGGTTACTCTTTATAAATAATTATATTACTCTTTATAAAGAATTAGGTTACTCTTTGATTTTGATACTATAATTTTTTTAAATGAAGTCATGTATTGTAAAGAATTAAATTGTATACTTTTATATTAATTGAGTTACTCTTTATAAGTAATTAGGTTACTCTCTTTATAAGTAGTTAGGTTACTCTTTATAAAAAATTAGACTACCATTTGATTAGATATTCTAATTTTTAAAAAATGATGAAGTTATGTATTATGAAAAATTAAATTGTATTTAATCTGTAAATTGATTGATTATTATAGAAATAATTACATTACTCTTTTGAATTAATTGAATCACTTTTAAAATGAAGCTTAATTACTTTTTAAAATGAATCACTTTTTAAATTGATAAAAGTGGAAATGAAGATACAAGTGATGATGAGAATCCTGAAATTAAAGTAAATGGTTATCATGATGCTCAAAATGAAGCTGGCCTTGAAACTGATGTTGATCACAGACATAGTGGGAAGTTAAGTGAAAGCAGTGGTTATGCTGCCAGTGATCTTTATGACTATAAGGCCATTGTAAATGATGACTTGGATGATGCTGGTCTCATGCATGATCTTTCTATGAAAAAAAAAAAGCAGATCCAACATTAGACCCTAGAACTTGTAGAGATTCTAAAATCTTAGTCAATAACCAACAGGACAAACTAAAGACTCATGACAACTTGATAGAGGCTTCTGCTGAAACACATGGTAGTGAGTCCCAACGATCTATTGGAGAAATTTTGTCATCTATGAATCAAGAGCTACATTAGTCTCTTTCTGGATCTGAACTGTTGGCTGAGAAGGGAACGCCCAAATTGACCAATCACTTTTTAAAATTAGTTAGTCACTTTTTAATAGAACAACAGAACAAAATCAACTGATTCAACGGAATGAACAACAAAAATCACTTTCTACAACGAAATGAACAACAGAACAAAATCAAATGATCCAATTCAAAAACACATTCACATGTATAACTTTACTATTTAGAAGCTAACGGAAAAGGAGCAAGTATAAAGCAGTAACAAAATCAACAGAGGCTACAATATGACAAGTAGAATTGTGATGAGAGGACAATCACAAGTAATGGAACTCCAAAGTTCTTTACTTGTAAGGAGAAGACTCCGGCAGTTGTCACCCCCTCAGCCAGAAGAACAACTCAGTCGTCTCCTTATTCAACTTGTAAACCCTGTTTCTAGCTTTATTATAGAATATTATCATCCCATCCACATCCCTCAGGTTCACCTGCCCTTCAATCACCTTCTCCCAACTAGGTGGCAACACATCCTCAAAATCAACGAAGCAATTATCATTAATCCACAATTAACCCCAAGTCATAATTTTTTGCTCAATTCAATCTTAACTTGAGTCTTACCATGAAAACCTTAGCTCTGCAATGATCATCCCTCTAGACCCTGTGGTCCGCCATCGCAAGCAGAGGCAGGGCGCAGAGCCGATCCCCGTCACGGATGTGCTTGGTTGCGAAATCGAAGCAGGGCAGGCCTCCACTGTTGTACATCCTCTTAGCCTCCTTTCTACACTCCATTGCATACTTGATGTGGCTCCTGAACTGCCTCTACAGAGTAGCCGCGAATTGGAGAGCATCCTTACTCAGAATTCTTACAAACTCAGCATCGTATCTTCCTCTTATGTCCACGCCCTCGGGAACCTCCTACCTCGCGACAATTGTTCTCGGGGCTTTTAAAAAGCAGAAAAAGGCACAAAATACTAATGGCACAAAGCATATCCATAGCTAGATTTTGTTCTAATTTATAAGAAATGGGAAGGAGAGGTGTGATTATGTATAGAAAAATCCAGGCGATGGCAAACTTCAAGCAATCGAATGTTCTATCACCTTCCCATCATAACATCAGATGACGAAGCCTCGATTTCCATTTCAGATTTGGACGAAGCCTCGATTTTCCTTTCAGATTTGCTTTCTTTGAATCCATACGAGTTCTTCATGCACTTCAAATGCTTAATTTCAATTCTCCAACCTCAAAAGTCGAATTAGAATTGGAATTGGAATTGAAATTATAGAAGAAGATGCCAAAAGCCCTCGTTTTGGAAGCTGCCGGAAGCACTGCTAGTTTGGAGTGCATCGAGTAGGTAGCTCTTGTCTTCAGAGATGGTGAAAGAAATGAAGGAGAGCCCGTTACCTTCTTTCTGTGTCTGAGCGATTTCAACCCACGAAATTCAGTTGGGTGTGATTTAGGATCTGTATTCATGGGACCGGTGGTACCCCTAGTCGCTCTCTTAAAAGCATTACATATTTTTATTTTACTTTATAAAAAATATTTTATTACTTTCTAAGATTAAGTATCACATTTTATTCATCTCATTAATCGTTCATAAAATAATTTAATGAACGGATATCACTTTTTATTAATCAAACATCACATTTTATTAAACATTTGATCATTTTTATTCATGTGTAACGAATTATTAATAAAATTATTCATTTTGGCAGTTATCACTTTTCATTGAATATATATCACATTTTATTAAAATTATTATTACTTTTTATTAAAAAAAAGTATTATTACTTTTATCCAATCTATTAATCATTCATGAAATAGTTAAATTGGTCGGCTATAAATTATGTATCACTTTTTACGAAAAGTTTTATTACTTCTTATCATATTAAGTATTATGAAATTATTTTATTGGATTGCAATCACTTCTCATTAATTAGATATTACTTTTTATTAAAAAAAATTATCACTTTTTTATAAATTCCGATCAAACTAGGAAAAATTACTACTAGGTACATACTTTGTACCCCTAATTACTATTAGATACATTGATTTAAAATAATTACTATCACATACAAAATATTTGAGTAAAATACCAAATATAACCCTAAACTCATACACTATTAAACCACAACCCCCACCCACAACCGGACCACCATCGGACCACCGACGGACCGCCGCCGGCCGGTCGCCAGAATTCTACCGGGACGCCACCGGCCGGTCGTCGAAGCTCCTTCAGACCGCCGGCCGGTCGTCAGAATTCTGTCGGACCGCCACCGGCCGGTCGCCGGAGCTCCGCCGGACCGTCAGAATTCTGCCAAACCGCCGCCATCCCTATCGGACAGTCGCCGACTGGTCGCCGGAGCTCCATCGGACCGCTGGCCGATCGTCAGAAACCTGCTGCTGCCGCTGGAGCTCCGCAAGAAGGTCGCCGGATCGCCGCCGGAGCTCTGTCGGACCACCACTGGACCACCTCACTTTTTTACTACACACACTTTTTTACTGCAAACACTTTGCTTCACATGAACTTTTGCTGCACATAACATTTTTATGCGACACATTGTAGGGGTAATATTGGAATATTACTATACATTTTTATAGTTAGTAGTAATATTTCTTTATGTTTGTATCTCATAATAATTAAGGATTTTTTTGTACCTAGTAGTAATCCTCCCATTAAACTATTATCACTTTTCCTTAATCAGATAACACTTTTTATTAAGAATGTTATTGTTGTCAGTTTTTATTCGTCCTATTAATTTTTCATAAAATAGTTTAATTGGTAAGTTATCACTTTTCATTAATTAAATATTACATTTTATTAAAAATATTTTCACTTATTTATATCTTCTATTAATTAATATATATTAATCTAATAGCTCAATTAGATAAATTTTACTTTTCGTTAATCATATATCATTTTTTATTAAGAACGTTATTATTTTTTGTACTTTTTATTAATTATAAATAAAATAATTCAATCAGGAAATTATATATTTTTATTAATCAAGTATCATTTTTTATTAAAAAAATTATCACTTTCTATAAAATGTTATGATTTTTTATAAATTAAAAAAATGAATTTAAATTATAAAGTATTAAAAGATAAGATTTGTTCTTTTTATTAATTATAAATAAAATAATTCAATCGGGAAATTATATATTGGCAAAAGCTCCTGTGTGCCCGGGTGCACAAGTTTAGACCCGTGCGCCCAAATCCGACCCTACCCATATTATAACCCGACCCGGAGTATGTAATAATAAAAACCTCTAGATTCATTCTCGGCCTTCACCCATCTGCACACACACTCTCTCTCTCATTCACGCTATCTCTCTCTGTAAATCTCAATGTCGTGTGTTGTCTCCTCCTCGTCTCAAATTTTCGGTAAATCTTCGCCACCAATAAACGATGGTGTATGTGGTGACTCCATCGAGTCAAAGTGTCGGCTGTAGTATAATTGTTGATTGTAGAGTTATAAGGTATTTTTATTTATGTGCTCCCCATGTCTCTCTTACTGCATTCCCTGATGGTGATCCTACATTCCACTCTTTCTCTTAATGCATTCTGCGCTCTCTCAATGTATTATATTAATCAAAATATTGTATATCAAAATAGATGCTAGATGGTTATTAATCAGACACCAATTGGCCTAATTGATATCAATTAGATTAGAAAACTTAAAAAGTAATCTACCTAAACAAAAAAATCTCACTCTAAATGCTTAATAAATCTCTTGAACTTCCCCTACAGATTGAGCCACCTTTTGGAAACTAGATATTATAGATATTATACTGATTGCAAAAAGAAATTATGCTATATTATGTGTGTCTGTTTGAAATAAGAAAAGATTGATAACTATAGATGGCATAAAAAAATTATATAGAAGAATGAATGTCGTGGGTTTGGGAAGAAATTACCAAATTGAATTTTTAAGCCACATTTTGGAATTACAAGTTACGAAACATGCCTTAATTCATCTAAGTTAACTTAATACCTAATTACACTGTATGATACTCCCTCCGTCCCATTGAAACGTACACATTTTTCCATTTTGGTCCGTCCCAATACAAAGTGTGCATTTTCCTTTTTGGTAAAGAAGACCCACACATATTAATTATTTCTCTATCTATAGGCCCACATGTCATACTAATACACCTACTCACTTTACATTAATATATTATTTCTCTCACCTCACTACACATTAAAATATTATACTCCTTAATCAACGTGCAAAAAATAAACGCGTACGTTGTAATGGGACAGAGGGAGTAATATAGTGCCATTTGACGTTTCTGTTTATGAATTCGAATATGCCATTTAAATAGGGTATTTTTTATGCACCATTTAAAATACTTTAATTGAGTGACACACATATATATATATATATATATATATATATATATATATATATATATATATATATATATAAAGTAAAACTTAGTTTATTTATACAATTACTTATTAGGACTTTTGTTTTCCATGAAGGCTGAGATTTGGATTATACAAAAGGTTAAGATTTGTGCGACAACGATACTGCCAAATCAAAATGAGAAGAGAAGAAATAGGCTGCCAAGGAGAAATAGAAAGAATTGAAAGAAAGTTAAACTAGGAAAGTGACATATTTGATGGTGTTTGTTGGTTGCTTCAATTTTTAGGTGTATTGTGTTGATGACTAATGTATGACGGTAGTTATAATCAAGTTGGAGTTATACTTGTGTACACTATAAATGATTATTTTTTGGTATAATATATTATCACTATATAAGTTGTTGAGTTAGTACAGTGAGATGGTTTTTTTGTTTTGTATGTGAAGAAATTATCATACATTTTTTGTCATTTATTTACACTTTGCTAATTTGTATTTGAATTTAATCAGTGTGATTGTTCTCTGCAAAAGGTATATTGTTGATGGATATAAGATACATTGTGGTCATGTAAAGTGTATAGAGTTTACAGTGTTTCGAGTTTTTGTTTGTAAGGTATTATGGCATGGTACAAATGGTACATTGTGGTCATGTAAATTGTATGGAACATACAGTGTTTCGTGTTTATGTTTGTAAAGTATTATGGCACGTTGAAAAAGGTATATTGTTGATGGTAAAGGGTATATTGTGGCCATGTAAACTATATGGAGTTGTAAAGGGTATATTATTTATGAGTAAAGGGTGCATTATTGATAAGTAAAAGGTACATTATGGTCATGTAAAGAGTATGTAGTTTAGACTGTTTTGAGCATGTTGTTAAGGTATTATGGCATGGTGCAAACAGTATATTGTTGATGAGTAAAGAGTACATTGTGGTCATATAAAGGGTACGCAGTTTACAGTGTTTCGAGTTTATGTTGTTAAGGTAGGGTATATTATTTATGAGTAAAGGGTATATTGTTGATTAATAAAGGGTATATTGTGGTCATGTAAAGAGTATGGAGTTTACACTATTTTGAGTTTATGTTGTTAAGATATTATGACATGGTGCAAAGGGTATATTGTTTATGATTAAAGGGTATATTGTTGATGAGTAAAGAGTACATTGTGGTCATGTAAAGAGTGACATGGTGCAAAGGGTATATTGTTTATGATTAAAGGGTATATTGTTGATGAGTAAATAGTACATTGTGGTCATGTAAATAGTATGAAGCTTACAGTATTTCGAGTTTATGTTGTTAAGGTATTATGGCATGGTGTAAAGAGTATAGGGTATATAATTTATGAGTAAAGGGTATATTGTTGATGAGTAAAGGGTACATCGTGGTCATGTAAAGAGTATGTAGTTTACAGTATTTCGAGTTTATGTTGTTAAGGTATTATGAAATGGTGCAAATAGTATATTGTTGATGAGTAAGGATATGGAGTTTAGAACAACTATTGTTGACAATGTTTTGTTAAGGTATAATAACATGGTATAAAGGGTATATAATTTTATACAAAAGGGGATGACACTTTATACTAAAGGGTATAACATTTAATAATAGTGTCAAAGAAACAATTTTAACTATTAGAACTAACTCATTCAAAATCCAAAAACTCTGATAATATATCAACATCTGTCACAATATTTAACTTGTTATATCACTATATTAAACAATTTAAATGATTACTAACCACAAGGATGCATCAAACAAGTTCTTTTCAGGCTTCACTAGTACTGATAAACCAAACATAATAACAAACACTTAGTAAAAAACTTGAAACCAAAAATATTAATGTACACACTCTCATTCGCAGATCCTTGTTGATTGCCAAAAGAAGTATACAGCTTTCAAGCCACAACTAGTAGGTGGTAAGCACCATAGTGAAGAGACTGAGAAACAAGGTACTCAATAAAAGGCATGTATGTGCAAATGGCAACATATTCAGCCTTTATATGAGGAGTAGAAACTGTCTTGGATGAAATAAGAATGTAGTTTCCCTCTGTCTTGATCCTTGTACTTGATTTCAACTAGAACAACTACAAGATGAAGAATGAACATTGGGAAGCAATACAAGAGAACATAAATAGTTGTTTTTGCATTCCAATTGTAACTCAAGACTTCCCTGTCTCTGCAAAGAAGCATGAAGAAGACAATCGAGAGTAAGAAGTAGGCATGGTTCTGCGAATTCCAAGTTCGACACAATGAAGCATTTGAAAATATTTTCCTGTCATTTTAGATTGTTTATTGTGTCCAAGATGCTTCCTTGATTCCACAATAGAGTCAACCGAATAATTTTACCAACACCCACCCACACGAAGAAAATGATGAATAAGATCTTAATAATCTAAAGACCACTGAACTAATTGATGTTGGCGTTCGATCGTTTGGCTCAGCGTGAACCATTAGGGTTCCATGCAAACTAAACCAGCAGAAATAATTAATGATTAAGTTTGCTTTACCTTTCACCAGGGTTGATGTAGGGGATGAATAGTTGCAGAGAACAACCTCTTGATCTTCTGCTGTATTCCCTAAGTCCAATCATGATGTTGTGTGGTCAACAATCTATAAGATCAACTCAATCTGCTTCTCACCCTTCTCACGTCAAAAACGGTGCCCAAAATTAAGGGTTCCAGAAAGCTGAGAAGACTTATATACGGGCTAAGCAGGGACAAGGAGAAGAAATTGGAGTTGGGTCTCCATTGGGCTTAAGTATCCAAGCTTAGCCTAAAACTTATACTTAAGTCCAATAATAATAATATAGTCCACTAAAATATTATTACTGCACTGCCGCTCCAATCCCATAATTACATTATGGGCTCCTTCTTATTATGAGCCCGAAATCTCCCCATGTTTAAGATATACAATACTAATTAATTAATTAAGTTACTGACAACTCAAATTAATTAATATCTCTTCCGAGAGTAGTACCACTCAACCTTATTATCATACCGGAATTAATCCACTTGCAAGATTCATATGATAAACCTTATGAGCTCCTCAAGGGGATATTATCAACCTATGTCGGACACGAATTCCTTCTACAATCAACAGCACACAGTAGAGACAACACTACTTCCCAACTCACCGAGTTTATTAATTTAATACATGTAAATCTCAACCATTGATGAATCAAAGAAATATACACTGTTTTACGTGTCGAGCTTATTGTATAGGGATTAAGAGCACAAACATTTATAACAACTGAGATCAAGTTCTCCTATATAGACAGTACAAGTCGAATGATCTCAAGCGGTCCCACTCAATACACACTAAGTGCACTAATGCGATTCTATAGCCAAACAAGCTAATACCAAATCACACTACAACCATCCCGATAGATAGTCCCCGTCTTTCTCAGTTGTGAGCATCAGTTTATACTTTACAAGGAAACCGATAATATGATCTTCCGCGTGTTGTCGCATAACATATTATCTACAGTATAAAGTAAATGGACTTTTGCACAAACATATAAATAAATTATAATATGCAAAGACATTTGATCATATGATTCTCATTTAAAATAAATTGTTAAAATATTGTTCTATACAAAAGCCAGACTTTTAGTATACAATCTAACAATCTCCCACTTATACTAAAAGACTATGCTGTCGTATCTGCTGACACGCATCTAATCCCCATTCCTTCTACATGCCCATCGAACGCTTTCGCTGGAAGGCTCTTAGTGAAAGGATCAGCCAGGTTATCCTTCGATGCAATCTTAGCGATAATGACCTCCCCTCTTTTAATGATGTCTTGTATCAGGTAGTACTTGCGCTTAATGTGTTTACTCGCCTTATGGGCTCGTGGTTCCTTCGAGTTTGCTACTGCACCACTATTATCACAATAAATTGTGATCACTTTGGGCAAACCAGGAATCAAATCCAAGTCCATTAAGAAGTTCCTAAGCCATACTGCTTCTTTAGCTGCCTCACAGGTTGCTGCATATTCAGCTTCCTTGGTGGAGTCAGCAACGCATTTCTGTTTTACACTCCTCCATATTATGGCTCCTCCTCTAAGAGTAAACATATAACCTGAGGTGGATTTACTAGCATCTCCATCTGACTGGAAATCCAAATTAGTATAACCCAAAGGTAACAAAGTATCTGCCTGGTAAATCAGCACATAATCCCTAGTCATTCGCAAGTACTTCAAAATATGCTTTACCGCAGACCAATGCTCTTGTCCTGGATTACTTTGATACCTACTGACCATGCCCACGACATTACAGATATCCGGTCTTGTACATAGCATATCATACATAAGGCTTCCTACTGCCGAAGCATAAGTAACTAGCTTCATCTTCTCTATTTCTTGTTGTGTCTTAGGACACATACCCTTAGACAGAGGTATTCCATGTCAGAAAGGCAGAAACCTTTCTTGGAATCATGCATGTTAAAATGAGTCAGGATTGTATCAATGTATGAAGCTTGGGATAAGTACAACATTTTTTTCTTGCGATCCCTTATTAATTTAATCCCAATAATGTGTCTGGCTTCACCTAAGTCCTTAATCTCAAACTGCTTGGAAAGTCATACCCTTACGTCTGACAATACCTTTACATTGTTTCCAATGAGAAGAATATCATCCACGTAGAGTATAAGAAATACCACTACGTTTCCATCACACTTCTTGTACACACATAATTCATCCGAACATTGATTAAATCCATATGACTGGATTACTCCATCAAAACGGATGTTTCATGATCTAGAAGCTTGTTTCAATCCATAAATGGATCTTTTAAGCTTACACACAAGATGTTCTTCGCCCTTTGCAATGAACCCATCTGGTTGCTTCATATAGATGTTTTCTTCAAGACTTCCATTTAGGAAAGCTGTCTTGACATCCATTTGCCATACCTCATAGTCCATATTTACAGCAATAGATAAAAGAATCCGGATTGACTTAAGCATGGCCACAAGCGAGAAGGTTTCCTTATAATCGATTCCTTCTTTCTGAGTATATCCTTTAACAACAAGCCTTGCTTTAAAGGTTTCCACCTTACCATCAGATCCTATTTTTCTTTTATAGATCCACTTGCATCCAATAGCTTTTACACTATCGGATGGTTCTACAAGCTCACAGACTTGATTAGAATACATGGATTCTATTTCAGATTTTATTGTGTTTTGCCATAATTGAGCATCTTTATCCTGCAGTGCCTTGTTGAAATTCCATGGGTCAATTTCATGTTCACCAGGGACCAAGTCGGATGACTCTCCCAATCCCATGAATCTATCAGGTTGTCTCACAACCCTCCCACTACGACGAGGCTCCGAGGCAATTGTGTATCAGGTGTGACACGCGGTGCAGTGTCCTGTGGTATATCCTCTTGTACAGTTGGTATTATGTTTGGTGTTTCCTCTCTTACTTCATCTAGAACAATTTTACTCATGGATTTGTGGTTCATTACATAATCCTCTTCTAAGAATCTGGCGTTCGTGCTAACGATCACCTTTTGGTCCTTAGGACTATAAAATAAACCACCCTTCGTTCCTCTAGGATAGCCTATAAACAGACAAACATTAGTACGCGATTCTAACTCATCAGTATCTAGCTTCAACACATGTGCCGGAGCACCCAAAATCCAAACATGTTTCAGACTAGGCTTTCACCCGGTCCACAGTTCTGTGGGTGTGGAGGCTACCGATTTAGAAGGTACTAAGTTTAAAATGTAAGTCGTTATTTTTAAAGCTTGTCCCCAGAACGAATTTGATAATTCCGAATAACTCATCATTGATCTTAACATTTCCATAAGAGTCATATTCCTTCTTTCCGCTATACCATTCTGCTGGGTTTGTGCCTGGTGCAGGCAATTGGGATTTAATCCATTGCTTCGATAAATAATTAATAAACTCTCCTAAGAGGTATTCGCCACCACGATCAGATCGTAGTGTCTTGATATATTTTTCAAGTTGTTTTACCACATCAGCCTTGTACTCTTTGAATTTATCAAAGCACTCAGACTTGCGGGCATCAAATAAATGTCTGTATCTAGAATAATCGTCAATGAAAGTGATGAAATATTCATAACCCCTTCTTGCCTAGACAGACATAGGACCAAATAAATCAGAATGAGCCAATTCCAACAGATCATTGGCTCTATACCCCTTTGCCTTAAAAGGCCTTTTGGTCATTTTTCCTTCCAAGCAAGATTCGCAAGTTGGATAATTTTCCACTACTAATGAACTCAGAGATCCATCAGCTATCAACCTTTGAATCCTACTCAAGTTAATGTGACCCAGTCTTAGATGTCAAAGATATGTTTGGTTCATTTTCAAAGGTTCTTTTCTCTTATTAGTAGATGTATCATTCAATTCAATTTGTTGCACTGTGGGAGTAATTGGATTAAGAGTATACAAATTATCTATCAATGCACCATCATAGATAATAATTCTATCTTTCCTTATAACAATCTGTCATTAAAAGAAACAGAGTATCCATCCATAAACAATCTAGAAACCGAAATTAAATTCTTTCTAAAATGAGGTACATAAAGACAATTGCTCAAAACAAGAGTTTTATTCTTATTAAAAGATAAATAGACGTCTCCCACTGCAACAGCTGCTACTCTTGTAGCATTTTCTATGAGTATGGTAATCTTTCCATCACTAAGTTGTCGGGTTTGATGGAACCCCTGTAAAGAATTGCAGACATAGTCAGTGGCTCCCGTATCTACACACCAAGAGTTAGTAGATACAGCCGCTAAACACAATTTAACAACTAGTATAAAAGACTTACCATTCTTGTTTTCCTTCAGAAGAGGGCAGTCAGCCTTGTAGTGCCCCGGCTGCTTGCATTTGAAGCACTTGCCTTTAGGCTTCTTGACCGCACCAGCCTTTGCTTCACTTGGTTCGCCAGTTCTTAATTTCCTTACTTCTTCTTATTCCTACCACCTTTCGGCTTAGGATAAGGAGTATTTTCAGCAACATGAACCTAAGGAGCTCTACGAAACAGTTCTTCTGCCACCACAAGTTCTGTCCGAAGTTCCGCCAACGTGTACAAATGTTTGTTCATACCATAGTTCAAGCGTAACTGCTCAAAACTCCTAGGCAAGCTTTGGAGTATGATATCGACCTGGGTTTACCCATCAATTTCAGCTATAAGAACTTCCAACTCATTGATTTGGCCCATCATCCTGAGAACGTGCTCCCTTGCGGAAGTGCCCTCAGCCATTTTGGTGTTCATTATAACAGACATGCCCTTCGACTTAGCAGGACAACTCTGATGCCCGAAGAGTTCCCTAAGATCATGCATCATATCATAGACTGTGGTCATAGCTTGATGCTGAGTTTGAAGCACATTTGACATAGAAGCCAAAATTTAGCACTTAGCCATCCTATCAGCTTTGCCCCACCTATTATAAGCAACTCTTTGCTCTTGGTAGAGGTATCAGTAGGTGCTGGAGGACATTCCTCAGTGAGAACAAAGATATAATCTTCAGCAGTTAAAGCAATATACATGTTCCATTTCCAGTCAACATAATTAGTGCCAGTAAGTTTGTGCTCTTTAAGTATAACAGAAAGTGAGTTGAGTGCCATTTGAAAATCCTGAAAATCATAAATAAATAAACAGATCAAACACTTCGAATTTATCAATTTATATTGATTCCCTCAAAATAATATAAAATAAAATTTACCAACATCTCAATCACCGTGGATTTGCATGCCACGATAGTGTGGACGATACAAACCCTAACATTTACAAGAGAAGGTTTTACCCAATAATTTCATTTGTCACCTAACTTTATGACAAAATAATTAATAGTCGGTTTCTCTTTAGTCATGCAAATAACAGCAGTGACTCCAATGGGGAAGATACTTATTATTTGCATTTAAGTGTACACCATTATTTGAGCCCAAGCCCATTGCGCAAACTTATGTGCCTTACAGATAGAGAAGTACACAGCGCTCGGATAGCTTCCTACAGTCATCTTAAAGAAGTTTGTACCAGTGATCCGTGAATAAACTCATCCGATAGGGAGGAAGGCTCTATTGCCAACGCGCAAGTTTTCTCACATCACTTACAAACCAATAATGGAGGCCACGGGAATTAATTATCAATCCCCTCTCCCACTTAGTTATTTAAACACCGAGGGTTTTTAACATGCATATAATATTTAGTAATAAAATATACATTCTAGCATGCTTCTATTTTCAGTAATTTAAAAAAAATTAAATCACATAAAACATGCTTTTCACACATATAACAATAATCGTCAAATAAAACAATTAAGGCAATTATATATATCACGAAACAAGTGCATAAATGGGTGGATCAAGAAAATAGGCCCGGCTGGCCCAAAGCAGCAATGGCATAAAGAGACCAGCCTATAATCCACAACCCATTATCCACAGCCCATTATCCACAAAAAAAATGTCAACCCAGCCCAGGAAGACTCACGCCTACACCAGATCAATCTTCCTTCAGCTCCGTCAACGATAATCCACGCTCAGCAGACCCCGCCAGTCCACCGGAGTTGTGTCGCTAGGCATCTGCCGTGCGTCGTTCAGTACCCCAGACTTTTCACCCAGTCCTCCCAGCAGCGCCAGCCTGCCACGACACGGCCTTGCCAGTCACACGATTCATCGTGCCGACAACTACTAGCAGTCGTGTCGTGCCGCTGCGCTGCCTCCTTACAAACTTAATAGAAGACTGGTCAGAACTCCGCTATTATGCAGCACGGATCACCAGAACCCATCACCGCTCCATCTTCGTCAAGCCCGATCGACTGAAGCATAGCAGGCTCAACTAGAATGAATAGGGACTCGATTGGAAGTGGCTTACTTGGAATCAGCAAGGGACTTGCTCGGAACCTCCATGAGACACACCTGGAGCGTTGCTCATGGCCTGGCCCTACCACCGCTTCCCACTGTTGGTTGCTTCCAGTCATCGCCGTGTTATTCCACCAACATGGCTGTCGATCATTGACAGTCAAGTTTCTGGCCATCGTCGTGACTCACCAGGGATGCACTATCAAGCCATCGCCATTGACGACTACTCTCAGCAGTTCACGCCAATTCTATCGTCAACAAAAATGAGCGACGACAGCCTGATGAGCGTTTTCTCAACACACAAAATAAATCCTCATGTATAAGGATATCAATTGTAGTTACGATAGGTGACCAAGTATTTATCATACCCAAGAGACGGAATAATATCAATTCGATTATATTCTAATTAACTAAGATTATATTGGTAAATTTGAGTTGGTTTGATTATGAAACTAAATAACATAAATTGAAATAGCAAAGTAATTAAGCAAGCAATAGAGATATTTCAGTGGTGATCAAGTAATGGAGTAGTTCTTCAGGTAATCCAATTTTATTTATTAATTTCCTTTCCATGTGTTGATGTCCGACTCTACCTTGTGGTTGATCGACGCATCACTAAACCATGCAAGCGTACTCTATAGACACAAGTAAGCAAGCGTATGACACGTGTGAATATCCTCGGAGTAAGACGTATACTTCACCCCCTTTCTAGGTACTATCATAATCAATTATTTCTCGTGCACTTAGTACTCTAACCCAATTTGATCTCCCTTTTTAGGTACTATAAAGTTATACTCTTTATCCTAGTTATTAACCCGAATATGACTCAATTAACAAGTATCTATATAAAACAGTTCTAATAAGACTTCGGAATCCCATCACTTAGAATTATAACATACAATCCTGCTTAGCGGTGAACGCACTCAATCAATAACCAAGTGATGTATTCAGACTCTACATAACAGTTAAAGATGCAAAAAACGACCGTGAGTATAAATTAGAAAAGCACAATCTTATATAGAATAAACCACAAGTAGTGTTGTATAGAGTTTACACATGAAAATTCAATTATCTCATAAAACTTTCATAACCCTAGAACTACCGAAGCAGTTCTAGCCCATGATTGATCTAGGAACAATCATGGCTAGTTGGTATGATCTTACTTGACTGCCAGACGAACCTCTCCTCACGACTCCTTCGGATGATGGTAGCGTTTGGTGAAGGATGGATGTTGAATGCCTCATTTTTCTCCTGCGAACACTCTTCTTTTATACTTGTAAACTCTTCTTACGGGCCTTGGATGGGCTTCTTGAGCAATCACACACACTGAAGGTGTAAAAATATGAATTTGGTAAGTTTTCGGATGTCGATTCGACCAAACAAGTTGGTCAAACTCATTTATGCTAGTCGAATCCCTGGTCGAACTCCTCTGTAACTTGGCTTCTAATCCAGGATTCGACCAGAGTGTTGGTTGAACTAGACATTTTCTGGTCAAACATCTACTGCTTCTATTTAGGCTTCGAGGTTTCGACCAAGTTGTTTGGTCGAACTCGACCGTCGTGGTCGAACTTGACTTTTTCGAGCTCAATTCGACTAGAGGTGCTGGTCGAACTTCTTTTTTCTTGGTCAAATCCACCCCCTGAGTGGTCGAATCCGTCCCTGTTTCTTTCTCTTTCCGAATCCGATCACTTCCAACTCGTTTTCCATAAAAAATCAGCTCAAATAGCCTTGTACACTCCCGATTCGTGACTTTCGACCAAATATACCGATTAACATCAAATTACAACCATTAATTACACCATAAGTACACGAATCCGGGCTCAAAACTCGTGAATTTACACACTCATCAATCCCCTAAACTTACATGTTTCTCGTCCAAAGGCAACGAAATCAAAACCAAGGAGTAGTGTAAAATTCACCAATCACCAATACAATTCATACTCACATATGCAATTCATCAATCGAACACAAGTATTACAAGCGTCATATGCATCATTCATGCAAAACATCACTCAATTATAATACCTTTCGGAGTACAAAACCATCTAGCTCACAAGATAAATATTTACTCTCTCTCTCAAGTGTAAAAGATGTACACTACAGCAGGTTAGTATTTATGCTCATATTCAATCCATACTTCCGCGTAACCATAAGCTTGGCAAGGGTCTCAAAACTCAACTTATAATCAATTCCTTAATAGGAACACAAAGGACTTGCTTTTGGTTGTATGTTGGCTCTTTGGTAAAGGTAGGAGAATTTTGGTAAAGTGAATAATTCACTTGTAGAGAATTACCTTGGAGTTTTGCTTTTCGTCATATATCTTCGTTCGTTTCTCCATCTTCTTCTCATAAACTTCATAATTTGATTCTCCTTCTTTCTCCAAGCATCAACATCATCTTTCTTCAATGAGCAAGGGTACCAATTTCGGGCACTATCCTTCTAAGCAATCGGGGTACCATTTTCAGGCACTATCCCTAAACAAGATTTAACCATACTTCTTTCTTTTTTATAATTCTCAACCAAGCTTTCACCTTTCCATTCTTTCAAGCACTTACACACCTCAACTCTCTACTAATGAATAGGATATTCAACAAGGCTCAAGTAAAGGTTTAATAAGGCTTTTATATCAAGGCTTGCATAAGAAAAAGCTTTTTTTAAGGCTCAAAAGGGCTTACAATGATACATATGTTCACAGGTAAGGTAAATTTTTGGCTAAGTAACTTGATTACAAAATAATGACCTAAGATCTTGTCCTAGAAGTTCCTCAATCATAAGTCTCACACAAGACGCCAAGCCAAGTTCTAGAATACAGTCATATGAACGATTCTCTCAAGAATAAATTATCATGAATTAGCATGATTTAAATGGCTCAAATCCTCACATGGGTAAATAGATTCCTAACTCTCCTCAAGTAAATAACTAAGATCAATTTCACAATAAATTCACATACTTATCAAGCATACATGCTTCTAATCAATAAAAATCAACACATGTAATATACGAAATGCATCATACTATATCAAGAACCCTCATAGCAATACAATCCATACAAGTATAATCACCTCTCAATCTAACATCCAACAACACTATACATACATGCCACTCACACCACAAATACCACTCCTGTAAAGAGAAAAAGAGAAGTTAGATGTGACAAAATAGACGAAGACAAAAACCTACTGCATCCTACTCCTCCGGAGCATCATCATCATCCGTACCCTCTTCGTCATCTCCATCACCCATCTCCGCGCGCAATCGATCCAAATCTCTATGAAGACTGTTTAGCTTTCTATCCAACTCGCGCTCATGAGCATACATCCTCTCCAATCTCATATCCACCTCCACATAGTTATTCTGCAGCGTGTTGCACTTCCCATCCAGTGCTGCATAGTTTCCATTCGCCAATTCCAGATGCCTATTCGTCTCCTGCTGGTTCGCATTCAGTGTAGCGAACTGCTCATGAATCAATCCAAACTGCTCCTGCAAATAAGCATTGGGAGCAGTCCACTGCTGTTGTGGCACCGCTGGAATGGGTCGTGGTGGCCTCTTATGTAGCTGTGGATCTCCCATCTCCGGATCCACCTAATCCTCTCCAAGCTCCCGCTGCTGCTGCTGTGGCGGCTGAAAACACCCCTCGTCTAAAATCCTCTGCAGCTCATCCATCATCCCCTCAGCATACATCTGAGCTACCGTTCTCCAGTATCCCTTGGTCAAACAGGTAATGGAAATAGCAGTGTACCCGTGGGTGTTCATCAACATGTTCTCCTCATTCTGAATAGCAGTCAATACACCCAAGTCATAAGGGAATATGAAAGTAACAGGCTTTGACCCCCTCGTGAAAAACCAATCTCCATCCCTCAAGGTGGCGAATCCTCCCTTCACACACGTGCTCATCACCAAATCGTGATCCTCCAAGATAGGTGAAATGCCAGTAAAGTCAATATGATAGTACTCAGCTACCGATGTCAGCAATCCTCCTATGTTCACTCTCTGAAATGGAGAAAACCGAACCTGTTAAGCTGATAGATCAGATACAATCCCATATTGAACCTTACTCCATTGAGAATACACCAAAGGACGTACAGCTCTCCTTTCGACACACAGCTTCCTTTCGATCGAGCAAACAGTGTGTTGCTCAACACTCGATCCATGTATCGGAGTACTGGGTTCTGAATCAATGAAGCACGGGCACTACTAGTCTTGTAATCCACATCCTCACCAGAAATTTCACTCCAGAATCTATTGGCATTGAAGTACCCATTCTCTGCTCTCGAAATCCCTCTAGAAGTGTGAAACAGGATATTCAAATCCTTAGCTGATCATGTCCTTTGCTCACCTCCAAGCTGAAATGAGCACTCATACGGAAGATTACTCAATCCTTTCTTTACCGTAATCGAACATAATACCTCCGCAGTCACATGGAAGTAAGTAGGCTTCTTCAGCTCCATGAAATGGCGAATACCAACTTGATCAAAAATCCACAAAATATCATCTCGGATGTTCATAGTAACCATCGCTCTATCATCTTAATACCTTGATCGAACAATCTTGTCCGACACGTCCACCCACTTCTCCTTGATCTCATCCCAATCATTCATCTTGATCTTGAAGTTCGAAGGCAACCGCTCTTGAAGCCTTAGCTTCTTAGTCACTGCATCCTCACGAGACAATCTATCTTGCCTTTTCTTAGATCGTAGCTCGGCCTCCTTTCCTTTACCTGAAAGCAATACTTCAATACAAACCAAGGAAGGAAAACTAAACTAATGCATTTAACTCTACTCAAGACTTCAAGTTTTTCAATGCATAGTCTAACCAAACAAGCATGCTCCATCCTAACGATCCATCAATTCAATTCACATGCTAATTCACCCTCATTCCAATCATGACTACGATCAACAAACGATTTAACCAACCACAAGCATGCATTACTATTCAAATTCAAGCAATCCAATCATGAAAACTACTCAAACTCAAACACTTTTCTAGCAATTCAACATGCTTCATCCCAAACTACTCACATTCCTCATAACCACATAATCGATATGGTTCAATTCAATTCAATCAATCAAAATCAAACCCAACTACAATTCATTCGAAATTATGCACCAAAAATTCCAAACCACAACATGAATCCATAAAAAACTTAGTTTAATCAACATACCCACTTATAATCGATGATTAGAACTTCAGTCCCAGGGCAATAGGGTTGAGGAAACATACCTTTTGGACCAGTCATGACTTATAATGCACAAATGTGCAATTCCTCCAAAAATCGCGATGACCCTAGTTTTTCAACTAGATTGCTCCAAAACGTGACGAATTGAGTGGAATGTGTGTGGATTGGAGTTTAATCGGGCGAAATTCACTAGTTTTGGAGTTTGGAATGCAAGGGCTTCGATTCGAGATGAATTCGGATGGAGGTGGTGTGAAATGCTCGAATGAAACTGAAAAACGGGGTTTAAATCACTTATCTGGGCTCGATTTGACCAACCCAAGTGGTCGAATCTGATTGATGTGGTTGAATTGTTGGTCGAACTCCTCTACTAGACAATCAATTGTCACGATTCGACCTCGGGTTCGACTAATTTCTCTGGTCGAACTCCTCTGTACAATAAACTAATTGCCAGTTCGACTTGCCCTTTTGGTCGAACTCTGGTCGAACTCAATAGTGCTTGGTCGAATCGACATGTAACAAACTCTTTGATTCTCAGTTCGACCAGGGCTCTCACGTTTGACCTGAATGTCTAGTCTAACTCGACCTTTGATGCTTCAAACTCAAAATTTCTTCATCCCCTACACACTTTAAGCTCATAAACAAACATTAGGTACCAAAATAGATCAAAACTAGCTCGAGAATCAATCTTACACTTGACATCCATGAGTAACTCCATATACACTACTCAAAAACAACACCAAATACCACAGAACATTAGGCAAATTGCAAAAAAATTGACACACCACAACCTCTAAAAGTTTTGATATGCCGCAAAAAATCAACCCTAACAAACGGTACAAAAAAAAGATTATACTCTCAATGCTTCAATGAGGTAAGTACATCACACCCCCCCCAAACTTAGTAGAAACTATAGTGAAACTAAGTTTGCAAAGAGATGTAATTGGCTAATTGCCGATATTTAAGCATGTCAAATATAAAAATTTCTTACTCACATAAAAGAAATAATAAAGCAATAAAATGGGAGGGAAAAGCCCCCAACAGGAGCTCATGTTTAACGTCGGATAGTAACGAAGGTACCAATCTAGTGCAAGGTATCCTCAAAGACGGCGTAAAAATAATCCAGCGACTTGTAATGCTTCAATCGATGCCCTTTCGCTGCGATAATGTCCCCATCTTTGTCTATAAGCTCAAAACTCGCCCCTCTGTAGGCTCTATGGATAATGAACGGCCCCGTCCACTTTGATTTCAATTTTCTTGCGAAAAGCATCAAACGAGAGTTAAAAAGTAATACCTCTTAACCTTGCTTGAACTCCTTGTATGAGATCTTTGAATCATGCCATTTCTTCATTCTCTCTTAATAGATCTCCGAGTTCTTATAAGCTCGATTTCTAACTCATCCAATTGATTAATACGAGTTATCCTTAACACCTTTTGATCCTTCAAAGACAAGTTCAAACTCCTCAGTGCCCAAAAAGCTTTATGCTGAATCTCTACGGGTAAGTGGCACGACTTCCCATAGACTATTTGATACGGTGACATATCCAACACCGTCTTGTAAGCAGTCCGGAACCCCACAAAATATCATCAAGCTTCATAGCCCAATCCTTTCTATTGGTTCCGACTACCTTCTCCAAGATTTGCTTCACTTTCCGGTTGGAAACTTCAGCTTGCCCATTCGTTTGAGGGTGATAGGGTGTAGTAACCCTATGCTTGACTCCATAATCCTTAAGCACTTTCTCAAGAAGTTTATTGACGAAGTGAGACCCTCCATCACTTAATAGTGCTCTAGGAACTCCATAAAGAGCAAAGATATGTTTCTTCAAGAAAGATAAAACAGTCCTAGCATCGTTCACGCGAGTCGGAATGGCTTCCACCCACTTAGAAACATAATCTTCTGCTAAAAGGATGCAAAGAAATCCATTAGATGGGGGAAAAGGCCCCATAAAATTGATCCCCCACACATCAAATATCTCAACAACAATGCTTGGCTGAAGTGGTATTTCATCTCGTCGACTTATGTTCCCCATCCTTTGACATCTATCGCATGTCACCACATAGGTTTCACAATCTTTAAACAAGGTCGGCTAATAAAGAGCAGATTAAACTCCGAAGTGCCCCCCGTTAGGTTGTGCATGACAAAATTCAAGTACACTCTCCATCTCCATCTCAGGCACACACCTACGGATAATGGAATCCGTACATATCTTGTAGACAAACGGATCATACCAGATAAATGTCTAAACATCCCTCTTGAATTTCGCAAGTTGATATCGGTTGAGATCTCTAGGAATTTCACCTACGACAACGTAATTCATATAATCCGCATACCATGGATCCATCCCATATGCTTTCAGCTCCTTCAACAAGCACTGCCATTATCTTCTCATCAGGGAACATCTCTTCAATGTAATCGAAAGAATCATCACAGTGCTCCCCTATTTCCAACCTTGATAGGTGATCCACCAAAACATTCTCAGTACCCTTCTTATCTCGGATCTCCATATCAAATTCCTGCAGAAGAAAAATCCATCTAATGATCCTTGGCTTTGTTTCCTTCTTCTCCATCAAGTACCAATTCGCAGAGTGATCCGTGTACACTATCGTCTTCATGCCAACCAAATACTGTTGAAACTTGTGGATTGCATACACCACAGCTAGAAACTCTTTTTCAGTCACCGTGTAGTTCTTTTGTGCAGCATCAAAAGTCTTACTCGCATAGTAAATGGCGCAAAATTTCTTTTCCTTCAACTGCCCAAGCACCACTCCAAGTGCTAAATCACTTGCATCACACATAAGTACAAATGGCTGAGTTCAATCCGGTGCGATCAAGATAGGTGCAGTAATAAGCGCCTCTTTCAATACCTGAAAAGCTGTTAGACACTCTTCATCAAAAAACAAAAAGAACCTCCTTTTCAAGTAAATGAGATAAGGGCTTGGAGTATTTTGAGAAGTCATTTATAAATCTTCTATAAAAACCAGCGTGTCCAAGGAAAGACCGCACTCCACTTTCATTCTTAGGTGGTGGAAGCTTCTCAATTGCCACCACTTTTGCTCTATCCACCTGCAATCCTTTGGCCGAAATATATTGACCAAGAACAATCCCATCTCTTACCATGAAGTGGCACTTCTCCCAATTCAAGACAAGGTTAGTTTCTTGGCATCTCTTCAAAACAGTAGCAATGTTAGATAAACAAATATCAAAAGAGGAACTAAATACAGAAAAATCATCCATAAACACCTCCATGATCTTTTCTATCAACCCATCAAATATGGCCATCATGCAACGCTGAAATGTAGCAGGCGCATTACATAATCCAAAAGGCATATTCCTAAAGGCAAAAGTTCCATAAGGGAAAGTAAAAGTAGTCTTTTCTTGATCCTCGGGTGCAATCATGATTTGATTATAACCCAAGTACCCATCAAAGAAACAATAAAACTCATACCCTGCAACACGATCAAGCATTTGATCCATGAAAGGAAGAGGAAAATGGTATTTGCATGTATTTTCTTTCAGTTTCCTGTAATCCGTACACACACACCATCCCGTAGGAATCCTAGTGGCTAAAGTCTTACCATCCTCGGCTTTCACTATAGTCATGCCCCCTTTTTTTAGCAACAACATGCAATGGACTCACATGGGGACTATCACTAATAGGTTAAATAATACCTGCATCTAGCCACATTAGGATTTGCTTCCTAATCACTTCTTGAATAGCGGGAATCACCCTTCGCTGATTCTGAATGCTACTCTTGGTCTCATCTAACAATCTTACTCTATGCATGCAATAGGAAGGACTAATACTCTTTAAATCATCAAGAGACCAACCAATCTCCGATTTATACTTCCTAAGCACATCTAACAATTCCTCAAGTTGATACAATTACCGGATATTTTTTATTGTCACCTAGGTAGGCATACTTCAAGTGTTCCGGTAGCAGTTTCAACTCCTCTTTCTTCACTTCTAGAGGTGCACTCTCTCAATCCAATGGCAAGTACTTCTTAGTCCACTTAACCTCTTCAATCTTGGTCCTTGTCGACTCATACCTGTTGTTATGGGTATTATATCCCCCATACTTGTTAGGCCCAAAAAACCTAATAATCTCTATTATACTTGAAGAGGAAGGCCAAATCCCTTGGCGGCCCAAACAGTGGACAGAAATGAGGAGGGAATCAAGGCAACCCAGAAGGGTTCACAATAGCCCGAAGGCCCAGCCCAAGAAAGGATGAAGGCGAACCCACCTGACAAGGCCGAAGCTAAGAAACGCCCTCGGCAGGGAACCTCGGCGTTCATCCTTGCCCTAGCTGAGAGCTCGGATGAGCACTCCAGCACCGAAAGACAACCTATCTGAAGTGTTGGATTGTATACTAAAAGTCTAGCTTTTTGTATGAACAATATTTTAACAATTTATTTGAAATGAGAATCAATGATCAAATGATTTCATCTTATAATTTATTTATATGCACGATGCAATAGTCCACTTACTTTATGTTGTAGATAATATGTTGTGCGACAACGCGCAGAAGATCATATTATCGGTGTCCTTATAAGTATAAACAGATGCTCATAACCGAGATAGACGGGGACTCTCTATCGGGATGGTTGTAGTGTGGTTTGATATTAGCTTGTCTTGGCTTTTGAATCACATTAGTGCACTTTGCGTGTATTGAGCAAGACTACTTAGGGCAATATGTATGTGCTCTTATTCCCTATATAACAACCTCGACAAGTAGGGCAATATGTTTTTCTTTGATTCATCAATGGGTGAGATTTACATGTATTAAATCAACAAACTCGGTGAGTTGGGAAGTAGTGTTGTCTTATGGTGTGCTGTTGATTGTAGAAGGAATCCGTGTCCGTTATAGGTTGATGATTTCCCCTTGAGGAGCTCATAAAGATTATCATGCAAACCCTGTAGGTGGATTTATTACGGCATGATAATGAGATTGAGTGGTACTACTCTCGGATGAGATATTAATTAATGGAATTGTCAGTAATTTAATTAATTAATGGATATTGTATATCATAAACATGAGGAGACTGACGAGCTCATAATAAGAAGGAGCCCATAAGGTATGTAACAACAAATTTTGTATTTATAATAAAATAAACACAAAAGAATTACAATGATAATCCAGAAGGATTAAACTTGAAAATTTAGGAAATAATCTCTATCTATTCTTTGATTCTTCCCTCGAACCAATTTGGCTTTGACTTTGACTTGTGTGTGTTGACTACGCTGAATATATTGACTGCGTATGTCGAGTTGAGCTGGATTTTCAAACGAAGCTTGTCCGAGCTCGAGTGTGTAGTCTTGAACGTTGATCCGGAGGCGTTGAACCTTTGTCGGATTGAACGTTGACTTAAATTTGTTGTGAAGTATGTCGCTCAATTTGGTAGAACGTTGACTTCACGGATAATGAATTTGATTTGAAGAACCCCGGATCGAAGAGGCTTAGCACCTTGATCTTTGATCGGCTGTTGTTCTTGACTTGAATATAACTTGAACTTGACTTGAGGTCTTGAGTGTTCTTGACTTGAAGATCTTGAACTTGGATCTTGATCTTCACTTGACTTGTATCTTCACTTAGATCTTGATCTTCACTTAACTTGGATCTTGATCTTCGCTTGACTTGATCTTCACTTAACTTGGATCTTGACCTTCGGTTGATCTTGATCTTCACTTGACTTGGATTTTGACCTTCGCTTGATCTTGATCTTCGCTTGACTTGATCTTCACTTAACTTGGATCTTGACCTTCACTTGATCTTGATCTCTGACCTTTGCTTGACTTGAAGAACGCCGGATCGAATGGGTTTGGCACCTTGATCTTGGATCGAATGTCATTCTTGGCTTGAAGATGCTTGAAGATCTCAAGGGAGCACTGCTCGTATTCTTGATCTCTTCAGAAGCGTTTGCGTGTTCAGATGTTGTAGTGTGTCTGGAATGAATGGAGGAGGACTCCTTATATAGGTGAGGAATGAGCATGCCCCATAAATAACTTGCAATCTGATTGGTCTATGACAGATTGGACCCGATTCTGTGGGCTTGGGCTGTTCCAAATATAACACAGCTTGAATGGTCATTGCTTAATTTGACCTGATTCTGGAAACTTCCAGACTTTATTTGACTTGGGAGTCAAGTTTTACTTAATTTAAACCCTACTTAATTTGTTGGGTTTTAAATTAATTATCAATTATTTATTAATCTATTTTAGGAATTAATTTATTAAATCCCAAAAATAAAATATAATAAATTAAAATTGATATTTAATCAATAAAATCCACGTGTCGCCATTTGATTGGACCGTGAATTTTAATTGCTTACAAATGCCCCTTGCGGTTTGTTCACGAACAGTGTGTCTTGATGTGAAGGAATCGCAAAAGTTCCCCTTTCTTGTAATTTCTCAAGAGAACTTAAATATGCCATCAATGTGTTTCTTGCTCACCAAGATTTCATGAATCTTACCCAAAATTATCAAAGTTATTTGTAGTAAAGAATCTCTTAAAATTTTTGTAGAGATTGCACACCTCACAAGTAATTTTCATAATTATCCATGAGTCCACAAGTAATTTCCATAATTATCCACAAATAATTTCCATAATTATCCATGAGTCCACAAGTAATTTCCATAATTACCCACAAATAATTTCCATAATTATCCATGAGTCCACAAGTAATTTTCATAATTATCCATGAATCCACTACTATATAATGGTACTTCATGAACTCAATTTTTTTCATCAAAGCTATCCAACAAACAAGAGACTTTCAACTCAAGTTGGACCAACTCGTCGAGGTTGAGAGTAGTCGACGGCGGACCACCCATGGTGGTTGCTCGGGCTCGCACCATGAGGTGGAGAGCAATCAATGGTAGACTACCCATGGTAGTTGCTTGTTGGGCTCGCACCTCCGATGACGTTAGGATAGAGAGTAGTCAACGGCGTACCACCCATGGTGGTTGCTTGTTGAGCTCACATCTCCGATGACATTGGGATAGAGAGTAGTCAACGGCGGACCACCCATGGTGGTTGCTTGTTGGGCTCACATCTCCGATGACGTTGGGATAGAGAGTAGTCAACGGCGGAACAACCATGGTGGTTGCTTGTTGGGCTCACATCTCCGATGACGTTTGTGGCGAAGATATGAAAGAGATCCGACCGTGCGACTCAGTGTTGTGACGAGTGGCGGTAAGTGGCATCCTGTAATGGCTTGATTTCATTTTTTGATGCTGGAGACAGAAGTCATATGGTGTTTCCGGTGGCGGATCTGACCAGGTTGGTCTTGGCGGCAGATCTGACCGGGCGGGCATACGCACACAAGAGATTAATTTAGAAAAACCTCACCCAAGAACACCATTTTCCGTTCAATTTTTATAACTCTAGAAATGAGAAAACCCAATCTCCACCGTCCATAATTTACCTCTACGAGTCGTGAACGTGCTGTCCAAATTACAGTTGGATCTAACGGTTGGTTTGTGTGAAACGACTATTTCACCTCGACCGCGCAGAACTGAATCGCCCAAAACCTGACCTATTTTGTTTTGCTTATTTCCATCCACACAGAGCTCCAAACAAAATCTCCACCATTCAAAATATTTCTTCTCAAGTTTCAAATATGGTGACCAAATTTCAGCTCGATCCAACGGTTTAAACTCCGATTATTGCCTCTGCAATATTACAGCGCCAGACTTTCTAACAAAAATATGATTTTTTTCCTCTTTTTTTCGAAAATCCGAGAGATAGGGAGAGGGGATTTGATCAATCTTGTGGAAGAAGAAAGAAGTGGTACCAACCCAAATTTTCCTCTCTTCCTTGGAGGAGGAAGAAGTTCTTTTCAAATTTGGAAAGTGGAGCAGTGCGTCCTTTCCCCTTCCATATTTTCATAAAATCTCATATGGCTTGGCCCGTTACTTTTCACTTGGGCCTTCAATTAAATCAACCCATTTGGGCTAATTAATTCAATTGAGTTTTAATTGATGCTTAATCTTTCATATTTGTGTTGGGCCATGAGTAAAGAAGATATTTATGTCCTTAGGCTTCAATCAACTTAGAACAATTGCAGATCAACACTTGGGCTGAGCTCCGCTCCTCATGAGTTAATTAATTTATAAAATTTAGACTTATTAATTAATTGACCCAATAAATTTATTTTAGACCCTTTAATTAATTAAATCCACAAACTTAAATTAACTTGAATCCCAAAACCACTATGAGAAATTGTGATTATTACAACAATCCAAGGCTTTGAACTTCTTTCACCCCTCCAATAAATTTCCTTCACCGAATTTTACGCTCCCGTCATTCTCCTTGTCAGCCCTTTTCCTCTCAATTCATTTATATTTCATCTTATTTTTGACTGACAATCTTGAAGTATTGGCCTGAATTATGACTGAACTTAGCAGAGTGCTAAGCTACCTACGTACCTCTTCACAGAGGATCAAGTCATAACGTAGTTCAAAGAGACATAATTTAGATTGAATGGGGGGTGCCATGCACAGTTTATACTCATGCGGGCCAGGAGTGACTATTCTTTAACCACTTTAGACAAAGTAGGATATTTAATGCTTTAACCACTTAAAATATCTGAGTGGAGTGAATTAATAGTTTAACCACATATACTTACCTTTGGTGGGTGTCGTGCACAGTTTATACTCATGCGGACCAAGAGTTTGTCGTACGCAGTTTACACTCATGCGGACCAAGAGTTTGTCGTACGCAGTTTATACTCATGCGGACCAGGAGTTTGTCGTACGCAGTTTATACTCATACGAACCAGGAGTTTGTCATACGCAGTTTATACTCATGCGGACCAGGAGTAACATGCAGTTTAGGATCGTGCGTTATGGAGCGTTGAACTTGAATTTGTTGACATTTTATACTCGTGTCAATGAGTCTTGAATTTGAACTTGTAGACAGTTTATACTCGTGTTAAGGAGCCTTGTGTGGATATTTTTTACTCATGTCGAAGAGTTTTGTGTGGACAATTTTCTCTTGTGTTGAGAAGTATTGTGTGGAGAGTTTTCTCTCGTGCCAAGGAGCGTGACATTTGATTTGTGTTAGATAGTTTAGGCTCGTATCAAGGAGCAGTGGATTTGATTTGTGGACAGTTTTAGCTCGTGTCAAGGAGCGTAATGTGTAGAGAGTTTAGTCTCTTCTCAAGGAGATTTAATTTGATGTATAGATAGTTTATTACTCATATCAAGAAGCATAACTTATAGATAGTTTAAGCTCTTACCAAGGAGCATAGCATGTAGACAGTTTTAGCTCATATCAAGGAGCTTGGCATGGGGCCTTTTAGATAGTTTAAGCTCATATCAAGGAGCGTAATGTACACAGTTTTCGCTCATGTCAAGGAGCATTGTACATGTATTTGTTTTACGCGTAGTAGCGTTTCAAGAACTTCCCATTTATGGGGCCAATGTTCACGCCATCTTCTGAGATCAACTTGTATGCGCCATTTGTGTAGGCTTCCTTCACAACATGAGGGTCATCCCAATTGGGTAGAAACTTATTTCCAACACGATGGGTGACTACTATAGGTCTTCTCACAGCAAGCACCAAATCACCAATTTGAAAAGAACGTATCTTCACTTTCTTGTTGTACGTTCTAGAAAGGCGAGATTGGTAACACTCAAGTCTTTGTTGTGCTTCCAACCTCTTTTCATCTAACGCTTCTAACTCTTGAAGACGTAACTTTGCATTTTCTTCCTCGGTGAGGCCTTCTTGTATGGATACACCAAGGAATACGGAGTGGCTTGAGTAGGTGTTCTATAGGTAGTGCGGTATGCCCATAAAGCTTCATTGATTCTTTCATGCCAATCTCTTTTTGATTTGGAGACCACTTTCTTCAATAAACTGCATAAAGTTTTATTGAATGCTTCAGCAAGACCATTGGCAGCTGCGTTATACATTGAAGATTTCTTTTGTTTGAAATCAAACTTCTCACATAGCTTATCAATCCAACTGTTGTTGAACTGCTTTCTGTTATCAGTGATGATGTAGCGCGGAACACCATATCTTTAAATGATGTTGATCCGAACGAAATCAACAACATTTTCTTTCTTTACTTCCCTTAGAGGCACAGCTTCAGCCTACTTTGAAAAGTAATCAGTTGCAGCAAGAATGTAGAGATGACCACCAGAAGACTTTATAAGTGGCCCTACCACATCTAAACCCCAAGCATCAAAAGGCCATGAAGCGACTGTCGGAAGCAAAGGCTCCAGAGGTTGATGAATCAGATTTCCATGGAACTGGCAAGCTTGACATCTTTGTGCAAAATCCATGCAATCCTTCACCATTGTGGGCCAATAATAACCCAGTCTTTTAATTCTGAAATGCAGCTTCGGTCTGGATTGATTAGCACCGCATATTCCAGAGTGAGCCTCCTCTATCGCTTGAATAGCTTCTTCCTTACCCAAGCATCTCAAGAAAACTCCATCAAATGATCTTCTATATAATGTGCCTTTGAAATAAATGAATCGAGGTGCTCGACGTCGAATATCAACCCTTTGACGTGGATCGCTTGGCAACTTATCATACTTTAAATAGTCCACGAGTAGTTGACGCCAATCCTCTTCTTCAATTTCGAAAACTTCCACCACATGATTTTCAACTTCTTCATAATCATCATCTTCAAAGAGTGGTGGTACAACCCAACTTCTACACACTGGTATTTGAATTTGCGCTTCTGGCATAGCTATAGTTGATGCTAATTTAGCGAGGGCGTCAGCTTGCTTATTCTCTCTTCTAGACAGATGCTTAATATCAACATCACCGAGATAACCCATAAGCTTTTGAGCATACTTGTAGTAGGAAAACAACTCAGGCTTCTTCACTTCATACACTCCAAGGAGTTGATTTATCACCAATAGTGAATCACCGTACACTCTAAGGTGTAGCTATTTTATATCGACAGCCATTTCCAAACCAAGTATGAGTGCTTGATACTCAGCCACATTGTTAGAACAATTTTCTGTTAATGAAAATGAGAAGGGTAAAACTTCACCACTGGACGTTACAAACATGATTCCAGCACCAGCTCTCTCTCTATGAGATGCTCCATTAAAATACATCTTCCAAGGAGAAGCTATCTCCACAGCGAAAGCATCTTCATCGGGGAGTTCATCAGATAGTTCCCATTCAGCAGGCATTGGATGATCATCTAAAAAATCTGCCAACACTTGTCCTTTTACGGCCTTTTGAGGTACACGATCTCAAACTGTTGAAGTTGGAGATACCATCTTGCAAGCTAATCAGAAAGCACTGGCTTTGACATGACAAACTTTAATGGGTTGGCTTTCGAAACCAAACGGACTGTATGAGCTTGAAAGTAATACTTCAACTTTTGAATTACGAAGATAAGGGATAAACATATCTTCTCAATGGGTGAATATTTTAACTCGTTTGGAGTCATGGTTCTACTCAAGTAGTATAGAGCTCTTTCTTTACCATCATCATTTTCTTGTGCAAGTAAAGCTCCCACAGAACGCTCTTGAGCAGCTAGATAAAGGACTAATGGGCGTCCCGATATTGGAGCACCCAACACTGGCGTTTTCATCAAGTATTCTTTAATGCTATTAAAAGCATTATTACAAGTTTCATCCCATTCGAATATGCTACCTTTCTTCATGAGATGACTAAACGGTTGACATCGGCCAGCTAAGTTTGATATGAATCTCCTTAAGTATGCCAACTTTCCTTGCAGACTTTTAAGTTCATGTGTGTTCCGAGGCATATGCATTTTCATGATTGCGTCAATCTTTGCTTTCTCAATCTCAATTCCTCGACGGCGAACAATAAACCCAAGAAATTTCCAGGATGAAACTCCAAACACTCGCCTTAGATCATGGAAATGATCTTTCTTTTCCTTTGATTTCACCACAATATCATCAACATAGCATTCGACAATCTTATGAAGCATGTCATCAAATATCTTTTGCATGGCTCGCTGATAAATGGCACCAGCATTCTTTAAGCCAAATGGCATAACATTATAGTAATATATCCCTTTCGGAGTACGAAAGGCTGTCTTCTCTTGATCCACAGGAGCCAAACCAATTTGATTGTAGCCAGATGACCCATCCATAAATGAAAGGACCTCATGCCCCGTTGTTGCATCAATCATGAGTTCAGTAATTGGCAATGGAAAGTCATCTTTCGGACATGCCATATTCAAATCTCGAAAATCAACACATACTCTGAGTTGCCCATTTTTCTTTCTTACCGGCACGATGTTGGAAATCCATGTAGGATATTTGACTTCTCGGATCTTGTCTGTTTCAAGAAGCTTATTAACCTCGTCCTCAATCAAAGGAATCAACTCTGGTCGAAATCGACGCTGCTTTTGTTTAACCAGCCGAGTTCCCTTTTTAATGGACAAGTGGTGCACTACGATTTTCGGATCCAAGCCTGGCATTTCTTTATGCGACCATGCAAAGACATCTCTGAATTCTCGCAAAAGGCTGACATACTTTTCTTCTTCCTCAACATTTAGCAGAACACTTATGTAGGTAAGACGTGGATCATTTTCATCACCTAAATTGATTTCTTTCAATTCATCAACAGTGGCTTTCACTCCTTCTTCAAATTGTGGAGGGGCATCTTCAGCATCTACCTCCTCCATTTGGGAATCATCAAGAGCAGTGATATGGTTGGTAGAAGCTACACTTTCTTTATCATCACTATCATCTTTTGTAAAGATGATTATTTGCACCTTAGCTTTCAACACTCTTCCACTTGAAATAGTCAAGATATTTCGCCGCTTGATGCAAGAAGGATTTCGACTCCGAAGTTTTCGAAGGTTAAGTGACTTGACATGATTTTGCCTCATACACTTTCCATTACATGGTCCAAGCCTTTCAAAGACACTCCCAAGCCTTTCAAAAACAGATATTCTCTTGATTTCCCTACTACTTGCGTCAAACATATCCTCCGTGGATAAAGCTTCTTCCTCGGTGATATAATTTGTACTTGCTCTTCTAATTGCAATGCGGACTGGCTTTTGAGGGACATATCCCAAACCTGGCTTAGCCTTCTTGATAGTGTGACCACTATTTTTCAACATTTTCTGAGTAGCATTGAGCCCATGCTCTTGAGGATTGATGGTCTCTTGATGTAACTTTCCCGTAATCGGCTTTTCTTTCGGCTCATAACCAGCCTTCATAAGGAGTTTATAAGCTTGTGGACTATATGACTTGGTTATTTCGGGTTCAAACACTTCACCATGTTCGGTCTTTGCTCCTTCCACAGGACGTATGAATCCTTTGAGTGGTGGAGAAGAAAGTTTACTAGCATCAATTTTTGTTAAAGGCAATGTTAACTCTTCCAAGGTCTCAAGCCTTTGCCTTTGTTCTCCTTGAGAGTGGCAGATGATGTACTTCCTTCCTCATCCTTTATTTGCTTATTGGCCCCATTATCTTGTATTGGGGCTTCTTCACGCTTTACTTCCTTTGTGCTCTTGAAGAAATATTTAGCATCTGCAAAGTAAGCTTCAGCTTCAGTAAACGGCTTGTCGTCGCCGAACACCCTTTTCACATTGTCACCTTTACTATATTTGAAGCACTGGTATAATGTGGAAGGAATCACACCATTCTCATGTAGCCATGGGCACCCCAAAAGCATGTTGTACGAAGTTTTTGCATCGATAACATGGAAGAGGACTGTGGATTTCATCTCATCAATTAGCAAATCAAGAACTATTGTGCCGAGAGTTCTTTGCCCCTCATGGTTGAACCCTTGAATCATCAATCGGCTATGATTGAGTTCATCCATCGGTATTTCTAACTTTTTTAACATTCTCAAGGACAAAATGTTCACTGCCGAACCTCCATCAACAAGTATGTGATTCACTCGCATCCCATTAGTGTAACAAGTCACAAATAAAGGTCGATTATGAGATTGCATACCCAACAACATATCTTCATCCGTGAAGGTCACCTTCATGGAGTAAGCTTTACCCTTAGTTTCAAGTTGTTCGCTTTCATTGTCCTCGTTCACGACATGACATGAGCCTTCATCATGACTTTCTTTTACAGAAGTGAAGTTTGTGTATACCTCATCTTCTAACACGATTTTCCCTTCCTTAGCCAGTTGCATGATCTTTTCCTTAAGAACGAAACAATCATGAATTGGATGACTCACCAACCTATGATACTTGCAGTATTTTAGGTCATTAGTTTGACCGGCTTCCTCTGGACGCTTCATCTCAGGAAGATCAAGGAGTTTGTTCTTCATTAGATTATCGAATATGCCAGAAATGTCTGAATTCAGAAATGGATACTCTTTTTCTTGCATCTCTTTCAGAGTTAACCTTCTCTGCCCCACTCTTAGGCAACTTGCTTCCCTTTGTCTTTCTTATCATTTTTATTCTTTCGAACCTTGACCGTCATAATATTTGTGGCCATTGACTCTTTGTTGGAACTTTTAGCATAGGACTTGTCCCATTTTTTGAAATCTTGTTTGTCTTCGGACTTGTAGGAGTACAACATTGGTGAATGTTTGATTCCACTAGCAGCCATGCTTAATTCCATGTCATGGGCCCTAGTAGCCAACTCTTCGAAAGTCTTAGGTTGAATTCCTTTGAGTATATAAAGGAGATTCCATTCCATCCCTTGGATACACATCTCAATAGCAGACTCCCCGGATAATCGGTCCTTGCAATTTAAACTCAAATTTCTCCATCGATTGATATAATCAATCACAGGCTCTTCCTTCAATTGGCGAGTATTAGTCAGCTTAGTCATGCTAACAGTTCTCCTCGTGCTATAGAAACGGTTAAGGAACTCATGTTCCATTTGTGCCCAACTATCAATTGATTCAACTTGCAAGTCGACATACCAATCAAATGCATTTCCTTTGAGAGAGCGAACGAACTGCCTTATCATATGGTCTCCATAAGTACCAGCGTAATGGCAAGTCTCAATAAAGTGTGCTATATGCTGCCTCGGGTTTCCCTTGCCATCAAATTGTTGGAACTTGGGAGGCTGGTAGCCAGCTGGCAACTTCAAGTTGTCCACTCTTTTCGTGTATGGCTTGACATAAGTAACAGTAGGCTTGGAATTCTCCTCAAACCTTTCTTTTATTATTCCAAGTATAATATCCTTGAGTTGATCCACTTGGAGATTTCCATCAGCTGAAAGTGGCAATGTTCCTTGAGTTTGCTCTTTTTCAATAGTCTGACGCTTTGTGATCTCTTCCACTTCACTATCATCCGTGACTCACTTTCCGTTGCACGGCTAGTCTCCACGATGTCTCCTTTTTCTATCAATTGGGAGATCTTTGTATCTTGAGCTTCTATGTGTTTCGTGAGTCCTTCGATAGCTTTCATCATGTTTGCTAATTGTTCCTCAATAGTTATGGCACCAGCCATCATTACTGGAGCTGCAACTGAGTCAGATGAAGAGCATGAAGATGCAGAATCATCATCACTATCCTCCTTCATAGGTAGTTGTTTTCTCGAAGTCTCCTCAACTGAAGGGTTGGATCCAGATGAGGCTTCCGACCGAGCATTTTCTGACATGCTCCTCGTAACAACAACAACATATTTGTTTAATGATTCCGAGAGCTTAGAAGCAGCATTCTTTCCCACAGTAATCTTGACAGGAGTCATTTTGAGAAGAGATGAGAGGTAGAGATTGTCCCACTGGGCGTGCCAAAATTTGTAACAACAAATTTTGTATTTATAATAAAATAAACACAAAAGAATTACAATAATAATCCAGAAGGATTAAACTTGAAAATTTAGGAAACAATCTCTATCTATCCTCTGATTTTTCTCTCGAACCAATTTGGCTTTGACTTTGACTTGTGTGTGTTGACTACGCTGACTATGTTGACTGCGTATGTCGAGTTGAGCTGGATCTTCAAACGAAACTTGTCCGAGCTCGAGTGTGTAGTCTTGAACGTTGATCCGGAGGCGTTGAACCTTTGTTCGAATTGAACGTTGACTTAAATTTGTTGTGAAGTATGCCACTCAATTTGGTAGAATGTTGACTTCATGGATAATGAATTTGATTTGAAGAACGTCGGATCGAAGAGGCTTAGCACCTTGATCTTTGATCGGCTGTTGTTCTTGACTTGAATATAACTTTAACTTGACTTGAAGGTCTTGAGTGTTCTTGACTTGAAGATCTTGAACTTGGATCTTGATCTTCACTTGACTTGTATCTTCACTTAGATCTTGCTCTTCACTTAACTTGGATCTTGATCTTCGCTTGACTTGATCTTCACTTAACTTGGATCTTGACCTTCGCATGATCTTGATCTTCACTTGACTTGGATCTTGACCTTTGCTTGATCTTGATCTTCGCTTGACTTGATCTTCACTTAACTTAGATCTTGACCTTCGCTTGATCTTGATCTCTGACCTTTGCTTGACTTGAAGAACGCCGGATCGAAGGGGTTTGGCACCTTGATCTTGGATCGAAGGTCGTTCTTGGCTTGAAGATGCTTGAAGATCTCAAGGGAGCACTGCTCGTATTCTTGATCTCTTCAGAAGCTTCTGCGTGTTCAGATGTTGTAGTGTGTCTGGAATGCATGGAGGAGGACTCCTTATATAGGTGAGGAATGAGCATGCCCCATAAATAACTTGCAATCTGATTGGTCCATGACAGATTTGACCCAATTCTGTAGGCTTGGGCCGTTCCAAATATAACACAGCTTGAATGGTCATTGCTTAATTTGACATGATTCTGGATCCTTCCCGACTTTATTTGACTTGGGAGTCAAGTTTTACTTAATTTAAACCCTACTTAATTTGTTGGGTTTTAAATTAATTATCAATTATTTATTAATCTATTTTATGAATTAATTTATTAAATCCCAAAAATAAAATATAATAAATTAAAATTGATATTTAATCAATAAAATCCACGTGTCGTCATTTGATTGGACTGTGAATTTTAATTGCTTACAAGGTAATTATGGGATTAGAACGGTAGTGTAGTAATAATATTTTAGTGGTATATATTATTATTATTGGACTTAAGTATAAGCTTTGGGCTAAGCATGAATACTTAAGCCCAATGGAGGCCCAACTCTAATTTCTTCTCCTGGTCCCTGCTGTAGCCCATATATAAGTCATCTCAACTGTTCTAACCCTAGATGAGACACGCCTAACACGTGAAGAGGGCAGACATAACAGAAGATTGAGAGGATCTCGAGGATCGTCGCCCACACGATGTCGAGATTGGACTTGGGAATACAGCAGAAGACCGGAAGGTTGTTTGCTGTTGTTGTCCACCAACTTCTACGATTTTTATAAAATCTTACAGACTTCAGAATTGGACGTGTGATATATTGACGGAAAGCCATGGAATAGAGGATCGTTTTGGCACATAGATCACTCAAATCCAACATTGGATGAGAGAGTTATGCTCAAAACGGTAAGGCTGCGCTGGCTGGTGGAGAGAATTCATCGTCTTCAACATACCCTGGTGAAAGGTAATACGTTTCTTGTTTACTTGCTTCAGCTGCTTGTTAGAAACGTATGGAACCCTAATGGACATTAACCAAATGATCAAATGCCGACAATTGGTATCAGAGCTTCGATTTTGTGGTGAAGCGTGACACGTTAGGCTAGGGTTTATGTGGCTTATGTGTTTCTTGTTTGATAGAATCACATGTATGATTAGGGTTTGGTTTATTAATCGATGAATACCCTGTAAACAACCCTACGGTATTCTAGTGAAAGATTCAATAATCGTGTAAGGTTGTTCCTTGTGTCCGTCACGGCTGATGGTTTATAAAACTCTATATCCTTGTTCACGGCAATATACGTTGATGATGGATGGCACCGGCGGCATCTGTTCATGGCGCGACGATGGGCTGTTGTCGGTGAATGGAGACGTCGAGTGGCAATTGCACGGTGAGGGGCAGATGACTCGTGTTCGACGGCTGGACAAGGGATTAATGTCAGTGGCGATGAAAAGGCTAGGTTGTGCTTTGATCGGCCAGGTGAAAGCCCATGTTGGTGGTGTGACACTGTGGCGCGACTTGTTGCAACTCACGCAGCTGTTGATAGTTTTTTGGGCTGGCGATAGATACTAGTCGGACGTTGCTGGGTTTGATAAAACCCTGGTGGAATGCTGATGTCGTCGCCACGATGATAGTGACGCGATTAGGCTGGCCGGCAATGGAGGGTACTGATCGTTGCTGCTCAATCGATCAGAGAAGCAATGTTTCAAGTTGTTGACGATGGACGATGAGTGATTGGTATCCCGGTGGCTCGCGATGTTTCTGGCGGAGTTTTCCAGCAGGCTAGATGAGCACGCGATCGACCCTGGTGTTATTTAAAGCGAGTCACAGTCTGTTTTGATCGGGACTAGAGAGCTTTCCGGTCGAGTCCCTCATGTTTCAGGGTGAGTCCATTGTCATCTTCCTTGCTGATGGGTTTGCTAGGCCAGTGCCATAGCAACCATGGTTGGCCGGCGTGGCTGGGAAGCTGGCCAGTGGCAGGACATGGTGGCTCCGAAAAACTGCCGGTGATCGATGACAAGGCTGGGAAGCAGATTACGTTACGGTCTGACCAATAGTTGTAGACGGCCAGCAAAAAGGATTCGCTGGGGAGCGGGCTAAGCTTCAGTCCGGCCAGCTGATGAAGTGGCCGATGGTGAAGCATGTGTGGTGCTGGCGCTAGTTGTTTTTTGGTTAATCATTCTATTCGGCTAGCAGTTGCAGGATTGAATTGCAATGACAACAAACGGTTGGAGCACCTGGTGGTTCTAGTTGCTGAAGGTGGCAGTTGGCGACTGCTGGATGAAGAATTAACAGCGACTGTTACCATGGCGTTTCGGCGTAGGGTCATTCTTTTCGGCAAGCAGGTGCAAGGATTGAACCATATGTGTACATGCTGTGGATCTGTGTGTATTGGGATGACATGGTAAGGTTCTTTTGGTGCATGTGCATGGGCTGTTGAGCGGTTTTTTCTTCCATGGAAGTGTGGAACGAGATGGCTTGGAGCACAAGTTCATCTTACTTCTTGCGCAAGTCATTCTTTAATTGCTTAAGAGTGTTGACCAAGTCAACATTTTTTTGGCAATTTTTTTATCCTTATATATAATTGCTAATAATTGTTTTTACTTGTCAATTATTATTATATATTTGGAATGCATATACTCTGTGATTTATTGCCTAATTTTCCATAATAAGAGCATGCTAGGTTGCGTATATTATTCTGAATATTGTATGCATGTAAAAACCCTCGGTGTTAAATAACTAAGTGGGAGAGAGAATTGGTAATTAATTCTCGTGGCCTCCATTATTGGTTTTTAAGTGATGTGAGTAAACTTGTGTGTTGGCAATAGGTCTTCCTCCCTAACGGATGAGTTTATTCATGGATTACTGGTACAGACTTCAATAAATAATTATTGTTTGTAATGTGGCACATTAACTAGCGTATTGACATAGACCTTCCTCCCTAACGGATGAGTTTATGTCTGATTCACTGGTACAAACTTATAATTGATGATTGTAGGAAGCTATCCGAGCGCGTGTGTACTTCTCCAACTGTAAGGCACACAAGCTCGCGCTGCGGACTTGGGATCAAATAATGGTGTACACTTAGGTGTAAATAATTAGTATCCTCCCAACGGAGTCACTGCTATTATTAGCATGTCTAAAGAGGAACCGACTATTAATTATTTTGTCATGAGGTTAGGTTGACGAATAAAATTAATGGGTAAAACCTTCTCTGGTAAATGTTCAGGTTTGTAAACATCCACACTAACATGGCTTGCAGACTCATGGTGCTTGAGATGTCGGTGAATTTTAATTTTATATTATTTTGAGGGAATTAATATAAAAGGATAAAATTTGAAGATTTGATCGGTGTATTTATTTATGATTCTCTGAATTTCAAATGGTTTTATTTGCTTATTGTTTACTGAAAGAAACATATTTTCTTGTCCAAAATTAGATGATTAAAAAAATCTTGGTTTTGAATTTTACTGCTTAAGAAAATATAAGTATGTTCTCACTAAGGATGTCCCGTGATGCTTTTTAAAGTCTCTAGTGAAGAGTTGAGAGGTTCATAGAAATGTGATGATTTCATACGACTCTTCAGATACTTGAGTAAGTTATAAAGGCAAAATGTCATGGAAAAGTTGATGAATGAATTGGGAATTCTTGGAGTAGAAATTGAAGGGAAAACCTAAATTAATTTATTCTCCATAATTTGTCTGGATGTTTTGAGCAAGTTCTACCTAAAATACGAGAGGTTGTATATGGCAGGAAATTTCTGACAAAACATGTGGCAAAAGAAATCCAATTTCATCATGATATGAACAAGGTTAGCATCTCATTCACTAGTTGTTGAAGCATGATTAGTGATGGCATTTACTGACACATTGTGTGTAGATACCGGAGTCACTAAAAGCCCGCAACTAAGTGATGATGAGATTATAATATACATGGGTAATACTATAAAGGAGTGGTTGTTGCAGTGGGAGTTGTTTATTTATCTTGTGATATGAATAAACGCTTGATTATGAGAAATTGTCTTTACATAAGTTTTCATAGAAAGAATTTCATTTCAGTTTCTATGCAAATACGGATGGATACTCTATTTCATTTAAATGACATGGTCATAGTAATGAAGGATGGAGCTATAATCTATTGTTGTACGTTGGCGACAATTTGTTCACTCTTTAATCATGGTCATCCCACGGATGCAACAAATAGTAATTAATAACGCGTCTTCTAATCTTAATAAGAGAAAGACTCTTTTGAAAATGATTAGATAGATGATGAGTTATTTGGAATTATTAAATTCATTTTATGGATATGCCCTAGAAACAGTAATTTATATGAATGTTTGCATATCCTAGAAAAACGAAGTGTGATGATTTATTTAGTCCAAAAGATCGAAGGGTGACTCTTAATGCAAATACTAGATTTTTGGAAAAGAACTATGTAATAAATCACTAACCTATGTGTAAATTGTTCTAAAGGAAGTGAGAGGGAAAACACAAAGTATTAGTACCAATTATACAAGAGGATATACCACAAGATAAACTGCAACGCGTGTCACATCTGATACACAATTATGTGTAGTGCCATGTCGTAGTGGGAGGGTTGTTCGACAACCTGTAAGATATTTGTTTTAGGAGATTCGTGAGACTTGGTCCCTGGTAAACATGGAATGGACTCATGGATACGACGAAGCACTACAAGATAGAAATACTGAATCTTAGCAAAGTGCAATGAATGTTGAAATAGAATCGATGAATTATAATCTAGTCTGGGAGCCTGTATAACCTCTAAATCATGTAGAAGCCATTGGAAGTGGTCATACAAAATAAAAGAGGATCAAATGGTATGGTGAAAACCTTGGAAGAAAGCTTGTTGCGAAGAGGTATACTCAGAAAGAAAGGGTTCGATTATAGAAAACCTATTCGCCGGTAGCTATGTCTATGTCGATCTGGACTCTTTTATTTGTTGCTACTCATATGAAATATGAGGAATAGCAAATAGATGTCATGACAGCTTTCCTGATTGGAAGTCTTGAGGAAAACATCTATGTGAAGCAAACAGAGTGATTCATTACAAAGAGCTTAAAGCATTTTGATAGTAAGCTTAAAGGTGTCCATCGATAGATTAAAGCAAGCTTCAAGATCATGAAACATCCGTTTAGATGAGGTAATCCAGTCATATGGATTTAATCAATGCGCGGATGTGTCTTGTGTATTGAAAAAGAATGACGAAAACGTGGTGGTATTTCTTGTACTGTACGTAGATGATATATTGCTCATTGGAGATAATTAAAAAGTATTTTCGGGCGTATGGGTATGGTTAATAAAGCGGTATGAGATGAAAGACTTAAGAGGAGCAAAAATATCCTTTCGATCACGGTAATACGGATCACAAGAAATGATGTTATGCTTGTCTCAAGCTTTATGAAATGATACGATCCTTACTTGTTTTAGCATGTGACTTTATCTAAGAAAATATGTCTTGAGACACAAAAGAAGATAAAGGTGATGAAAGCAATTCCTTATGTTTCGGCGAATAAGGAAGCTTAATCTAAGGAATGCTATGCACGAGATTGGATATCTATTTTGCTAAATGCATGGACAGTGGGTATCAAGGTAACCCAAAATAAGAATGTTGAACTATGGTAAGACATATATTTATGTACCTGAAAAGGACTAGAAATTATATATGGGCTTACCGGACAGATTCACTGCTTCTTATGAGTTATTTAGATTCAGATTTTTCAAATCAGATAGGGACGGTAGTAAATCCACCTCAAGGTTATGTGTTTAATTTTAGGAAGTATAGTCATAATGTGGAGGAGTGTTATATAGAAATATATTTCAGATTCCGGATTCCATCATGAAAAGATGATAAATTGGAGCCTATGTGGAAGCCAAAATATCTTTATGACTCTAGAAACTTCATGATGGACTTTGAAGTGTTTCTAAGTTTACCCAAGGTTATCACAATTTATTGTGATAATAATGGTGCAGTTGCAAACTTGAAGGAATCACGAGCCCATAAGGCAATTAAATACATGGAGCGCGAGTACCACCTGTTACGAGAAATCGTATGATGAGGGGAAGGTTGTTGTCGCCTAGATTGCATCGGATGATAACCAGTAAGTCCATTTACAAGGACCTTAAGGCGAAAGCTTTTGATGATCATGTAGTGGGAGTGAGAATCAGAAGTATAGCAGGAGACATGACAGCATAGTCTTTTAGTATAAGTGGGATATTATTGGATTGTATACTAAAAGTCTAGCTTTTTGTATGAACAATGTTTTAACAATTTATTTGAATTGAGAATCAATGATCAAATGATTGCGTCTTATAATTTATTTATATGCACAATGCAATAGTCTACTTACTTTATACTGTATATAATATGTTGTGCGACAACATGCAGAAGATCATATTATCGGTGTCCTTATAAAGTATAAACAGATGCTCACAATCGAGATAGATGAGGACTCTCTATCGGGATGGTTGTAGTGTGGTTTGGTATTAGCTTGTCTTGACTATAGAATCACATTAGTGCACTTTGCGTGTATTGAGACCACTTGAGATTGTTCGACTTATACTGACTTATAGGAGAACTTGATCTCTGTTATTATGGATGTACATGCTCATAATCCCTATACAATAACCTTGAAACGTAGGGCAGTATGTATTTCTTTGATTCATCAATGGGTGAGATTTACATGTATTAAATCAACAAACTCGGTGAGTTGGAAAGTAGTGTTGTCTTTATGGTGTGTTGTTGATTGTAGAAGGAATCCGTGTCCGTTATAGATTGATGATGTCCCCTTGAGGAGCTCATAAGGATTATCAAGTAAACCCTGCAGGTGGATTTATTCCGGCATGATAATGAGGTTGAGTGGTACTACTCTCGGGTGAGATATTAATTAATGGAATTGTCAGTAACTTAATTAATTAATGAACATTGTATATCTTAAACATGGGGAGACTAACGGGCTCATAATAAGAAGGAGCCCATAACGTAATTATGGGATTAGAACGGTAGTGCAATAATAAAATTTTAGTGATATATATTATTATTATTGGACTTAAGTATAAGTTTTGGGTCAAGCTTGGATACTTTAGCCCAATGGAGTCCCAACTCTAATTTCTCCTCATAGTCCCTGTTGTAGCCCATATATAAGTCATCTCAACTGTTCTAACCCTAGATGAGACACGCCTAACACATGAAGAGGGTAGACAAAATAGCAGATTGAGAGTATCTCGAGGATCATCGCCCACACGACGTCGAGATTGGACTTGGGAATACAACAGAAGACCGGAAGGTTGTTTGCTGCTGCTGTCCGCCAACTTCTACGATTTTTATAAAATCGTACAGACTTCATAATTGGACGTGTGATATACTTACTGAAAACCACGGAAGAGAGAATAATTTTGGCGTATAGATCACTCAAATTCGACGTCGGATGAGAGAGTTATGCCCAAAACAGTAAGGCTGCACAGGCTGGTGGCGAGAATTCATCGTCTTCAACATACCCTGGTGAAAGGTAATACGTTTCTTGTTTACTTGCTTCTGCTGCTTATTAGAAATGTATGGAACCCTAATGGGTCATGTTAACCAAATGATCAAACGCCAACACGAAGACCAAAGAGGGCAGCAAAGATGGGACAGTAAAGATCAAACACCATAAATGAAAGAGAACAAGTACTACAGGCTAGAAGACAACACTAATGGGAGGAAAAGGGATCTTGAGCAGCAATTCTAACTAGGAGACAACGACTGACTGGCACACCCGACTCCAACAACCAATGGAAGGCCAGCAAAGGACGGAGGCACCCTGCAAATCCCATGTGTGCAGCAAACGGCGCCCTGACTCCCCCTGCACGTGATCGGCATACCTGGCGGCCTCATTAAAGGCGACTTGTCTTCTTCCAGATGGCGCAAGGTGATTGACTAGATTTTAGGGTTTTGGGATAATATAAATAGCCTCTCTCACAGGAGAGAGGCAGGTCACTAATACTCACTTCAGACATTACACTTGTGAAAAAGAAGGAAGAACGAGTGTTGTTCTAAGAAAGAGGGAGTAATAAAATTGGTTGAGTTCTTTGATGGAATTGATTTTCTATTGGTTGTGGTCCTTTTATTTATATTTTATTGTGTTTGATCGTGTTCTTTCTTGATTCTGTTATCAAATATCTTAATCCTTTATATGTGAAATTATCGAGCCAAGAGCAGCCGTCAACACCTGTCATCACCCAAAGCAAGTAAATTTTCAAGAAAATCAATACATACCTAATTGGATAGATCATCTAGCTCCGTAGTGGGAAAACTAAGAGACTCCATCAAATATGTCTTAAGAGGATCCTTTGACAGAATCAAAGACATGTCTTCATTCACAATCTCCTCCACTACATCAATATTGTGACATTGCATCTCCATTGGCATCTTCATTGCTTTGTCAAGGTTAAATAAAACCTCTTCTTTATCCATCCTTAGCCTCAAGTCACCCTTTTGCACATCTATCATGGCTCCCGCAGTGGCAAAGAAAGGTCTCCCTAAGATAAGAGGGACATTATCCTTGTCATCTTCCATCTCCAGCACCAGAAAATCCACAGGAAAGACTAATTTCACTACTTTTACAAGAACGTCTTTGATCACACCCTTTGGAAAAGTCAAAGACCTATCCGCTAGTTGTAGAGCAACTGTCGTGGGGGTTAACTCCCCCAAACCAATCCTTTGAAAAGTAGACAACGGCTTCAAATTGATGTTATCCCCATGATCACATAAGGCTTGACGTGCCGGCCCCTTTCCAATTTCACATAAGATTGTGAAGCTTCCCGGATCCTTAAGCTTAGTTGGCAGCTTCCTCTGAATGATCGAGCTGCAGTTCTCAGACAAATTCACCTTCTCAACTACATTCAAGCTTCTCTTCTTTAAAAGAATATCCTTCATAAAGCGGGCATAATACGTCATCTCCAATATGGCTTCAGAAAAAGGAATGTTCAAGCATATCTTGTTTATGATTTCTGAAAACTTCTTGAACTTCTCTTCCAATCCCTTCTTAACTAGCTTGAGAGGAAAGGGCGGAGGTATCTTCATTTTGGGAATCCCCCACTCATCACGTTTAGCCTTCTCCGCTTTATCCTTCTCTGCTCTCAATCTCTTAGCTTTTTCCCACTTCTTCTCTACTATAATCTCAGTACTCTGCTCTTTAGAAGACACTGGAGTAGTTTCAACATCATGCGGAGCATTCGACATGGAAAACGGTGCAAAACGGGAGAGTTCGACCTGAGTTCGACCTGGGTATGTGGTCGAACTCGGTGAGTAATGGTCGAACTACACACTTGAAAGTTCATCCTCCCTCGTACAGTCGGATTCAACCTTGGATCAACCAACAGGTTTGGTCAAACTGTGGTGATCGTGGTCGAATCGGGCATCAGATAAAATAGAGTGCTCTGGACAATCGAGTTCGACCTGAGTTCGACCAGGGGTTCTAGTCGTCGAACTGACCTTCTGACTTCTCCAAATGTTGCCCAGGTGCCGAGTTTGACCTCCTCTGCTGAGTTCGACCTCGTTGGTTGGTCGAATCAGGGTTGAATTGGGCTCCTGACGCTTCAGATTTCAATTCCAGCTTCATCGGTCTCTCATACAGCGTTCCAGACCTCAGTGTAATGGCGTGACAAGACTTTGGATTCTCAATACTTTGAGACGGAAGGTTCCCTTTCTTTATAGTTTGAGTCAATTTGTTCACATTTCCTGCCATCTCCCCCATTAACAATGTAAGGTCCTTCACTTGGGTAGACAAATCCTTATAATGTTCATCAATCTTCTTCTCTAATTTGGCCTCAAGACGGTCTACTCTTGCATCATTCCTCGCCATGTACATGTTCATAGTATCCTCAAAATCAGGCTTCCCTTCTTCCACCTTAGCTCCCGGATCAATGCCGATAGGAGGCTGCATCGCATTATTCGGATTGCTCCATGAAAACTCCGGCCTCCTTGGTTGTTGATAACCACCCAGGGGACCACGATTGTTGTAATTCCCTTGGTAGTTCCCATTTCCTTGATTTGGGTACCTAGTTCCTTGAATACTTTGACCCATGGTGTAGTTTGCCTCCTCGATCTCCTCTTGGCTCGCTCCCTCATAGCCACCATCCTGCTACATCATTGGTACTCTCTGCGATAAATCCATGATCTTCTTTTGCTGAGACTCTAGTAGCTTGCTAATGTTAGTCAAGCTAGAGACGATCTCATCATCTCTTCCTGACTTTACCATAGTATGCTCAACCTGTGCTATTTTACCAAGGACATAAGTGCCTCTCACTCTATCAGTCTGTCAATCCCTGAATTCATCGAAATATCTTCAAAAAGCTTCTCGGCCTCATTGGGTGACTTAGTAAGTAGTGCTCCATTAGAAGAAGCATCAAGTAAAACCCGAGAATCGTAGTCCAACCCATTATAGAAAATACTGATATATTGAGCTTTCGATAGCCCATGCTGAGGACACTTCCAAAGCATGTCCTTGATTCTGTCCCACGCTTCATGAAAATTCTCATTGCCATGGATAGAAAATTGATTAATTTCTTGCTCCATCTTGAACACCTTTGAAGGTGGCATGTATCGCTCCAAGAATTTTATTTTCAACTTCTCCCATGTATCACATTCCGCAGCATCAAGATTATCGTACCAAACTCTTGCATTTTCATTCAGCGATAACTAAAACAATATGATCTTCCTCGCATCCTCATGAGCTCCTGCATCTTTTTGTGTGCTTGCACAACCAAGGAACTTATTCAGATGTTGCTGAGGATCTTCGAATGTTCCCCCAGAGAAGGGACTCCTTTCAATCACGGTGATAAGAGCAGGGTGTAGATCAAAATCGGCTCCAGTCCCTCTCGCTCCTAACAACCCAGCATTGCCTATTCTGTTGTTCTTAAAGACTTCCCGGATAGCAAGTGTGTTCGGATCCGCTGCCTGTTGATTGCTTCTACGTTAAAATTAACTTCGGTTGCAGCTTCAATCGTTTACGGAATCAGCACGCCAACTTCAACTCCTAAATCAAGAGCTTTAGTTGGTTCTACTTTCTTGTTCTTATTCTTCCTCATTTTCTTCCTCGACGATGCACTGATCTACTAATTATATGGCTCTAATTCACCTTTCTTTGATCTTGTGAGCATACACCTAAGAAAAATAAGAGTTAGAAATTTAAGACAAGAATAAGATAATCTCAATTAAACTAAAATAGTCAAAAGATAACTAATTCCGTTCCCAGCAACGGCGCCAAGAACTTGATGAGCGTTTTCTCAACACACAAAATTAATCCCCAAGTATAAGGATATCAATTATAGTTGCGATAGGTGACCAAGTGTTTATCGTACCCAAGAGACAGAATAGTAGCAATTTGATTATATTCTAATTAACTAAGTTTATGTTGGTAAATTTGAGTTGGTTTGATTATGAAACTAAATAACATAAATTGAAATAGCAAAGTAATTAAGCAAGCAATAGAGATATTTTGGTGGTGATCAAGTAAGTAATGGAGTAGTTCTTCAGGTAATCCAGTTTTATTTATTAATTTCCTTTTTATGTGTTGATGTCCGACTCTACCTTGTAGTTGATGGACGCATCACTAAACAATGTAAGCGTACTCTATAGACACAAGTAAGCAAGCGTATGACACGTGTGAATATCCTCGGAGCAAGACGTATACTTCACCCCCATTCTAGGTACTATCATAATCAATTATTTCTCATGCACTTAGTACTCTAACCAGATTTGATCTCCCTTTTTAGGTACTATAAAGTTATACTCTTTATCCTACTTATTAACCCAAATATGATTCAATTAACAAGTATCTATATAAAACAGTTCTAATAAGACTTCGGAATCCCTACACTTAGAATTATAATAAACAATCCTGCTCAACGGTGAACGCACTCAATCAATAAACCACAAGTTGCACAAAACGACCGTGAGTATGAATTAGAAAAGCACAATCTTATATAGAATAAACCACAAGTTGTGTTGTACGGAGTTTACACATGGAAATTCAATTAACTCATAAAACTTTCATAACCCTAGAACTACCGAAGCTGTTCTAGCCCATGATTGATCTAGGAACAATCATGGCTAGTTGGTATGATCTTACTTGACTCGCCAGACGAACCTCTCCTCACGACTCCTTCGGATGATGGTAGCATTTGGTGAAGGATGGATGATGAATTCCTCATTTTTCTCCTGCGAACGCTCTTCTTTTATACTTGTAAACACTCCTTACGGGCCTTGAATGAGCTTCTTGAGCAATCACACATACTGAATGTGTAAAAATATGAATTTGGTAAGTTTCCAGACGTCAATTCGACCAAACAAGTTGGTCAAACTCCTCTGTAACTTGGCTTCTGATCCAGGATTCGACCAGAGTGTTGGTCGAACTGGACATTTTCTGGTCGAACAGGTACTTCTTCTGTTTAGGCTTTGAGTTCGACCTCGGGTTTGACCAAGTGGTTTGGTCAAACTCGACCGTCGTGGTCGAACTCGACTTTTCCAAGCTCAATTCGACCAGAGGTGCTGGTCGAACTCCATTCTTCTTGGTCGAATCCACCCCCTGCGTGGTCGAATCCATCCCTATTTCTTCCTCTTTCCGAATCTGATCACTTCCAACTCGTTTTTCATCAAAAATCAGCTCAAATACATTGTACACTCCCGATTCGTGATTTTCCACCAAGTATACCGATTTACATCGAATTACAACCATTAATTACACCATAAGTACATGAATCCGGGCTCGAAACTAGTGAATTTACACACTCATCACAGCCTAACAGTGCGAACAGCAACGATGGTTCTCACTCCAGGCGCCGTCGTTATGTCTCCCATCAGCCATCATCAGATCGCCCCGGTGTATAATACAGACTGTCATAAGCCTATCACCCCTGGCACTCCACATTACTGGAAACATCACGCTGCTTTCACCAGCACTCAGCGACGCCATCTAAACTGCTGGAGATCACGCCGCTGAAGCCATCGACATGAATCTCCAGGCTACAACCGCATCACAACGTTGACATCAATCATCGCCGCTGTCTCGTGTCGTCGCCTTTCTTTGTCCAGCAACCACCATACAACTGTGCGACAGCCCCTGTCGCAAATACCCATCAGGTCGTGTGTGTGTGTGATGAAAGGCATAACAAAGCAATGAAATTTTTCGATAGAAACACTTAGGGTTTCAATTGTAATTCAAATTTACAAACCCTAATACTCATGCTTTTAATACGATAATTAAATCACATATAGCATATAATCCCTAGCCTAATGTGTCACGTTGCACTATGAAACCAACACTCTGATACCAATTATTGGCGTTCGATCGTTTGGCTCAGCTTGAACCGTTAGGGTTCCATGCAAACTAAACCAGCGGAAACAATTAATGATTAAGTTTGTTTTACCTTTCACCAGGGTTGATGTAGGGGATGAATAGTTGTAGAGAACAACCTTTTGATCTTCTGCTGTATTCCCCAAGTCCAATCCTGATGTTGTGTGGTCAACAATCTTCAGGATCAACTCAATCTGCTTCTCATCCTTCTCACGTCAAAAACAGCACTCAAAATTAAGGGTTCCAGGAAGCTGAGAAGACTTATATACTGGCTACAGCAGGGACCAGGAGGAGAAATTGGAATTGGGCCTCCATTGGGCTTAAATATTCAAGCTTAGCCCAAAGCTTATACTTAAGTCCAATAATAATAATATAGTCCACTAAAATATTATTACTGCACTGCCGCTCCAATCCCATAATTACATTATAGGCTCCTTCTTATTATGAGTCCGAAAATCTCCCCATGTTTAAGATATACAATGCCCATTAATTAATTAAGTTACTGACAACTCAAATTAATTAATATCTCTTCCGAGAGTAGTACCACTCAACCTTATTATCATGCCGGAATTAATCCACTTGCAAGATTTATATGATAAACCTTATGAGCTCCTAAAGGGGACATCACAACCTATGTCGGACACGGATTCCTTCAACAATCAACAGCACACCATAGAGACAACACTACTTCCCAACTCACCGAGTTTGTTAATTTAATACATGTAAATCTCACCCATTGATGAATCAAAGAAATATATACTATCTTACGTGTCGAGGTTATTGTATAGGGATTAAGAGCACGAACAACCATAACAACTGAGATCAAGTTCTCCTATATAGACAGTACAAGTCGAACAATCTCAAGCGGTCCTGCTCAATACACACTAAGTGCACTAATACGATTCTATTTATACTTTATAAGGAAACCGATAATATGATCTTCCGCGCGTTGCCACATGATAGGCGTTTTCTGCGCACTTCAAGTTTTTGGCGCCGCTGCCGAGGACGGCGTAGTTATTTATTTTTATTTTATTGCTAATTAATTAGGATATTTTAAAACATATTCTGACTATTAATCAAGTATCACTTAAGTTGGATATTTTTTTATAAAATGTTATGATTTTTTATAAATTAAAAAAATATATTTTAATTATAAAGTAATTAGAAAAAAAAAACAAAACAAAAAACCGCAATGTGGACGTGTGTTTTTCAGCATTCCTTCACATTTTCACTCCTCATTCCAACCTTGAGCTTTTGATCATGTTTTACCCTTCAAAACTCAACAAAATACCTTAGTAACATCTTAATTTGGTAGGATATGAAAATCATGCAATTCTACACAAAATCATGGCCACATTCTATCAAAAATGGTATAATGTGGACTTAAAATGCGTGAAATTTCACTCTCAACATCGCACAACATATTATCTACAGTATAAAGTAAATGGACTTTTACCATATGATTCTCATTTCAAATAAATTGTTAAAACATTGTTCCATACAAAAGCCAAACTTTTAGTATACAATCTAACAATTGAAACGTCCAAGTGCTTGATCACTGATCTGACTATGGAAGTAAAATGAATATATGATGCAAAACAAATCGAGAAGGATCAACACTATAACGAGACCAATTGTCACCACACCAAGAGCAAATGAAAAGGTAATATTAATGAGGAAATGAGAGTCGCAAGTCTTGCAGTTCATCTTTAAGATTAATTACACACGAAATTCATTTTTGTAGAATTCAAATTACCTACTTACAGAACAAGAAAGATTCGTCTAAAGATAAAAGTAATCCGAATTATCAACAACGATCGAAATTTTGCTCCTGAAATAAGGATTGTCGCAATGAACATTTAAAATTGTTATGGTGTTATGCCTCAAAGAAAAAGCCAGAATCAAACCATAGTTTCTTCAATGACTCTCCAATCATCACAAATTCAGTATCTAATTATTTTCCATTTTTAACTAGAAAATGAAACTTAATTATGTTCCAATCCAAAACTCACAAAAAATACCCTAAGAAGATCAATGTGTATATGTAATTAGACTACGAGCATGAACAATCAGGTTATATAGATCAATACAAGAGAAAAGCTAGTTAAAAACAGATTTACAATCAACACAAGCAGAAGAAAGAGCAGTAAAAAAGAATCCACCGTTATACAGCAAACACTTGCAGCAACATCAAGTTCAAAACACTGAATAACCTTAGTTTCCACCATAACTAAGAACCCTAAGGAACAACAACCAATATACAAAATATGATTCCCAGCATAGCAGAAATTAAAAAAAATAAAAAAAATTGCAGGATGCAAATTTCTCCAGATTACGAGTGAATGGAAGAAAATGCAAATTCGTTTACGCTTACCTTCGATCTCATCTCGGCTTAGAAGATTTCAAACTTCAACCCTCGATTCCGTACAGCAATCGCTTCGCGTTGAGGCAATGATTAAGATTTGAAATTGATGAAGAATCCCCAAATTAGATCTGTGTTTTGAAATCACACAATAGAAGATGAAGAATGTGTTTTGAAATGCACTTTTTAATTTATATATGATCCTTTTTTTAGGGTCAATCCGGGTGCACATAATTAGATCCGTGTGTCCGAACACACAAGAGTGCGCCTGGGCGCACGCCGTGCGCCTTTAGAATTTAGTATTATGGATAAGGGTACATTATTTTATTCTAAAGTGTATACACTTTAATTAATAAGGGTACACTATTTTGTTCTAAAGGGTATACACTTTTCATTATATTTTTAATTTTTCTTCAGAAAATAAAGGGTACATATCCTTATATTAAAGGGTATACAATTTAACACAAAATTCTAAAGGCACACGGAGTGTGCTTCCGTGCGTCCGGGCGTACAAAAGTTTTTGCCTTGTAAAATAAAGGGTACACATCTTTATACTAAAGGATATACAACAATTTAGCACAAAATTCTAAAAGTATACGGAATGTGCTCCCGTGTGTCCGGGCACACACAAGCCTTTGCCTTATATAGTTTTATTAATCAAGTATCACTTAAGTTGGATATTTTTTTATAAAATGTTATGATTTTTTATAAATTAAAAATATATATTTTAATTATAAAGTAATTAAAAAAAAAAACAAAAAACAAAAAACCGCATGAAGCTGGCGTCGAACACGAGTTGTATGCTCAACATCATGTCTGGAAGACGTTTAGGCACTAAGGAATTCCACTTAAAATGTGAACAGGTAATATACAAGATCTATTAAATGGCGGTCTAACGGGTCAAAAAAAGATCCGCTGGCATAAGTCTTTGCTTATATAATAGTATATGAGTTGATATTAGGTGCACCTGGGTGCGAGAGTGGACCCATATGTGTATAACTTTTTATTTTATTTTGTATATTTGTTATTCTATTTTATATACGTATATTTTAATAATTGTATACTTTTTCACACTAAGTTTTTCATTAAAAAAACTAGCATCCATATGTGCATAACTTTTTATTCAATAGCGTATACATATTTTTTTAATAATTGTACTTTTTTTTACACTCTATTTTTCACTAAAAGAATTAAAAATTAAATTGTATACATTTTTGTTCATAATTGTATATTTTTTTGTTTATATTTGTATACGATTTTTAAAGTGGGTGCACCCTATCTTAGGGTGCACCCGAGTGCACAGTAAGTATATATATATATATATATATATATATATATATATATATATATATATATATATATATATATATATATATACCCTAAATTAATTAATTTTGAAATACAAGTGAAGTTATGTTATTATTTTAAACTAGATATTACTCATTCGTGCGTTGCACGGAAAGAATTAAAGTGGATTACAATTATAAACTTTTAGGTTGTGTGTGAATTGAGTAATTTCAAATCCAATAGATTTGAAAATGAGTTAATTTTAAATTCCTTGAATTTTAAATCAACTCATTTGAATTCCACTATTTGAATAAATTATGAATTTTTGAAAGGATTTTAAATTCATACTCAAAAATCATTTTTAAAATAGAATTTTATATATGATAAATAAAAATAATAAAATTTTATTATATTAAATATTAAAATCTAAATTTTTTTTAAAAATAATTTTTTGTGGAGGAAACTCTACCACCCAACTTACCCTACCCAGCCCCTGTTCCCCAAAAAGAATTTTTTTATATAAAATTTTAGATTTTAATATTTAAATTTAAATAATAAAAGTATTACCACTCAACTCTATCCCTTAACCACCCCAAATCCCCCGCCACCCCATTCCACCCACACTCATAATAAAAGAAGAATGATACCTCAATGATTGAACATAAAAATAAGATCAAATAAAAGTATAAAAGATAAAATAAAGATAAAAAAATTAAAAAAAAAAAAGAAGAATGATACATCAAAATGATTGAACTTGTACATTAGATCAAATCAAAGTAAAATAAAAAAGATAAATAAAATTAAAGTAGATTAGAAATAGTATGGAAGTGAAATAGAGAAGAAAAAGATGAAGAAAAAAAAAGAGTAAGGATTTTATTAGCTAATGAAAAGGTTTATATAGAATGATTTGAAAGAATAAACAATCGTGATTGAAAGCAATCAACGATATAAATAAAAAGATGAAAAATTATCAAAGATAGCGTTGAAAGATTTGATATTATGAAAATTAATATATTGATTGACAATTAGTAGAATATATGTCAATAATATTTTTCATATTTATCAAATTTATATTGTTGATTAAAAAATAAATAAATAATTTATTATTAGCATAAATAGAATTTATGATTAAGATCAAAAGTAATAGAGGGTCAAGATTAAAATTGAAGATAAAAATAGAAATTTTGTTTGTTTGTTTATATATATATATATATATATATATATATATATATATATATATATATATATATATATATATATATATATATATATATATATATATATATATTAAGCTTATTAAAATTAGTCAAATATGCCAAAAATATATATCATATTTACCAAATTTATATTGTAAAATAAAAAAGTAAATTTTAAATAATAAAATCCATTATTAGTATAATTAAATTTTATAATTGAAATCAAAGCATTATTTGATTGGTCAAGATTAAATTTGAGTTATTTCTAAATAGAGTAAAATTAAAAAAAATTAAAAAAAAAAGTATAAGTTTATCCTTAAATTAATAAAGGCCATGTGGACACCATTCTATGGTACATCTAATATATGATAAAATATTAATTTATCCTCAACCATTTTCGTTACCTTTTCACCAAATATTATTAACAAGTATTCTTTTATCTAATCTTACTTCCTCTCATAAATGAAGTTTATTATAAATACAAAATCTAAGAAAATTTTTTTATTGACTTTTAGATATAATTTATTATTTTTATTTAATATTAATTAATTATAAAGTAAACTGAGAGAATAAAAATGGATTGTTAATTTGAAATCAAAGTATTTTGTGCGATTATTGAATGGGATGTTATTTTATTATGTGAGGTTTGAACTTGTTAATGAGTCCTAATTTGAGGTGTGAAGTTATTTATCACATGTACAAAAAGATAAAGTCTCTTATGAGACGGTAATTACATAAGACGGGTTGTGAGACGGGTCGACCCGTTATTAATTAAAATATATTTATTAATAGGTAAAATATGCTTATTAGTAGTTAAAATATATTTTTTTAAACTAGGAATTATTATTTATAAGTACGCATTTGTATAAATTAATTATTAATAAATACATTGATTAAATATAATTACTGATATATATAAAAGGCCTAATTTATTTTCCAGCATTATTCATTGTACTCATTAATCGCGCATTAAGGAGAAATTTTAGGAACTATCCTATCTTCTATTTCTCACTCTAAATTTCATGCTAATGTACATTAAAGTGAGTTTTTAATGGATTTCTTATTTTGGGGAATTTATTGGCATGTTATTTCTTTTGACTAGATTGCACACTCATGTACATAGCGTTCACTCTTCAATTGCGATTTAATATCTTTTACATTTCTCTCTCTGAATTGCACTCTAATGTACAGTAAAGTGAAAGTTTAATGAGTTTCTTATTTTGGGGGAATTTAATGTCTTCGAATTGCACACTAATGTACAGTAAAATGAAAGTTTAATGAGTTTCTTATTTTGGGGGAATTTAATGTCGTGTTATTTCTTTTAGTCAGATTGCACATTGGTGTACATCAGCGTGTACTCTTCAATGACGATTTTAATAGTTTATTCTTTGTTTCTCTCTCATGAATTTATTTCTCTCACAAGGATCACATCGATGTGCATAAGTACAATTACTTAATCGGGCATTTTTTATTCTCTCTTAATGATGCACACTGATGTTCAGATGTATATGAGTATTATGGGTAAAACAAAATAAAATTTTGTATTTATGAGTAATATTTTTCTAAAGCGAATGTATCGTTTAATAATAATTAAGAACGTTTTGTACTTCTTATTTATTGACCTTTTAAACCATTATAAATAATGAATTAAAGTATGTTTTTAAAGTATTATAGTATGATTCATTACAAACATATTTTAACTACAAATCAGTATACTTTACCTATATAATAAACATACTTTAACAATGGATTGATCCATCTCACAATAACTCGTCTCACAAGAGAGTACCTCGTACAAAAATATTAAGTGTGATCCTATTTATGGGAAGTAAGGATTATTTTTTTATTTATATTGCAAATGATTTTTGTAATCTTGAAAAATAAAGTCAATATTTTCATAATCACCAACTTGCTTTGACAATAACACATAACTGCTTTAGGTTCTATTCTAGTATTATCCAAATCATTATCTTGTAAAGCTCGAAAATTAGATATTAGTTGATCGTCGTTATTTTTACCTAAATTTTTGTGTTATTTTACTTGCTATTTTCGTATGATTTGTCTGGTTTTTATATATTTGGCAGTGTAATTCATATATTTGGAGATAATATGTGTTGTGAGGAAATATCTCGAAAATGATCAAAATGTGTATAAAACAGATGAAAATGAACAAAACTGAGTTGGGGAGTGAAATGCATTGCGCATGCTGAAAACACATCGTAGCTCAACTTGAGTCGAGTCCAACCCATTAACGCGCGCCAAGTTGTGTAGGTCGACAAGGCTGAAAGTCGACTGCAGACATCTAAGTGATCAACTCGTACTGTCTCAACTATCAATCTAATAATTTCTTAGTTCCGTTATTAATGAAAAAAAAATTTATTCATTTTGTAAATTAATCTTCAATTTTGAGAAATTGCAAAAAAAAAAAAAAAACACTACCTTTAAATACTATTGCAAAACGCACAAAATTTTTGACTTAAAGTAGGGTTATTTTTTAGAAATTTGGTGTGTTGTGTAACAATACTTAAAGATAGTTTTTTTTTACAATTTCTCAAATGTGTTGATTAATTTGCATGGGAGTAAAGATTTTTATTTTTTAAATTTATAATTAACACTTAATATTCTACTATTTTATTTTTCAAATTTGATCGATGATGCATTGACATAAAAACTGCGTTATCTACTGATTTTTTCAATTTGGAATTGAAGATGGCTTATACATCCTGAGATCCGAATTTACTGTATTGCTATATTGATTAATACATTCTTACACTTTAATTGCCAGTGAAGAAAAATAATTGGGAATTTTCACTCTAGATGATTATATCCTTTGTTTATTCTTCGATTTCTTCAAGCTCAAACATTTTGGCAGAATCAGGTAAGGTGAAGAAGAGATTCTTTGCTAATCCTCGATGAAAGTGTGATGTCAAAAATGAGGTTCCATCGCCTTTTTAAAATTTTACTTTACGAAAATATTTGGTTCACTAAAATTACTAAGTGCATTAATATATTTTGTAAATCTCATTAATAAATAAGAATGTGACTGTCTTTAATTTTTTGTTAGTCTCATATGAACGTCCTACCTCCCTTATTTTTAACTAACACGTTTTTTAAAAGAAAATTATATATATTTAAATGCAATTAGTGTGTAAATTCTTATATTTTTAATAACTTTGTAAGGCTAAATGATTATCATTAACTCTAAGTGAGCCGACACATTTTAAATTTATTCTTTCGAATATGTGAACCAACACTCTCAAAATTTATTCCTTCGATTCATAGATGATTGTGGTGTATAGGATGAATCCGATTTGAAAATGGGTAATTTGCATCTGAATTTTTACCTATGCATAAATCAATGATAGCGTCTATTTGCACCCCCAGAATTACTAAACTTACCCCAAAAATATTTAAATTTACATAATTATCCTTATAAAATTTATATCAGTTCGGTTGTTACAACCGAACAGTCATCTAACAAACTATTCGGTTACAACAATCGAACAGAAGAAAGAATTCATCTATTATATGTTCGGTTGCAGCAACCGAACAGAACAAAGAATTAATTCATCTTATGCGTTCGGTTGCAGCAACCGAACAAAACAAGGGCATCACTATCAACCCAAGGAGCTTTGTTGTTTGTGAGCAGGTTTCTTGAGTTGAGGTTGATCATAAGATCACTCGATCATGGTTGTGTCTCCATTCCAAGCATCATCATATGTAAATAGCCATGTTTCTTCTCTCTAAGTGTGTGTTTACACATGTTTTTATGTTCTGCTAATGCCTTGTTACACATGTTTTTATGTTCTGCTAATGCCTTGATTGTCCATGATTTCTCACGAATTAATATTATAATTTTCAGTGAATATTTTGACTTCAGTGTTTAGTTTGAACTGATCCGAACTACTTGCTTTATTAATTTATTTAGCGCAGAAATTTAGCCTCTAATCAACAAGCAATTCTTGTGTGAAGATGTCTCAATACGCTTAACTAAAACATGACACAAATATCTTATACAAACATGAAATTAGTTTATCATAGTGGGTTGCGAATATCATCGTTTGCTGATGAGTTGTCATCACTGCTTCTTATCTGTCGAAGTTTGAATGACGACGTATGGGGTGTTACTGCTCCGGCTGGCTTATCTGAATCCCGACTATAGCTATAAGACCAAACAGATAAGATATATGAATTCTTTATTATGTTCGCTTGCTGAAACTGAACAAATAAGATATATGGATTTTTTATTCTGTTCGGTTGCTGCAACCGAACAAAACAGATAAGATGGATAATTGTTCGGTTGTTGCACCCGAATATATATAAATTTTATAAGGATAATTATGTCAATTTAATTATTTTTAGGATGCGTTCAGTAATTTTGGGGGTGCAAATAGGTGGCCCCTAAATCAGTGCCCACTCTCAGTACAATTTTTTTTTTTGACAGAACTCTCAATTCAAATTTGGACATACCATTATACATCTATTTTTGAGTGTAATTGATATGTATACATTTATAGTATGTACTTTATAAAAAAAATTAGAGAGCATATGTATCAAATTCTATTTCATCAGACTTGACACCAACAACCAGCCGCACTACTTCCTAAGTAAAAAAAACATATGTTGATTGAAGCAATCAATATCACCTGATTATCTTAATGTGAGATTATGGGAGAACTAGTAGGCTATAAAGAACATTGAGCAATTTTTATTCAGATATTCTTATTTTTTGTAATACCAACTCTGTAGCACATTGCACAACTTGAGCTTCGCAGTCTATCGCAAGCCTCAATTATTAGGTCGCAGTCACGCACTTGTTCTATTCAACTTAATATATACTCCTCGCTTGATTGATTTTAGGAGTCGCTTGGTTCAAATTGCAGAAAGACAATGGTAATGGGAATCATTGATGAGGGTAATGGTAATGGGAATTAAAGTGATTGAAGAGGTGGGGGTATACATTGAATCAAGAGGAATGATTGAGGGATTTGAATTCACATTACTCCTAACCAAGCATGATGATTGGAAGTCAATACCCTTTCATTTCCATTACTCTCTTCTAATACATCTAACCAAGCGCCCCCTTAAATAATTATACATTGATTAAATGTTTTCAATGGACTTGTGCAAGGATACATGGGCTTCATCACCAATCAGGCCCAAAAATGTAAATAGAACAGTCAAGATTCTAGAGCCTATTTGACACGACTCACCTTACATAACTTATAATTCAAATACTAATTAACATAAACATCATCATTATAAAAATCTGCATATATTTTTTTTCCAACAGCATCACACCAGTTCAACATACGTAACTGGTTTCTGTCACCACTTTAAACACACAAACTCGTGACAATACTTATTATATTACATAACAAAACATCAGCGGAAACAAAATAAGCCACGACCTAACCCAACAGGTCGTCATCAATGTACATCCGCTCAAAATCCTGAAGGAGCTCCACATCTTGCACAACACACCACATACTCAATTATCATCAGGCTCACCTACAATGCATAAACTAGTGAGATAAAAATCTCAGTAAGTAGAAACCATGCATGATAGTGCATAAAAATGCATTTAGTTTTCTATCTCCTATTTCCTAATCTTTCTAGTTGATCTCTTTTATTTTGAAAGTTGTTCACGTTGCGAGATCCCCACGACACACTTATGATATGAACCCCAAATGAGCTCAATGGAGACACACAGTGTCGGATCGATTTTTTCGATCCCTGAATAAAGTGACACACAGTGTCGGATCCATTTTCCCGATCTCTAAATAAAAATGAGCCGATAAACGACTCGTTAAGTCAACATATGACTCGAATCACTCGTGATCCTTGAATAAAAGTGAGCCGATAAGCGATTCGTTGAGTCAATACATGACTCGGATCACTCCGTGATCCCTGAATAAAAGTGAGCCGACAAGAGACTCATTGAGTCAACAAATGACTCGGATAGCCCCGCGATCCCTAAATAAGGTGAGTCAACACATGACTCGGACCGACTTTCGGCGGTCCCTGAAAGAGTGCATATATAGTGGCCGCACACACCATTAGTATCTTATTAATTTTGGGGAAAATACTTTTCATGATTATGCATGGTATGCAGCAAGGACAATTAAATATGCTTCACAATTCATTTACGACATCCACATCAATATTTAATAAAACAACAAATGAATTTCAAATAACACAGTTTCATTTTTGGAACAACTTCACCTCAATCACACAGATCCATTTTTAGAATAACAATTTCACATTGGATCAAACTGATCCCTTTTTAGAATAACAACTTCATCTCGGATCACACCGATCCTTATAAACAATATCTTCTCAGATCACACAGATTTATATTCAACAATTTCCGATCACACAAATCTATATAGGACAATGATATTATCTCAAATCACATAGATCCACAACTTGTATCACAATTTATCACAAATAATTTATAAAATAACATTTAGTGGCATATGAATACATACTTACCTCATATCACGTAAATCCAAAGCTCGTATCACAAATTAATTACAAATAGTTCATAACGTAATTAAACTAATTACAAAAAATTCATAACAGAATTATCACATATTAATCATAAATAATTCACAAACAACATATCTATGCATTTTAGTTGGATCTCTACTTACTTGGACTCCAAATAGTATACTATAAACCTTGTAAAGACGGTAACAACTCGTCAATCTCCTTTTTCTCTCTCCCCTCTCTTTCACTTTTCTCCCTCTTCCTCTCGTTTCTTTCTCTCTCTCCCTCTCTTTTTTCTATCTTTTTTTTTTGGAATTGATCCTAGAATGTGGTTGCTAATTCCTATAACCTACTATATATACTCGCATGGGTGGGGTGAGTCGGTTTAATCCACCGCACCCCAGCCAATCATTTTCATTTTTTTTATATTATTATTATTATTATTACGAATATACGTGCAATACTTAATAAATAAGATATGATATATTTATAAATTAATACACATACGTGTATATTTTTTTACTGCTATTATTATTTTGAGAACACGCGTGATACTTAATAATTAAGAAATAATGTATTTATACAAATAAGACAATTTAATTATATATTCAAATTAAAGCACGTAAATATTTATGCACACATATATTCACATATTGTCACCATTTTTATCACGAATGTCTCAAATAAAATTTCAAGATAAATAAAATTTAAAAACAATTATCACATTATTATCACATAATTGCCACATAATTATAATGTAATTATAAAATACACATAACACAAATTAAATTATATTGGCACATGAGTAGTGAGAAGCTCGGGTATCACACTATTTCTTCATCTCTACATCCAAGAAACTGATGTGTTTTACTTCCTCTAACCACAATTATGTAGGATTCTTTATATTTTAAGGGTTTGTTTGGTAGCTGGTATTAGCTAAGTATTGATGCAGTATACTATATTTATTTAGGTGTATTCATAATACTTTAACTCGATATTATTTCAGTTCGAAATTAATAATACATTTTCATTGGTATTGTGTATCCCACCTCTTGAGGTGGGATATACAATGCCAAAATTTTATACCTAAGTATTATACTTACTTTTACCATTATACCCATTTTTCATTTTCCATTATTATTATTATTATTTATTAATTAATAATAAATAATAATAATAATTAATAATATTATTAATAAGTATTATTAATAATAATAATATCAACAACAATAATAATAATTAATACTCCCTCTGTCTATTGTCAATCTATCCGTTTGCTTTTTGCACGTGAATTAAGGAGTATTATTATTTTATGTGTAGTTAATAATTATATTAGTGGAGGGTGTGTGTCTCATATTTTATTTGTATTAGTGAAGGGTGTGAGTCTCATATTTTATTTATATTAGTGGAGGGTGTGTGGTCTCATAGTCTAAAAAATAAAATAGATAGATTACGGTAGACGACCCAAATTAATAAAATTAATAGATTAAGGATAGACAGAGATAGTAATAAATAATAATAATATTAAAATAACAATTAATAATAATAATATTAATAAATAAGAATAATTAATAATTATTATTATTATTAATAAATAATAATATTAATAATAATTATAAATAATAAAAATAATAATTAATTATTAATATTACTATTAATAATAAATAATAATAATAATTAATAATAACTAGTTTTGTCTCCCACATACGACATGGATTTTACTATGTGTGATATTTTTATTTTAAAAATATGTTATAAAAATATATTTTTATAACTTTATACTCCACTCCCTCTGTCTCAACCCAATCTGCACAGTTATTGTAGTTTAAGAAAATTATTTTCTTATCTAGCTACTTTTATTAATTTTTGGAGGGTAATATAGTATTTTAAATAATAAATAAATTACTCCATATAGTATGTTATGTGTTTTAGGTGAAAATAGTAAATTGTGAAGTTTAATGTAGAACAGACGAAAACGAAAATTGTGAATATAACCTGGGACAAAAATAGTATTAAATGTATACTTTTTTTCGTCTTACTTTATTATAGAATGTATCTTTTACATTCATGTTAAAAAGCTAAATATTTTATTTTATTAATATAAAAGGAAGCAACATGTCATAATAGAAATAATTAAATCTAAAGTTTGAAAAATGAGTAAACTATCAATTCGGGGACAATTAAGGGCTTGAAATATACTCTATAAAAAAGGAAGTGATATGTCATAATAAAACAATTTTTTATCACACAATATTAAACTTATTATTAGTAATAAATTAATTAATAATCGAGCATCGCTCTTTTTTTATCTTTTACTTTTATAAAATAATTTAATTATTTTTTATTGAATATATTAAATGTAATAATGTATTAAAACTCATTGTTATTATTAATTATTTTAAATATTGAATTATTAATATAAAAAACTAAATAAAAATTAAAAAAGTATCCAATAAAATAATTATTTATAGAACTGTTTCATGAATTATTTATAATGAAATTTAATTTGATTGAATGTATTTGTCATGTATTATAATTAAAAATTGAAATAAAATAATAAATTATATATAATTAATGTAATTAAAATAAAATTAAATGAAAAAAAAGGACGGTGCGGGTGCGATTAAGTAGCTACGTGTGTTGAATTATCATAATTAGCAATTTAGCACACTTACCTCTTCTTTTTTACTAACGCCAGTCATCAGCGGATTTTGGAGATGTTGATATAAACAAGTTGCTTGAGAATTCGGTTCAGCTCGTCTCGATTTGCTGAACGAGTTCAATCGAGTTCGAGCTCGACTCGGCTCGAAAATTACTCGAGCGAGTTCGTTCTTAGGCTCATTTCTTTAATGAGCCGAGCTCAAGCTCAGCTCGATAACTACTTGAGCCGAATTCGAGTACCCACTACTCGAGTCTCTCTGCTCGAATAACAACTCTAGCAGCTTCATTTTGTTATTAACTTATATATTTATTAGTTTATGTATAATTATTTTGTACATATTTATTACAAAACAACTTTCGATTAAATAATATTTACATATATTTATTTTAAACAATTTGTGATTAAATTATGTTTATAAACGAAGTTTTAAATAACTTTTTTTACTGTATTAATATGTATATGTATTAATATGTATATATGTTACATATATTTATTAATTTACGCATAATTCACATATATTTATTTTTTAAGTGAATCATGATTAAATAATAGTTACATATATTTATTATAAAAAAATTCGTGAAAAATAGCATTTATAAACGAATTTTTACAAAATTTTTAATACTGTATTTAATACTATCTCCTTCCCGCCAAAAAAAATTCATTTTACTATATACAAACACTTATGTAAATCGAATTTACGGTGTTAATTCTGTGGTCTCCCTTCCAATCATATATTATATCCTATGTATTGTTAGGGTGATTAAATTAAGTGTGACCATATGATTTACAAGGTTCATGATATATAAACCGATTTACAAAAGACTAGCTCTTTATTATATTGGGCATCACATTCAATGGTTCTCATTTTTTCCTTTTAGTAAAAATGACCCACCATTACCCAACACATTCAACTACAACTACCCAACACACATAAAATAATAATATTTTTTAATTCATATGCAAAAAGTAAAAGGCCACATTTTTCAGGGACGGAGGGAGTACTTAAACAATTCATATACTCCCTCCGTCCGACGTATTTATGCATACTTTTCATTTTGGGGTGTTCATAGTATTTATACACATTGTAATAATATTTTATTCATCAATCACAATAAAGTATTTATGCATACTTTTTACAATTTATTCATCAATCACAATAAATTTATTTATACTTTCTCTTTAAATTACCAACTTACCTCTATTTTTTCTTACATTATATCAATATTTAAAAATAATAGTATTTCTTAATTCACGTACCAATACAAACAGGTAGAGATGTTAAACGGATCAGCCCTAACGGGCTTCGGACTAATCGGGCTTCTAGTTAAATCAGGTCTGTTTAAATGGGCTCCGAAAAGGTGAACCTAACCCTAACCCTGACAAGCTACAGGTTAAACGGGTCGGGCCAAAGAGCTCAGATATTAAACGGGCTCAAATTTCTTGGCCCTAATCCTAATTTTTTTGGATTAATAGGGTCGGGCCCACGGTTTTCAGGCTTATTAACAACTCTAAAAACAGGCATAAATACTCTAGAAGGGGGAATATTATATATATATATATATATTAATTATACAAAAATACTTGATTAAATCATATTTATATATGAATTGTTCTAAAAAATTAATATTTAATAGGTTATTTATATTAAATTTTAAATACCTTGTGCATTAATTTTTTTTAATTAAATTAGTTATAATATAAAACTCGAATTAAATGAAAAATAAAATCACGTATTTGATTTTACAAAAAAAAATTGTGAATTGAAAAAAAAATTGTGTATTTAATTGATACGAAGGAATTTCTTCATGATTAAATCAAAACAAAGATTTACATTTAAAAAAAATGTTTGTTATTAAATTGAGAAAAAGTAATAAATTGTGTATTTTAATATAATTAATACAATTTTGTTCTATGTTTCTTTAAAGTGTGCTATTAAATACACACCCTCTATTAAATACACACCCCGATTTAATATTTTAAATTTTAATTTTATTGTATACACACCCCTCAATACTCTTAAATTACCCTTTTTATTTATTAAGATTATACACCTCTCAAACTCCCAATTATCTTACGATCAAATCTACCACTGTAAACTTCTTTATCATTCTTACAGTTTTAGACCCCTGTTTAATATATTCAATCAAAAAATTAAAGAGATTGTTAATGACGATTGAAACGATATCTCTCCAACATTGATATTCGTAATTTCCTCCATGGCGATGGTACACAGATATACGTCCAATTTTTATTACAAACAAAGGCCAATTCATTGAATTAATTAAATTTAGGGATTTAAATAAAATAGGAAGAAACTCATTGATTTAATTAGTAATTTCAGCAAAACCCTTGATTTGTACTCTGATTGTGATTAAATCTCTACGTTTAGGCTGAATGTAGGATTCATTCAGTTTCTCAAAGCTTTGATACAGATTGGGTAATGAACACTGCTTTGGACTCTCTTCTCAAACATCAGTATTGTATATATAGACCATGCATGCTTGTAGGTATGTGTGTGGCTTATATCAGTAAATGTACACATGATAAGTGATGAATGGTTAGCAGCAAAGTTAGTTGGGAAGTTAAACTCAACAAGCTGCCTAAGATGAATAAAGTGAAGCCATAAGATCAGAAGTGAATCTGATGGAATGCTGCAGATTGTGATGGAGATATTGTTTGATCAAATGAAGATTAAATGATAGGAAGTTAGTTACAACTGTTAGTAACAAACTGAAAGGAAGTTAAAAGGTGATGGTGATCAGTTGAAACAAACTGATATGAAGTTGACAGTTGGAGAGGTGCTAGCAGCTCAAGTGATGCATCAGCTGTGAAGGTAATCAGTTGTATAAGGCAGTTAATTTGATAAGGTTCATCAGATAAAAGCAAGGTGAAGGACTGAATGGTGAAAGATTAAACACTAGATGATCAACATGGTGATGAAACCATAGGATCAAGAAAGGTGATACAATCTGGTAGCTTAAAGAGTTGGTTGTAACCAACTCGGTTGATCATGAGAATAAGTTACAACTGCTTATGCAGGTTTGGTGCATCAATATAGTATAAATACATCATCATACACAGCAAGGAGAGAGAGGAAAAAGTTGATCATCATCATCATACAAGTTAGCAAATCAAATTAGGGTTTCTTATGTGTTCTAGTTCATCATCTTCATCATATTGTAACCATGTTTCATCAAGATAGTGATTACTCTCCTTTAGAGTGGATGTAGATCAACATGATCGAACCACTATAATTCTTGTCTTCATACTTCAAGTTTTAAGTTCAGTTTTGATACAAATTCACACACAACATTAGGTATAGGTTGATTGAGTATTTTGTGAATCAAAGTATTGCTGTCTGTTGTGTTGAATTCATAACAATTGGCCCCGTCTGTGGGAAGGCCAAACCAGAAGAAGAAGAAGAAGACTCAGTGGAGAAGAAGAAGATCAGATGGTTACCACAAAGTTTGATATTGAAAAATTCACATAGAAGGCAGACTTCAGCCTGTGGAGGATGAAAATGGAAGCCATCTTGGTTCAACAAGGTCTGTCAGATGCTATTAAGCCATTGCCAGAAGATCAGATTGCAGGAGCTGGTGCTGCTGGTCTTGCAGCAGATCAAGAACAACAAATCAAGGCCAGAAGTGCTCTCATTCTGTATCTTGGAGATAAGGCTTTAAGGGAGATCTCTAAAGAACCTACTGCAAGAGGAGTTTGAAAGAAATTGGAGGAGTTGTACATGGTTAAAAGTTTGGCAAACAGTTTGTACATGAAGCAGAAGTTATACTCCTTCAAGGTATCAGAAGATAAGTCCATAATTGGTCAGTTAGATGAGTTTAACAAGATTATTGATGACTTAAAAAACATAGATGTGGCTCTGTCAACTGAAGATAAGGCTGTCATCCTCATGTCAGCACTTCCAAAATCTTTTGAAGGTTTGAGAGATACTTTATTGTTTGCTAATGCTGAATCAATCTCCCTTGAGCAAGTGTTGTTGGCAGTCAAGGCAAAGGTACTTCACAAGAATCCAGAATAACAAGCAAATGCAGAAGGTTTGACAGTGAGGAAACAAAACCAGTGGAATAAGAACAACAAGAATAGTAAGAGTGATGTTGATAAGAGGAAGCCTGAAAAGAACTATAGTGCACCAGCAGTTGAAGAGGAAAACAAGAATTGCTTCCACTGCAATAAACCAGGACATTACAAGAAGCAATGTTACAAATGGAAAGCAATGGTAGCAAAGATAATAGCTGAAAAGAGAGGAAATAAAAGGCCTCATGCAAATCAGGTAATAACTAATCAAAATGCTATAGACTCTGATTTCATTGAAGCAATGTCTGTGAGTTCTAATTCAGTTTCAGAAGAGTGGGTTATGGATTCTGGATGTACTTTTCATATGACATCAAGAAAGGACTGGTTTACTGAATTGAGGTCACAAGACGAAGGATCAGTAATGCTAGGTGATGATCATACTTGTAAGATTGTTGGAATTGGTTCTGTCAAACTTAAAATGTTTGATGGAAAAGTCAGAATGTTGAACAATGTTAGATATGTACCAAGCTTAAGGAGAAATTTAATATCTCTTGGAATGCTAGTTTCTCAAGGTTATGAATGCCATTTGAAAGGAGATACACTTGCTGTCATAAAAGGAAAGTCAGTAGTTGTTAAAGGATTCAAGAAGTCTGATCTGTACTTCTTGGATGGTTCAGTTGTGACTGGACAAAGTAATACAACTAAGGATGAGAGTAGTGTTAATATTTGGCATGGGAGGCTTGGTCATATAAGTGAAAGAGGTTTACAAGAACTTGCAAGACAGAAGTTACTTGAGATCAGTTCAACATGTAAGTTAGATAAATGTGAGGCTTGTATATTAGGAAAAGCTAAGAGGTTGAAGTTTGGTGCAGCTGAGCATAATACCAAAACTAGGTTGGAATATGTTCACTCAGATCTTTGGGGGCCTTCAAAGACTTCAACAATAGGAGGTGGGAAATACTTCATTTCATTCATTGATGATTATTCAAGAAAGGTGTGGATTAAAATTCTGAAAACAAAGGATGAAGCACTATCAGTTTTTAAGGTATGGTTGACAGAAGTAGAGTTACAAACTGGAAATAAGGTCAAGTGCTTAAGAACAGACAATGGTCTTGAATTTGTGTCACATGAATTCAATAAGTTTTGTCAAGAGAAAGGTATTAAGAGGCACAAGACAGTACCAGGTACACCACAACAAAATGGAGTGGCTGAGAGGATGAATCAGACACTTCTTGCAAGAGTTAGGTGTATGATGAGCAGTGGAGGTTTCTCTAAGGGTTTCTGGGGTGAGTTAGTATCTACTGCAGCCTATTTGATTAATCTGTCACCATGCACATCACTCAAGTTTAAACCACCTGAAGAAGTATGGTCTGGAAGGGTACCAGACTATAGTCATCTGAGGACTATAGGATGTTTGGTGTATTCACATCAGAAACAAGATAAGCTAGATCCTAGAGCAGTTAAGTGTGTGCTAGTTGGCTATCCTAAAGAGGTAAAAGGGTACAGACTATGGTGTTATGAGAATAACAGGTTCATAGTTAGTAGAGATGTGACATTCAATGAAGGAAGAATGCCTTTGTTGGAAAGAGGATCTGATAAGTTGATAACTACTGATAAGTGTGAGTTTGAGGTGGAGCATGATGACAAAACAGTTGTACAGCATGATCAAGATCAAAGAGAGAATAGTGAACATGAAGAAATTGCTGCTGAAGGAAGGACTGAATCATCTGGCTCAAATGAAAGAAGAACTCTAAGTAGCTATCAATTGGTTAGGGATAGATTGAGAAGGCAAATCAAAACACCTATAAGATATATAGAGGCAGACACTGTGTCATATGCATTATATGTAGCATCAGATGTTGATGTCTATGAACCTAGGACATACTCAGAAGCAGTTTCAAGCAAGGAGAGTATGCATTGGTTGGATGCTATGGAAGAAGAGTTGCAATCTTTAAAGAGGAATAATACTTGGATGATTGTAGACAGGCATGCTAATCAGAAGCTTGTAGGCTGTAAGTGGATATATAAGAAGAAACCAGTTACTAGCAAGGAATGAGGAATTAGATATAAAGCAAGGCTTGTAGCAAGAGGGTTTTCACAGCAAGAATGTGTAGATTATAATGAAATCTTCTCACCAGTGGTTAAACACTGCTCAATAAGGATTCTGTTGTCATTAGTTACTCAATTGGACTTGGAATTACATCAAATGGATGTAACAACAGCTTTCTTGCATGGAAATTTAGATGAGAAGATTTATATGAAGATTCCTGAGGGAGTTAATCTACAAGGAGCAGACTCAAAGGCTTGTTTGTTACTTAAATCACTATATGGTTTGAAGCAAAGTCCAAGACAATGGTATCTCAGGTTTGATGAGTACATTACTTCAAATGGTTTTGACAGAAGCATGTATGATAGCTGTGTTTACATAAGATGTGATAAAGGAAGTAATACTTATTTACTACTCTATGTGGATGATATATTAATAGCTTGCAGAGATATGAAAGGAATCAATTCAGTGAAGGATACTCTGAGAAAGGAGTTTGACATGAAAGATCTTGGAGAGGCAAGGATGATTCTTGGAATGCAGATAGAGAGGAATAGATCAGCTGGAGTATTAAGGTTGTTTCAAGAGTCATACCTGGATAAAGTTTTAAAGAGGTACAATATGAATCTTTGTAAGAGTTCATCAGTACCAGTTAAGCAAGGGGTAAGTCTGTCATCTCTTCAAGGGCCTCAAACAGACAAAGAAAGGTTTGAAATGGGTAAAATTCCTTATGCAAGTGCAGTGGGCAGTCTGATGTATGCTATGGTATGCTGTAGACCAGACTTGGCATATATAATGAGTGTGATCAGTAGATTTATGAGTGATCCTTGTCTTGTTCATTGGGATACAGTGAAGTGGGCACTAAGGTATATTAGAGGAACTATATCAGTAGGTTTGAAGTTTCAGAAACAAGATGCTTGGGATAATGTTGTTGTTGGTTATGTTGATGCAGATTATGCAGCCAACCTTGATACAAGGAAATCAATGACAGGTTATGTGTTCAAGTTATATGGTACAACAATAAGTTGGAAGGCTACACATCAACACATAGTGGCTTTATCCACCACTGAAGCAGAATTTGTTGCTCTTACAGAAGCAATAAAGGAAGGTGTTTGGTTGATTAGTATTTTGAGAGAATTTGGGGTTCAGCAGAATAGCATTGAAGTGTATTGTGATAATCAAAGTGCTGTACATCTCTCAAAGCATCAAGGATATCATGAGAGGACTAAACACATTGATGTGAGACTTTATTTCATAAGAGATATGATAGAAGAGAAGATAGTTGCTGTCAAAAAGGTTAAGACAACTGAAAATCCTGCTGACATGTTCACTAAGGCCTTACCTATTCAAAAGTTTGAATTGTGTAAGAGTCTTATTGGAATTCACTAGAGGAGGAAAGAAAGGTGAGCTGCAGCCTGTAAGTGCAGCAAGGTGGAGAGTAGTTTGTCACTTGTGATGATACATGGTCTAAGGTGGAGAATTGTTGTATATATAGACCATGCATGCTTGTAGGTATGTGTGTGGCTTATATCAGTAAATGTGCACATGATAAGTGATGAATGGTTAGCAGCAAAGTTAGTTGGGAAGTTAAACTCAACAAGCTGCCTAAGATGAATAAGGTGAAGCCATAAGATCAGAAGTGAATCTGATGGAATGCTGCAGATTGTGATGGAGATATTGTTTGATCAAATGAAGATTAAATGATATGAAGTTAGTTACAACTGTAAGTAACAAACTGAAAGGAAGTTAAAAGGTGATGGTGATCAGTTGAAACAAACTGATATGAAGTTGACAGTTGGAATGGTGCTAGCAGCTCAAGTGATGCATCAGCTGTGAAGGTAATCAGTTGTATAATGCAGTTAATTTGATAAGGTTCATCAGATAAAAGCAAGGTGAAGGACTGAATGGTGAAAGATTAAACACTAGATGATCAACATGGTGATGAAACCATAGGATCAAGAAAGGTGATACAATCTGGTAGCTTAAAGAGTTGGTTGTAACCAACTCGGTTGATCATGAGAATAAGTTACAACTGCTTATGCAGGTTTGGTGCATCAATATAGTATAAATACATCATCATACACAGCAAGGAGGGAGAGGAAAAAGTTGATCATCATCATCATACAAGTTAGCAAATCAAATTAGGGTTTCTTAAGTGTTCTAGTTCATCATCTTCATCATATTGTAACCATGTTTCATCAAGATAGTGATTACTCTCCTTTAGAGTGGATGTAGATCAACATGATCGAACCACTATAATTCTTGTCTTCATACTTCAAGTTTTAAGTTCAGTTTTGATACAAATTCACACACAACATTAGGTATAGGTTGATTGAGTATTTTGTGAATCAAAGTATTGCTGTCTGTTGTGTTGAATTCATAACAATCAGTTTCTCCATACTTTGATCGAATTCATCATCTATTTGAGAAAGAATAACAATCAAGATATCATTTTCCACAAATTCATGGCCTACTATCACCATCGCATATTTTTTGAAAGAATTACGAGGTGATTTGCCATTAAAATTTGATTTCGCCATTAAAATTTGATTTTACTTTTTTAAAAATAAAATTATTACATTACGGTGTACATAAAATATAGAGAGTGTGTATTTAATGATACGAGGATAATTTAGACTTTTTAAAAATATAAATTTTTATTATATAATAATGAAATGTGTATTCAATAAAAAGGAGGATGTATTTAGAGGATGCCTTTTTTAAAATCATACATTCATACTCCACTACCAGCGGGTGAAAGCGCAGACACAACTCAGAAGGACTCGTGTGATCAATATCATATCACAAACGCGTTTTCCTAAAAAAAAAATTAGAAAACTAGCAAAAGCGTGTAGTTGTGACCCAGCCTGTGGTTGTACGATTTTAAAACCAAAGGACAACGAGGAATAACCTAGTTTCCATTCATACGTGAAGATTTTGTTTATCATTTTGCAAATGCTTAAGCATTCCCAAACTAAACTAATCAATTGAAAATAATGAATACCAAATTTACATTAACATTGAATTATGATAAATTAATCAATAACTCAATAGATCAACCGCTAGACGACAAATGTAACTCATCAAATCACACTATCATAAATGAAACCCAGAGGAAGTCTCCGGAAACGACGCCGTTACATAGTCTCTCACCTCCCTCGCTATCACATTCCGCATCGCATCCCAGAAACCCTCCGGAGAATTTTCCGATCGCCTTTCCGCCACCCCAGCGCTACCTTCCATCCCTGGCGGCGCCAAAGACAATGTCGTAATCGGATCACACTCTTCAAAATTACTACTCACACACACATTTTCCCCCTGATTTCGGGCTTCTTCATCAATCTGCATCCGACTCTGAAATCTCCTTTTGAGTGTGGAATTCCAGTGATTTTTCAAGGCATTGTCAGTGCGGCCGGGGAGCAGCCGTGCAATGATGGCCCACCGGTTGTCGTACCTCTGGTGCGCGGCCCGGATGGTGTCGTCCTCGGCGGCGGAGAAGGGGCGGTGCTCCACAATCGGGCTGAGCTGGTTTCACCACCGTAGCCTACATGATTTTCCCGACCTGCCCTTTATATACTTACTTATCAAGGACCAGTTTCGGGCCCCGTATCGGTCCACTAATCGGGTCAGGATCCGGTCTTCCTCGGCGCTCCATGGACCTTTTATGTTCACAAACTTCTCCCCAATATTCCTCAGGCTTTTACTCGAAGACTCCGAGGATGAATCCGAGGAAGAGGAACTCACTGAAGAACATCTGTTAAATACATCCATTCTTAAATCAAAATCAACATCAAATCAAATCAAACAATCAAGCCTGAAAGAGAAATTGTTTGAGAGGAAATAGCAAAGCAGAGGGTGGGGGATTGGGGGAGGGAGGCGAGAGTGTGTGACAGTGAGTGTGGTATCTATCTATATATAGATATAGGTACAGGGAATATGCATACATACATTTGGGAGAGAGACTGAGAATGTAGACTGTAGTGTGGCGGGTGCATGCATTTTGTGGGAAGGGTTGTTTCTTGGAAGCTGCTGATTGTAAAGTTGGTGGGGCCCGTGGGGGGAGAGGAGTGGATTGTAATAACTGAGAAGTTTAGTGTGCAAAATGGTCACCCAAGATTGGGAATTTGTTTTGTTTGTGTGTGGGAAGAAGACAAAATGACCTAACTATCCACTAACCAGGACCGACTACACCCACGTTGTTGTTTGGGACAGAATCACCATGCTCCATTAATTAAACAGAACTGCCTCGTACGGTCGTACCTCATGCGACACGGGTCGAAACTCCGCATCTATTTCGTCCCATGAACCTATTTGGTTTTTCTTTATTTTTTTTAATCGATAAATGTTAGTTGTTAGTCTTATTAGTATATACCTAGCATCCTTACTTCCCATACTTCAAGTCTCCTTATATCACCTCTCTTAATTCATTTAATAACAAAGTAATTAAAGAATTACTAAGAATTAAATGGAATGATGTATATTCAATAAAACAATTAATAACAAAGTAATAAAAGAATTACTAAGAATAAAATGGAAGGATGTATATTCAATTTACTTGATGAGAAATTTTAAAATTTAAAATATAAATTGAAGAAGAGGAGGAAATAATTAACAAAAATAATGTTAGCATATAATATTCAATAAAAGAGTTAATCCCAACGGGAATCGAACTTGGGTCTCTCACTTAAGTGAAAAGTCAAGTAGTCAGTTGGGCTAGCCCACCTAATTACCTATTTGGTCATCCTCCTCATTATTTTATCTTTGGGTAAATTGTCAAAATCCCCCCTCAAGATTTATCCAAACTACCAAATAAATCTCGTGGTTTGAAAAATTACCAATTACCCCCTTTAACTTCTTTTTTATTTGAATATTAATAAAAATACACTTTTTTTTAAATAAAGAATTATGAAAATGACATCAAGACCCATATATTTAGCATTGTATTTTTAAATTTTACTATTTTTTGTAAATTTTAATGGGTAATTAATAATTTTTCAAACCACGGAGTTTATTTGGTAGTTTGGACAAACTTCGAGTGTTTTATTTGCTAATTTAGCCTTCTATCTTTTCTCGGATTTAATCCTATTGTCATGGACATTCGGTTGAAAGGCGCCGTTAAATATTCAATTCAATTTAATAAATACACGCTATATAATTAGTTGGTCTCTTTCGTTACATTCAAGAACATTACTACTTATGTCCCATAAGAGGGACTTTTGTTTTTTGCACGTGCATTAAAGAGTATTACTCCCTCCATCACATAACAAGAAGTGCATTTTACCATTTTCGTCTTTCCCAATACAAGAGGTGCATTTTCTTTTTTAGTAAAAGGGACTCACACAAAACAATTAATATATCTCTATGTGACTCACACACCATATTAAATACACATACCCACTATATATTAAAATATTATTTCTCTCACCTCAACTACCCCCAACTACACATTAAATATTATATCCCTTAATCTACGTGTTAAAAAGTTTTGTCTCTCTTGTTGTGGGACAGAGGGAATATTATTTAATATATGTAGTGGGTAGTTGTATTAGTGTAAGTATGAGCTCCATATTTTAAATTGTATTAGTAAGTGTGTGTGGGTCCCATGTGTATAAAAAATGAAAGAGAACTCTTTTGGTGGGACGCCCAAAATGAAAAAAATACTCTCTTCGAAAGGGATGGAGGGAGTGCATTTTATTCTAAAAGTATACACTTTAATTCATAAGGTATAATATATTTAATAAAATAATAAATATGAATGATTTTAACGTTTGAATAATAAATTTATTTTATTTATTTGAGAATGAAGAATACAATTTTTTATATTAAATTGTATGACATTTAATACTAAATAATCTAACCTTTTGAAGATTTTAGATTTGGGGACACGGTGGTGCATCCGTGGACACGCAGGTTTTTCCTCTTTATAATTATAAACAAAGATTTTTATGAAATTGTCTCATTAATCATACTTCGTGAGACGGATTATCCGTTAACCCAATTAACTAATTTTAATAGTAATGTGATTATTATAAAAAAAACAAAATTGAAAAACTAATTATGAAAAGAAAGTAATTAAACCTAAATAATTTTAAAGGACTTGTTTTGTTGATATTAAATTAAAAAATTAATTAGAGAAGGAAATTAATTAGATCTTGTAGTTATATGTATTTTTTCTACATTTTTTTTCTTATTTAATTTATATTTTTTCTTATTTTAAAATGTAATAAATTAAATTTTGTTATTCATTAAATTTATTTTTTAATTTGAATATTATAAATTTATAAAATGTCGATAATATTTTTAAAAAGTAGTTACACTTTCTAATAAAAAAATTTTGATAAAATGAAAGTGATAACTTTTCATTTGAATTTATGTCATGAATAGTTCATAATGTTAAAGACTTGTGTGAAATCGTCAAAAAATGATAAGAAGTGATAATCTTTATAAAAAGAAAGTGATACCGTGATACCCAATCGATGAAAGTGATAAGATCGTGTGTAAAAATATTTAAATGTATGATATAGTTGATATAATTGACTTTTATATATTTTGGGTAATTGAATAGAATAAAGTGTATGGTATAGTTGACGTTGACTAGATTGTGTGTAAAAAAAAGTGACATTTTTGTAATATTGAACTCTCTCCGTCCCACAACTATTTTTTATACATTTTTCCATTTTGATCCGTTTCAAAACAAAGTATACATTTTCCTTTTTGATAGATGAACCCACACAAAAAAATTATTATATCCACATAGGATCACACAATACACTAATATAACTACACACTACATATTAAAATATTATTTTTCACTTCACTATGTATTAAAATATTATAATCCTTAATTTTCGTGGACAAAAGAAAATATATACGTAGTTTCGGGACGGAGGGAGTAGTATTGTAAGGTTATTAGTATTGTTTCCATGGCTAATAGATGGAATATTATTACTAAAGAAAAAGGAAAATAGAGGGGGGACAGAAAAAATAAAGATTTTTAAGAAAATGAGGAATCATTCAAATAGGCCAAACATGCAGCCCTAAAAATAAACTCATCCAAAATATTCTAATTCTTCTCGCATTTTCCTGATGGGTTTTGAAATATTCATAAGCTCATGCATTTTTAGGGTGTGCTGCAATTTGAGACGGACCAAAATAAAAAGTGTGTAAGTATTCTTGGGACGAAAGCAGTAAAATTTTTAAAAAATTGTGATAACATCTTTAATAAAAAGTGTCAACTAATTAGGAAAGAAAATGTGACGAACTATTTATAAAATTTATAAAACGTGATAGTATCTATATAAAATCAGCAAATCAGCTTATATGGCCCAAACAATCCCATTATGATATTTTCTCAATTTCTCATTCTCAATTTATCGTTCAATTTCTCATCGATTTATTCCCTTTATTTTTTTTCACTGTTTTTATTTTCATATTCTAATTCAATAACGCTAACACCTATTTTGAATTGAATTAAAAAGGAAGATCACCCTAACTAACCAAAAACAAACCTGCACTTCAATTAGATCAACAGTGAAGATCCTGTTGCTCATCTACTTTTTATCCAATCACTTCATTTCAACGCGAATCAAAATATATAAGAATATTTTTATTAAACTTTCTGCGGGTGCTTCGCAAATTGTTATGTCCCAATAATTGCCCGGATTGATGTCAGATGTTTACCCAAACAGTTTTTAGGAATTTAGGTCAAGAATGCTAAAAGAGTAGTTCAAAGGATGGCGGATTCCGGCTGACCAGTGACCTGCATCGTCTACGACACGTTCGTTCTGTTGGTGCTGGGAGTGACGGAGGAATTATGGATGTTTATAGCAGCATTCTTTAGCAATTGTGCGTCGTCGGTAACATCTATCAAAATGTGTACAAAGGGGACTTGCAGGTTCCATTGGCAGGGGATGAAGAGATTTTGATTCCCAGGCTATCGATTGCGGCCCGAAGATTTGCCCTCATTCATCTAGGTTTACATATCCTACCCCTCCGGTTTTTAGTTGGTTGTTAATCAATTCAGATCTCTTGATAAAAATTGGGTATTTTTCAACATCTTCTACATGCTATAGCATGAGGTAAATTTGCCACATCTCTGTTCATTTATTCTTCCACTTATTTTTTTTTTCTTTTTTTTCTTACTCTTTTTTATTATAATTTTTTATTACTCTTTTTTTCTTTAATCTCATTGTTATTTTTTTTGTGCTAATTTACTATTTTGAAGCATGTTGTGGGGTTACCAAGGGGCCCGATGATCTTAAAAGCTTTTAAATAGATTTGGCTCACAACAATCCTTATTATCTTTTTATCCTCATTATATCCATAGTTGTTAGAGCCGTATATCAGGCGAAGCCAAATCAATAAGTATTTTTGAGTTCTTATAGTGCTAATCATATTGTATCTGTATTTGTTAGTCTCCATCTATGTGTTCTTTTGACTAAAATATTCCCTTATTGCAGTCTTTGTTAGTTTCCATCCATGCAGTTTATCTTTTCATTTCAACTAAAATCTTTTCATGTGCCGATTTCTCCTTTGCTTTGTTGGCAAGTGGATTATCAGACGTTTGTTACGCTTATCTTCTTTGCAATCTTTCATATCTTTAAAATCTTATCTAAGGATTAATAAGTTGATATTTGATGTTCTCTTGCATGTTAGAGAGTAATTTAAAAACCTTCTGGCTCCTAATTGTTTTGCTCTTTGCAGCAATAGCTAATATAGAAGTTTTCAATTCCATTTCATTTAAGAAGCTTAAGGCACCATTGTATTGTTGGTTTTGTCAAGTATATAAGAAGGGGTTTTTCTTTTATTTCTTTTGTCCCACATCGGATGAAGAGTAAAAGAGGAGGGATCCTTGGTGCTATATAAGGAGGCCTTTGGACTTGATGTCAAGTGCACAAATCAAGTACACTGTAATCTTTGTGTTTGATTCTATTTAAATTCCTTTCTTGTATTCTCGATTGTGAGAATGGGGAGAAATATGTGAATTAGTCAAAGATTTGTAAGAGTGTAGGGATTGGGGTCGGGAAAGAGAAATTCTATATGATTGTAAAATTTTTTCACCAAGTGGTATTTTCTCTGTGCATGGCTTTTCTCTAATTTTGGAGTTTTCCACGTAAATTCTTGTGTTGTACTTATAATCCAAATTACATTGCTCCATTTGAGCAAAAATTAGAGAAAAATTTGCAAAATAGAATTTGAATTCCGTCCTTGATAGGTAAAAGCTCTTCTTCTTCTAGCAAGCCCAATTCCTCTCCAATTAATGATCTCCTTCTTTGATTTAGGATGGGACGTGGAAGATTTATGGCATGTATTATGTAAATTCGATAGAAATTGATGGAAGAATGGATAGATTTATGAATGGGTGAATTGGAGAGAATTTGTGTGTGGGAAAATGTGTAGAGTATGTGTGTTTTTTATTTAGAAATGTGTGTGTGGAAATATTCTAGAACCTTCGCTCAGGCTTTTGGCAAAAACTGGTCGCACTCGACTCGAGTTGAGTCGGTGCTCTTGTCGATGAGGCCTTTTTCTGCTGTGGCGATGCTCAAGTCGAGTTTATTTTACATTAGAATGTAATTTTACCAAAATTATTATTTAGTACATAAAATTTTATTTTTTATCGGTCGAATAAGAATCATGGATTCCCTTTGCTGTCAATTTCTTAATGTTATAAACTACTATAACCTAAATTATTATTTAGTATATAAAAATTTATTCTTTAAAGTTATAAATTACTATTCATTTGAATAAAAAATTTACTATTAGTCAAATTTTGATATGAGATAATTTTTATAGTCATGTGATTAAAATTTCAATTGAAAGAGTGATATTTTATTACTTTAAAGAGTTATATATAATAAAGATTAATTTCAATAAAATTAGGTGCATAATCAATCAATATAGAAGACAAACTCTTAATAAAATTATTGTTAAAATTTGTGTGTCCTTTAAAACATCGTGCCCTAAAATTGCACATTTTCCAAAAGTTGTAATTTTAATATAATATTTTTTCTCTTAACTTTCTAAGAAAAAAAACTTAATTTTTAAATAAAAATATTTATCCTATTCATATTTTAGTCAAATTTTTCAATGAATAAATTATACTTTTAAGTAAAGTGTATAATTTAGAACGAAATTTTATACCTTTATACACAATACCCAGAATACAATAGACCAACTCTAAGATTATGAGGAGTCTTATTATTTAATTAGTCTTAAACTCTAAAATTTATATATCCTTAATAATAAGGAGTCTTATTATTTAATGTATAATGAGTAGTTGTATTAGTAGGGTGTGGGTGTCCATATATTAAGGCCTCGTTTAGTATGCCATATTATGGTCTTTTCACATGTATTGTAGTGCCATTTATGACGTTTGGTAGCAGATATTGGAAAAGAAGGGGCCCGTTACTATCGTTCAACCCGTTGCTAAATCACTATTTACTTTATAGTTTACATAGTTTATATCGACAAATTCTTAGTATTAGGAATATGGGTTTGAACAGTTGTCCATATAATAAATTGAAATTACTATTCTGACACTTGAAAATGTAAGAACAGTCAAGAAAGGTTTTGAGAAAGCCCAACAGTCAACCACCCAAATTGAAACTTGGCAGCCTTCATTCAGCAGCATCGGCGAGCGATGGTTCTAGTATCTCCAACTCCGATTGTTCGACAAGGCATAAAGAGCATCGGCAAAATACCACCATTTGAAGAGACAGCAGGTCGAGCGCCGACGGGAACCTCCTGCAGCCTCATGAAGAGCCATCGGCAAGTCCGTCTGGATCGCTGCCACCACTTTCATCGTACTTGACATTCCTCTCATCATTGAGATGGATCGAGAGGTGTAGTTCAACGAAGTTGAGATACAGTAGGCCTCGCTCCTCGGCGGCGCCGCTTCTGCCCTCCCAACTTTTTCCCAATCAAGTAATGTAATCCGATTTAAAACAAGAAAAATTTTTGATTTGATAATTGGTCTAGGGTTTCGAAATAACAGTCAATTTGATTTCACCTCCTTTGTCTGCCATAAAAATTCATTTGGATACTGCTAATTGTTGTTCATTAGCTCCTTTTACTGCTTATTTCCAACAAAACTGATTAGGAAAAGTTGCTGAGTTAATAACTTTATCAGTAAGAGGTAAAACCAATTCAATAACCAAAATGATCGATGCATTTTTCCTTTCTAATCAAGGCTTGATACATTGAACTTTCATTACCTGTTGATAATTTTTCAACAATCTTATCATTCTTTGTTTGAGGCTTGAAGTAACATAGGGAAATAAAGAAAATCTTATAAAGCAAGGATTTGTCACTGTGACAGTAGAACTATGAAGAATACTAATTTCAAATCTCTACAAGTGATGCGATTTTTTGTGTTCTTAACTGCATACACATTTAAGTTTTTAACCAGTTCACATTTGTGATTTTTTTTGCTTCTTATCTAATATTGCTAAACTTTGAAATAAATGGGCATGTGTGTTTTGTTTTATCTACTGAGGTGAATCTATTTTCGTGAATTTGGGGATAGATAAAACTGCAAATGGTATCCTAGGCGAACGTATATATTTTTCATATAAATGCTTGCTCATTCTTGACTATTCTACTCTTGTTGCTAGATTTCCTCGTTGATTGCTGTTGTCGCTATGGATGAGGAAATTTAGAGAGTGTTTGTTCTCATTACTAAAATTTGAGTCTTTTATGGAAGTATAATTATCAGACAATGCTTAATTAGAAAATTGAGATATGAGATTTCATATTATGATATGACTTAGGCCAATTTCTTGTACAAGTTGGGGTTGCCAGTGAGAGTTGTGGTCATAGATAATGTAGTCAGGTTTAGACTGTTTCTCAAGAAAATAACACATGTTCGGCTCCATTAAAATTGAGGGCTACTTTCAGTAATTGTTATTTCACGTAAGGCATGCCTACAACACTAGCAATAGGAAGCTAACAAGATTAAATGAGTATTTAGTTTAATTTTCAAATGCAACCGCTTATCTTTTTAGGTGGCATTTTAATTGGTTTGAATATTTATGATTTTATTAGAGATGAATAATAGAAGTATGATTCTTTGTGTTTCTGTGGGATTGGTAATCAACCACACTCATCCATTTTCTTTAAGTCCATTTTTGTAAAGAAAAAATGTCCAAGTTATTGGGCTGCTCATGTGCAAGTTAATTTTTGCTTCATGAATTTTACATCTTCATGCTGATATTTTATTTTTCATAGTATTTTAATGGATTATTGAGTTGTTATTCTTGTTTCCATTTAGTTGTGCTTTTAAGATAGAAATTAGAATCATATTTATCTTGAAATGTATAGTTGATGCTCTCTATACATCAATCTGTCATAAGCTTTTACCGCTTCAAGAACTTACTCTATGCTTCAACTATAATAAACTTTTCATTTTGATTGCAGCAAGATTATAGTTGATTAAGAATTTGAAAGATTACAAGGATTTCAGTTTATGAGTTGTAATATATTTGCCAGTTTTGATTTGGACAACTATTAAAATTTCTTGTATCATCAGTTCTTGAAAGTATGTATTTTATCAGCAATTTATCATTTTAAATGTGTATTATTGAATGGTAATTGAACTATAAATTTTATCAGCAATTATCATTTTAAATGTGTTTGATGGTGAATGATATGATGATTAAATGACCAAATAATATAATCATTGTAATGTTTTATTCGGTTAGATTTTAAATAAAGTAAAATAGTTATATTATCTAAATTAATATTATTAAAAAAATATTTATAATTTCAAAATATAATAATGTACAGATATTTGGAATTAATTTATTTTGTCAATTCTGTAACTTTAAATTTTATGCGGTAAAGAAAACAAAATAATTTAAATAATATTTTTGTCATATTATCTCTAATTATATAAGAAAAGGATATAATTGACAACACACATATTTAACGAGGGTATATAAGTAACGTTACACTTTATACATAATATTATTACTATCTATCAAACACCATCATAATATTAATCATAATCTTTTTACATTCTACCAAACAAATTCATTTTTTCATATTACCCACTTATATCAACATACATAATATTTACCCCCATTATACCTCTTTATCTTATTTTACCTACCAAACGAACCGTAATTGTATTAGTGATGTGTGTGATAGTTGTATTTATGAGGTGTGCGAGTCCCATATGCTTCCTCTATCTACAAAAGTTTGCACCCCTCCTTCGGCACGAAGATAAAAAAAAGTGATACCCCTCCATCCCATAAACAAATTCACATTTTCTATTTTTGTACGTTCCATAAACAAGTTCACATCCAAATAAGGAAATACACACAAATCAATTACCCCATAATACACTTTAATTTCAAAATTGCCACACCTTTACAACTCACATAACTTACTTTATAATTTATTTTCTACCTAAAAATTCCAAACTACCCCTTAAAAGTAAAGTAAAAAATAACTTTAATCTCGTAACTACAGTAACCATGAACTTCTCTTGGGAACGGAGGTAGTAATTTTTAAGGGTATTATGGTATTTTTGGTAATAAATAAATAAATGATAAATTATGTTAGGTGTGTTTGGTAGGTGGTAAGATTTTTTTTTTGTAAATAAAGTGTATAGTGGTAGGATTTTGTTTTTGTAAATAAAGTGTATAGAGAATGATGATTGTGTTTGACTTTTTGATTTTTTAGAAAGGTACAAACTTTTGTGGGATAATCTAAAATAGAAAGTGTGTCGTTTGAAATAGAATAGATGAAGTATTAATTGTGTTAATAATATGCTTCGACCATATATTTAAAAAGGGAAATTTGAACCTGCGGACCTAAAATAGCAAAATATATATCCCATCAGCAAACGGGGAGGGTAGTTTAATTATCTTGCATCAAATATAAATTTAATAAAATTGTAATTTCATTAGCTTAATAAACTCCTGCGAACTAGTAACAAAATGGATTAATAATTTTATATGTTGAAAAGATGTATAGAACAAATTAATTATACTTTTTGTTTGACTATATTTTTCAATCATTACAAAAAGTTGAAGCCAAATATCAACATTTATAATGTTTTATTCCAGAAATGTTACGAAAGTTTTCAGATAAGTTTTTATTTTTTTATTTCAAGAAATCTTAGTTTTAATCAATTGGCACATAGAATTTATCATCCACGTGTTATTAAGACAATGAATGAAAAAAAAAATCTTCTATATTAAGTAAATATCGCTGGAGAATCCACTCGAGTTTATCTTCATGTATATTATTTTATTTATGTATACTGGGAGCGACTATTTACACCTCGACTAGTTGAATTCCGATTATTAAATGTACCCATTAAAATTAAAAGTTACATATTTAAATTATTAAATACATCTCATAGAAGACAAATTTACCCTTTTAATTAAAAATACCCAAAATAATTAAATTAAATTATTCTTAATTAATTACTCCGTGACTTAAATATCTTGTAAGAAATATACTACAAATCATAGCCAAAACTATTAAACAAACCCAAAATCACAATACACCGTAAACACCACCGTGTAGAAGCACCACCTGAAAGATGAACAGTGGGCAAACTTGAGTCGAAGCTACCGCAGGATTTTGCATTATACTGAGAAATAAAGAACTGATATTTAATAACTGAGGGATTTGCTTCATACTGTGTTCCATTATTTGAGGTCTTCAAACGAAATGTACAAGTATTCAGTTAAACTTAATATTATAGATAAACATTCTATTTCCTCTATATTAATTCGGGATAAGTTCAGATTTAATCCCGTAAGAATTGCTCAATGACAAAAAGATCTCAAAACTGGCAGATTTAGTCCAATAGGAATTTTTCATCAAAATCTGTTAATAGTTAACGAAATATTCTGAATCGTAAGCAAGGTCAAAATGACAACTTGCTTATTTGATTCTATAATTTGCAAAAATAATCCCCAAAGAAAACTAATACAATGTTTATTGACAGGGAAAATAGAGGGAAATGGTAGTAATGGAATATGTTAATGTTGAAAGACATAAAATAATATAAATCTGATAGTTTATAATAATATAAGTTAATTTGGGATGAAAATTTTCAAAAAAATTATGATTATAATATTCTTATAGGACCAAAACCACTAGCTATGAGACCTAAAATTGAACTGAAGGAATTCTTATGGGACCAAATGTGACATTTTCCCCTATTATATTAATTCTGTTGCACAAGAACCTCAAATTACTATTTGGATTTCGCAATATTGTAAGTTCCATTTTCTATTTAAATTATCAAATTACTCTCAAATTAATGTTAATTAATATAATCGAATAATTATTTATTGTTATGAGGATGGCCCAGAACGTGTGTGTGGCCCAGGCCCAAGAGACACAACCCGAGAAATTACCGAGAAGATGCCCAAGAGATGTTTCCATCGGTTAAGGGTCCAAGAACCCAGGAGAACGAGAAAAGGAGAAGGGCCGAGAGGCAGGAAGCCCACCAAGAGGATAGGCGACCAAGACATCTCGGCAGAACATCTCAGCTCCGAAGCCGAATGAGACATCCCAGGACTCGGACGAATGGCATAATCACGGATACCTACCTATCCGAGAGCTGGAAGGATTATCAGAACTGTTGGGCAAAGTATAGACTCAACTGTGAGGACGGCCAGTGACGGCAGGCTAGAAGACAAGAATAACGGTAAGAAAGGATGTCTTGGGCAGCACTCCCATCTAGAGGACAACACGCGACAAACGCATCCTTCTCCATTCGCCAATGAGAAGCAAGCAAAGGACAAAGGAAGACCGACAACATTCCGCACATCTGGTGACTGATGAGAGTGAAAATAAACGTATTTTAGTGTCCAATTTAACACCTTTTTTATGGGAATTGTTGTTATATATCCTCACAAGTATCTTATATTTAATATATGTGAGAAAAAGGTGCACTTGAGGTGTTTTATTGTGTTTTAGGTGGAAAAAGAATCAAAAGAGCAAAGTTGGAGAAAAAGTGCAACTTGTGTAGGAATGCTGAAAAACGCACGTCCAATTTGTATAATTTTCCTGTGTTTGTGTGGAGCTCTGAAATAGAAATTTGATATATATTTGGAAAGCCACAGAAGAGAGGATCATTTTGGCATAAAGGACACTTCAATCGGAATCCAAATGAGAAAGTTATGATCAAAATAATGACGTCGTGCAAGCTATGCAGAACAGAACGGCTGTGCCAATTTTCATGACTTGTTACACATTCAATTGTTGGAGTTTCTGTGAGTTCCTTAGATGGATAGAAATTCATGGAAGAGAGGATCGCGTTAGTATAAGAATCACTCAAATCGAAGTTCGGATGTAGAAATTATACGCAAAACGGTGAGATTGCACAAGCTGATTTAGACCGGTTTGATCACGACACGAGTGGTTTGACCACTGGTTCGGGTCAAACCAAATGCTTGGGACAGCTCCAAATCCATATTTTTACACCCCTAGTGCATGTTTCCTTTGTTTTCTAATTTATCTTGTATTTTCAAACCCCATGATAATTCTTCGCAATATTATGGGCTAGAACCGTTTTGGTAGATCTAGGATTTTGAAAGTTTTTATGAATTAATTGAACTTTCGTGTGTATACTCCATACAACACTACTTGTGGATTTATTTTATATAAGACTATGCATTTTTAATTCATATTCACGGTCATTTTTTGCATCTTCAACTATTATGTAAAGTCTGAATATATATATATATATATATATATATATATATATATATCTTAGTTGTTGATTAAGCGCATTCACTGCTGAACAGGATTCCATGTTATGATTCTAAGTGAGGGGGCTCCAAAGCTTCATTAGAACTGTTATATGTGAATGTTTACTAATTGAATTGAATTTCGGGTTAGTAACTAGGATTAAGAGGGTAACTTTATAGTACCTATAAAGGGAGATCATATCGGGTTAGAGTACCTAGGGAGAAATAATTGATACTGATAGTACCTAGAAAGAGAGGTGAAGTTATATCTCTTGCTCCAAGGTTATTCACACGTGTTACACGCTTATTTACTTGTGTCTATAGAGTAGATTTACATGACTTAGTGATGCGTCCATATTCCACAAGGCAGAATCGAACATTGATACACGAAAGGGATATTAATGAGAGAAAATGGATTATCCTAGAGCTACTTATTCTTAATTCTTGAGTCACTTTAGTATTCTTCTAGTGCTTTTATTTTATTTTTTATTTTAATTAATTGTTAGTAGATTAATAATTAAATTTTCAATCTTATTGCCCTTGTCTTAATTAATTTAGTAAATAATTAAATTGATAATACACCATCCTTTGGGTTCGATATTTAACTTGGTCGCTTGCTTAAGCTGCAACTGCTATCCTTAATACTTGGGGAATAATTTTGCATAAAAAAATGCGCATAAAGTTTTTGGCGCCGTTGCCGGGGACGACTGTTATTATTAATTTATTATTTCTAGTTGATTAAGATTTTTATTTGTGATTATTTATTTCTATCTAACATTAAATTTTTCTGATGTACTTTTGCACTAGAAAAAGGAGAGGAAGGAAAGAAAGAATAATACATTGAGCTAAACATGACCAAAGCAAGGCAGAATCCAAATAATGTTGACATACGTGAATTTTCACGAACTACGAGATTGGAAACATGAGGTTGATAGGAGCAAAGGGGGAAGATGATGATTTTGAAATACATCCCGTTCTTATTAACATGATAGAGAAGAATCCATTTTCTAGAGGTTGTTTTGAAGATCCATATCAGCATCTCAAAAGATTCTTTGGTTATGCAAATACTCAAAAGGGCGCTCGAGCTAATTATAATGCTAGGCGGATCACCCTATTCAAGTTCTCTTTGATTGATAAGGCATAAGCTTGGTATGAGACTCTTAATGCCACAGATTGCACTACATGGGACCAACTGCAGCAGAAGTTCTTGGAGAGATACATGCCACCCTCAAGGATCTAAAGATTGAGGCAAGAGATCACCCAATTCGTTATGAATCAGGGTGAGAAATTCCATGAGGCGTGGGACAGGTTTAAAGACATGCTCAAACGATGCCCACAACATGGGATACCTAAGGCTGAGTACATAAGTATTCTACTGTGGATTAGATTGTGAGTCACGTATTCTTATGATGCATTATCAGGAGGAGCGCTGTTATCTAAGACATCACTTGAAGCAGAAAAGTTGTACAAAAATATCTCTATGAATTTACGTGACTGGCCTACATAAAGAGTTTGAGGAACTATGTAGTGGGTAAGGTGGCTCAGGTTGAACATCAAGTGGTGAAGCCGAATATGGATATTGAGATAGTCTCTAGTTTAGCTAATATCAACAAGTTACTAGAGTACCAACAGAAATAGATTATAGAGTTGACACAAAGGGGGCCTAGTATCCAACAGTAAGAAGTGAAGAGTGTTGAAGATACCTTCAATCAATACATGGCAAGTAATGATGCAAGGGTTGACCGCATCGAGGCTACTATGAATGCTAAGCATGCAGATTTATCCAAGCAGTTGAAGGGTTTTACTTTGATGATGGGGCAGATGGCCGGGAATGTGAATCAATTGACACAAACATTAGAGAAAAGAATATTCACGTCTCAAGGTATAACGAACCCAAAAGAGTGTAAAGCAATCACATTAAGGTCTGGAACGTAATATGAGAGACCGATGATGCCGGAAATAAATTTTGAAGCTCCAGGAGCTCGATTCAACCAAGGTTCGACCAAGACTCTCATGGTTTGACCAATCATATTGGTTGAACTAGCCTGTCTGCAACACCCTATTTCATCTTAAGCACGGTTCGACCGCGACCACTATGGTTCGACCAACCCTGTTGGTCGAACATTGGTCGAACCAGCCTATCTGCAACACTCTATTTCGTCTGAAGCACGGTTCGACCATGACCACTATGATTCGACCAACCTTGTTGGTCGAACCAGCCTATCCGGGAGAGAGAACACTTTCTGAAGCACAGTTCAACCACTACACACCAAGTTCGACTAGCACTCATGGTCGAACCGTGGTCGAACCATCTCGTCCAGCACCATTTTCCACGTGTAATGCTTTAATTGATGTTAATGATACTCCAGTGTCATCCCAAGGACAGAATACTGAGCTTATAGTGGAAAAGAAGTAGGAAAGAGCAAGGGGGTTGAGAGCCGAGAAGCTTAGACTGCAGATGGATAATGATGATGTGGTTTTCTCTCTTGATCAAGCAATGACGATGCCTAAGGAGATTTAATCATGCGAAAGCATAGATGTGGTTCCTAACTTGTTTAATCTTGATTTTAATAGGACAAATGATTCTGAATTTGAATGGAAGATTGACAAGGAGGAGTCTAGACAGCCATAGGAGGAAGGTAAATCCAAGGATCATATTTTTGTGACTAAGAAAGGTGAGGTGCTAAGTGTAGACAAGAAGAGGGAAAGAAAGTATTTGAAGGTAAGGATGCGAGAAGACCGTCCTCTACCATCGTGACTCTCCGACGTTAAACATGAGCACCTGTTGGGGGACTTGCCCTTCCGTTTTATTACTTATTATTTCTTTCGTATTAGTGAGGAGTTATTATATTTGAGGTGCTCACATTTCGGCAATTACATCTCTTTTCAAACTTAGTTTCGACTTACGTTTTTACTAAGTTTGGGGGGTGTGATGTACTTACCTCATCGTACTTACCTCGTCTTATGAGCACTGAGGTATAAGTTTTCTTTTCGTTGGTTATTTGTTTTTATGGGGGTTGATTTTTTGTGGCACATTAATATTTTAACTGTGTTGGTATATCGATTTTTGCAACTTACCTAATATTTAGTATGTTGTGTTGGTGTGTCTAGTGTGTGGAGTCGATTAGATAGTCAATTGAGTCTTTCTTTTAGTTCTCTTATTTTATTGATGAATCTGTGATGATGAGGTGTGGTTGAGCTTTGATGATAGAAAAAGATACTAGAGTGGCAAGATGAGTTCTACACTGAGGCTTTGACCTGACCGAGTTGAGAAACTCGAGGAGCTCATGCATACGTTGAAGGAAAATCAGGTGCCCTCGTTTCCTTTTTCTAATTTTTATATGTGCTTTTAATTAGTATGAGTGGAAGGATTGAGTTTATGGTTGTGATCCATGTGAGCTTATATGTTTAAATCGTTCCTAAAATTCATATGCTTTTGAAATTGATAGAGAAAGTGTACTTGAGTTATATTGTGGTATGAAGTTCTATGTGTACTTGTGGATATTGCTTACCATGGAAAGAGCTCTGTTACTTGTTAAAAACCCATGTGAGATTTTGAGCCTTGTTGATCATGTACATAATCACATGATATTTCTTTTCTGGTGAGTATCATTCTTGTGTGTGCATTCTAGAACTTGTCTTTTGTCTTGCTTGAGACTACATGTTATGTTTGATGATGGGAGATGATTTAAGGCTATCTTTGAATTTATGAGTCACTTAGCCAAATAATTTCCTACCGAATGATGTTTATCCGTAGTTAGCCTCGTTGAACCTAAAATCCTCATTCTTTGGCAGCTTACAAGAAATAACCACTTTGAGCTTCTGAATTTTCAGCCTTGATTCTATCATGATGAGAATTAATGGCTTTTCAAAGTGTGTTGATGGAATTTTATAACAGTTTGGGAAGGAATGAAATTAGTGTTGAAAAAGTGATTGAAGCTTGAGAATGCATATAAAGAAAATCATGGAGTAGTGCTTAAATCTAGTACTTCATTGAACTAAACACTCTAGGGTAGTGCTTAAATCTAGTACCCTATGGAGGATGTGCGAGGTAGTGCCTGAAACTGGTAACTCGAGAGAAAAAAGGAGAGAAGAAAGAAAAGAAGGAAAAAATGTTGTGCTAGAAAGAAAGAGAAAAAGACAAAGGAGTTGAGGAGGATGTGTGCTTACTTGCAGTGGTGAAGAAGAATGAAAGATCACGATGGAGTGCACGCTTGATTGATCGGAGTTTTGAGTCATTATCTATATATTTTCTACCTTAACCAAAGAGCCAACGTAAAATCCAATAGAAAAGTCCTTTTTGATCTCATTGTCGAATCATACTTTTAGTGGTGGAGAGTTTGAGACTTTTGGCAAACTTATGGTTACGCATGCTCTTGAATTGAATTTGATCGTAAACACTATAACCCATGAGTATACATCTTTTACACTTGAGTGTGAGTGATATATACTCCCCATGAGAACATGTGAATGGAGCATTTAAATTGGTGGTGATTGACTTATCTTGTATGCTATGAATTGATTATTACATGTAATGAGAGTTGCATGACCTAAGTTGAGGACAATTGTAATTTGAAGGGGGTATTAGCCATAGTCCTTGTTTCCCCAATAATTTTCTTAATCTCTTTCTCTTTATTTTTATTTTGTTGCCTCGGGACAAGCAACAGGTAAGTTTGGGGGATTGATGAGAGTGAAAATAAGCGTGTTTTGGTGTCCAATTTAACACCTTTTTGATGGAAATTGTTGTTATATATCCTCACAAGTATCTTATATTTAATATATGTGAGAAAAATGTACACTTGAGGTGTTTTATTGTATTTTAGGTGAAAAAAGAATAAAAAGAGCAAAGTTGGAGAAAATGTGCAACTTATGTAGGAATGCTAAAAAATGCACGTCCAACTTGTGTAATGTTTCTGTATTTTTTTGGAGCTCTAAACTAGAAATATGATACATGGTTGGAAATCCACATAAGAGAGGATCATTTTGGCATAAAGAACACTGCAATCGGTATCCAAATGAGAAAGTTATGATCAAATTTGTGACGTCGCGCAACCTGTGCCGAACAGAACGGCTGTGCTATTTTACTTGACTTGTTACACATTCAATTGTTAGATTTTATGTGAATTCTTTATAAGGATAGAAAGCCAAGGAAAGGAGGTTTGCGTGAGCTAAAAAATCACTAAAATTGGAGCTTGGAACGCGAAATGGTGAGACTGCACAAGCTGATTCAGACCGGTTCTACCACGACACGAGTGGTTCGACCACTGGTTCGGGTTGAACTAGAAGCCTGAAAGTGCATTAAATCGCCAATTTTGATTTGATCATGGTTCAAGAAAGCCCATAGGTCGAACTAAATGCCTAGGACATCTCCAAATCCGTATTTTTACACCCCTAGTGTGTGTTTCTGCATGTTTTCGTCTAAAAAAGCTCATCCAAGGTCCATAAGGAGAGCTTACAAGTATAAAAGGGGATGCAAATCACATTATGAAGGCATTGGAGAATAACAACAAAATCATTCTACACGCCACAAGGGGGATCACCCCACAACCATCATCCACATCCTTTTCTCCAACCATCCATCACTTTGAAGATTCGTCTGTGTAATCAAGAGGAGAACCAAGAAAAGGATTCATGACATAGAAGGATGCGACGATGTCCGCATCTAGGGTTTTCTTTGTTTTCTAATTTATCTTGTATTTTCCAGACATATGGGTAAGATCTATCCAACCCCCATGATTGTTCTTCGCAACATCATGAGCTAGAACCGTTTTGGTAGATATATGGATTTGAAAGTTTTTATGAATTAATTGAATTTTCATGTGTATACTCCTACAACACTACTTGTGGATTTATTTTATATAAGACTATGTATTTTTAATCCATATTCACGGTCGTTTTGTCCATCTTCAACTGTTATGTAGAGTCTGAATATATATCTTGGTTGTTGATTGAGCGCATTCACTGCTGAACAGGATTTCTTGTTATGATTCTAAGTGAGGGGACTCCGAAGCTTCATTAGAACTGTAATAAGTGAATGTTTATTAATTGAATTGAATTCGGGTTAGTAAGCAGAATAAAGAGGGTAACTTTATAGTACCAATAAAGGGAGATCATACCGGGTTAGAGTACCAATCCTAGGGGAAATAATTGATACTGATAGTACCTAGAAAGAGGGGTGAAGTTATATCTCTTGCTCGAAGGTTAGTCACACGTGTTACACGCTTATTTACTTGTGTCTATAGAGTAGATTTGCATGGCTTAGTGACGCATCAACATTCCACAAGGCAGAGTCGGATATTGATACACAAAAGGGAGATTAATGAGTGAAATCAGATTATCCTAAAGCTACCTATTCTCCATTCTTGAGTCACTTTTGTATTCTTCTAGTGCTTTTAATTTTATTTGTTATTTTGATTAATTATTAGTACATTAATAATTAAATCTTCAATCTTATTTTCCTTGTCTTAATTAATTTAGTAAATAGTTAAACTGATAATACATCGTCCTTTGGGTTCGATATTTAATTTGGTCGCTTGCTTAAGCTGTAACTAATATCCTTAATACTTGAGATTAATTTTGCGCGCAAAGAAAAAGCGCATCAGTGACCCCCTGGACCAGCGCCAAAAGTTGTCAATGTACCGGCCAACACTATTTATGGCTGTTTGTCTTCGTCCAGGTGGCGCCGGGGGATTGGACAAAAGTTATGATAGAGAAAATAAGCGTGTTTTAGTGTCCAATTTAACAACTTTTTGATGGGGAATTATTATTATATATTAGCACAAATGTCTTATATTAGATATATATGAGAAAAAGGTTCACTTGAGATGTTTTATTGTGTTTTAGGTGGAAAAAGGGATCAAAAGTGCAAAGTTGGAGAAAAGGTGCAATTTGTGCAATGATGCTGAAAAATGCACGTCCAACTTGTATAATTTTTCTGTGTTAGTGTGGAGTTCTGAATTGGATGTGTGATACATGGTTGGAAAGCCACAGAAGAGAGAGTCGTTTTGGCATAAGGAACACCCCAATCGGATTCCAAACGAGAAAGTTATGATTAAAATGGTGACGTCGTGCAAGTTGTTCCTACTTAGCACGACTGTGCCATTTTGTATGGCTTGTTACACCTTCAAATATTAAAGTTTCTGAGATTTCTTTATATGGATAGAAGTCTAAGGAAGAGAGGATCACGTGAGTGCAAGAATCACTCAAATCGGAGCTTGGATGTGGATGTTATGCGCGAAACAGTGAGAATGCACACTTCCTCTCTACCAAGTTTTGTCCCATTCGACCAAGACTTTTTGGTCGAGCGGGGACACAGAATCCTATTTTTGGTAATTCCGTATGTCCAGTAGCTTGTTTTTTCATATTTTTCAAGAAAAACCAATCCAAGGTCCATAAGGAGAGCTTACACGTATAAAAGGAGATGTAGATCACATCGTTATGGATTAGATGTGACAGCAACACAATCATCCTGCCATCCACAAGGGTGGATCACCCCCCAACCATTATCCACATCCTTTCCTCCATCCATCCATCACTGTGAAGATTCGTCTGTGGAATCAAGAAGGAGAACTAAGAGGATTTGAAGAGACGGAAGAGAAAAGGAAGGAGACTTCTACACCAAGGGTTTTCGTAATTCTTTTTTTCTACTCTCTAATTATCCGGACATATGGGTAAGATCTATTCAACCCCCATGATTGTTCTTTGCAACATCATGGGCTAGAACTATTTTGGTAGGTCTAGGGTTTTGAAGGTTCTTATGAATTAATTGAACTTTTGTGGGTATACTCCGCACAACACTACTTGTGGATTTATTTTATAAAAGACTATGCTTTATTATTCATATTCAGAGTTGTTTTGTGCTACATTAACTGTTATGTAGAGTCTGAATACATATCTTGGTTATTGATTGAGTGCGTTCACTGCTAAGCAGGATTTTATGTTATGATTCTAAGTGAGGGGACTCCGAAACTTCATTAGAACTATCTTATATGAATACTTGTTAATTGAATCTGATTTGAGTTAATAAGTAGGACAAAAATGATAATTTCATAATACCTATAAAGGGAGATCATATCGGGCTAGAGTACCAATTAGCCAGGGAAATAATTCATACTTATAGTACCTAGAAAGGAGGGGTGAATTATATCTCTTGCTCCAAGATTATTCACAAGTGTTACACGCATATTTACTTATATCTATACAGTAGATTTGCATGGTTTAGTGATGCGTCCATATTCTGCAAGGCAGATCAGACATTGATACACAAAAGGGAGATTAATGAGTGAAACTGGATTATCCTAGAGCTACCTATTCTCCATTCTTGAGTCGCTTTCGAATTCTTCTAAGTGCTTTTATTTTAATTGTTATTTTAATTAATTTGTTAGTATATTGATAATTAAATTCTCAAACTTAATTGCCACTTGTCTTAACTAATTTAGTAAATAACTAAATTGATAATACGCCGTCCTTTATGTTTGATATTTAATTTGGTTGCTTGCTTAAGCTGCAACTGATATCCTTAATACTTGGAGATTAATTTTGTGTGCAAAGAAAACGCGCATCAAGTTTTGGGCACCGTTGCCAGGGACTACTGTTATTATTAGTTTATTATTTCTAGTTTGATTAAGACATTTATTTGTTATTATTTATTTCTAACTAACCATACATTTTTCTGAGGTACTTGTTCACTAGGAAAAGGAGAGAAAGGAAAGGAAGAAATAACATACAGTGCTAAACATGGCCGAAGCAAGGTAAAATTCGGATAATGTTGCCATACGTCAAATTTCACGAACTATGGGATTGGCAACATGGGGTTGATAGGAGCAAGGAGGGAAGATGATGATTTTGAAATACATCCCGCTTTTATTAACATGGTAGAGAAGAATCCATTTTCTGGAAGTTATTTTGAAGATCTATATCAACACCTCAAAAGATTCATTGGTTATGCAAACACTCAAATGGGTGCTGGAGGTAATGATAATGCTAGGCGGATCACCCTATTCAAGTTCTCTTTGATTGATAGGGCAGAAGAATGGTCTGACACTCTTGATTTCACTGACTGCACTACATGGGACCAACTGCAGCAGAAGTTCTTGGAGAGATACATGTCACTCTCAAGGATCTTAAAAATAAAGCAAGAGATCACCCAATTTATTATGAATCAGGATGAGAAATTTCATGACGCGTGGGACAGGTTTAAAGATATGCTCAGACGGTGCCCACAATATGGGATACCTAAGGCTGAATACATAAGCATCTTCTACTATGGATTGGATTGTGAGTCGCGTGTTCTTATTGATGCATCATCAGGTAGAGTGCTGTTATCAAAGACAGCACTTGAAGCTGAAAAGTTTTTTGAAGACATCTCTACGAATTCACATGAATGGCCTACGAAAAGAGTAAGAGGATCTTATGTACTAGGTAAGGTAGCACAATTTGAACATCAAGTGGTGAAGCCAAATAGGGATGATGAGATCGTCTCTAGTCTAGCTAACATCAACAAGCTACTAGAGTTCCAACACAGGCAGATTACAGAGTTGACACAAAGGAGGCTTAGTATGCAGCAATACGAAGTGAAGAGTGTCGAAGATACCTTCAATCGATACATGGCTAAGAATGATGCAAGAGTGGATAGACTTGAGGCTACTATGAATTCTACCCATGCAGATATGTCTAAGCAGTTGAATGACCTTACCTTTATAATGGGGCAGATGGCCGGGAATGTGAATCACTTGACACAAACATTGGAGAAAAGAATGTTCCCGTCTCAAGGTATAATGAACCAGAAAGAGTGAAAAGCCATCACATTGAGGTTAAGAATGCAGTACGAAGGTCCAATGATGCCAGTGGGCGAAAGCAGAGATGGAGTGTCCCCGCTCGACCATCACTCGACCAAACCCAGTGGTCGAACGATGGTTGAGTGGCCACCTGTGGAGCAGAACTACCAGTCAGATTATAGGGACTCTACTCGACCTAGAAGCACCCACTCGACCAGATCATTCTGGTCGAGTGGAAGTCGAGCGATCATCTATAGATTGAACATCCAGAACCAGATTATAGGTACCCTGCTCGACCATTTTCACTTCGCTTGACCAGACCACTCAGGTCGAGCGGAGGTCGAGTAGCACCATTTGACTCCAGTTTCGGTACAGAACGCTATACCTGATGTTCAAGAAGGAAAACTTAGATTGCGGATAAATAATAAAGATGTGGTTTTCTCTATTGATCAAGCAATGAAGATTCCCATGGAGATTCAATCATGTAAGAGCATAGATGTGGTTTCTAACTTGTTTAATCTTGATTTTAATAGGACAGATGATTCTAAATTTAAGTGGAAGATTGACAAGGAGGAGTCTAGAAAGCCATGGGAGGAAGAAAATTCCAAGGATCATATTTTTGTGACCAAGAAAGATGAGGCGCTGAGTGTGGACAAGAAGAGGGAAAGAATGTACTTGAAGGTGAGGATGTAAGAAGACCGCCATCTGATCCAGTAGTTCAAAAAGTGGTATTCCATCGTGACTCTCTGACGTTAAACATGAGCACCTGTTGGGGGCTTTCCCTTCCGTTTTATTATTTTATTTCTTTTGTGTGAGTGAGGATTTATTATATTTGAAGTACTCACGTTTCGGCAATTACATCTCTTTTCAAATTTAGTTTCGGCTTACGTTTTTACTAAGTTTAGGGGGTTGTGATGTACTTACTCATCTTATGAGCACTATATGAGCACTGAGGGTATAATTTTTACTTTCGTTGGTTGTTTGTTTGTTAGGGGGTTTATTTTTTACGGCATATTAATATTTTAACCGGTTTTGATATGTCCATTTTTTGCAACTTACTTAATGTTTAGTGTATTTTGTTGGTGTGTCTAGTGTGTGGAGTCAATTAGATAGTCAATTGAGTCTTTCTTATAGTTCTATTATTTTATTATTGATAAATCTGTGATGATGAGGTATGTTGAGCTTTGATGATAGAAATAGGTAAACTGAGGCTTTGATCTGATCGAGTTGAACAACTCGAGTAGCTCGTGCATACGTTGAAGGAAAAATAGGTGCTCTAATTTTTATGTGTGCTTTTAATTCATGAGAGTGGATTGAGTTTGGTTTTGGTTATCCACATGTGAGTTTATATTGTTTACATTGTGCCTAAAATTCATATGCTTTAGAAATTGATGAAGGAAGTGTACTTGAATTATATTGTAGTATGAAGTTCTATATGTACTGTTGGGATATTGTTACCATGAAAAGTGCTCTATTACTTGTTAAAACCCCATGTGAAATTTTGAGCCTCGCTGATCATGTTACATAATCACATGATATTTCTTTTCTGGTGAGTATCGTTCTTGTGTATGTATTCTAGAACTTGCCTCTTGTCTTACTTGAAACTATATTTGTGTTAGATGATGGGAGATGATTTTTGGCTCTCCTTGAATTTATGAGTCACTTAGCCAAATAAATCCATACCAATACCAAATGATGTTTATCCGTAGTTAGCCCCGTTGAGCCTAAAAACCTTATTCTTTGATAGCTTATGAGAAATAACCACTTTGAGCATCTGAATTTTTTAGCCTTGATTATCCTTCTAGAAGACAATCAATGGCTTTTCAAAGTGTGTTGATGGAGTTTTGCAACAGCTAGGGAAGGAATGAAATTGGCATTGAAGCAGTGATTGAGCTTGAAAATGCATTTAGGAAAAATCATGAGTAGTGCTTAAATCTAGTACTCCATGGAATCAAACACCCTAGGGTAGTAATTAAATCTAGTACTCTATTGAGGATGTGTGAGGTAGTGCCTGAAATTGGTACCTCGAGAGAGAAAAAATGAGAGAAGAAAAAAAAGAGAAGGAAAAAATGTTGTGCTAGAAAGAAAAAGAAAAGGAAAAGAGTTATGGAGGATGTTGTGCTTAATAGAAGTAAGTAAGAAGAATGAAAGATCATGATGGATCGCGACTTGATTGATCTGAAGTTTGAGTCACTTATCCAAATATTTCCTACCTTAACTAATGAGCGTTTTCTCAACACACAAAATTATCCCCAAGTATAAAGGATATCAATTGTAGTTTCGATAGATAACCAAGTGATTATCGAACCCAAGGGACGGATGATTATCAATTTAATTATATTCTAATTAACTAAGATTATGTTGGCAAATTGGATTTGGTTTGGTTACGAAACTAGATAACGTATAATTGAAATAACAAAGTAAATAAGCAAGCAATAGAGAAAATTCGGTTGTGATCAAGTAAGTAATTAAGTAGTTCTTTAAGTCATCCAGTTTTACTTATTAATTTTCTTTACATGTGTTGATGTCCGACTCTGCCTTGTGGTTTATGGACGCATCACTAAACCATGCAAGTTTACTCTATAGACACAAGCAAACAAGCGTATGACATGTGTGAATATCCTCGGAGCAAGAGATATACTTTACCCCACTTTCTAGGTACTATCATAATCAATTATTTCCCGTGCACTTAGTACTCTAACCCGATTTGATCTCTCTTTTTAGGTACTATAAAGTTATACTCTTTATCCTACTTATTAACCCGAATAAGATTCAATTAACAAGTATCTATATAAGATAGTTCTGATAAGACTTCGGAATCCCTTCACTTAGAATTATAACATATAATCCTGCTCAGCAGTGAACGCACTCCATAAATAACCAAGAGATGTATTCAGACTCTATATAACAGTTAATGATGCATAAAACGACCGTGAGTATGAATTAAAAAGGCACAATCTTATATAAAATAAACCATAAGTAGTGTTGTACGGAGTTTACACAGGAAAATTCAATTAACTCATAAAACTTTCATAACCCTAGAACTACCGGGGTGGTTCTAGCCCATGATTGATCTAGGAACAATCATGGTTGATTGGTATGATCTTACTTGACGCGCCAGACGAACCTCTCTCACCCTTGGATGATTGTAGGGTTTCGGTGGTAGATGGATGATGAATGATGTATGTCCTTTTTCTCCTACAAAAGCTCTTCTTTTATACTCATGGGACCTCCTTATGGGCTTAGGATGAGTCTTTGCTTGAAGCACATGTCAAATTTTACAATAGAAATCCGAAATTATCATAAATAGCAGAAACGACACTCCGTTCGACCAAGCCTGGACTGGTCGAGCACGGACTCCAACTCGAGCAACTAGTCGAGCAAGCTCTCTGGACAACTTCGCACATTTTTCTCGACCAGTCTCCTCTGCTCGACCAAACCAATGTTGGTCGAGCAACACCTCCAAGTTGAACAAACTCTCTGTATGATTTTCACATTCTGCTCGACTTCTGCTCATCTGCTCGACCAAGATGATTATGATCGAGCAACACCTCCAAGTCGAGCTAGCTCTCTGGACGGATTTGCACAATCTGCTCGACTTGGCCTCCTTGTTCGACTAAAGTGATGCTGGTCGAACAAGCTCTTGGGTTTGAACATCACTTGAAACTTGCCTAAAAAATCGTGTCTTCCAATTCCGAGCCTTCTACGCATGTTTTCCTATACAAATATGCTCAAAACAACCTTACCAACCTCCAATTCATGGCTTCTCCGTAAGCAATCTGATTTGTCTCAATAAAAGACTATATCGTAATCCATTTTCACCCAAATCTGCATCCAAAATACGTGAATTTACACTCTCATCAAACCTCCAAACTTACATGTTGCTCGTTATGAGGCAACGAAAATCAAACAATTCCAGAGAGTGTAATCACGAGATCAAGCACAACCTATCCTAACACATGTAATTTTATCAACTCAAAACATGCAATCATCATACCTTTCATTCACTCAAAATATCAATCAATCACAATACTTCTATGAGTGCTAAGTCATCTAGCTTATGGGTAAATATTTACTCTCTCTCTCAAGTGCAATATATACACTTAATGGTTAATATTAACACTCAATTTCAATTCATATACTCGCATGACCATAAGCTTGACAAAGGTCTCAAAAATCCATCCATAATTGACTCAATACTAGGATCACAAAGGACTTGCTTCAAGGTTGTAATGTTGGCTCTTTGGTTAAGGTGGAAGAATATAGATAAGTGACTAACTCTACTAGTAAAGAATTACCTTGGTATATTGCTTTACAAGTGCTCCCTTCTTTACTTCTTCGTCTTCTTAACAATCACGTTCATACGCCATTCCTCCATCTTTACTTGGATCAACCTCTTTTTAGCAGTAAAATACCAATTCCGGTTTTTTTCAAGTATAAGGGTACCAATTTCGTGTTCTCTATTATTCAGGATACCGGTTTCCGACACTATCCCTGGCAAGATTTAACCTCTTGTCTCTCGATTTTGATTTCACCAAATCTCTCATTCTATTCCTCTTCAAAACTTCATAGAGCATTCATCTACCTCCACTCTTTACTAGTAATAGGTGTTCAAGGCTTAAAAGGTAAATGACTCATTATCAAGGCTTGCCAAAGAAAAAGCTTAAAGGCTCAAAAAGGGCTTCCAATGATAATCATATAATCAACGATATTCGTTGGATGTTTAATCGAGTGGGCATCACAAGATTCATGGAGATGAAGAGGGAGGCGTACTTTCACATTACTACGGAGGTTTTATGCACGCTGAGAGTTGAGCGTGGTGACGGATATCTTCCTTATGGTATTCGGATGCAAAGAGGAGGAGCCACAACCACCACCTGTTTTTAATTATCCGGAGCATCATCATCACTCGCACCCTCTTCGTCATCACCATCGCCCATCTCCAAGTGCAACCGATCTATATCTCTATGAAGAGCATTAAACTTCCTATCCAACTCGCGCTCGTTGGCATGCATTCTCCCTATTCTCCTATCCATCTCAACATAGTTTCCCTGCAGTGTGTTGTACCTCGCATCAAGTGCGGCATAATTTGCATTCGCCAATGCTAGCTGCCTATTCGTCTCCTGCTGATTTGCATTAAGCGTGGCGAAGTGCTCATGCATCAATCGGAATTACTCCTGATAAAACTGATCCTGAACCACCCAATAATCTTGTTGCGGTTGCGTCTGTGGTTGTGGTGGTGGCTCAAAAAACTCCTGCTCAAGTGGCTGTTGAGGCTGCACCGGAGGCATGTCCTCTTGATAATTAAAAACAGGTGGTGGTTGTGGCTCCTCCTCTTTGCATCCGAATACCATAAGGAAGATATCCGTCACCACGCTCAACTCTTAGCGTGCATAAAACCTCCGTAGTAATGTGAAAGTACGTCTCCCTCTTCATCTCCATGAATCTTGTAATGCCCACTCGATTAAACATCCAACGAATATCGTTGATAATGTTCATGTCCATCATGGCACGATCATCTTGATACCTAGTCCTTCTGATCTTTTGAGATATTGCATTCCAAAGCTCCCTTTTCTCTTCCCAATCTCCAATCTTAATCCCAAAATCCGCTAGCCTTCTTCTACCCATCTTCATCCTCCTGACTATCTCTCTCAACGAGGGTGACTTATTTCCCTTCTTCTTCGAAGAGGCAATCTCTTTTCTTACAAAGTCATAGTTCAATGCACAACCAAAAGAGATAAACAAATACCAAGCCTAAGTCTAACCCGAATCCTACTCAAGACTTCAAATCCACATGTTTTATAACTTAACTTCAAGTGCTTACTAATCACAATTTCTCTCTAAATCAATACTTTCCATCAAGAATATTTAGATTCAACTAGTCTTAACACTATTCCAAACCAACCATCCTATCGATTCCACACAAAATTTCACCAACTCAACACTTTAAACATGCTCATATTCAACCCTCAATTGCATCACAACAATACCCAAATTCAATGAGCCCATATGTATAATTCGAAATTAAACCAAAGCCCATGCTTCATACAACATCAATTTCACAAAAATTCCACAATGCAACGTAGAACAATTCATGAAAATTTCAAATGCAATTTCGAATAGGAACTTCAACAATTCAACAACAAATCTACCCAAGACTAGCATGAATTCACTCACCCATTCTTCACTAAGCATTATCAACACAATCCACGAGTAAAAAGTGAGGAGAAAACATACCTTTGCTTGTCATGGTGTTCGTGTGGTGAAGAAAACAAAAATAACCCCCAAAAATTCGAATCTAGCCCTAAATCGGACTTGAGAACACTCGAATTCGGATGTGAAAGTGTGTGAAATGGAGGATTAAAGTGTAGGAAATAGATTGGGAGGAAGAACTTATAGTTATGGTGGTGCTCGAGAAAGGGTGATGGATGTGTGTGTCGAATGGAATGAAAATATCACCTTTTAAAAACTATATCCGGACTCTTTTCGACTGCAGTTCGACTTGTGAGGAATTGTCGAACAACCCAGATCTATCCCTTGAAATCACCTCGCTTAACTTCCGCTCGACTTTCAAGTCTTGTTCGAACAACCTATGTTTAGTTGAATAAAGTTTCTGTAAGATTTGTTCACTTTGTTCAACCGTTGCTCGACTACAACATCTTGGTCGAGCTGCAAGGTTCAAGTCGAACAACCTCTCTGGAAGAATTATGCCGAACAACCTCTCTGGATGAATTATGCATTTCGTTCGACCATTGCTCGATCAAATAGCATGGTCGAACAACTCTACTGAAAGTCGAACAACCTCCCAAACTTTCTAAACTTCCTACCCTTCTCGTATTTCCCTGCAACATTCAACTCTAGGACAACATCAAGTATCAAGATATCCAAAAATTAAGCTAGAGAAACTCTTTAAAACCATATAACATCAGGTGTAACACCGCAATTACACTAGAAAGAAACACACTACTAAACACTAGGCAAATTGCAAAAAAAATTGATACATCAAAACTGGCTAAAGTTTTAATATACTGTAAAAAATTAACTCCCCTAGCAAACGTTACAAAGAAAATATCATATTCTCCACGCTAAGATGAGGTAAGTACATAACACCCCCCAAACTTAGTAGAAACTATAGTGAAAACTAAGTTTGCAAAGAGATGTAATTTTCGAATAATAAGCACGTCAAATATAAAAATTTCTCACTCACACCAATGAAATTAAAGCAATAAAATGGGAAGAAAAGCCCCCAACAGGCGCTCATGTTTAACGTCGGAGAGTCACGACGATACCACTCTAGTGCAAGGTATCCTCAAAGATGACACAAGCATCATCCGGCGACTTATAATGCTTCAAACGATGCCCATTCACCGTTATGATGTCTCCATCTTTGTCCATCAACTCGAAACTCCCCCCTCTGTAGGCTCTATGGATATTGAACAGCCCCCTCCACTTCGATCTCAATTTTTCTGCGAAGAGCTTCAAGCGAGATTAAACAGTAATACCTCATCACCTGTTTGAACTCCTTGTATGAGATCTTTGAGTCATGTCATTTCTTCATTATCTCCTTGTAGATCTCTGAGTTCTTGTAAGCTCGATTTCTGAACTCATCCAATTGATTAATATGAGTCATCCTCAACTCCTTTTGATCCTTTAAAGACAACTTCAAACTCCTCAATGCCCCAAAATCTTTATGCTGGATCTCTACAGGCAAGTGGCACGGCTTCCCATAGACGATTTGGTACGGTGACATATCCAACACCGTCTTATAAGAAGTCCAGAACCCCCACAAAACATCATCAAGCTTCATAGCCAATCCTTCCTATTGGTTCTGACTACCTTCTTCAAAATTTGCTTCACTTGTCGATTGGAGACTTCAACTTGCCATTCGCTTGAGGGTGGTAGGGTGTAGTAACCCTATGCTTGACTCCATAATCCTTAAGCACCTTTTCAAGAAGCTTATTGACGAAGTGAGACCCTCCATCACTCACTAGTGCTCTAGGAACTCCATAGCGGGCAAAGATATGTTTCTTTAAGAAAGATAACACAGTTCTTGAATCATTCACATGAGTGGGAATGACTTCCACCCATTTAGAAACATAATCTACTACTAAAAGGATGTAGAGAAATCCATTAGATGGGGAAAAAAACCCCATAAAATCGATCCCCCATACATCGAACAACAACAATGCTCGGCTGAAGTGGCATCTCATCCCTCCTACTTATGTTCCCCATCCTTTGACATCTATCGCATGTCGCCACATAGGTTACACAATCTTTAAACAAGGTAGGCCAATAAAGAGCAGATTGAAGTACCTTCACTGCCATCTTTTGAGCTCCGAAGTGCCCCCGTTAGGCTGTGCTTGGAAAAAATAAAAAATGCTCTCCATCTCCATCTCAAGCACACACCTACGGACAATGGAATCCGTACATATCTTGTAGACAAATGGATCATACCATATAAAAGTCTCAACATGCTGCTTGAATATTGCAAGTTGATATCGGTTGAGATCTCTCGGAATTTCTCCTACGGTAATATAATTTACATAATCCGTATACTATGGATCCATCCCTTGGGCAGCCACTACACATGCTCTTTCAGCCCCAAACACTGCCATGATCTTCTCATCAGGGAACATCTCTTCTATGTATTCGAAAGAATCATCACAGTGCTCCCTTGTCTCCAACCTTGATAGGTGATCTGCCAAAACATTTTCTGTACCTTTCTTATCTCGGATCACCATATCGAATTCCTGCAGAAGAAGATTCCATCTAATGATCCTTGGATTCATTTCCTTCTTCTCCATCAAGTACTGAATCGCAGAGTGATCCGTGTACACTATAGTCTCATGCTAACCAAATACTGTCAAAACTTATTGAATGCGTACACCACAACTAGAAACTACTTTTCAGTCACCGTGTAGTTCTTTTGTGCAGCATCAAAAGTCTTACTCGCATAGTAAATGGCGCAGAACTTCTTTTCTCTCAACTGCCCAAGCACCACTCCAAGTGCTAAATCACTCGCATCACACATGAGTACAAACGGCTGAGTCCAATCCGGTGTGATCAGGATAGGTGCAGTAATAAGGGCCTCTTTCAAAACCTGAAAAGCTGTTAAACATTCTTCATCAAAAACAGAAAGAACATCTTTTTCAAGTAAATGAGATAAGGGCTTGGAGTATTTCGAGAAATCTTTTATGAATCTTCTATAAAAATCGGCATGTCCTAAGAAGGCACTCTCTTCTCATTTGTAGGTGGAGGAAGTTTCTCAATTGCCACCACCTTTGCTCTATCCACCTGCAATCCCTTGGCCAAAATATGATGGCCAAGAACAACCCCATCTCTTTCCATAAAGTGACACTTCTCCCAATTCAAGACAAGATTAGTTTCTTGGCATCTCTTCAAAACAGTAGCAAGGTTAGATAAACAAACATCAAAAGAGGAACCAAACACAGAAAAATCATCCATAAACACCTCCATGATCTTTTCTATCAACCCATCAAATATGGCTATCATGCAACGCTGAATGTAGCATGCGCATTACATAATCCAAAAGGAAAAGTTCCATATGGGCAAGTGAAAGTAGTCTTTTCTTGATCCTCGGGTGCAATCATGATTTGATTATAACCCGAGTACCCATCCAAGAAACAATAATACTCATACCCTGCGAGACGATCAAGCATTTGATCCATGAAAGGAAGGGAAAAATGGTCTTTGCATGTATTTTCATTCAGTTTTCTGTAATTCGTACACACGCCATCCCGTAGAAATCCTAGTGGCTAAAGTCTCACCATCTTCGGCTTTCACTATAGTCATGCCTCTTCTTAGCTACAACATGTAATGGACTCACATAGGGACTATCACTAATGGGATATAAAATCCCAGCATCTAGCCACGTTAAGATTTGCTTCCTAATCACCTCTTGAATAGTGGGATTCACCCTCCGCTGATTCTGAATGCTACTCTTGGCCTCATCTAACAATCTTATTCTATGCATGCAATATGAAGGACTAATACCTTTTAAATTATCACGAGTCCAACCGATCGCAGACTTATAATTCCTAAGCACATCTAACAATTCCTCAAGTTGATCATCATCAAGAGAAGAAGATACAATTATCTTATACTTTCCATTGTCTCCAAGATAAGCATACTTCAAGTGTTCTAGTAGCAGTTTCAACTCTTCTTTCTTTTCTTCTTGAGGTGCACTCTCTCTGTCCAAAGGCAAGTACTTCCTAGTCCACTTGACCTCTTCAACCTTTGTCTTTTGTGATTCATACCTGTCATCACCCAAAGCAAGCAAGTTTTCAAGAAATTCAATACATACCTCATTGGAGAGTTCATCTAGCTCAGTAGTGGAAAAAGTAAGAGACTCCATCAAGCATGTCTCAAGAGGATCCTTAGAGAGAATCAGAGTCATGTCTTCATTAACGATCTCCTCCACCACATCAATGTTGTTACACTGCATCTCCATCGGCATCTTCATTGCTTTATCCAAGTTAAACAAAATCTCTTCTTTATCCATCCTCAACCGTAGCTTACCCTTTTGCACATCTATCATAGCTCCAGCAGTTGCAAGGAATGGTATCCCTAAGATCTGGGGAATGTTATCCTTGTCGTCTTCCATCTCAAGCACAAGAAAGTCCACAGGAAACACAAGCTTATCTACTTTGACGAGAACATCTTCAATCACACCTTTCTGAAAAGTCATAGACCTAACCACAAGCTGCAAAGCCATCGATGTGGGAGTTAACTCTCCCAAACTAAGCCTTTTAAAAGTGGACAGCGACATCAAGTTGATGCTTGCCCCAAGATCACATAAGGCTAGATGTGCCGGCCCCTTTCCCATTTCACATAAAATTGTAAAGCTTCCTGGATCTTTTAGCTTAGCTGGCAACTTCCTTTGAATGATTGAGCTACAGTTCTCAAACAAATACACCATTTCAATTTCGTTCAAACTTCTCTTTTTCAAAAGAATATCCTTCAGAAAGCGGCATAATACGGCATCTCCAATATTGCTTCAGAAAAAAGAATGTTCAAGCTTATTTTGTTATGATCTCAGAAAACTTCTTGAACTTTTCCTCTAATCCCTTCTTAACTAGCTTGAGAAGAAATGGCAGAGGTATCTTAGTTTTGGGAATCCCCCATTCATCACGTTCAACCTTCTCCGCTTTATCCTTCTCGGCTCTCAATCTCTTGGCTCTTTCCCACTTCTTTACTACTACTGCAAGCTCAGTATTCTGCTCTTGAGATGTAGCTAAAGTGTTTCGATCAACAGGCGTTGTATTTGGTATTGAATCAAATTTTGAATTGTGCTGCTCGACCTCCGTTCGACCAAGGTGGTTTGGTCGAACAAATTCAGGATGGTCGAACAGATTGGCTGACCGCGTACTCTGTTTCTGGAAGTGTTGCTCGACCTCTGTTTGACCAAGATGGTTTGGTCAAGCAGATTGGTTTTGGTCGAGCAACTTACTTGATCGCGAGTTCTCATCACACTGCTGTTGTTTGACTTCCATTCGACCTGGGTGGTCTGGTCGAATGGAGATGTTCAAGTCGAACGAATTGTCAGAAAATAGAGTATCATAATTCTGTTTCTTCTGAAGTTGTTCGACGTCTGCTCGACCAGATAGTCTGGTCGAGCAACTCCAGTCTGGTCGAGCAGCAGCTCTGTTCCCTTCGGTTTCACTCGCCGGCATCATTGGACTTTCATATTTCATTCCCGGTATCAATGTGATGGCATGGAAAGACTTTAGATTCTCAATACTTTGAGAAGGAAACTTCCCTTTCTCAATAGTTTGAGTCAATTTATTTACATTTCCAACCATTTCCCCCATCAACAACGTAAAGTCTTTCACTTGTGTAGACAAATCCTTATGATTATCATCAATCTTCTTCTCTAACTTGGCCTCAAGACGGTATACTCTTGCATCATTCCTCGCCCTGTACCTGTTCACCGTATCCTCAAAACTAGGCAATTATTCTTCCACCTTTGCTCCCGGATCAACACCGATAAGAGGCTGCATCGCATTATTCGGATTGCTTCATAAAAACTCTGGCCTCCTTGGTTGTTGGTAATTACCCGGGGGACCACGGTTGTTGTAATTTCCCTAATAATTTCGGTTTTCTGGATTCGGGTACCTAGTTTTTGAATACTTTGACCAATGGCGTTGTTTGCCTTCTCGATCTCCTCTTGGCTAGCTCCTTCATAGCCACTATCCTATTGCATCATTGGTACTCTCTGAGATAAATCAGTGATCTGCTTTTGCTGAGACTCTAATAACTTACTAATATTAGCTAAGCTAGAGATGATCTTATCATCTATTCCTGACTTCACCATAGTATGCTCAACTTGCGCTACTTTACCAAGGACATAAGTGCCTCTCACTCTATTAGTCGGCCAATCCCTTGAATTCATCAAAATATCCTCGAAAAGCTTCTCGGCCTCAATGGGTGACTTCGTAAGCAATGCTCCATTAGAAGAAGCATCAAGTAACACTCGAGAATCACAATCCAACCCATTATAGAATATACTGATATATTGAGCCTTAGATAGCCCATGTTTTGGACACTTACGAAGCATGTCCTTGAACCTATCCCAAGCTTCATGAAACTTCTCATTGCCATGGATAGAAAATTGATTGATTCCTTGCTTTATCTTGAACACCTTTGAAGGTGGCATGTATCGCTCCAAGAATTTCACTTTTAACTTCTCTCATGTATCACATTCAGCAGCATCAAGATTATCGTACTAATCTCTCGTCTTTTCATTCAGCGAGAACTTAAACAATAAGATCTTCTTCGCATCCTCATGAGCTCCTCATCTTTTTATGTACTTGCATACCCAAGGAACTTATTTAGATGTTGTTGAGGATCTTCAAAGGTTCCCCCAGAGAATAAACTTCTTTCAATAATGGTGATAAGAGCAGGGTGTAAATCGTAATCGGCTCCAGTCCCTCTTGCTCCTAACAACCCAGCATTGCCCCCTCCGTTGTTCTAAAGACTTCACGGATGCCAAGTGTATCAGGATTCGCTACCACGTTGATTGTCTCTACTTCCAAATTATCTTCAGTTGTAGCTTCAATCGTTTGCGAATTCAGCACGTCAACTTCAACTCCTAAATCAAGAGCTTCAGTTGGGTCTACTTTCTTGTTCTTATTCTTCTTCTTCTTCTTCTTTTTCTTCTTCGATGATGCTTCGGTCTCTGGATTATATGGTGCTAATTCACCTGTCATTGATCTAGTGAGCATACACCTAAGAAGAATAAGAGTTAGAAATCAAAGACAAAAATAATAATCTCAATTTAACTAGAAATTATAACTAATAATCTATGCCGTCCCCGGCAACGGTGCCAAGAACTTGATGAGTATTTTCTCAACATACAAAATTATCCCCAAGTATAAAGGATATCAATTGTAGTTTCGATAGGCAGCCAAGTGATTATCGAACCCAAGGGACGAATGATTATCAATTTAATTATATTCTAATTAACTAAGATTATGTTGGCAAATTGGATTTAGTTTGGCTACGAAACTAGATAACGTATAATTGAAATAGCAAAGTAAATAAGCAAGCAATAGAGAAAATTAGGTTGTGATCAAGTAAGTAATTAAGTAGTTCTTCAGGTCATCCAGTTTTACTTATTAATTTCCTTTCCATTTGTTGATGTCCGACTCTACCTTGTGGTTTATGGACGCATCGTTAAACCATGCAAGTTTACTCTATAGACACAAGCAAATAAGCGTATGACACGTGTGAATATCCTCGGAGTAAGAGATATAACTCACCCCCCTTTCTAGATACTATCATAATCAATTATTTCCCGTGCACTTAGTACTCTAACCCGATTTGATCTTCCTTTTTAGGTACTATAAAGTTATACTCTTTATCCTACTTATTAACCCGAATAAGATTCAATTAACAAGTATCTATATAAGATAGTTCCGGTAAGACTTTGGAATCCCTTCACTAAGAATTATAACATATAATCCTGCTCAGCGGTGAACGCACTACATCAATAACCAAGAGATGTATTCAGACTCTACATAACAGTTAATGATGCACAAAATGACCGTGAGTATGAATTAAAAATGCACAATCTTAAATAAAATAAACCACAAGTAGTGTTGTACGGAGTTTACACAGAGAAATTCAATTAACTCATAAAACTTTCATAACCCTAGAACTACCGGGGTAATTCTAGCCCATGATTGATCTAGGAACAATCATGGTTGATTGGTATGATCTTACTTGATGCGCCAGACGAACTTCTCTCACGACCCTCCTGGATGATTGTAGAGTTTCGGTGGTAGATGGATGATGAATGATGTGTGTCATTTTTCTCCTGCGAAAGCTCTTCTTTTTTATACTCATGGGACCTCCTTATGGGCTTAGGATGAGCCTTTGCCTGATGCACACCTCAAATTTGGTAAAAGACATCCAGAATTACCATAAATAGCAGCAGCGGTACTCCGTTCGAACAAGCCTGAACTGGTCGAGCACGGCCTCCAACTTGAGCAACTGGTCGAGCAAGCTCTCTAGACAACTTCACACATTCTACTCGACCAGTCTCCTCTGCTCGACCAAACCAATGTTGGTCGAGCAACACCTCCAAGTCGAACAAACTCTCTGTATGATTTTCACGTTCTGCTCAACCTCTGCTTATCTGCTCGACCAAGATGATTATGATAGAGCAACACCTCCAAGTCGAGCTAGCTCTCTGGACGGATCTGCATAATCTGCTCGACTTGGCCTCCTTGTTTGACCAAAGTGATGATGGTCGAACAAGCTCTTGGGATCGAACGGCACTCAAAAATTGCCTTAAAAATTGTGTCTTCCAATTTTGAGCCTTCTACATATGTTTTCCTATACAAATATGCTCATAACAACCTTACCAACCTCCAATTCATGGCTTCTCCATAAGCAATCTGATTTGTCTCAATAAAAGACTAAATCGTATTCCATTTCCACACAAATCGGCATCCAAAATACGTGAATTTACACTCTCATCATTAACAAAGAGCCCAACATTACATCCAAAATAAAAGTCCTTTTTGATCTCATTGTCGAATCTACTTTAGTGGTGAAGAGTTTGAAATATTTGGCAAGCTTATGGTTATGCATGCACTTGAATTGGATCTGAGCGTAAACACCATAACCCATAAGTGTACATCTTTTACACTTAAGTGTGAGTGATATATACTTCTCGTGAGAACATGTCAATGGAGCATTTGAATTGGTAGTAATTGTCTTATCTTGTATGCTATGAATTGATTATAACATGTAATGAGAGTTGCATGACCTAAGTTGAGGATAAATGTGTTTTAGTGTCCAATTTAACATCTTTTTTTATGGGAAATTATTGTTATATATTACCTCAAATGTCTTATATTCGATATATGTGAGAAAAAGGTGTACTTGAAGTGTTTTATTGTGTTTTAGGTGGAAAAAGGGATCAAAAGTGCAAATTTGGAGAAAAAGTGCAATTTGTGCAATGATGCTGAAAAACGCACGTACAACTTGTGTAATTTTTTTGTATTTTTTTGGAACTATGAATGGGATGTGTGATGCATGATTGGAAAACCACAGAAGAGAGGGTCGTTTTGGCATAAGGAACACCGAAATCGGATTCCAAACGAGAAAGTTATGATCAAAATGGTGACATCGCGCATGTTGTTCCTACTCAGCACGACTGTGCCAGTTTGCATGGCTTGTTACACCTTCAAATGTTGAAGTTTCTTAGATTTCTTTATATGGATAGAAATCCAAGGAAGAGAGGATCGGGTAAGCACAAGAATCACTCAAATTGAAGCTCGGATGTGGAAGTTATGTACGAAATGGTGAGACTGCACAATGTCGCTCGACCAAGGCCTTTTGGTCGAGCGGGGACACAGAATCCTAGTTTTGGTAATTCCATACGTCCAGTAGCGTGTATTTTTATATTTTCGAAGAAAAAGCCAATCCAAGGTCCATAAGGAGCGCTTACAAGTATAAAAGAGGATATAGATCACATCGTTATGGATTGGATGTGACAGCAACACAATCATCCTATCATCTACAAGGGGGCATCACCCCCAACCATCATCCACATCTTTTCCTCCATCCATCCATCATGTGAAGATTAGACTGTGGAATCAAGAAGGAGAACCAAGAAGATTTGAATAGACGGAAGAGAGAAGGATAGAGACTTCTACACCAAGGGTTTTCCTAATTCTTTTCTTGTACTCTCTAATTTTCCGAACATATGGATACGATCTATCCAACCCCCATGATTATTTTTGGCAATATCATGGGCTAGAACTATTTTGGTAGATCTAGGGTTTTGAAGGTTCTTATGAATTAATTGAACTTTCGTATGAATTCTCCGTACAACACTACTTGTGAATTTATTTTATATAAGACTATGCTTTATTAATTCATACTCAGAGTTAATTGTGCAGCGTTAACTGTTATGTAGAGTCTGAATATATATTTTGATTATTTATTGAGTCAGTTCACTGCTGAGTAGGATTTTATGTTATGATTCTAAGTGAGGGGACTCTGAAACTTCATTAGAACTACATATTCTCCATTCTTGAGTCACTTTTGAATTTTTCTAAGTGCTTTTATTTTAATTATTTTTTTAATTAATTTGTTATTAGATTGATAATTAAATTCTCAAACTTACTTGCCAATTGTTTGAAATAATTTAGTAAATAACTAAATTGATAATACGCCATCTTTTGGGTTCAATATTTAACTTGGTCGCTTGCTTAAGCTGCAACTGATATCCTTAATACTTGGGGATTAATTTTGCTTGCAAAGAAAATGTGCATCAACAACCATTAGGGTTTGTTGGTAGTATAAATATCTTCTCTCACAAGAGAGAATCAGGTTACTCATTCTCATATTAGACATTACACTTGTAATTGAGAGAGTTTTTATAAATGTTGTTCTTAAGGAGAGTAATAAAAATCAGTTAAGGTCTTTGGTTGGACTTCCCATCTCTCACACATTTACTTATTTATTGTGTTAGATTGTGATTGTTCTTAGTTTAGTTACACCATCTTTTCTTCCTTCTAATCCTGAATTAACTAGCTAAGAACACACATCAACAGTTGGCGCCGTTTGTGGGACACTTTGCTGTTCTCACGCGATTTATTGTTGAAAGATGGGAGGAGAGGGTTTCGCAACCCCCAGGAACGAAGAAATGGGAGAGTGTTCCAGGGCTCAACGGAACATTACCAGAAGTGGAAACAACGTTCAGATCTGGGCACCAGCCGTAGGGACAACCACACCATGAAGGTCCATCCCCATCCCCGTTTTAGAAGATCCAGAAAGAACAAAGGAAATGGATGAAAAAATTAAGAGAGTCATCCAGCATACGCCACTGAGGTTTTCCCGGTCCGACCAGCGAGGTTGAGCTTTAGTGGTGTCCCCAGGGAAAACCAGAGCAATCTTATGGATGATCTGGAAAGGAGGAGAGAGGCCCGACAGGAGAGATGTGCGGCAAACAGTGAAGGAGATGCCAGCGAAACCATCAACTTCATAAGAATGAGGAATACGAGAAGAGAGGAAAGCGTGAATGAAACCCCACGGCAAGGGGGACATAGTGAATATGTCTGTCGGCCAGAAACAGAGGCCGGAGACAACAACAATCCAGAAGGAATAAGAACGCAAGATGCCCTCCGCCAAGGGGGTTCCCTTAGGAAATGATGCCCGTCAAAATCGTTCACAAAGTCAGAGGAGGGTGTGACCACCAACTAGGGAAGTACCAATGGAGGAAGGAGAACCCCAAAGAACACCATCCCTTTCACAGATAAGGCGCTATTATCCAAACCCGTCACCATTCCCTTTACCACCAAGGGATGGTCAAGAGAGGCATAATCAAGGTCCGAGGCCGCAGGGTCAAGGATCTTATCCATTACCAATACATCCTTCACAGGCGAGCCAGGATCTATCGTGGAAGAGCCTTTTCAGGCCAGAACAATCCCGGACTAGAAGTAGATGGAACAGAAGATCATTCTCACGAATTGGCGCGAGAGAAACAAGGTCTACTCGGAGAGCTGGTCGGAGAATCTAGAAACACCTAGAAACCCACCGGTCAGAAACCAACAAGGCCAGGTGAATGATGAAGTGAGCAAGTGTTTGGCTGATTTGGAAAGAAAAATATCAGGATGGGCAAAGTCCTTCAACAGGTAGTGGCCCCATCGTCTTTCCCGGTGGAGATCAGTGATGCACCCAGGCAACACGGGGTTAAGTTCCCACCTAGTTTGGTCTTCAACTGTGATTACGACCCGTACTCCCACAATGAAAAATATCTAATGTGGATGAGGGCCCAAGGTACGAATGAGATCACGCTATGCCGAATGTTTCCATTGACTCTTGGAAACAAGGCTCATGCATGGTTCAAAGCTATCCCTGAGGCATCCATTAAGAATTGGGTAGATCTGATGGAGGCGTTCTTGATGTAGCACTCTTATGTAGGAGCACCCAAGGAACCAAAACACAAACTCGCCAATATCCAACAAGGAGCCACGGAAAGTCTCAAAGAGTTCTTGAAAATGTTCAATGAACAGAGATATATGGGAAAAGTGTTGGGAGATGAAGCCTATCTCATCACGGTGATGGGAGCACTTCATCCAGAAGCCAGCCTATGGAAAGCGGTACAGCTGAAACCTCCAACATCATATGCAGCTTTCACAGTTATGAAGAATGAGTATATCCAGGCCGAAGAGATCTATAAAATGGCAAAAAAGGCAAGTGGTCAAACACCTCGGCAGATTCGACAAAAAGGAAGACAAGCAATTAAGGAGTCAAAGAATAGAAGGCATTCTCGACATTTAAGCCTTTCACGGAGGATACCAAAGTATAGCAAATGTAGGAGGAATTAAAGTCAGGCACTAATCTAAATGTAGCCGAAATCTTCTACTATGTGAAAGATCAAAAGGTCCTTCGACCGCCGAGACCAGTTTTGCAGACTTTGGAACTCACTAACCCTTGGAAATATTGCATGTACTACTTAAAGCATGGTCATAATACCGACCATTGCCGAGATCTGATCACAGAATTGTGGAAGTTGTTTAAGAAATGGAGACTGAGAGGAATGTTGCAGACGCTGAGGCCGAGGGTATATCAGAGAGACGCTAATCTTCCTCCTCCTCCGGGTAGACAGAGGTCCTCGAACAGAGGACGGAATGAAGGAGAGATACCTCTTCCCCCTCCGCCTCCCGGCAAACCACCAGTATTCGACAGGATTGGAGTACAAGGGCCAAGAGGTGATAGACCGAGAGAAATACATATGATGAAATCCACCGAGGAGGTCCCTTACGTTGGGACATCGTAGGCTTTTACCACAGCCTCGAAAAGAAAAAGGAAGGCAGAACTAAGGGAGTTGGATCAGCAGATCCCCCAAGTGTGGTCATTGGCATCAGAAACGAAGGGTATATCGGAAGCCGACATCGTCTTCACAGAGATGGATTTTTACGGTGAAAGTACTCCACACTCCAATCCCTTAGTTATTTCGCCTGTATTATCTGGGGTCAAAGTACATAGATGCTTAGTAGATACGGGGCTTATGCTAATATAATCTTTAAAGATGTTTTTAAAAATCCGGGAGGAGAAAGTCACCATAAGGTGAGACCTTGTGGTGATGAAATCAAGGGGTTTCAGCAACGCATTGACCAGGCCGACCATGGAGGAAGATTTATCGGTACAACTAGAGGGGTCGGATGGAAAGACTCGAATGTAGAAACAGCTGACTTTCAAAGTGGTAAAACAAACCTCCACATATAACTATATCTTGGATGCCAACTAATTCACGCATTCGGAGCTATTCCATCCACTCTACACCAATGCCTTAAGTTTGTTACGGCGGATAGAAGGGTAGCAACTGTGATAAAATGTGATACCCGAGCTTCTCACTACTCATGTGCCAATATAATTTAATTTTTGTTATGTGCATTTTATAATTATGTGATAATTATGTGGCAATTATGTGATAATAATGTGACAATTATGTGGCAATTGTTTCTATATTTTATTTATCGTTACATTTTATTTGAGACATTCATGATAAAAAATTGGGACAGTGTGTGAATATATGGGTGCATAAATAATTTGGATATATGAGTAAATTATTTTATGAGTATAAATACACTTTTCTTAATTATTAAGTATCACAAGTGTTCTCGTAATAATAATAGTGGGTAGAAAAATGTACACGTATGTGTATTAATTTGTAAATGTATTATATCTTAGCTATTAAGTATTGCACGTAAATTAAGAATGGATAATAATAAAATAAAAAAAAAAGAAAAGGTTGAGGCGGTGGACAAGTCGAAATCGACTTCCACCGAATACCCCCACTTTCATGTATAAATAGAGGGTTACCCTCATTTGTGAAGATGAGCGACCAAACCTCAACAGAATAAAAAAAAGAGAGGAGAGAGAGAGAGAAGAAAGGGAGAGAGAGGAGAGAGAGAGGAAGATGAGAAAGAGAAGAGGGAGCGCGCCGGAACGTGCGTGTCGGAGCAAATTAGTTACAGTTCTTTACTGGGTTTATATTACTGTCGGAATCCAGGTAAGTAGAAGTCCAACTACAATGCATAAACATGTTGTTTGTGAATTATATGTGATTAATATGTGATAATTATGTTATGTGTTATTTTTGATTAGTTTAATTACGTTATGAATTATTTGGAGACTAATTTGTGATACAAGCTGGGGATTTATGTGATTTGGGGAAAGCAGGGTTCATATTTAACAATAGTATTTGTAAATTATTTGTGATAATTTTGTGATACAAGTTGTGGATCCATGTGATTGGAAATATTATTATTATCCTATATAGATCTGTGTGATTGGAAACTGTTGCAAATATATTTATATGGTTTGAGAAAATATTGGTTATAAGGATCTGTGGGATCCAAGATGAAGTTTTATTCCAAAAAGAGATCTGTGTGATCCCAGGGTGAAGTGGTTATTCTATAAATGGATTTATATGATTGAAGTGAAGTTGTTATTTTAGAAGTGGATTTGTGTGAATTGAAATTAAGTTGTTGCTTTATGGTGATTAAATGTTGATATTGATATTGTAAATGGTTTATGATGCACATTTAATTGTTTTGGGTGCATACCATGCATAAACATGAAAAGTATTTTTCCTCAAAATTAATAAGATACTAATGGTGTGTGCGGCCACTATATATGCATCTCTGTCAGGGTTCGGAAAAATCATTCCCGACATTTTTATTAGGGGTTCGGAAAAATCGTCCCCACCACTTTGCCAGAGTTCAGAAAAATCGTTCTCGGCACTATTTTCGGGGTTTTAAAAAATCGTCCCCATTGAGCTCATTTGGGGTGCATATCATAAGTGTGTCGTGGAGATCCCGCAACGTGAACAGTTTTCAAAATAAAAGAGATCAATTAGAAAAAAATTAGAACATATAGAGAACTAAATGCGTTTTCATGCACTGACATGCATGATTTCTACTTACTGAGATTTTTGTCTCACTAGTTTATGCATTGTAGGTGAGCCTATTGATGATTGAGTTTGTAATGTGACTGTGCAAGCTGTGGAGCTCCTTCAAGGTTTTGAGCGGATGTACATAGATGACGACCTGTTGGGCTAGGCCGTGGGTTTATTTTGTTTCCGCTGATGTTTTGGTTGTGTAATATAATAAGTATTATCGCGAGTTTGTCTGGTTTGAAGTGGTATCAGAAACCAGTCATGTATGTTGAACTGGTGTGATGGTGTTGGTTATAATCATATTATGTGAAAAAAAAAATTATTGTATGCAGGTTTTTATAATGATGATTATGTTAAATAGTATTTGAATTATAAGTTGTGTAAGGTGGGTTGTGTCATAGAAAACCAGAAGAGAGCGAGAGAATGCTGTGGAGAAGGTGGAGGTTGGAGCTATCACGATACAGATTATGAGATATTGGCTTTCGAAGACATCTTGAGGGACGAAGAGGGAGCTCAGATACCAATGGAAGTCGAAAGGGAAGAGCCAAACATGCCTATAGAGGCCGAGGGGAATAGTGAAAAAGAGGAGATCAGAAGTCTCTAAAGGACGCAAGAAAAGGAACAAGAGGATAAGGAGGCCCAAGATGAAATTTAAGTCGAACTTGATCAACCAGAGCAATGGGCACAAAGAAAAGGGAAAGAGAAAATGGAAATCTTCGAAACAACATCTAATTCCCCCATACCAAATGAAGATCCAAGATTAAAGACGAAAGAAGGAGCTTCCGCAGTTGGTAGGCCAGAAATGATCCAACTAGACCCGAAAAATGTGGAAATCAAGGTGAAGATTGGAACCGAGTGGGATGAGGAGTTTAAGATGAGGCTAATCCACCTGTTAAAAGAAAACCTGGATATTTTTGCTTGGAACCTGAATGAAACACCAGGGGGTGCATCCTAAACATGCTTGCCATAGATTGAACATTGATTGGTCGTTAATAGTTAGGATGACCAATTAAAAATTTATCGAACCACAGGGAGGAAGGCGCTAGAGTTTAAGCGATCTCAAGTTTATCGTAATTTTATAAGGACGACGGAATGAGATGGATAGCTTGAAAATAAATGCAATTAAACTAATACAAGAAATAAATAAATGAAAGCAAGAATAAATGGGTTCCAAATGATGCAAGAATGAGAATAACTACAATCATGACATAGACAATAAAGAAATTATGCAATTAATTCTAATCTCTCATGGACAAGGCATAGAAGCGATCGCTAAATCCACCTAAACTCTCTCTCGAGATGGATAGGATGTAGGCCCTCAATAAGGCTCCCAAAAGCACATAGGATCGATACCATAGCGAACACCTCCCACTAGGTACTAATTACTCTATGAGTTCCCTAATTTGGTACTAAATCGTAAGCAATATTCCCTTTTAAGGTACTATGAATTCACTAGTGGTTTGGGTCTTCTCATCTAATCAACCAATCTCTTGATTAAGCTAATCAAATATTCTATCAAAGGGTTCTAAATCTAGGAGGATATCTCTATCTCATTCTAAATAAATTCACATGAGGTGTATGATGAAATAATTCAATAAACTATCCTAAACATACAATTGATTTCTCAATTTAATCACATGTCCATGACAATGAATCACACATATCATCATATACATCAAGCAATCAACATTCAATGATAGAAATAAAAAAAAAGCTCATTCAAGATTAAAATCAAATTGCGTAAAAACTAAATTATCCAATACCAATCATGGAGCTAATCTCACAAAGGAGATTAGCCTAGCATAGTCTTAGAGAAAACAACATAGACAATTGAATCTACGAATTCCATGATAAAACTATAAAGAAGTTCACAAAAAATTAGAATTAGATTCCCCCTTTGAAGTCCTTCAATGGAGATCTCCTTCTTCTTCTTGCAATCTTCACTCTCCCTTGCATCCTTGATCACTTGGATGGTGGATTTGATGGAGGAAATCAAGTATGGATAAAGAATGGATGAAGATGATGGTGTAAAATGGAGGAAATGGTGTGTGATCTAGGTGTAGGAGTGAAACCCTTCGAAAATTCTCATCAAATATTGAAGTATTGGGTATTTATACCCCTTGGGAAGCTTCTAGAAGGGTTCTGATGTGTTTTTTATTCTGCAGCAACACGGCCACGGGGTGGCCATGTTGGATAAATTGATGTCAGAAAACGGCCAAGGATTACATGGCCGTATTGCGTAACACGGGTCGTGTGCTGCAACACGACCGGCCGTGTTGGTGCAATCCCTGTTTTTACAATTTTACTTCGGCTCGTTCTCCCTCGTTTCAACTCTGAATTGAGATCCGATTTTTTGTACGTCTTCCTTTTCATGTCTAGGATCTATTTTTACCTGAAAATCATACGTTTAAGCTCATTCACACACATCTCCATAAAAACACAAAACACAATCAAATAACACATAAATACGGATAAAAATATATGAAAACACACATAAAAAGACACTAAAATTTAGGTGAAAATATCACTCATCACACCCTCAAACTTAAAGTGTTATGCGTCCCCAAACAAAGAAAATGATAAAACAAGAGGAGAGTGATTTTCACCTAGGAAAAGACTAAACGAACATAAGTAATAACTCATCAATAATAATAATAACTACAAATCATGCTAAGTCATCCTACAACATTAGATTCATGACATGCAAAAAAATATTAGCAAGTTCAATCAAAAGAGAATAAAGTGTAATATAGTCCATTTTTAGTCCAAGCCTCACATAGATTATCAATTTCACTCAACACTCTATGAAGGTAAGGTAAATCAACACTCATTAACTGATTGGCTCGACTTGCTATAAGCTTGCTCGTGGACTATATTCACAAACCACCAAAGTTTTAATCAATGATCAAAAAGGTCTTTAATTATGATATAATGATAGGCTCTTTGGTAGGGTAGGTAGAATATGAATATTAGTGACTAAACAAGTGCAACTAATCAAAGAGGTAGCTACTTTCTTCCATACTTTCACTTATCTTTCTTCCCTTCTCAACTTTGGTAATCACAAGCACTAATCATCAACTTCCTTGAATTGAGCTTCTTTATAAATCATGCTTCCTTCTTTGAATTTTTATTTTCTTGAGCATCTTGTTGTTGTTTTGCTCATTCTCTTGTGTTAAGGTTGCATGTACATTCTTATTTTTGCTCTTTTCATTCTTTTTTTTCTTTCTTTTCTTTTTCCATTTCTTTTTCTTCTTTTTCTTCCGTATCAAACCTTTCTAGCTACCATCTCCTTAATTACTCACACAAAAGGGTGAATATATAAGGCTCACGTAGGTAATCAAGGCTTGTAATGTGCTAAATTCACAAGAAATACGTTTATAGGCTCAAAGTAGTTAAGTAGGGATGATGTTCATGGTAGGGAAATATATGACAATGACTATAATAACAAGGATGACCTTAGATCATATCACTAATCTCCAATAATCGGGCTCATTTCCTATAGTCTTTGAGCAAGTTTTAGCTTATCAAATACAACCAATCCACTCATGAAGAAAAATTACCATGTATGCACGGTTAAGGCTCAAACGCTCACAAGCTTGTGCTCGGACCTTAAGGACTTATTACACCACATCCATCTCAAAATTGAACAAGTTAAGTAAAACATGTCACAATTTGAAAGTGTAGAAATTTTTAATTATAATTTGTCAACACTTATCACCACAATATGTCATCACTCATATTCAAAAATGACTCACAACCTTCCTAAAAACAAACCATCAAACATACCAAAACAAAAATAAAATACACACAAAACATATAAGAAAAGACTCACCAAACAAGACACAAACAAAAAAAACACATAACATTCAAAACCAAAAATCACCATCATTAATAATAAAGCACAGATTCTAGGTCATCCATGATCAAGTAAGCTCACAAACATCCCAACGTTGATTGAAAAAGAAATCCTAAATTAAGAAAGTAAACCTCCCAAAATATAAAAAATGAAGTGACATGCTAATCACACCAATCCAAATAAAATAAATTCATGTCAAGCAACAAGAAGTGGTAGAGTATAGAGTGAACTCCCTCAATAGGCATTTGGTAGTGGAAATGGTTGGCACTAGCTTCCGGATTGATTACACAACGAATCTCGACTTGATCTGCGGGCTCAATTCGTTCTTCCACTACACTTCATTCATGCTCAACAACTTATCAAAAATACTAGCTCAACAATATCATTAAAAATATGGATTATCATGTACTTCAACACAACCAAATGTACCAAAATCATACCAATACTCATGAGAAAAATTTTAAAATTAGTCCAAAAATACGAAAAGTATATGCCTTCAAAACAAAGTATGTCACACCACGCCATATCCCCCCAAAATTAAATTGAAACAAGAGTTTCGAGTTAAGTTTGCAAAAAGTGGTGTGACTTACCTATACACTTCAAATCAAGCACTTTTCGTATCTCCAATACGCATCTTCCTCACGAGCACAATCAACCTACAAACCAAAATTGCGAAACAATATCAAATCCACAATCCTTATTGAAAGCACGAAATAAAACAATAAAGACATTGATGGGTTGCCTACCATCTAGCGCTAAGTTTAACGTCTTTAAGCCGGACGATAGTATGTAGGTCATGGTGGTCTTGAATAGTCCTTAGGCACTATCATAAGTTTCTTCTTGAAGTAGTGTCTTGTGCTCTCCCGTTCAACCATAAGAACGTTTCCCTTCTTGTTAAATAGCTCAAGCAATTGTTCTCCGAAGGCATTCTTCACAAGGAATGACCCTTTCCACTTGTTCTACTTTTTCCATGGAGCTTTATGTGAATTTTGAACTTCAACCACATCCCCCGGCAAGAATTCAGGCATTGATAAGTGTTGATGCCCTCTTGCAACTTTTTCCTACAATCACCAAACAAATTTTTATCAATAAAATCATGGAAGTTCTTAAGAGAATTTGAAATTTCAATAGAATGAGAAGGTTTTGGCTTGTGGTGAGTAGAATCTATGATCTTAGTTTCCGGAGGCTTCTTTTCTTCCATAAGGGCGTGAATCTCTTCTTGATTTTGAATCTTGACTTTCTCTACCATCTCTTCAAGAGACTCGACAAATCTATCGAATTCCCCCTTTAACTCTTCTTTCAACTCTTTAGCTTTCACCCACTTCGGAACTCTTTCTCTCATTTCCTTCATAACCTCATCAACCCCCAAACTATCCTCTTTTTTATCCCTAATGACCATGCATTCGCTCTTTGTTCTGGAGGTAGAAGGCTTGTTATTCTCTTCTTGAAGTCTCTCCATGGTTGACACGATTTGACTTGGTGCTCCAATGAATTCAACTTAGCATTGAATGCTACCATTGTATTCATCATCGTTTCACACAAGTTTCCATTTCTATCAATCCACACTTGATTAGACTTCCTCCCCTCTTCTAAGAGATCCATAATCATATCAAACAACTTTTCTCCAAGCATCACTATGTGGTCATTTTGGGTGGAATATGAGGTGTTGATGTCTTGAAAATTTCCCCATAGTTGTGGTTGATTTCCTTCTTGATTTTTAGAAAAATTTCCTTGAAAAACATCTTCCACACTTTGAGGGTATATTTATTGATGCATTTGATGAGGAACTCCAAAATTCTCATAACCTTGTTATTGGAATTGCATACCTTGTACTCCGTAATCTGGTTGCAAATTTGGCTCAAAATTTGGCATTTGAAATCCTTGAAAATTTCCTTGTGTGTTCATAGTGGGAAGAGCACTTCTATTCACCATATTTCGAAGAATATCCATATAGCTCATATTTTTGGACTTGTTCTCCTTCTTCCTTCTCAAGGTATGCACCTACAAGAGAAAGAAAAATTAGAACAAAATTTTCTAAAGCAAATATAAGATGCAAAAATAAAAATAAATGTCCTTATTAAGACCACTCTAAACAATCCTTCGTCAAACTACTAGTGACCGTTACCTCCCCGGTAACGATGCCATTTGATTGTACGTTAATAATTGGGATGACCAATTAAAGAATTTATCAAACCATAGGGAGGAAGGCACTAGAGTTTAAGCGATCTCAAGTTTATCGTGATTTTATAAGGACGACGGAATGGGATGGATAGCTTGCAAATAAATGCAATTAAACTAATGCTAGAAATAAATAAATGAAAACAATAATAAATCGGTTCCAAATGATGCAAGGATGAGATTAACTACAATCATGGCATAGACAATAAAGAAATTATGCAATTAATTCTAATCTCTCATGGCTAAATCCACCTAAACTCTCTCTCGAGATGGATAAGATGTAGGCCCTTAATAAGACTCCAAAAAGCACATAGGATTGATACCATAGCGAACACCTCCCACTAGGTTCTAATTACTCTACGAGTTCCCTAATTTGGTACTAAATCGTAAGCAATATTCCCTTTTAAGGTACTATGAATTCACTAATGGTTTGGGTCTTCTCATCTAATCAACCAATCTCTCGATTAAGCTAATCAAATATTCTATCAAAGGGTTCTAAATCTAGAAGGATATCTCTATTTAATTCTAAATAAATGCACATGAGGTGTATGATGAAATGATTCAATGAACTATCCTAAACACACAATTGATTTCTTAAATTAATCACATGTCCATGACAATTAATCACACATATCATCATATACATCAAGCAATCAACATTCAATGATAGAAATACACAAAATCCATTCAAGATTAAAATCAAATTACATAAAAACTAAATAATAATACCAATCATGGAGCTAATCTCACAAAGGAGATTAGCCTAGCATAGCCTTAGAGAAAACAACATAGACAATTGAATCTACAAATTCCATGATCAAACTATAAAGAAGTTCACAAAAAATTAGAATTAGATTCCCCCTTTGAAGTCCTTCAATGGAGATCTCCTTCTTCTTCTTGCAATCTTCACTCTCCCTTGCTTCCTTGATCACTTGGATGGTGGATTTGATGGAGGAGATCAAGTGTGGATGGATGGATGAAGAATGGATGAAGATGATGGTGTAAAATGGAGGAAATGGTGTGTGATCTAGGTGTAGGAGTGAAACTCTTCAAAAATTCTCATCAAATATTGAAGTATTAGGTATTTATACACCTTGGGAAGCTTCTAGAAGGGTTCTGATGTGTTTCTGATCAGGAACACGGGTCGTGTGCTGCAACACGGCCATAGGGTGGCCGTGTTGGATAAATTGATGTCAGAAAACGGCCAAGGCTTACAGAGGTGTGTTGCATAACACGGGTCGTGTGCTACAACACGGCCGGCCATGTTGGTGCAACCCCTATTTTTGCAATTTTGTTTCGACTCGTTCCCCCTCGTTTCAACTCCGAATTGAGATCCATTTTTACCTACGTCTTCCTTTTCGCGTCTAGGATTTATTTTTACCTAAAAATCATACGTTTAAGCTCATTCACACACATCTCCATAAAAACACAAAATACAACCAAAGGAGTGTTTTTAGTGTCATTCGGCCTGAGAAAACAAAATAACATCTTGTTTACCAGGGAGTGGAGTTTATAAGTTGAACAACATGCCATTCGGCCTGAGAAATGCGGGAGGAACCTACCAAAGACTGGTAAACAAGATGTTTGAAGGAAAAATTGAAAGGATAGTAGAGGTATATGTGGATGATACGGTGGTAAATAGATTAAGAAGGTTGGACAACTTTGATCATCTGAATCGAGTGTTCGAAATATTTTAGCATTATGGAATGAAATTTAATCCGAAGAAATGCACCTTCAGAGTAAGCAAAGGAAGTTTCCTCAGGTACCTTGTGAGGACAAGGGGGATCGAGATGAATCCAGATAAGGTAGAAGCAATCATAAAGATGGAACCTCCAAGACACATGAAGGAAGTCCAGAACTTGACTGGAAGGCTGGCGGCCCTGAACAGATTCATGTCGAAGGCCTCGGACAAGTGTCAACCATTCTTCGACGTTATCACTCTCTTGACATCCCACCTTAATGTTTCTTAGGGTTGAAAGAAGAAATGAGATGCCCTTGTTCTCTCCTATCCTTTTTCTATACATATAGTAGCGCCCGCGGGCTAGTCATAGATAGTCGGATTTCTAGCTTTCCCTCTATTTTTAGAGATCAGGTTCAAACTACTCAAGCTCGTAGGAATAGTCAAAGCGAGTAGGACTTTCCCATATTCGTAGAGGTAGCTCAGCTCCCAACCGCATTCCTAAACTACCCAAAGAATGAAAATATTTTAAGGATTCTATCGTATCAAAAGTCTCGTATCAACTGACCTTGTATTCCTTTTGATGCGCCTTGAGATGGTCATCTCCTGTCCCCCAGGTGGGTGGGGAATCCGCTCCCAGGTCATCACTCTGCTGCGTATGGCCCGTCCTCATAGCACCATTGGAAGGTAAGGAGTGTGACAACGTACACACTTCCCTTTACTACATAGGGCCTTTTCATCAGTTGTAGGGTTTGGTTGCCTAAAATGGACTTGGCTTTGCCAATAAGGACTCCAATGCTAAGAACAACCTCTATCCCTTCAAGCTTAAAACTTTATTACTAAGCTTTCAATAAGGACTCTTCCCACATTGAACCTTGTTTACGAGAAGCTTAAGGACGGAACAACTAGTTGAGTACAAGATGGGCTTGAAGAACGAGTCGTGCAAGGACACGGGATATAGCAAGAAGTAACAAGGTTCTCCCTTTATTAGGACCGACTACAACAAGGGCCAAATTTGAATGGACCGAGGCATGTGAGAAAGCATTCGAGAAATCAAGAAGGAATTGTTGGATCCCAAGGTCCTCTCTAAACCTTCTCTAGAGGGAACATTGCAACTATACTTGGCGATTTCAGAAACAGCGATCAGTTCAGTACTGGTCAAGACAGAAGAGAGGAATCAGATATTGGTGTACTTTGTGAGCCAATCTCTAAAGGACGTAGAGCTCAGATACCCGGCGATGGAAAAGGTGGCATATGCTCTAGTCATGAGCTCGAGAAAACTGAGGCCATACTTCATGGAACATACCATAGAGGTGCTGATAACGTTTCCATTGAGGCAAGTGCTTCAAAGGCCGAATGTAGCTGGGAGATTACTTAAATGGTCGGACGAACTGGGAAAATTCGATATTATCTACCTGCCCAAGAATGCAGTCAAAGGTCAAGTCATGGCAGACTTTATAGTAGAACTTGATAGATTATATACTAAAAGTCTAACTTTAGCATGAACAATGTTTTAACAATATTTAAAATGAGAATCATTGATCAAATGATTGCGTCTTATAATTTATTTATTTGTACGATGCAATAGTCCACTTACTTTATACTATAGATAATATGTTGTGCGACAACACGCGGAAGATCATATTATCGGTTTCCTTATAAAGTATAAACAGATGCTCACAACTGAGATAGACGGGGACTCTCTATTGGGATGGTTGTAGTGTGATTTGGTATTAGTTTGTCTTGACTATAGAATCACATTAATGCACTCTGTGTGTATTGAGCAGGACCACTTGAGATCGTTCAACTTATACTGACTATATAGGAGAACTTGATCTCAGTTATTAATGAGTGAGATTTAAAATATTAAATCAATAAACTCGGTGAGTTGAGAAATAATGTTGTCTCTATGGTGTGATGTTGATTGTAGAAGGAATTTGTGTCCTATTAAATAGGTTGATGATGTCCCCTTAAGGATCTCATAAGGATTATTATGTAAACCCTGAAGGTGGATTTATTCCGGCATAATAATGAGGTTGAGTAGTACTACTCTCGGATGAGATATTAATTAATGGAGTTTTCAGTAACTTAATTAGTTAATGGGCATTGTATATCTTAAACATGGGGAGACTGTCGGGCTCATAATAAGAAGGAGCCTAAAACGTAATTTTGGGATTGGAACGGCAGTGCAGTAATAATATTTTAGTGGAATATATTATTATTATTGGACTTAAGTATAAAATTTTGAGTTAAACTTAAATACTTAAGCCCAATGGAGGTCCGACTCTAATTTCTCCTCCTGGTCTCTGCTGTAGCCCATGAATAAGTCATCTTAGCTTCCCGAAACACAATCTGATTGCACCTAACACGTGAGAATCAAGGAGGAAAGCAGATAGAGAGGATCTTGAAGATCCTCACCCACACAATATCAAGATTGGACTTGGGAATACATCATAAGATCAAGAGGTTATTGCTGTTGTTCGTCAACTTCCACAAATTTTCTAAAATCGTGTGGAACTCCAAACTGGATGTGTGATACTTTGTTTGAAATCCACTGAAGAGAGGATCATTTTGGCATAAAGGTCACTCAATTTGGTGATTGGATGAGGAAGTTATACCCAAAACGGTGAGGTTGCACATGCTATCGGCGAGAATTCATTATCTTCTTCAATATACCCTGGTGAAAGGTAATATGATTTTATGTTCTTTCTTCTGCTGATATAGAATCATATGGAACACTAACATTTCACGTTAACCAAACTATCAAACGCCAACAGAACTAACCTTCCCAAGGCTGAATCCCAAAGAGGGGAGGAAGCCATGGGTCATGCATGTAAATGGATCTGCAACGGTATCGGCGTCGGGTGTCGGAATCATCATCCAAATCCCATCAGGGGAAACTTTCTCAACTGCAGTCGGGTTTGATTTTCAAGCCACCAACAACGAGGCGGAATACGAGGCTTTACTGAACGGTTTGAGAATGGCACTGGCCATGGGAGCCGACGAGTTGTTGGTGTACAATGACTCTCAATTGGTAGTGAACCAAGTAAGCGAAGAGTACGAAGCCAAGGATGATCAAATGAACCACTATAGAGGATTGGCAGCAGGTATGCTACAGAGGTTTAAGCATGTCTTCCTAAAGTGCATTGATAGGAAAGAGAACATAGGGGCAGAGGCATTGGCCAAACTGGCTACAACATTAAATGCAGGAGACCTCAACAACATCAATATTATGAAACAAGAAAAACCATCGAATACTGGTGTTTAGGTCTTAAATGATGAACCTCCCGGAGAGTCATGGATGACTCCTATCAGAAAGTATCTGGAAACCAAAGAGACTCCTTCGGACAAGGATAAAGCTCATCAGACAAGGCTAAGGGCGGCGAGATACGTGTTGGTTGAAGGAAAGCTATACAAAAGAGGATATTCGTCACCGCTCTTGAAATGCCTAAACCCAGATGAGGCAAGCTATGTGCTCGCCGAGATACATAAAGGCGTATATGGGAATCAAACAGGTAGAATTGCTCTAGCTCACAAAGTGAACAAACAGGGGTATTTCTGGCCAATATTGAAAAAGGACGATACTCAGCACGCACGAGCCTGTGCGACCTGCCAAAGGTTATCACCGATCAACAGAATACCTTCGGTGTAGTTAACCTTTGTATTCAGCTCGTGGCTATTTGTCAAATGGGGAATTGATCTGATCGGCCCACTACTTGTCGGGAAAGGGGGAGTTAAATTCGCCATAGTGGCGGTGGATTATTTCACAAAGTGGGTAGAGGCCGAAGCTTTGGCAACAATCACTGAAGCCTGAGTAGAAAAATTCATCTTGGAAAACATCGTGTGTCAGTTTGGCATACCCTATGCCATCATCACAGATAACGGGAAGCAATTTGATAACGACAAGCTAAGAAAGTTCTGCGAGGACTATAACATCAAAAAATGGTCCTCCACACCTTACCACCCACAGTTTAACGGCTAGGTCGAAGTGATAAACAAGATAATCAAGTACACCTTGAAGGCTAGGCTAGAGAAGCTAGATGGGAGTTGGCCGGAAGAACTGCCTGGGATTCTGTGGTCGTACCGGACGACAATGAGAACCTCTACCAATGAGATACCGTTTTCAATGGCTTTCAATACTGAAGTTGTGATCCCCGTGGAGATAGAGAAACCTAGTCCGAGAACTACTCTCCACCAAGAAGAATGGAATGACGAACTGGTTTAGGAAAAATTGGATTTATTGGAAGAAAAGAGATTAAACGCAGAAACGCACAATGCGATATACAAGTAGAGGGCCGAACAGTTTTACAACTCAAAAGTGAAGCTGAGACAATTCAGGGGAGGTGATTTGGTGCTTCAGAAGGTGTTGGGCCCGACTACATAGGGTAATGCAAAGAATTGGAAAGGCCCATACCAAATTAGGAGAATCTTGGAGAAAGGGGCGTATGAGCTAGAAGAGGTTGACGGAAAGAAGGTGTCGCATCCACGGAATATTCAACATCTAAAGAAGTACTACCAATGAGTCAGAAAGGAAGACAAATGAGGTTGGTGACACCACCTCCTACTGCTTATAATCAAGGCATTAGGCCATACTTGAAAAGAATCCAGGCCAAAGACCAGTAAAAGATCTGTTGATTAAACCTATGGTAAAAATTCTATAGGAACTTATGTTATGTGGTTATAAACATTTACTTCGAAAAACACAAATTATCAAATTGGGTTTCGAATAAGAGGGAGAAATTGGCATAAATATAAACAGAAACACTAAAGGAAAAAACATAGTAGCATGAAATACGGTAATACGAGATACAATGGTCGAAAGAAAGTCAAATCTAAAAAATATGTGGGGTCGGAATACAAGGATAAAATCTCAAAAAGAATATATAAAACAAGGGAATTATTCCGAAGTAAATATCGGTATCAGGATAAAAGGATAAATCTCGAAATGTAATGTCGATGTCAGAATGCAGGGACGAACTCGGAGTGGATGAATCGAGATAAAGGAATGAATTTGGAAAGGAGTCATCAGAATAAGGGAATAACATCGGGAGGAAATTGGTATTGAAATAATATCAGAAAAAGAGGGGTGTCGGAATAAAGAGGTAGAGCACAGGATAAATATCAGTTTTGGAATAAATAGGTGAACTCAGGATGAGTATCGGCGTAGAGATAAAGGAACTAATTCAAAAGGAAGACATCAAAATAAGAGAATACCATGCGGATGAATAAAGGTATCAGAATACGAGGATTAACATTAGGGCTAATATCGATATATGACAAAGGATCCAATTCAAAAGGAACGCCTCGGAAGAAGGGGGATAGCATGGGTATAAAGGAAGAAATTGGAGGTAAATGTCAAAGTCAAAACAGAAAATTTTAGAAAGCGAAGTGATTGGAATCCAGGGACCATCAGAGCCAAGAAAAATCTACTTATAGGAAGTCTGAATTAATGATATCAAAAAAGTAAAGAAACAATGGGGCAGTGGTAAACTAAAACATCAACGAGGCAAACGGAAATAAAGATTTCGGGCAGAAACACAAATATTTATGTTATCGATACGCGAAAGAGAATGTGTACAGTAGCAGATAAACATAAATCAATGAATACCAACGATCACAATCGTCAATTCATCAAGATATAAAGGCGTAGAACATCACCAGAGATAAATTCAGAACAAATTCAGAGAGGAAATAAGAAAAACAAATTCAAAATACAGAGTTACAAGCCACCGGAATAAATAAAGTGTTTACCCACACAGGGGAATCGAAATAGGAAAAGAAAGTCAACCTATGGAAACTGTAGGAAGAAAGATCAATCCTTCTTACGGCTATCGAAAGATCAGAAAATACCGGACATTTTATCCTCCATCTCTTTGAGTTTCACTTCAGCACATGCTGCTCTCTCTTCAGTGGATCTCAAATTAGCAACTCGACCCTCCAGAACCCTAACACGAGCTTCCATTTCTTCCAATCTAGCCCTTGTTTCTACAGCTTGGGCTTGAGCGGCATCCCTTTAGACCTCGGCTCCCACTAAGCCAATCCTGACGGAATTCAAAGTAGCTTGTTCCATCGCCAGGTCAAAATCCATCTTCTCCAAACATCTTTTCTGTTCGTCAACTGTGGAGGCTAACTCGGTATTTTCCACCTCCAAGATAGTCAACCTCTCTTCCAGATCAACCGAAGAACCCTCAGAACCATGAACCACCTGACTGGAAAATAAACGGTCCTGATCCAAAACATGTATGGAATTTGAAAGAGAGGCGGCAGCAATCCCAGCCATAGTAGCTAGACCAGAAGAATTACGGGGAAGAGAATTCAGATCGATGGTCAGCAGAGCTCGTTGGTTGATTGGATATTAACACCCTGAGCAAAGCCCAGGTTCCCCAACTCATGTAAATCAGGCTCATCTGCTACCCATTTCCCATGCTCACGAGCACTTTCCGCAGCCAGTCTCTGTCGGCAAGGGTTGAATCAGCAAGCCCAGCAGTACTAGGAAGATTCGGATTTACCAGGGAAATAACAGGAATAATAGGAGGAACAGATTGGGGAACGTCGGAGTCAACCTCTTTCTCACGAACAGCGGGAGGAACAACACCTCTGAAAGGGCCATACATCATGTCATAATCATCAGGTTCAGGATCATCCTCCATCTCAGGCTCCGAATCATCTTTCAACTCGGGATCCTCCCAGGATCCTCTTCACTCTCGGAAGCAGCAGTAGGGGGATCTACAGAAAAAGGACACCTCTGAGAATGTAAAGGGCATAGGAAAAATAATTTAACATGAACAGAAGCAATTATTTCCCTCATCTCTTGGGCAAGGATATTAAACTCACCAGTAGAGGGAGATCGACGCAGCGTAAAGCTAATACCGGGTTGAAGAGATGATTCACCACGCTCATAAATACCACGCCGATGCTTCCCAAGCGGAGAAGTCATTGTCATTTCGGAAAATTAGCCAGAGAAGAGAATCCCAGAGGCACAGCTATGGAACGGCACGATCGTCCCAGAGGAGGACACAAAGGAGGTAAAACCTACCGCGAACAAAATGCATCATCCGAAGATCTTCTTCAAGTTTGAAATCCCCAGAACCAAACGACAAACCCTCAAACTCACTCTACCATCATAATCAGAATCAGCTTCATCATCAAAAAATAGATATGTGTGCTTATGACGAGTTAGAGATGAGCCGGCAACAGAATCAGTAGACCCTACAAGGGATTGGGCACCTCGGAGTTCATCTGTAAAATTAAGAAACGAGTATGAAAACACAGAACAAGGCATCCTAATAAACAAGTAAAACAATCAGAGAGCGAAAGAAAGATCAATACCAGCAGTAGCCCGTCGACCCAATGTTGACAAACCAGCAGAAACTAGAATTAGCTCTCGCAAGAGAGGAGAGGCTTGATAAGAATCGAATCTAGAAGATAAAACTTCCTACACACGTCGGAAGCCAGCACTTAACTGCGTAAAGAAACGTGGGGCGAACATGTTAAAACATCAGAGACTAAGAGAACACAAAGAAATAATGAAGCATATAAAGACACAAAGAATAGTCATTACACTTATCCAGAGGGAGAAACTACAAAGGAAAAGATACTGAGACACCATTTACACGGGGACGATAACTACCTTTCAGCCAGAACTAGGCATGCTCCCAACTTCTGCCAATGATGTCGGAAGTGCCAACAAAGTGGTGATTATTGCGAAGAAGCAAGTGATAAAGCCACCGGCGCGACTAGAGGCGCCATAGAAAAAAAGAAACTCCAATTCAAAGGGATCCTGGATGGTATGACCGAGAGCATGAAACAGAGACATAGTCGATATCAACCGCAAACAAGAAGAGGGGACAAGCTGCCCGATGGCTATATTCTATCTTTGTAAAAGCAAGCTGATAAGGGAGGAACACGAAGGCGCAAACCGGCCATAAAGAGAGAATAATAGAAAGCAGTAAACTCTGAAGGAGGTTTAGAAATGGGGACATTATCACAGGAATAAATGAAGGCCACATCTGGGTTACCATATAACTGATGAAGCTCCTCTAAACGTTCAGAGAAAAGTCGAGAAGGCGGCACCCACCCAAGCCACTGGGCCATCCCATGAAGACAACATTCTGGCATACCGAAAGGTAATCCAGAAGAGAGCACCATCTTCTTCATCAAGGGGGAGAGAGGCACCACCGGCGGCCACAGCGGGTACAGTAGGTGCACCCAACCTGCCAAGCAAGGAAACAGATGGTAAACCACTACCGGATGAGGAAGAGGTAGACAAATCCCTCAAGTTCAACCGGGGCTACCTCCGGAGACGGTTAGAGCTACGAACGTCAAGATGCGTAGGTTGCTACACTGTAGAATCAGAGGTGTTAACCTCTTGAACATCAGCATGAGGAGGAGTACCCTCACTAGCCATCAATGGAAACAAACACGAAAAGTAGGGTTTAGCAAAGGAAAGAGGATAAGCGAAATCTCAGAAAATGCTGGAAATCTTGGAAGGGAGTTAAGGGGGAAAGCACAAAGTTTTGCAAAGGGTTTGAATTTTGAAAAGAGAAATCAAAAGATTTCTGAAACAAAAGGGATACGCCCCTCGTCATGACAGGCCAGGATGAACCAAAAACGGTAAGGATCAGACGGCTGGGAATACAAGACTTTACAACTTCCAAGGAAAAGAAAGAGCCTAGATTAATCCACGTGGCTCAGAACTAAGGACGTGTTGCATCATGACAAGAAGCGACGGTTATACTCGAGAGTAAAAGCAAAATTACCAAAATAGCCAAGAAAGGTCAGTTAGCATAAGATTAAATATTTCGTACACCGAAAGAGTTATACATTACTAGAAAATTTAAAGAGAAACCATACACCGGGATAAAGGAAATACAAGAAATGTCATGAAGAACTAAAATAAATAATTACATACTACTTGGAACGGTGGTCTCAGAGAAATTTCACTCGGCAATAGGGAGAGTTTCAGAATCAGGAACATCCACAGACTTCGAATTGCCACCTTCAGGCGGTACATCCTCGGAAGAGGGGCTTCTAAATCCATCAGATGTGACGAGATATTAGGCGCTTAGATATTACCATAAGAGGGAACAACATCGAAAGAGGGAGGAGCCACGAAATAGTAATAGTCTCGGAGGGCTGAAGTTCTGAAAAAGTGGCTGTGGCAACTTTGTCGGATTCACCCGTATCATCGGATCTAAAGCCCTTAGAATCGGCAAATAGCTCAGGAGTCAACCCACCCATGGATCCGATGGGAAGATCCACAGGAGGATCCTCAGCCTTGGAGTCACCAGTAGCAAGGTTCAAAACACCATCGGTATAGTCCTCGTCAGAATCCACCTTTACAACCTCATCAGAGCTCTCTTCGGGAAGTTCGATATTAGTGATAAATTTAGAGTACTCACCAAGTAACCCTAGATCAAGCTGCTTCTTCAAAGATTCACCCAGAGGTATTTTTCTTACTAAGGGCTTGGCGAAGGACATCACGCATGCCATCCAAACAGGCGGGATAAGGCTGTTCGGAATAAACTTCCGCCATGGCTGCAGAAGAGTAGCAGAAACAGTAAATCTGGGTCTTGGGAAGAATGAAATCCTTAATAAGAATTATCATTTTGAGCCAAGAAAAGATCATCTCTAACCCGATTCAGTTTCGCCACAGCCTCATTACGCTCATTTCGGGCCTCGACAACTGCATCCTCAGCTTCCTTAATCTTCTGGTTGAGCAAGGCCTCAGAATCTTTTCTCTCTTGGCGCATCTCTTCGACATCATGGTCGTAAGACAACTGAAGGGCGTGAAGGCTATTTTGGGTTCACGCAAGCTTAACATTAAGTTGATCACCCAAGGTCTTAACTTCTTCTCGGTGATCGGCCTCTATTTTGACAATTCTCTCGGAAAGTCCCTTGTTCTCCAACAATAGGATACTTTTCTCCTTCTCAGATTTAGTCAACAAGCTGTTATATTGAGCATGCAAAGCCTGAAAACTCTGTTCAAGCTCAGCCCTTTTGTCCTGCTCTACCCTTAACTCTCCTCGAACTTGAGCCTCGGCCGTACTCGCTTCGAGGTTTTTCAGATCATGAATTCTTATTTTTTTGGAGAGCAGAGTAACTTCATCCCACAAGTGCGATTCACGCCCCTCCAGGTTGAAGAGATGATGCATGGCATGGGGAACATAGATAGATCCCCGACCCAAGTAGCCGACAGCGCACTGAAGAGACGCACCGAGAGACATACCCTCAACATGAGCGAGGAGCTCATTGGTACAACCCTTGAAAGGAAAAGCGGCAGCATGAGCTAAACAGGCGGGAGCATCAAAATCAAACTAAGGCTCTTGAGTACGGATAAAGGTTTTCCCAGCTTCATCACAATCCTAAACTTCTCGGAAAGTTTCTTATCAGTAATCTGGTTTACAGGAAGGTACGGGGTTGTCTTCTCCACTATTGGCAGAACATCATAAACCGTATCAGTCGACAAACGTTGTAATCCCAAGAGCGCAAGGGAGTCTTTCCTTTGTAATACCGCCAGACTTTTGAAGAGAAAGAGGCCCCATAGTGGGATGGAGAGTTGAAAGGAGAAAGGTTACCCGCGAGACCCTCAAAAGGTGTGCCTTGGAGATTTGGATCTGGAATAGTCAGCTGCTCGGGAACTAGGTGAAAAGAAGTACCAGGGTCATCAGAAGCGCCAATCGGAGAGTGGACAGGAGCTTCGAGAGAAGGAGAAGAGGTAATATCACAAACCTCCAAGGTATCCAGAGGAGTTGAATTTGGCACACCACAAGAGCTAACACCCACACCACCAGCATTATCACTCTTAATCTTCTTCTGAGGATGAGCGACAAGGGCAGTACTGTCATGAGTATCATCATTGAAACTTTCGTCCTGCAAGCTATACTTCCTTTTAGAGGCGGCAGACTTGACAATAACGGCCTTCGAACTACTCTTCTTGGACTTGGGGGCTTTAGGGGCTCTTTTTGAAGCTTTCTTGGAAACACCGGAGGCTATCCTCGAATCTATATCAACATCCCGAGTTGGAGGAACAAGATAAGAAGAATTTCGAATCCTAATAGCTTTGAGGTGCTGTACAGCAAGGAGCTTTCTAGGATGGAGCTTGCAAGACCTTCTTCTTCCCTTTAGCGAGCGCGGCCTGTTTACGAGCAGAGGGAAGGGTAGCTATACTGGCGATGTCAGTAAGAAGTGTTGTTCTTTCCCCGAGAAAATAAAAAGGAAAGTAAATACGGAAAGGCATGAGGAACGCCACAAAGGGAAGAATACAACAAAGAGTATGACAAGAGAACGCAATCACAAGAAGATTACCCGGCATAGCTATTGCTGAAGAGGTAAGGCCGGCGTTGAAAATATTCATACAGGTGAGGATAGATTGATAATGACGATCCTTCTCGAAAAGCTCACGAATATGATGAAGGCGTTTTGAAACTCAGATAGCAATTTCTCAAGGTCGCAAGATTCATCTACTGCATGAGATAAGAAGGAAGGATTAGTAAAAGAAAAGGTGCAGAAAGAAACCGAAATACATACACGCACTGAGATCAGGATTGAAGAAGGAACTCCTAGGGAACACAAAAGGTGCTTGAGGGTCATCCACGGCCCACGAACCCAAATCCAATGATCCTTCCATTTTTTAATCGAGCTAGGCAGAGAAGCAACCAAATTGGTGTGACGAGACTTCAAACATAAATACTCTTTCATTCCAGAAATAGGAGATAGCCTATACAAGAAATTGATTTCGAACATATCTAACAGCATGTATCCCGATAAATGGAAGAGGACCAAGATTCCCATCAGAGCAGCCCAGCCATTGGGGGCCAGTTGAGCATAGGCTATTCCCCAAAAATGGAGGATATTGCGGATACACGGAGGCAGAGGGAAACGAAGGCCAAACTCAAACTGCAATTCATAAGCAGCAACAACATTCAACAAGGCGAAACATATCAGGCCTGGGGAAGGAAGGAAGAATTCGATGTCATACCCACACTGGTATTTACTAATGGCAATAGCAGTGTTATTGCATAACCAACGATCATCGATGGTAGACAGAAACTTAGTGGCAGAAAAATAAATATTTTCCTCCCAGACAGGAAGCCTCCCAAGATGGGCTAATTGCCCAGGACCCGCATTGACCAAGTCGGCACCATGTCTCAAGCTGAAATTTGACACGAACGTGGCGACCGCTTCTTCAAAGGCAGATTTAGAAAGAGGGCCAGAACTCGAACCCTCCGCTTGGCGGGGAGAAGAAATCTCATCGCTCCCAAGCGAAGAATCAGTAGTTTGTGAAGGGGATTCAATGGGGGAGATAGAACCCTCACGACTCATAATCGCAAAAGTATAGAAAATAGAGAAAAAGGAATATAGAGGAAGAGAAGGAAGGGAAGCCCTAGACTGCGACGACACGAAGAATACAAGAAAAAATAATTCAAGAGAAGAAGAAAGAGAAAGAAAGAAGATCAGTACCTGGATAAAAAAAAGGAGAGCGTACAAGTGTAAAGGAAATTGAAACCGTCAGAGGAAGAGGGGGAAGAAGAAAGGATAAAGGAATAAAAAGGAGAAAAAGCAAACTGATGCAACTTTTGAAATTTAAAATTTGAACTAAAAAGGCAAAATATCAAAAAGATCCCAAATTTCCCGGAGATATCTCGGCGACCCCGAAGCCCAAGAGATGGAAGCAACTTGGAATCGGAATGGGAGACCGAAGTGGAAGAGACACGAATCACACATACTGGAACATGAGGGATATAACTTAAGAAAAATACATGTCGACCCTAGATAATCTTAAAACGTTAGATTATCCAGGCTCGAGGGCTAATGTTATGGGTATTATCCTCATGTAAAACGAGCTGGAAGCCCAACAAGCTAGTCCGTCATAAACAAAAGGGGCCCTACTACAAAGAGGCCCAAGAGTAGGATTGAATGATCACTTGTAGGAGGATGGCAGCCCAGAATGTGACCCAGGCCCAAGAGACATAACCCGGGAAATTACCGAGAAGATGCCCAAGAGATGAGCCCATCGGTTAAGGGCCCAGGAACCCAGGAGAACGAGAATAGGAGAAGGGCCAAGAGGCAGTATGTCTTGGGCAGCACTCCCAACTAGAGGACAACTCGTGACAAACGCATCCTTCTCTATCCGCCAATGAGAAGCAAGCAAAGGACAAATGGAGACCTACAACATTCCGCACAACATCTGGTGACCCCTTGCACCAGCACCAAAAGTCGTCGATGTACCGGCCAACACCATTATGGCTGCTTGTCTTTGTCCAAGTGGCGCCCAGGGATTGGACAACCATTAGGGTTAGTTGGTAGTATAAATAGCTTCTCTCACAAGAGATAAGCAGGTTACTCATTCTCATATTATACATTACACTTGTAATTGGGAGGGTTTTTATGAGTGTTGTTCTTAAGAAGAGAAATAAAAATCGGTTAAGGTCTTTGGTTGGACTTTCCTCTCTCACACATTTACTTATTTATTATGTTAAATTGTGATCGTTCTTAGTTCAGTTACACCATCCTTTCTTCCTTCTAATCCTGAATTAACTATCTAAGAACACACATCAACACTTATAATCTTAGTTTACTACAGGTGCCTCAGAGACAACGAGTATCTTATTATTAGAGGGATTAATACATCTTTGTTTGGATAATTCCTGAGAAAGTACATGATAGAAGAAAGGAACAATATATTGCTTCTCTTTAGGGCCAAATAAATTTATACATCGTCTCGGCAAAGATGGCATTAGGGTTTTGCTTTCATTTGAGAGATGAGGAACTTGTGAACTGGTTGTATCTTCTTTATATCGCTGCTTAAACCGATCATCTTTGTGTTACTGCTTATTTTTTTACTATATATCAATAAAATTTATATTTGATTGTAGGCACATCTCGTTAGAAAATGAGATGGAGAAATTTCAACTCGGATTCCCTATTACATAACTGTGTTTCATCTACTGTTGCATTGCTTGGATGAATGACATGTGTATATTTTAACAAACAGAGAAATAAGGCTGTTAACGGCTATTCTTAACGCAGTTCAAACCACCGTAAATCATATAAGGAATTGTTGTTAACTGCTGTTAAAATATACACGTGGCATTCATCCAAGCAATGCAAACAGTAGATGAAACACAATTATGTAACAGGGGATCCGAGTTGGGAGAAATTCAATAGTTGCCTTTTTTCTCCTTTTTTTCTACGTGTCAATCATCCACGTGTCCATGTATCAATCAATCATGTAACAAAGCGGCACAAAATATATCAATCAAATTTATATTTAATCCATAATTGCACAATCTCACGAATTTATCTTCATGTGTATAACTTTTTATTTTATATTGTATACATGTTTCTTAATAATTGTATACTTTTTTCAAACTCAATTTTTCATTAAAAAATTAGCATACATATATGTATAATTACTTTTTATTCAATAGTGTATACATGTGTTTTTCAAATTTTTATTAAAAAAACTAACAAAAAATTCACTAACAAAGTGTATACATTTTTGTTCATAATTGTATATATTTTTATTCATAATTGTATACGATTCTGAAGGTCGGTGCACCGTATCCGAAATGCGTAGTAGTTGTCATTTCATTTTATCTCATATTTTGATTAACAATAACAAATTAATTATATATACTTATTATTTGACTATATTTCTCATCATTACAAAAATAAGTTAGAATTCAATTTTTAGGTTTCGACCCCCTCCTTCCATTACGGGAAATTGTTTGTGGCAATCAGATTTAAGTGTCAAATATCAACATTTATAATACTTGATTTTAGAAATATTGATAAAAATTTCAAAATATATATATATATATATATATATATATATATATATATATATATATATATATATATATATATATATATATATATTTCGAAAATCTTAGTTTTAATTCATTAGTGTGTAGAATTTATCATCCAATCAATATGTGAGGGGATAATAAATGATAAAGATGTTATTATGGCAATTTCATCACTAATCTACAGAATCAGAGTAGAGTCACTGATCTTCTTAGTATGGAACGACGACCATCAATTGTTTACTGTGGCGTGGAAAAACAGTAGAGAACTCATTAATTTCAATTTTCTGAGAGTTTTTGGCACGTAGTTTCTAAAACTTAATCAGGATTTAAGTGTCAAACTTCAACATTTATAATATTTTATTTCAGAAATATTGACAAAAGTTTCAAATATATATATATATATATATATATATATATATATATATATATATATATATATATATATATATATATATATATATATATATATATACCGGAAATCATGAAGAATTTATCATTCAATCAAGTGGATAATAAATGATAAGGATGTTATTAAGGCAATATAAAAAAATATATATTTTGATATCTTGATGTAAACAAATATTCTCATATTAAGAGTTTTCCACTAATTTAAGGACAGGTCTTAGGTGAGACCGTCTCACGGATCCTTTTACGTAAAATGGATCATTCATTAACTCAAATAAATATATTTTATATTAAATAAAAAGAAAATTAAAAAAAAAAAGAAAGGGTCTTCTTTGGCTCCAATAATTAAAATATCATTTTCACCTTTTAAACTTTCGGCCATTTGCACGCAAGCATTCACGCTTATTAAATTAAAAAAAATTACTTTAAATATTAATTATTATTATTAATATTAACAATTCAATAATAATAATATTATTAGTATTATTTTTTAATAATTCAATTATTCTATTATTATCACTTTATTTTATTCAGGTATCACTTTATACTAAAAATATTATCACTTTTTATTTATTATACATCACTTTTTGTTTATCATGTATCACTTTTTTAAAAAAATAATGAGTGAGACTTGCGTGTGCCCGGGCGCACGTTGTGCTCCTTTAGAATTTAGTATTATGGATAAGGGTACATTATTTTATTCTAAAGGGTATACACTTTAATTAATAAGAGTACACCATTTTGTTCTAAAGAGTATACACTTTTCATTATATTTTTTATTTTTCTTCAGAAAATAAAGGGTACACATCTTTATACTAAAGGTATACAATTTAACACAAAATTCTAAAGGCACGCGGAGTGTACTTCCGTGCGTCCCGGCGCACACAAGTTTTTGCCTTGTAAAATAAAGGGTACACATCTTTATACTAAATGGTATACAATTTAGCACAAAATTCTAAAGACACGCGAATGTGCTTCCGTGTGCCCGGGCACACACAAACTTTCGCCAAAAATAATATCATTTTTATTATTCAAGTAAATGATACTTCGTGAAATAATTCAATTATACGAATATCAATTTTCTTAGATTAGGAATCACATTTTATTAAAAATATTATCAAGTTATCACTTTTTATTAAAGGTGTTATCACTTTTTGTTTAAAATGTTATCACTTTTCATTAATATTATAAATTGTTCATGTAATAGTTTACAGCACTGCTATCACTTTTCATCAATTGAATATCACATTTTATAAATTTATAATATTTAGATAAAAAATAAGTTAAATATATAATTAATTTAAATTAATAAAAATTTTAATAATAAAAATATTATTTAAAAAATAATATTATATATATATATAAATAATATATATATATATATATATATATATATATATATATATATATATATAAGACATAATTAATTTACTTTTATAATTAAATTTTCAATTTTCTAATTTGAGTAAAACCAAACAGGGCCCATAAAAATATAATTTATAGGTTAATGGGTGATCCGTCTCACATAAGGGGATTCGTGAAACGATCTCACCCAAGTCTTTTCCTTTTTAGGCAAAGACTTGCTTGAGACTGTCTCACGTAAGGGCTTATGTGAGACGGTCAGAAAGTGATAACTTTTATAATGAAAAGTGATATTAAATTAATGAAAAGTGATAATGCTATTTTATGAACAAATTATAGTATAAATGAAAAGTGATAACAATTTATAACGAAAGTGATAATGTTTTATAACGAAAGTGATAGCTATTTTAAAAGGTGTAAAATGGTCTTATATAAATGCTATTTTAATCATTTTGTGCAGGTCTTATATATTAAAAGAAAAATATAATTATTAAAGTGATATGCCCATAATAAAAATATGGCAAAGACTTGTGTGAGACCGTCTCGCATAAGGGTTTACATGAGACGGCCAGAAATTGATAACTTTTATGAAGAAAAGTGATAATAAATTAATAAAAAGTGATAACGATCTTTCATAAACAATTTATAGTGTAAATAAAAAGTTATAACATTTTATAGCGAAAGTGATAACTATTTTAATAAGTGAAAAATTGTCTCACTTGAGATGGTCTCACGCAAGACCTACCATAAAAATATATAATTATTAGGCAAAGAATTGTTTGAGATCGTTTCACATAAGCCCTTACGTGAGACGATCAGAAAGTGATAACTTTTATGAAGAAAAGTGATAATTACTTAATAAAAAGTGACAGTGCTATTTCATGAACAATTTATAGTATAAATAAAAAGTGATACTCCCTATGTCCACTGTCAATCTATCAATTATACCATTTTGGGTCGTCCATCTTTAATCTATCCATTTTCCTTTTTGAACTATGGGACCCACACCTTTCACTACTACAAATAAAATATGGGACTTATACCCTCCACTAATACAACTACCTACTATACATAAAATAATAATACTCCTTAATCCACGTGCAAAAAGCAAATGAATACATTGAGGATGGATGGATGGAATAATTTTTTAAAGCGATAGTGATAAATATTTTAAAAAGTGAAAAATTGTCTCACGTGAGATGATCTCACACAAGACCTACCCTAATTATTATTGGGGTAGATCTTGGAGACCGTCTCACGAAATTCTATTATGTGAGGGTGAGAAGGATCCTCCACTAATCCATGGAGTACATTTTTTTTTCTTTTTAATTCCGCATTATCCAGCTGTGTTAACCGCCTAATCCATTTGATCCCATTCCAATCCATGTTAATGTTTTTATTTTATTTATTTTTTCTTTTAACTTCATTATTTTTTATTAGGGTAGGTCTTGCATGAAACGTCTCACGGAGACAATTTTTTACTTTTTTAGATAGTTATCACTTTCGCTATAAATTATCAGAGTTGATATTAGGTGCACTCAGGGTGCAAGGTTGCACTCATATGTGTATAATTTTTTATTTTATTTTGTATATGTTTTTATTCTATTTTGTATATGTGTTTCTTAATAATTGTATATTTTTTTCACACTAAATTTTTCATTAAAAAAATTAGCATTCATATGTGTATTAACTTTTTATTCAATAGTATACATGTCTTTTAATAATTGTATATTTTTTTACACTCAATTTTTTATTAAAAAAAAACTAACAATTAAATTGTATATATTTCTGTTCATAATTGAATATATTTTTGTTCATATTTGTATATGAGTGCACCGTATCATATGGTGCACCCGGGTGCACAGTATAAATAGCCAAATTTTTATCACTTTCGCAATAAAATGTTATCACTTTTTATTTATACTATAAATTATTCATAAAATAACATTATCACTTTCATTGATTTATTATCACTTCCCTATATAAAAGTTATCACTTTCTGGTAGTCTCACGTAAGGGCTTGCGTGAGACTGTCTCACACAAGTCTTTGCCTTTTTATTAATTTGTTTTAATTACGTAAATTAAATATTTTATTTAAATTTGTTAATAATAATATAAGATAAAAAAATTAATCAAATTTAATGTATTATTATAATAAAATAATATATTTAATTAATTTTTTTTATAAAAAATAATAAGATATTATTTTTTATTTGTCTTAAAAATTGTTCATGCACAAATAATTTAATTGATGATTATCATTTTTCTATAACCATGTATTACGTTTTAATAAAATTGTTATCACTTTATATTTGTCTTATTTAAATTGTTCATCTATTTAATTTATCAATTGATGGTTATCACTTTTTCTTGATATATAGCACTTTTATTTAAAAAATATTATCACTTTTATTTTATGTAAATTGTTCATGAAATAGTTTAGTAAATTTGATTATTAACTTTTTCTTGATCACATATAATTCTTTTATTAAAAATATCATCACTTTATATTTGTCTTATTATAAATTTTTTATTTTGTGAATAATTCAACTAGCCAGTGGTTATCACATTTTCTTAATATGTACCACTTTTTATTATAAATATTATCATTTCTTATTCTTTATGCAAATTCTTTATGAAAAAGATTATAAAATTTTCTTTAATATCTATCATTTTTTATTAAAAATGTTATCACTTTTTATTCACACTATGAATTATTTATGGATAGTTTAATTGAATGGTTATTATATTTTTCTTATGTGTCACTTTTAATTAGAAATGTTATCACTTGTTATCCGTCTTATTAATTTTTCTTGAAATAATATAATTAAAATTCATTATCATTTTTATTAATTAGATATCACTTTTTCATTTTACAAATTTTTTTTTGCAAGATAGGTTATCACTTATCTTTGATCACATGTCACTTTTTATTAAAAATATTATCACATTTTATCTAACATACTAATTGTAAAAGAAAAAAATTATTGTTCAAATTTTTATTAGGTATATATATAACAGAGAAAAGATAAAATTATAAAAATTTATATAATATTTCTTATTAAAAATATTAAATTTAAAATTTAAAAATAAATAATAATCATAATAAATTTAATAATTTTAGATTGATTATAAAATAATTAAAATAAAATTATTTAATAAAAAAGAAATAGAAAATATAGAAAACATAGCACACTTCTGTATGGGAATTAGGAATCGATTTGATGAGTGATGATTTTGCCTAATATTAAAACGCGCACGCGCGGATTTTGTTTGGGGTTGAGATCCTACCCGTCTCACTGATGTGGCATAATGTGACCCAAGCCTTTGCCTTATTATTGTGGGACAAATATGTTCAGTACAGTTGTCAATTTGGGTTAAAAGCTCACAAGACCAACTCCCCACCCCAATCCACCCCATCAAAAACCCATCAAAGCCTGTTCCAAATAACCCAATTCACTTCAGCTAATATACTCCAAAAATAATTTAAATTAAACATTTTAATTAATATGACTTAAATACTCTTAAGTTGTGTTTGGATTGCGTCATTTCAAATTTAATGGATTTGAAAATGAATAAATTTTAAATTCCTTGCATTTTAAATCAATTCATTTGAATTCACTGTTTGGATAAATTATGGACTTATGAAATGATTTCAAATACATGATTCAAAAATTATTTTTAAAATAGAATTTTATAAATGATAAATAAAAATAATAAAATTTTATTATATTAAATATTAAAATCTAAAATTTTATTAAAAATAATTTTTTTTGGAGGGAACTCTACCACCCAATCTACCCCCACCCACCCCCCTTCCACCCCCACCCAAAAAAAAATTTATAAAATTTTAGATTTTTAATATTTGAATAATAAAATTATTACCATCCAGCCCTACCCCCTATCCACACCCCCTCACCCAACACCACCCCCATCCCACAAAAAATATTTTATATAAAACTTTAGATTTTAATATTTAAATAATAAAAATATTACTATCAAATCCTACCACTCTATCCATATCCACCCACCCCACCCCACTCACCACTCCCACCCACCAAATTTTTTTTTAAAAAATTAGGTTTTAATATTTAAAAAATAAAATCTAAAATTTTATTTTTAAATATTTTTTGAGAGGGGTGGGGGTGGGGTGAGGGTGTGGAGAGGGTAGGTTGGGTGGCAATAATTTTATTATTTAAATATTAAAATCTAAAATTTTATTTAAAAAAAAATTTGGGGTGGAATGGGGTGGGGTGGGGTGGGGTGGGGTGGGTGGGTGAGTAGGCTGTGTGGTAATATTTTTATTATTAAAATATTAAAAATCTAAAATTTTATAAAAAAAAATTGAGGTTGAGGGGGTGGTGGAGGGGGGTGGGGTGGCCAGGGTGGGGGGTTGGGTGGGGGTGGGTAGGGGTAGGCTGGATGGTATTGTTTAAAATATAATATTTATATATATATATTATAATTAATTTATTAATTTTTTATACTATTTTTATATATTAATATAATCAATTTGAAATGATTTCAAATGACACGGTTTGGGTAAGGATTTGAAATCCATTCAAAAATAACTAAAAAAAAATTAAAATCAAATACATGATTTGAAATCCATTGATTTAAAATATTAAATTTATAAATCCGTTGATTCCAAGTGGCATCCAAACATGATGGAGAGATTTGAAAGAGGAATTTTTAAATTCTTTCTCAAATACATCCATCCAAACACAGTCTTATGTAATAATATACTATTCATTAATACATTACTAAATGTATCCCAAAATTACTAAACATACCACACTTTAATTATAATTACAGCAAATTAATGAAAACTCTTGGTGTTTGATCATCTATGATTTTTGAAATTAATTTCAGATAAAAATTACTAAACATACCACACTTTAATTATAATTACAGCAAATTAATGAAAACTCTTGGTGTTTGATCATCTATGATTTTCGAAATCAATTTCAGATAGTTAATTTGTTTAGGTTCTTAAACAAATTACATACGTCCTAATTGATATTTGTGCAGCATGTTATCAATTAAGAACCCTAAAATAATATTGATTATCAAAATTATTTGACAATTGCTTTGAGGGCGTGCGCCCTAAGATTGCACCCAGGCACTGTTCGGCGATGTAAACGAGGGCTCCGGACATGGAGATGAGGCCGAAGAGGGCAGCGGAGAAGGGACGATGGGTTGATGTGACCGCCGGAGATGGGGTGGACGGCGAGGAGGAGGATGACGATGATGATATCGGCGGAGGCTAAGAGGACGAGGTTAGGCATCTTGATGTCGGATAAAATGGTGGAGATGACGATAGTGTCAAGCATGAACGCTAAAACAGCAGTTCCCAGAACCTCTCCAACGGAGGCTCGCCATACTTATGAATTAATGCATACCAACTAATTGAATTTAATTCATTTAATTCATTAAAAGAAAGAAGATGCTCATGCTTACGTCAGCAGTGAAAATCTCATCGAAGCCCAGAATCTGAGGTACAGCGAGAGGAAGGTGCTTCTTCTCATGATGATGATGAGGAGTGGAGTTTAGAAGAAGAAACCTGGTGGCCGTATTATCAATTATTTCAGAACACATTAATCTTGATAATCAATTAAAGATCCTAAAATAATTGATTACCATAGTTATTAAAGGTGGAATTCTGTAATTATAGAAAATGAAAATGAAAATCATAAATGATCAAACACCAAGAGTTCTCATTTTGCCGGTAATTATAATTAAAGTAGAGTACGTTTAGTAATTTTGGGTACATTTAGAAAAGTATTTATGAATATATTATTACATAAGGGTATTTAAGTCATATTAATTAAAATATTTTAATTTAAATTATTTTTTGGGTATGTTTAGTAAATTCGGGTGCAAATAACCACCCCCTAAATTGAGTGATATCATTATTAAATATTATTACTCTTTTTTTGTTCTAATTTTATTTATAATAAAAATATTATTTTTTTATCAATTTTATTGTTTTTTAGCTATAATGTAGATTTTTAGTAAAAAAAATGATAGGTCTTGGATGAGACCGTCTCACGGATCCCCTTATGTAAGACGGATCCTATCCTACCCATTAATATAAAATAAAAAAATCAAAATCAAAGGGGCGTTGTTTGATTTGCTTAATTAATCAAGATTATGTACTAACCAAATTGACCATCAGCCACCATCTATATGCCAGGAATTTCAAATCAATTACTAGTTTTTATTATTATCTTATTATATTATTATTATTATTAATTATTCAATTATAATAATAGGCTAATACTATTGTGAAATTGAGTGCACCTCAGGATACGGTGCATCCACTTTCAAAAACGTATATAATTATGAACAAAAACATACTCCCTCCGTCCGGCTACAATAGTTACATTTTACTAATTAGGACATCCCGCTACAAAAATTACATATCCTTTTTTGTTATATGAGACCCACAAAAAACAATCACTTTATCTTCATGGGATTCACAGACAACATTAATACAACTACTTACTATACATTAAATTATTATATCTCTCAATACACTACACATTAAAATATTATATTTCTTAATCTCCGTGCAAACAGTAAATGTAACTCTTTGCAATGGACGGAGGGAGTATATAATTATGAACAAAAATTTATATACTTTGTTAGTGAATTTTTGTTAATTTTTTTAATGAAAAATTGAGTGTAAAAAATATACCATTATTAAAAAATATGTAGTATATACTATTGAATAAAAAATTATACACATATGCATATTAATTTTTTTAATGAAAAACAGAGTGTGAAAAAAATATACAATTATTAAGAAATATGTATACAATATAGAACAAAAAGTTATACACATATGAGTGCACCTTGACACTCGGGTGCACCATAATAATATTATTAGTAATCAATTGACTTATTAGATAGTTGAACTATTATGTTATCACTTTATCTTGATCGAATATCACTTTATATTAAAATTGTAATTATTTTTTATTCATTTTATAAATTGTTCATAAAATAATTTAATTAAACGGTTATCACTTTTATTTTTATCATGTATCACTTTTTATTGAAAATGTTATCATTTTTACTGTCCCGATGAATTGTTCGTAAAATAATAATAATTCAATTAGACAAAATTCACTTTTCTTTGATTACAAATCACTTGTTATTAAGAATATTATCACGTTTTATTCATTTTATAAATTGTTCGTAAAATAAATTTTTGTAATCAGTCATCACTTAAATTTAAATATATTATCACTTTTTCTATTAAAATGTTATCACTTTTTTTATATACTATAATTTTTTATGAAATAGTTCACAACACCATTATCACTTTTTATTAATTGGGTATCACTTTTAATTATAAGGGTTATGACATATAACTACATTTTATAAAAATATATTTCCTCCGTCCTAAAAATACTTGCACACTTTCTATTTTGGTCCGTCCCAAGAATACTTGCACACCCTAGAAATGGAAACAATACAAAATATCAATAACCTCACAATACTACAATATTACAAAAATGTCACATTTTTACACACAATCTAGTCAAAGTCAACTATATCATATACTTTAGTATACTCAATTACCCAAAATACCCCCTCTTTCTTGCATCACACTAACAAAAACTTACTTTTCTTAAACCTATTGCCACCAAATACGCGAATGTTTTCTGGGACGGAGGGAGTAATATTTAAATTAAATAAAAAATAAATTTTGAATTATTATATTTTCAAATAATAAAAAATATAAATTAAATAAGAAAAACGTAAGAAAAAAATATTACATATAAGTCTTAATTAATTTCTCTTTCATAATTAATTTTTAAAATTTAAATTTGATATTAACCAAACAATGTCCTTTATATTTATTTAAACCCACTTAATTTTACTTTACAACTAATTTTTTAATTTAACAACAATCACGTCCTTAAAAATTAGTTAAATGGGCTAATCGTCTCACATAAGAGGATCCGTGATACGATCTCACCCAAATCTTTTCTAAAAAATGTAAAGCTTTTAAATTAAGGGAGTACTTTGAAGTGAATGATTGAAATAACATTTCCTTTTCTGTGAGGTATATATTATTGTGCGATGTCGGAACAAAAATTGTGAAGAGTAAGACGAAGAGAATATTAAATAATCAAATTAATACCATAAAATTCAATTTTCATATAGTATATATGTAATTAGTATTGAGTCTGTAAATTTTCGTTTTTTTGTAAAATTTCCTATACATAATTGCAAACTGGTAAAAATTGCAGCAAGAAAGCAAATTGGTAATAATCACTGAATTTTAAAAATAAAAATCACAAACAAAATTATTTCTCCCAATTCAAAGTCAAAGACGACTTTGGTATCTTTAAAAATTGGGCCACAATTACCACCCAAAATATTATTATTGACACCCAAATTCCTAAGGTAAAAATTTGTATGCCCTGAGGACACGTCGCGCTCCTATGGAAATACAATTCTCTCACTCCATATTTTATTTAACTTTATGTATTGTTAGGGGTTTAAATTACAAAGGGGTACGGTGTCTTCGGGGCACAAGAGCCTCACTCAATGTCTAAATCACATTAAATAAAAATACATTTATATCTTCACATCCCATCTTACTAAATACTCTCTGTAAATACACCCAATTACTTACCAATCTCACCCAAACCCATCCAAACTAATCTTTTGACACAAGCAAATGCAGTCACACTTATAATTCGTCTTCTTCCCCATCACGCTTACGATTCATAAACCTACCCAATCAACCTACATTGTCCCCATGTCCAAAACCTTCCATTGCACATTGACAATCAAATCACTCATGTCAAAGAGGCGATCTCTTATTAAATCCGACAACCATCAGATCCTACCTGTCAACTCGTCCTTCTGGTGTTGAACGCCACTGCACGAAATTTATCAACGTGTAATTTTTGCCTAAAACCTTGCATGTGCAATTTTCCATTAAATGGGTGGCGGTGAGGTTAACCCTATACCTATGTTAATCATGGGCTCTGATACAATGTTAAATAAAAACCTCATCTAAAAATTTAAACTGATAAAGAGTTGAATCGTTTAATACTTAATTAAATTACTCTAACAGTTTCGATATCTCATCACATTGATTAACAAACAGAAGCAAAACTTGGCGGCATACATTAACTCCAACGTCCAATTGTCTATTCCATGTTTTCCAATGCCAGATCCGGCAACCGTTATACCTAGTTAAGCAGTGGGAGAACCCCTTGTGGTTAGAATTTACAATGACTATTTCAACTGAATGATGAAGGCTGAAGGGATCATGGTGAACACCTTTTACGAGTTTGAATCCTTTACCATTAACTCTCTTCTCTCAAATCCCAAGATTCCGACGGTCTATCGAATCAGACCGATTTTTAACTCGATTGTCGACAATCAAGCTGGACAAGATAATGTCATGAAATTGTTGGATGATTAGCAGGAAAACGCTGTCGTTTTCTTGTACCTTGGAACATTGGATAGTTTGGTTGAGTGAGAGAAATGACATGGGCGGTAAAGAGAATTGGGAATCGCTTCTTGTGGTCTTTGAGAAACAGAAAAAAAATAAAATTTGATCGCAGTGCATGATAGCAGAAGATAAGAAATATAACAATGGCAACACAGATTGCATAGCTAATTAATTAATTATTAATCATAATGTATTGAGATAGCAGCAACTTCAAACTGTATATATCTTCAACAATTATTATTTTAAATTCTATTGGATTAGTAAGAAGTTGGGTGTGATTAGTATTTTGGAGTGTAAATGCAATTTTGGGATGTGGGGATTAAAATGTAATTTCACTTTTAAGGATTCAAGTGTCTTTTAATAATGTTGTGGGTGCAACAGCGCCGTAATTTTTAAAAATAAGTAGTTTGCATGGTGTTTATTGATACAACCAAATTCAATATTTTTGGGCTTTAAGCTTTCATATTTTTGTTTCTGAGCTCGTGTAGGGGACGAGGCACAACAATGAATTATTATTGGGGGTATATATATAGGAGTATATATTTTAATAATACGAAGAGTGGATATTAGTTGCACCCGGGTGCATGGATGCACTCATATGTTTATAACTTTTTATTCTATTTTGTATACAAGTTATTCTATTTTGTATACGTGTTTCTTAATAATTGTGTATTTTTCACACTAAATTTTTCATTAAAAAAACTAGTATATATGTGTATAATTTTTTATTCAATAGAGTATACATGTTTTTTAATAATTGTATATTTTTTTACACTCAATTTTTCATTAAAAATTTAATGATTAAATTGCATAGATTTTTATTCATAATTGTATATATTTTTGTTTATATTTGCATATGTTTTTTAAAGTGGGTGCACTATATCTTAAGGTGCACTCGGGTACACAGTATAATTAGCCTAATACGAAATATATTATACTCCTATATGGGATATCTTTTTATATTTTCGCATACAACTGTATCTCATGAATCTAACTGACTCACACCAAAAACTCTTTCAACCTAACTGACTCACTTGTAGCCATATTTGGTCCCCACCAAAAACTCTTTCAAAGCTCGCTCCGAATAACCCAACTCACTTTAGTCCACCATAAGGTGGGTTATGGTAGCTCGCAAGTTGATCTACCATCAACCAATTTTGTCATCTCTAATTGCATGATCATCAATTCAATTACATTCTTTCTATGAAGTGAGATCCTCCAACAACGGAGCATGTATCTCAAGACATGGTTGATCAATACTTTTATGCTCCTCCCCCATTTGAGCTTTGACTAAGAGCTACCTAAACTCATTATATGATGTTCCCAAAAGGCACGCTGGCACTCTCTATGTCATACGTCTATTCCCTTTGGGTAGGGAAATTGTGTTGGAAAAATACTATGATACTTTAATACAAATACTTGCACCAAGAAGTAGCGATCATTGATATTAGTGAAAATATGAATGAAATAGCAGTGGCGTTGTTTAAAAACCTCCACATCAAAACGGATTAAAAAGCACATTTGAATTGCGAGAAAGATTGTGCATGGAAGATCAACTGTCAATATTGTTCCATCATTCATCCAATTCATATTCAAGACATTATGTTACCCTCCAGTTTTGACATAAAAAATCCTTAAACAATTCAAGCTAAAAGACAAAACATGTGTCATCTTGACTCACTTGCAAGGCATGATCTGAGGGTCAGGTGAATCTTAATCTACATCCAATGAAACAGCATCTTTATTCACAATCTGCAAGGAAAAACAAGCAATTTTTGACTAGTAAAATATTATATATAAAGAGGGGGGGGGGGGGGGGGGGGGTTTGGTAAGGAGTAATAGGAATCAAATGGTATTGATTCTCATTCCTCAACTTTGGTAAGTAGCAATGGGAATCCGAAATCTTCTATCATTATCATTGATTCAATATAAACACACCTCTTCAATCAATTTCATTCTCATTATCATTACCCTCATTAATTCTCATTACTACTATTATCATTCTGGAATTTGAACCAAGTAGCTCGTAAATAATGTGTATGTCTATAAAACAGACTAGGAAAAATTGAAAGAAAACTATACCTGAGCAACATATTCTTTTATTCTGTCATTAACCGATGCATCTAGAGCTCTCTCAGCAAGCTCATAAAAAATATTGTTACCTTCAGGGCCATTAACTTTCTCTTTCTGCAAATATCTGCAATATGAAGCCAACATTAGATAATATCATAGCAAAAATTCATAAAAATAGAGTATAAATACCTTTGTTGAACAAGTCCTTCCAACGTTAATTTGGTGTTTGAGAAAAGTAGATGGTTTTCCTCATTTTCATGCAGTCCCAAGCGCCTCAGATGATGCCAAAGATTGTCTAGAAGTATAGGCAAAAACAAATAATAACAGGAGAAATTAACAAAAGCACCGCAGAACATGTGTTACAGCCTCAAAATAAGAGCCATTGTTTGATAATTTGATTTAAGTACTCTCAGACAATTATTAGCTAGACATAACAAGCAAGAATTACTATAATTAAATTGTCGGATTAACATCAGTTTTTATAGCAAAATACTACACCTATTAAGTAAAACTTTCATACAAATATAGCCATGTAGTAGCTTACCTTCGGCAATTCGGCCTCCACCTAGATGAATAATCCCAAGAACAATAAAAGTAAAACCAGACATGTGCGACGAATTCTTATCCTCCACGAATTTCCCATAGATCTCAGAAGGCAGCTCACTTACAAGTATATATGACTTTGCATCTCCACCAGCTTCAAAAAACAAAACTAATAAGAACCAGTACAGTACAAAGGTCTACCAAGTGCTGAAACTAGATTATGGAGTTTTGAATCAGCACCATCATAAACAGTAGCCATTAAGAGCAACTGCTTATAATTTGAGCAACAAGGACTCAATTTGAATTGAATTATTAATGCATTAGGATACACGTTTGTATGATTTAATATAATTTCAATAAATAATGTTAATTTGAAAAAAAAAATAAAGAAAAGAAAAATAAACAAGATAGATCAACAACAAAGTGACACTGACCAACTAGCAATCTTGAAAATTCACATTCATACATCAAACGAAGAACCAAAACGAATAAATCAATAAACTCACACTGCTGAGATTGCGAAGCACGGCCCGTATTGGCTGAAGCCCGAGATCGCTGGAGTTCTCTCAATTCATACCCAAAAATAGTGGAGAGTTTGGATTTGGCCTCATTGATTATGAAAGCAGGCAATTGTCTCTGCCTATAACCCTTACCCGTAATCAACGTAGTCAATTCTTCTCGTTTAATGGGACAACCAGAATTTTGCTCTGTTTTGAACAGGATATAGCGGATCACTTCACCGACCAGTTTATCCTTCTCCTGTGTCACAACATAAATTCACACACTTTCATACAAAACTTAATTCAAAATTCACAATGAATCTTGAAAAGCACGAACTTACATGCTCAGATATGTCCAGTTGAGAAAAGATTTCAGAAGACATTGCGTAGAATGGAGCGAGTAAAAACCCTAATATTGCGCCTCTATGATCGAGCGAACCTGTTCATTTCCCTTTACTTTTCCATAAGCAAGATAAATATGAATGAACGTGCAGGGTGATTCATCAAATAGTAGATGAAATTTTTTGGAATTTCAAAATCATGAAATTTGGTGGACGGCCATGAGTGGGCGCCAATTTTTTCCCATGTGAGAATTTGCGAGTTGCAATTTAGGGTAATAATAGTAGTATAATGATAGAGTTAAGGTAATTCTAATAACAAAATAATCCCTAAAGAGGGCCATAGAGAAGTTCTCCGCCACAAGCCGAAAGGCTGCAATCCTTCAAAGAAGGCCACAAAGATAACTTTGCCACAAACCAATAAGATTGCCAAATAGATAATTTCCTATTGATGAAACCCTAGAGCAACATAGTTAGTTTAAATAGGCTCAAGGCCCATGAACAAAACCTAGACTTAAGTACCGTGGAAATAGGAAATTAAGGTAATAAAGAGAATAGGAAACTAAATAATCTAAAATAAGGGAATAATCGACTTCAAATCAAAATACTAAAATAACAAATCTTTCCTTCTCTATCATATAACACCTCAATTCTTGAGGTGTTGCCTGGGCTTAGATTTTATAATTCAAGTGGTACACATGCTTGGTTTTAGTAGTATGGCCGACTCGCGAAGTAGGAAAAAAAAAATGAAAGAGATATTTGTTTTAGTTATACAAGCTTAATTTTGACGCATTGTGATCCTTAAATAGGAATGATAAAATTGATGTTTCATGTTTATAGTCTCTCACCGATATGGGCCACACAACGTACACATAACCAAAAGATTCGTAATCAATTAAACGGAAACAAGCAAACGTTGTCATACAGTCTACAACTTTTAGTATAATTTGCAATGTACCCTCTCTTACCAATAAAACGTAACTAAACGTTGGGCTGTGTTCCTGAAATTTGGCATGAAGCATTACTTTACATAAAAAAAGCAATGATTGAAGTTATCATGTATTCCCAAAATAAATAAATTAGCACACACTGGCAGAACTTGTCAATTCTGGTTAGAGTAAAATGTGTTATTCTAAATGAAATTGGTCTTCAAGGAATAAGTGTAAGTGCTAACAACATAGGACACGGCGGAACTTGTCATTCGACAATAAATTTTTTAATTACAGTCATATTTGTTTGAGGTGCAGGGGTGGTTCCCTCGCTTACCTTGAACCTGAGAAGCAAAATGAATTCATTAAAAATATCTTTAAGCACCATGTAACTTTTGTATGTTCTTTCTACATATCCTTATTGTGTTATTTTACTAATTTGCATATTCAAGGTTACTTTAAAATTTACACCTACTAAGTTCATAAATAGGTGGAAAGCTCGTTCAAAAGCCATACTAACTTCTCTTAAGGGCCTTGAGGCAGATTTTCTTTCTCTACACGTGTCTTATCACTTTCTTGCTTTATGCTATAATTTTAATTTTAATGTCAATTTTCATTATTTTTAATATAGTCATCCGTCATGATCTGTTGCTTTCTCTCTTCTGCACTTAAAGAATTTTTCATGTTATTCATATCAGGAGGTAGATGAGTATGATTACTTCCATAAAAAGAATATGAAGGGCTTGGCTACGCAAGTATCTACGTTCCAAGAAGTGGCACGAAACGCAATGGATGCTGGATTTTTTACAAACTGGATAAGTACGTTGTATGCTTTATTGTCTCCACATTTAAGTTCTAAATTTGCTATACAATATTAGTCAAAAATATCTGGCGGAGTATAATGACAACATAGAGGCTTTTTTTGAAAGTACCTTTACATTTAAAAGCATCTTTAAATCTTGTTATATTACTCGTCACTTAGGTGTACTATGGCTATAAAACACAACATTAACTCCAAATCTGTACTTATGACAATTTGTCTCAGGTTTCGTATGTGCTTTAGCATATGTGGAAGCATACTAAGTAAATCAACAACACTAAGTTAAGCCAAGAGACAATGGCTCACTTTGTCAATAGTGTAAACCTGACTTGCAAATGACTGAAGAATTGAAAATTGTAGGAGCTGGCTTCAAATCATTACTACAAAGTTAATCTAAATTTTAAGTGTACAACATAAAGTGGGCTGAAGATGGTCAATATACACATGGGTATTAAATAGGTGAATAGTGAGACAGAGGAGAGTTGGAATCACAATTCCAGGAAAGAAAGTTAGAATCTGCAAAAATTGATGCAAAACACATATGACTCCATAAGAAACTATAAAGTTCCACTGGCTATAACTTGAATGAATAGTAGTAACTTCGTACAAAGTATCTCTAATGTACTTCAGAAGATGGGAAACCAAATATGAAGAAGACTTCGTAGGCAGCTAGCTATCTCTGGGTATATGGAGGTTCTTGAACGAGCTTTTAACTATTTTTTTATTGCAATTTACAATATATTCAATCATTTCCAGTTCTGATGAAGCATACTAAAAAGAACACATCCATAACATGAGACTTTCAAGATCTTTATGTTGGGAAAAACATGTACAATGGATATTTGGTTAAAGGAAAGTTCAGCTGAAAGCAATTCAGTCTTGGTGCAAGAAGACTGAAAGTGAAATGTTACAAACATTAATAATTAGACTCTGAAAATCAATACTGCAAATCGTTGAGAAAAGACAAATATCAATCATCTATTCACTTTGATTAAGCATATCTAAAGTCAAAGATTTGCAAGTATAAAAGTTTATTCCATGAATAGGATACTCAATTTTCCATTACTTCTTTGATAATCTAGGGCAGAAAAGTTAAAACTCAACCTGATATCAATCTCCTATTTTAAAGGATCAAATATTCCTCAATTATTTTGCTACCAATAAATATTTGAATAAGACCCACCTAAAGTCACAACTCAGAAATTCATTTGGGAAAAGCATTTCCTGATTGTAGTTATCCTTAAACAGAACAGAGTTGTATGTGGTGATAGGACAAACAAAAAAGTAGAAGTAATATCTTTAGAGCTACCGTACGTGAAATACTTGTTTTATAGAAATGTGTTAGGACTGCGGAGCTCAGCTGCCATTGGAACCTTCTATTGTGATATTTGTTTAGTTGAAGCAATCAAGCAATAGCAAATCATGCACGAAAAAGGAGACGCAAAATACTAATCAATATATGGAGTATGGGAGCTCTGAAAACTATATGTAAAGCTGATAATTTAATCAAGCCTTGCACAGAGCCAAACCAGAAAAATCATCGAACTATTTTGAAAAGCAAAGAGAATATGAATATGAAAACGTGTAGCATACGTAGATGGGAGGGGCAAGAATTAGGGCTTTCCGTTGCATTTGGGGATGCGATAAAATTAAAGTAAAATATGACATAATAAAAGGTATGTTGTTAACGTTGGGGAACGAATCTAAATGTAGATGGAGATTATCTGGATAACATCGCTTACCAGAAGGGCCTTCACAGAGTTGTGGTTGAACGGAAAAGTGAAATTGAGAGGCTGCCTATACGGCGACGAGGGCAAAAAGGCGTACTACGGTTGCAGCGGAGAAGAAACCCAGATAAGTATGGAGAGATGAAAATGGGGACAGCGTGGTGTCTTTTCTAGTTGTTTCTAACTTTCTGAACACGGATGAGAAGAAGGTAAAGGCACATCGCGTGTAAGAAAGGTGACCGGCTACCGTACGGAAACTGGCTATTTTAATAGCGAAATCCCTTTATATAAACTAGTAAGAAGCACCCCACTTTGGTGTTAGCCCGTATTAGTGTGATTTTTAGGACCTTCCTTGTAATCACAATAAAGCGTCAAGCACTGCAAAACAAAATATATACCAAATGTTTCTTTTTTTTGAGAAATTGTGTGTTAAACGTCCTATATGTCTACTTATTTACGGAAAAAAACTAAAAAAAATTAGGAACTATAGCAACTTAAATATAATGAAACCACTCAGCTCGACAAAAGTTTGGGGACAACAAGTTTCCTGTCAGTTAGTGAAAAACAAATGATATTAGAAGTTCATGAAAAATAGACATAAAAAACCAATTGCAAAAGGGTTATCTAACAACAGCAATCGCAACACATTATTATTGCACAAAGGAAACCAATTTTGGGAAAACAAGAGAAACTCAATAAGCTAAGAAATTAGTATAAATCAATTTTTCCCATAAAGAACTAAAATAAATTAACATAGGAAAGACTGAAGTGGAACTCCCATTCAAAAAAATGAATCAGAAAATGAAGTCAAGCAAGCTGAAGGCTATGTGCAAGGCGACCGCGCAAATGAATTAGAAGAATAGTTGATGATGACATAAAGGTAAAAGAAAGCAAGAATTGCAAGAAAAATCAGGCTCAATTGCTCAATTCTGTTCATAAATAGAAGATCAATGTGGCCTTACTTTGAAAGTATTAAGCTGCATGCCCAGATTAACAACCTGCAAACTCTTTCACCAATTTCACATGTTATTCTCCTAAACTTTAGCAGAGTTCCACTTCCACAATTGCAAATTATCCATCCTACAATAACCCATAACAATGACAAGAAAATTATGAGTAAATGATGGTGAAATAGAGACATAAATTCTGGAAGAAAAATAAGAGAGAAAATGGCTTCTAGTACGCATCAAACGGCTCACATGCAGTCCGGGGCTCTCATAGAAAAACAACAGGATTGAGATCATAATCAGAATTGTGCTTTCATTTAACTTCACTGTGATAAACATAAGAAATATATAAATCTCCAAAAGGAATAACAGAAAGTATATGTACGCATATAAATAAAAAGCTTAAAACCCATTATGCATAAGCACGCCACGTGTGCACATGTGCACAATACTATGCATTTAAATTTTTATTCCTTCCAAAAGGTCACTGCCATAAGTTGAATCTGTACATTCGCATAAGTTGAATCTATACTTTTGTGCTCAAATCTTCAATTAATCTGAAATGAGAAGGGTATATATGCATATCACCAAAAAAAAAAAAAAGAAGGAAAAAGGCAAAGCTATATATGACTGGTGCAAAGATGACCACGAATAAATTACAAGACAGGGACATACACTAATGCAATATCTAAGGCTAATTCTGTTTGTGCGTGCAGTTGAAATTTGCTTAGGAATTAACTTGTAGCATTCTAAGGCTAATTCTGTTTCTGTACCAACCAAAGAATTTGTAACAGTTGAAGAGAAGAGTTTGTTGTTAAAAAGTTTCAGAAGTCATGGCACAATAAAACCGCTTCGTACCTTGAGTAAGCAGGGGAAAAAAGACTAAATTGAATATCTGCACTTATCTTTCTCACGAAGAAAGACACACTTAACAAGAAATGAAATTAAATGAAAATAAGGAAGAAAAATCATCACATAATTTAGTCAAATAGATGAATTAATCAGAAGTCGTACGCGGTTAACTGAGAATTCTGTAATAAACGAAAAGCACGACACGCGGGGATGGACAGCTTACCTATACGACGAAGAAGAAGGAAGGGCGAATGAAATCAGCGGACCGGCGTCGCACTGAATGAAATCAGAGAGGGGAAACAAATTAAAAACGTATCCAAAAACGGCTGTAAGAAAATTACGTAAGGAGAAAGATTTCTGTAAAGAAATCGGCAGATGAGGGTGGGAAAGAAAGAAACCGGCAGATGAGGGTGGAGGGAGGTGCCTCTCTCTTCAACAATAAAACACGTACCAAAGAGAGCGTGACTGCCACGTGTGATTTGAGTGACTGGCCACGGAATCCGTTAGCGAAGCCCTTTTATATACAGGGTAAGATAAGAATTGTGGGGTGGACAATACGACGTACTAAAGATTTTTTGTCATACAAAAAGATAGTATACCTTCTGCTTATCGATATTTCGTTATATCGTATTATACTAAAAATATTGATATGTACTTTTCTATTAGATAGTTTGCTATGCCGTTATATGCACCTAAAATTTGATAAATCTAATTAAAAATTATACTAAAAAAGTGAAAGATAGATATTAAACAAATTTTAATAGATAACAAATTCATAATAAAAAATATATATGACAATCCACAAACGACCAAATTAAATAAGAGTGAGTCTTATGTAAACCGGGTTTACATGTAAATCCTATATAAAAAATTATTCTTTGAAAAGTAATAATTTTTATATAGAAGAGTAATAATTCATGTCTTTAAAGAGTAATTTTTCATGTACTAAAAAATAATCGGTAAATCAGGATTTATAAAAATTTGAAAAGTAATTTTTTAATTTAGAAGAGTAACAATTTATGTGCTAAAGAGTAATTTTTTATTTACTAAATAGTACTAGGGTTTACATAATTAATGTATGTAAACTCGATTTACACTAAGCGTTTGTTATTAAATAAATAGTACCAAAAAAAATCTACACAAGAACTATATAGAACTTATATTAAAACCAACACTTTTTTAAATTTTCATATAGAATAGAACTACGTAATTAAAAAAGAAGTACAAGATATCATGAAAGCCAATCAACTTTATCACCCATTTATAATTATGAAATATACAGTAGAATTTTAGATTTAATGTTTTAATTAAATAGTGTATATATAATTTAATTGAAAACTATAATATATAAATAATAATTATAATTGCATATATCATGTAATATGGTATATCATATCATATTACCCAAAAATTGAATATTTTTTTGGTATTTCGGTATATATCGAAACATCGCGGTATCGATAATTTATATACCTTTGTCGTACCAAATTTTTCAATACGGTATCATACCGTACCAAAAACTTCGGCATACCTAAAATTTTGGTAAAATCGGTATTTTTCGATATGGTAAGGGCAATATGTCAAAATTTCGGTATTTTTCCTCAGCCCTAGATAAAAGACTAGGAGTATTTTTTATTTTTAAAAAACCATCAGATTGACAAAATTTTAATAAATATATACGCAAGGCATAATTTTCAAGTGATGGGTAGCTGAGTTAAAACCTTAATTTGTTTATGAGGGAACTCATGAAATATATTACCACTACTTTGAGTAATTTAACAACATACGGAATCGAAATAAAAACGATTAGTTTACCAAAGTAATTGTATTCTGCCTGCACAAATTGAGATGAGAAGACGTTCAATGGATTAAACGAAACAGTAATTTGAGCAGAATTAACTGAAATTCCCAATAGAAATATAATACTATATCATCAAACTTTAATCACATTATTACTTTGATTACTCCAAATTGCAGTAGCTAATATCAAATTACACAAGGACTTCAAACAAAGAACTACACTCACTCACTCATGCATCAACTTATATACAAGAAGCAGTAATTATTAACCAGGTGGGCTAACCCACCCGGCCACTTGACTCTTCACTTAAGTGAGATACCCATGTTCGATTCCCATTAGGAACGAATTAGGAGTGGAGATATAAGGAGCCTTGAAGAAGGGGGAGTAAGGAGATTTGGTATACACTAACTACTGATTATACTAACAACTAACATTTACCGATCAAAAAGAAATAGTAATTATTCAATCCATAAAAATAATTAGAAAAAAACCAAGTAATGGGTAATTGACAAGGCTTTCAATTATTGGAACATGTTTTATATATTTGTATAATCCTTACAGAAAGAATTATATACATTAAAAATGTAGAGTGGAGATATAAGAAGCCTTGGAGAAGGGGAGTAAGGAGATTTGGTATACACTAACCACTGACTATACTAACAACTAACATTTACCGATAAAAAAAAAGAAGCAATAATTATTCAATCCATAAAAATAATTAGAAAAAAAACCAATTAATGGGTAATTGACAAGAATTGGTATACACTAACCACTGACTATACTAACAACTAACATTTACCGATCAAAAAAAAAGAAGCAATAATTATTCAATCCATAAAAATAATTAGAAAAATAAATCCTTACAGAAAGAATTATATACATTAAAAATGTAGAGTGGAGATATAAGAAGCCTTGGAGAAGGGGGAGTAAGAAGATTTGGTATACACTAACCACTGACTATACTAACAACTAACATTTACCGATCAAAAAAAAAGAAACAATAATTATTCAATCCATAAAAATAATAAGAAAAAAACTAAGTAATGGGTAATTGAAAGGATTGGTATACACTAACCACTGACTATACTAACAACTAACTTTTACCGATAAAAAAAAAGAAGCAATAATTATTCAATCCATAAAAATAATTAGAAAAAAAACCAAATAATGGGTAATTGACAAGGCTTTCAATTATTGGAACATGTTTTATATATTTGTATAATCCTTACAGAAAGCATTATATACATTAAAAATGTAGAATGCTGTAATAATGTTTATTTTTTAAAGAATGGTTAATTACAGAAAAAGTCCTAACCTTTACATCAATTTCAAATTAGTCCAAACTTTTGGATATTTACAAATAAATACCCGACTTTAAACTCGTATTGCAACTTGAACTTAGACATGCACCCCGGTTAGGAACCGCCAGTTCCGGTTCAGAACAGGCGGTTCCGGTTCCAACGGAGGGGGAACCGGAACCGAACCGGGGAATAAGGAGTACGGTTCGTGAACCGGCGATTCCGGTTCCGGTTCGGAACCGCCGATTTTCCGATTTTTTTTTGTTTCTTTATGTTATATTTATACATCATACATGTGTTATCAGTTATTATGTGTAATTTATTTATTAAATAAGTGAAACATGTGTAATTGAAAATTGAAATATTGAATTTGAATTAATATAATAATAATATCATTAAAATTGAAAACATGATATTGATGTATGCATTATGCAATATTCAATAATGCAAGTAAAAATTTCAAAGTTGATATTAAATTCACAATAATCATACAATATTAATTAATGTGATCACATAAAAATTTAATTATTAAAATCTAAACCATTACAATTTACAAATGTAGAAGTGTAGAGAACACTACAAGTTTACTTCCATGTCAACTACTCTATTATTACACTTCAAAATTTTAAAAAATACAAACTTTATAAGATAAAATACAACAACATAATAGAGGGGGGAATGACTTGAGCTTAAATTTAGGGTTAAACTTGAAAATTCAAGTTCAACTTAAATTTAAGTTGTCTACGTATCCTCGAAAGGAATCAAAGCCCACGTAGTTCTCTTAACTTACCTCAACTTACCTCTTTGGCTCGGTGGAGGTGAATGGTGATGACCTTTTTTGTTTACTCTACCAATCTAACTCGCTTCCATATTCCGTAATTTCATCATTCGATCGGTCTTCTTCATTTTGATTTTGAATCCGTCTTTCCGCCTTTGACCAATCATCAAGCAAACACAAATTTTGTAAATTTGTCACACTTAAATTGGATCGTGTCGAATCCAAAGTGAGATTACCAAGACTAAATGCTTGTTCGACGGCAACCGTAGAGGCGGGAGATGCAAAAACCTCTTTTACAATCAATGATAAAATAGGGAATGACTTTGTTCTCCTTGACCACTACTTCAAAATATCAAAACTAGTTCCGCTTGTTTCAAACTCAAAGTGTTAGTAAAATAAGAATCAAGTTCTTGAAAATGATTAGATATAACCAGTGCACGTTTTTGAGATCTAGCATCATAAAAACTATAAAATTTTTGAAGAGCATCATATTTCCTAGAATTATCAACACTATCACTACTATCATCACCACTAGATTTATCATCGTTCGTATCATTTTGTTCTTTATACTCCTTAAAAAGATCCTTTAGTAGATTATAAGTACTTGCAACTATGTCTTTAGGATTAGAAGCTTGTTGTCTAGTAGGAGAATCACAATTAGCATACAATGAATCATAGTAAAGCGTTAACAATTCTTCTAAACCATCCGTTCTAATACGTGGGTCCAACAATTTAGCAACTAAACACAAGTCCGAGATTAGAAAAAAATATTTTAACCACTTAGATTTCATGGAAAAAATAGCATTTGACAACAACGGGTGTGCTTCATTAGCACTAAAAACCATAGCAATTTTAACACAATTATCAACAACTAAATTTGAAGTAGGATAATAAACACCGGATAGTTCTTCCGTAGCATCATTAAAAATTTGCAAAACATCACATAGAGTATAACATGTGTCCCATTGATTAGCAAACAAGATTTGACCACCCGCATCTTGTGAGTAAAAAGCACAAATATAATCTTTATAATCAAAAGAGTCATGCAACATTTTATACGTCGAATTCCAACGAGTTGAAACATTTAAAGGAAATTTTTTTGGGTGAATGTTCACAGATTGACAATATCTTTTCCACCTTTTAGTAACAGAAGAGTTTCTCATTATATACCATATAGCATTTTAATAGGTTGAATGTGTGTTTTCAAAGCACTTATACCATCTTGAACACATAAATTCAATATATGACAAATACATCTAACATGAAAAAATCTACCACCAATTGAAGGTTTGCAAATATCAATAAGACTTTCTAAACTAGCCGTATTAGCACTAGCATTATCAAATGAGATTGTAAAAATCTTTGTAACTAAACCATATTTTTGCAAAATAGTACTAATTTTGTGAGCAATATTAACGGCGGTATGAGGAACATCAAATGATCTATAAGCAATTAATCTTTTTTGCAAATTTCATGAACTATCAATCTAATGACAAGTAATACCCATATAATCCGCTTTTTGCCAAAAATTGCTCCAAATATCCGAACATATAGACACTTTATGAGGTAATTGTTGCAAAATTTGTTTTAAAACCAAACCATACTCTTTAACAACTTTAGCAACACCAAGTTTACATTTATTACGATGCAAAGGTGGGGCTTGAGGATTTAAAGTGAGATTTACCCAATCTTGAAAAAAAACATTATCGGCAAAGTTAAATGACAAATGTTTGGTGCACATAAGTTTAAGGTATAATCTCAAATAATTAGATTCATCAAATTTAAAAATAGTGTTACCCGACGCCGATGAACCTTCTCATCCGGAAGAGCCCGTGAACCCTCGTCCTATTTGTGTTTGACCGGTTGAGATGCCAATCTTGTCCGGATGCTTCGAGTTGATGTGCTTGATGAACGTTCCATATCCTCCGCCATGCTTGATTTATACTTCGTACCACAATAGTTGCAAATAACTTTGAATTCATTCGAATTCTCAATCGTCTCCTTCTTGAAATGAATGGAAAATATATCGGAACGTAACACTTGTGGAGAACTTCGAGTCGATCCTCCGCCTCCGCTAGAGCCTCCGGCTCCATCTCCGGTACCCGTACCACCCGAGGTTGGTTGACTTCCACTCGCCCTTTGTTGTGATTGACCTTGAATATTATCGTTGTCGTCGTCGGAGGGGAAATCATCTCCAAGTATCTCCCTAACATTCAAGTTGAACAAATGAGAGGAGATTTCTTCATCCGAAGGAATATTTTCAAGTTCAATATCTTCTAGAGTTGGTGGAAGTTGGCGTGGAGGTGGTGGAGGACAATTTAAGGTGTTGGGTATGGATTTTCCTCTAAAAGAAGAAGGTGAGGCACCGGATGAAGAAGAACCTCTTCTAGGCATTTTTTTTAGATTGAAAAAACTAAAGGATGAATATATAAGATTTATGAACTAAAACTAAGAGACTAGAAGTAGAAGTATACTAATTAGTAGTATATGTGTGGGAAAGAATAGAAAATGATAATGAGAGAATAGAAATGAAAGTGATAATAAGAGAATTGAAATAAAAGACTACAACTTTTTTTTTTAGTTTGATATATATGAACTAAAAAAAGAAACTTGAGAGTTGAGATGAGATTGAGAACTTGAGTAGAAATGTAGAATCAATCAAGAATGTGGAATAGAAGAAGAAGTAGTGTAGAGAAGAAAGTGTAGTAGTAGACTAGTAGTAGATTGAATGTGAATGTTGTGTGCCCAAATTGATCACACTTGGGGGTATTTATAGAGGATTGAAAGTGATCTCATCCATCCATTTCAAATTTTAAACACAAAAAAATCTCAACCCTTGAATTTAAAAAAAAAAAAAAAACCGGGCGGAACCGCCGGTTCCGTCCTCCATCTCAACCGTTGATCTTCAACGATCACACGATCTCGGCCGCACGTTTGAATTTTCAAAATTCAAAAATTCCCGCCCCAGAAAAAAAATTAGATGAACTGCCGGTTTTAACCGTGAACCGGCGAACTGGCTGTTTGAACCGGCGGTTCCAATAAACCGGCGGTTCCGGTTCGCGCGCGGCTGGAACCGAAACCGAACCGTGTTCTACCGGTTTTGGTTTCTTTTTTTCCGGTTCCAGAACCGGCGGTTCCTGTTCCGGTTAAAATCGGATTCCGGTTCATTTGTGCATGTCTTGACCGGGCAGTTAAAAGTCTGCCCGGACACTGACATGGCATTATAAATGCCAAATCACTCCCCACCTTGAATAAAAACAGTGTCGTTTTGGGCTTGTTAATTTTTTTTAAAGAAATCTTAATTTAAAAGCTCCCTCCGCGTGTATCGATCTCTCTTGGACTCCAGGCAGAACTCGAAATCCAACAATGCCTTCAGTACCACCTACGAATTAGTGGGGCAATCGCTCTCACAGCAATCGATGGCCTTGCCGGAATCCGACTCCTTACAGTAATTCATCAGAAAGATGCGAAAATCGTTGCTCCTCCAATTGTGATTGGTCCCGATGGAAAACATGATTTGTACAGATCCTCCGACAGGACGCGGCGGAGCTAGGTGGCGGCGCGGATGTATCCGTGGTTGGAAACGATGCTGCACTCCCAATTAGACGGATCTATTCGGATTTGGGCTTAGTGGCGTTGGATAGGTCCATAGCTTCTTAGCGGGGTTAGGCAACGTAGACGGTGATGGGGAGGGGACGGCGGTGGTGCGGTTGGGAAAACATGCAGCGTGCGGGCTATGGATCCATAGAAAGGCGATGAAAAGCCAAAATCTGGGGTGGGTGGAAATCTGGATCCTAATTACATTAGCAGCGTTATTGACGAAGTTAGAGGATTTGGGTGGTTTCTTCATGGTTTGGGCTTCAGATAATGGATCTGGTACCCATTGTTCAAAGAAACCAAGACAGAGAAAGAAACAAATGAGAACAATAAGAGAGAGAGGGTATAAGCCCAAAACGACACCGTATTTATTCTAGGTGGGGAGTGATTTGGCATTTATAATGCCACGCCAGCGTCCAGGCAGGTCTTTAACTGCCCGGTGGTTCAAGTTACAAAAGGATTTAAAGTCGGATACTTATTTTTAAATATTCAAAAGTTTTGACTAATTTGAAATTGGCGTAAAATTTAAGACTTTTCCTATAATTAACCCTTTAAAGAATCATTATATTTAAAGCTTATTTGCAGTAACATGTTTCACTTAAAAGTAACTATGATCCCACAACATTTTTATGATTATAATTAAACTTTTTGTTTAGGCATGCAAATTAGATTAGTTATATGAGTACTAAGATTTTATTATGATGTAAATATTGTTCCAATAGATCAATGAGTATGAGTGATCAATCGTTTTTAATTTTATTTATTTAGTATCAAGCCAAAGGATACTTTTCACGTATTGATCATGTCTAAAATTTTAGTTGTAAAATTGTTTAACATTATCTTCTGGAAATAATAAATTATTGTAACTGTAAGTGTCATTATTGATGTTTAGAAGATCTAAAATTTTTAAAAGTAAAATATCTCATGAAGTTTTGGGAGGGATAATATTTTTCATTAATGATAGTGTTTAGTGAATTAATTTGAGTGAGCAAGTGGGAAAATGACAAATCATAGTTGCAAAAAATTAGAAGTTTATGGATCAAACCTACGTCAGTCGGCAGCCCTTACGACATGGAAGAAGGGTGTTTGAAAGAAACCTCATAGTACATGAATTTCAAAACAATGTCTGCATATTATTATTATCATTACTATGTGGTTATTTTAGCTCCATGCAATAAAGTGAGCAATTAAGCAAAAAATATCAAGCATATACTGATATGTAGATAACAACAGATTTATTAAATGAACCAAATGAAAAGATCACAGACCAGAGAATCAAAATAAGTGTGAAAACGATAGGAGGGCACACTCCAATAAGCTGAAAAAGAGATAACATCCTGCATCACACTTGGCACGCTAAAATTCCCATATTTCAGAAAGTAATATGTAATGTAACACAGACAAAGAACAAAGAGCCAGTACACATAGACTAATATTAGAGCTGAAAATATATATATATATATATATATATATATATATATATATATATATATATATATATTTCCATCACTGCAAGACTTGAGGTCCACCAGAAAAAAAAATCAGAGTGGTCCATAATGAGGAAAACAAAAGACAGTTAAGTTTACAACGAACACAAGTTGATGGTTACAGAAAAAAAAAGGTTCACCAATCATACATATTCCTAGCAAGTGTCATCAAGCAAAGATACTGCTTTGGTGTTTTTATTTGATAATATAAAACCATCTTATTACGGACCAAGGCATGACAAATTCACAATACTGGCAATGACATCATTTCTCGAATTACAAAATTATTTTACTCAAAATAGAATTGAAGTCTCATACATTCAGTATCATCATTTTCAGAGCACCCCATGGAGAAGCCTCTTAAAAAAGCTGAAATACTAAGTGGAATCTGAAAATTTAACATGACCATTATAGCTTGGACCTAAAGCACAATCTAGGTGAGAGTTCCAAGAAGTAGATATACATACATTCATGAATGCTAAAACATGTAATTTTTCAAACACCTGGTGAGCGGGAGTGTCCTAGCAAATAGAGTAAAAATTATATGAAAAGCCATGAAATCACCGAGCAGAAAGAAAGGAAGGAAACACAAAATTTTAAAGAGATCACCACGGAGACCCACCAGTCCTCAAAGAAGCCGCGGGTGGAGAGAGGATGAGTGTGAAATAAGAAAGCAAAACTTCTGTAAAAAGCTTTTTCACGAACAGAAAAATCACCAAACAGAAAGAAAAGGACTAACACAATTTTAAAGAGGGAGAGCAACCAGCCCTCCAAGCAGTAGTGGGCGGAGCACGGCGGAGGGAAGGCGGTGAGATATATGGAACGAATTAATGGGAAGTCGAAGTGAAGGTGCCGAGTAGATTGTTGGGCTACCGGTGAATTACCGGCCCATGTACGCCCAACTCATCCTAGTGGGATACGATTGAATTACCTACCCATAAACGCCCAAATAGTCCTTTACAGTAGTAAAATAGTAAGATTAAAATTTAATGAAGGCAAAGACTTGTGTGAGACCGTCTCATGTAAGAGCTTACGTTAGACGGACAGAAAGAGATAAATTGTATAAAAGAAAGTAATAATAAATTAATGAAAAGTGATAATGTTAATTCATGAACAATTTATACATAAATAAAAAGTGATAACATTTTATAGCGAAAGTGATAACGTTTTATAGCGAAAGTGATAATTATTTTACAAAGTGAAAAACGGTCTCACACAAGACCTACCCTATATTTATATAGAGATTTTATTTTAAAATTCGAATATGTATAAGATCAAATACTAAAGAAAATTTTATTATTATGAGGTATTGTCTCTTGAATTTTTCTAAATTATTAATTATAATTTAATAATGATAAATACAAGTATTTACTTTAAATTTAAATAAGATGACAAAGACTTATGCGAGATCGTTTCGCGGATCTCATTCCGTGAGATGACCCCCATTTAATATGTTAAACAACCAATATTCAAAAGTAGCCCAACTTCCAAATGCAAATAACTATGTCAGCATGGGAATGACTTTACTTACAAAAATAGCCAATTTTTAATTTAATGGCCAAAATACCCTTCTGCTTGCCAATAGAACAACCGGTTGCCCACAGTCCAGTCACCCTAAATCCACCCCATTTCAAACGGCGAATGTCGAAGTGGGAAGAGGCGAATCACCATATCTGAAATTCACCATCAAACAACATTTGCTTGACAATTCCATTGCAATTGATATTTGTGGTAGTAGCATTAGGTATTCTTTCTATGTCGAAGTTGAAGATCAGTGTACCAAAATCGGGCTCGTTGAAATCGTCGGAGTAGTTCTATATCGGGGTCGTTGAAATCGGTGGAGTCGTAGGTGGACAAAGCACGATAGAAACCACAGATTCAATTCGAGGTACCCTATGTTCATAACACCATTGTTATTTGAGTTTGTAGATGCTCCAATTTTGTATCTTTAATTTTTAATTGTGAAATCAGCGGAGTATTTTTATTTCGAATAAGTACACTGCTAAACTGCATTTATAATCTCAGTATATCCAGAGGCTTCATTAATTGTAATCAGTGGAATAGAGGGCAGGCAACGCTCTGTCGGATATCAAATTGCAGTTGAGGTATGAACTGTTCATTGTAGCCTTTGATATGGTACAATTTGATGATATAAATTCGATTTTGGTATTAGTAAGGTATACCAATAACTCATATGATTGTTGAGTTGTATGTAACGATTGATGTGTTATTAAACTAATGGGCAAAGGCTGTAGTTAATCTGATAAGGTTTTTTGTGAATAATATGTTGTTGATAAATGAAATTTAGCAGGGTACTTATTTGAATGTTTATGGTTCAATTGTAATAATTGAAATTCGAGTTTTAATAGCAACAAGGGCAACGCAATCCTTGATGTTATTTTCACATAAAGGGCAAAGGTTGTAGTTGATTTTATTTTGATTTGGGTTTGTAATAAATTTCTTTAAAACGAAGTTTAGGAGGGTACTTACTTCCATGTTAAAATTTTGTTTTAACATATGCAATTCATGTTTTGATGAAGGTAGTTTGTAGTATAAATCTTGAAAATTGGTGAAATATTTCAATGTGTAATGATCCTTTTTTATTCTGAGGTAGATTTATTACAGTTAGGAATATTAAAGGTATGTAGTCAAATTTTTTATGAAATGTCCATCTGAAATGAAGAAAAGTGGATGACATCTTCATTAAATATAGTATAACATCTCGTATGCACTAATGTGATAGATTTCACACTATTAGGTGTAATGGAATGTAGTTAAATTTTCTGCAGCAGGGCTCGTTCAGATCGGTGAAATAGTAGGAGCAACACTGAGTCCATACATTGCATAAAACCCTGTGTAGATTGGTATAATTGTTGTTGTAATCCATATTGTTATTAATAAGATAACAATCAAACTCATTCTTGCGGATTTTGTACCAAAGGGTTGGTATGATTTTATACTAAGTGCAAAGATGTGTCGTAGTTGCTATGAAGTAGGGTTAGTCTGTAATTTATGGGTTTTAAGTCAGTTTGTATGGGCAATGTATATGGGTGAAATTATTTGTGCACCTTTCGCTCAAAAGAAGTTTGTTCTTATTAGATTTCCATGAAAAATGGGCAAGTATGATAACGTCCCATGATATGTTATATTTGTGCTGTAGCTTTATCTTAGAGGGGATGTAAGGCCTTTTGTGTACTTGATAAAATGTCTCTAAGAATATTTGAAAAACATATAAAAATATAATAAACTACAATGTGAGTGATAAATTCCTGACATTTATACCAAACCATCAACAATCAAAATCTTTTTATTATGTTTAATCAATGGCATTTGTAGTTCAGCGTGTGAATCATTGAGCTTGATGTTGCCAATCCGAAGGGAATTAATTTCATAGTTATTGTTAGTGTTATACTCGAATACATGCTAATTCTTAATGATTTTTTTGGTCAGGAACAACTGGCGCAAACATGGCTAAGGTATCGAATGCAAACCATTAATTTTGGATGCAGAATCGAGAAGAGGCCAGATTTGCAGTTTTGCTTCCTTCTTTCTCTCGACTCCATTTTTGCTCTGTTTTTCACCTATTTAACATTTAAAAGTTCATTCACATACAATTCCATAAAAACATATAACACCACCAAAATACATATAAATATGGATAAAACAATACGAAAAATACACGCAAAAATGCATTAAAATCTAGGTGAAAATAACGACAATCAACCACACTGGCCCACACAATTCTACCTCTTTTACCAAGTGTACTATCAAATGAATCATTATATCAAAGAAGGACGGGGGAAAGTACTTCTCCAACAAACACAGCGTCCTTACAATGTCATCCTAAAGTGGAAAGTACTTCTCCAACAAACACAGCGTCCTTACAATGTCATCCTGAAGTTAATCTAATTTCGATACATCAATGACTTTGCTACACAACGAATTGAAGAAGAAGCACAATCGAGTAATGGCATATATGACATTATATGGCAAGACACCACGGTTTGCGATTGGTAGCAAATGTTGCATCGAGGTATGACAATCATGTGATTTAAGCCCGACAAATTTTTAATCCTTAACAAGATATCGAATATTGGATGAGTAACCACTGAATTCCATATGAATTCCTGGAAATTTCCTAAAAGTTAATCTTAAAATCTCTCACATATTATGTTACAGTTTCTTGCATTTTCTGTAGATGAAGTTTGGACTGACCAAAACATTAAAGTGTGAAATTGAAGTTGAGACAGAAACAATACTACAAAAATAAAGTGTGCGAAGCAACATGCAATGCACGTTTTAAATAACTAGTTTTTAATAAAAAGTAATACATATTAAGGAAAAGTGATAACCATTTATTAAATTACTTTAGACATGAAAATTTTATAAGACAAATAAAAAGTAATAATAATTTTAATAAAAAGTGATACATGCTTATATAAAAATGATAATCATCAATTAAACTATTTTGTGCATGAATAATTTTTAGGACGACTAAACTATAGTATCTTATTAAAAATTAAAAAAAAATCAATTATAAAAAAATATAATTAATTTGATTAACTTTAATTTTTATTCAATTATTTATCTTATATTTTTATTAAAAGTCCAAATAAGAAAATTAATTCACGAAATTAAAAAAAAACGAACAGAGAAAGAAAAAATAAAAATGAGGGAAAAAATAATAATAAAAATATTAAGCATAATGCGGTATGGTTGACAATTAATTGAATAAGTATGGATTATGGATTGGGGCCATACAGATGGGTTGGGCGGAAAAAAAAAATTAGTTGGGTTAGTGGAGGATCCGTCTCACATAAGGAGATCCATGAGACGGTCTATCCAAATAAAATATAATCAAATCAAAATTAATCATTAAATAAAATTTATTTTAGATAAATTTATAAATTTATTTTAAGATTTGAATATAAATATAATCAAATAAAATCAATAAAATAAATAAATAAAAATTCATTCTCCCTACATCTATAAATAAGCTTTAAATTCATTCACTCCAAACATATACTTCCTCCGTCCAAGATTTACATTTTTCATTTTAAGTTGTCTCAAGTTAAGATTTACATTCTTTTTTTGTCAAGTGGGACCCACACAAAATAATTATTTATTCTAAATAGGGCCCACACACAACACTAATACAACTACTCACTAAAAATTAAATATTATATTTTTCAATCCACTATCTATTAAAATACTCCCTCTGCCCCATTTTAGATGACACACTTCCATTTTAGACTATCCCACAAAAATTTTCACCTTCATAAAAAAGTAAAAAGTCAAACACAATCACTCTTCTCCATACACTTTATTTACAAAAATAAAACCATCTTTACCTAAAACACTTATTATATTTTATCATTTATTTATTACCAAAAATACCATAGTACCCCTAAAAGTTATCACTTTTCTTAATATGCGTGCATAAATTTCTTAAAGTAGTGTGCAAACATTTGTGGGACGGAGGGAATATTATATTTCTTAATCTCCGTAAAAAAATAACATCAACGTGAACGTGGAATAGAGGGAGTATAGATGAGGAATTATCCCGTGCAATTGGGTGCATCATGTACCCACTTTGAGAGACTTATACACTTATATATATATATTTATATATATATATATATATGTATATATTATAAAATAAAAATGTATACTCTTTGTTAGTGAATTTTCTATTAGCTTTGTTAATGAAAAATTGAATGTAAAAAAAATACAATTATAAAGAAACATATACTTGACAAGCTTTAGTTGCTTCAGTCCTGTGGGATATTCACAGTGAGGCATCATCACTTTTTGCCAGATGGATTCATTCAGTGTACTTGACACACCAAAGTTGTATGACTGTCACCACTAATGCCAACTCGTCATATATGTGGAGAACATTAATTAGTCTAAGAAATCATATAGCAAATTTGGAGTGAATGAATGAGGGGTTGGAACAGCCATGCAATCCTGTGAGGGGATAGGGGTGGGGGAAAAGTTTGCTGCATCCCGTATGTATCAAGCCATGAGGAGGATCGCCATAGAAGAACCATAATTTGTGCTCAAACAAATATGATACAAATGGATGGTTAGGAAACATAATTTGTGCTCAAACCATAATTTGTGCTCAAACAAATATGACACAAACCCACTTATTTTTTCAGTGCCCTTACACATCGCAGATATGGTCAACTATTAAAAATTGGATTAGATGGAGACAGAGGATTACATCGTTGTTGATGGGATCAGAAAGATTTTTATAGATACATGGTCGAACAAGAAGGAGAGAAGATTTCTTTCAATCAGCTTCACGACTGTCATCTACAACATTTGGATAGAAAGGAATGACCTTTTTTTTGTTCATGGATATTATCTCCAATTCACATTGCAGATAAAATCTTAAACCAGATTGTTATATTGTATTACCTCTGTTCATCACAAAGGTATTCATTTTTCTATTTTTGTCCGTCCAATTTTAAAGTATCCATTTTTTCTTTTTAGTAACAAGGTACACATATGACCCACCACTTAACACTAATACAACTACCCACTTTATATAAAATAATAATAGTCTTTAATCTACGTGCAAAAGTAAACGAATACCTTTGCAATGGACGAAGGGAGTATTTGAATTATTAAGGTTGTATCGTTGATGTTATACCATCAGAAACTTTAGGCTAAGGATGTGTGGATAGGAGATCGTTTGTACATCTTACTATGTACTTTGAATTGTTGTACTGAAATAAAATTTACCTTTTCAGTATAAAGAAACATATATATACACTATTAAGAGTTGGTTTTTTGTGTCCACGGGTATACAAGGTGTGTAAGGGTATAATATTTTGTTCTAACAGGTATACACTTTAATTAATAAGGGTATAATTTATACATTGAAAAGATCCACTAAAATATGAATAGAAAAAATATTTGATTAAAAATAAAATTTCAGGTAATAAAGGGTACACGTTTTTATACTAAATGTTATATCATTTAATATTAAAGAATATACCTCTAAAAAAATACGGGATTTAGGGGTATGGTGTCCCCAGGAGTACGCAAGTTTTAGGGTTCCATACGATTCTATAATTAGCGGAAGTAAGAAAACATAGAAACGTATTACCTTTCACCAGGGTATATTGAAGAATATGAATTCTCATCGGCAGCCTATGCAGCCTCACCATTTTGGACATAACTCTCTCATCCGATCTCAGATATGAGTGATCTATATGCCAAAACGATCTTCTCTTCAGTAGCTTTCCAACAGTATATCACATGTATAGTTTGGAGTTCCATACTATTTTATAAAAATTGTGGAAGTGGATGAACAACAGCAGCAAACAACCTTCTGATATTCTGCTGTATTCCCAAGTCCAATTTTGATGTCGTGTGGGCGACGATCCTCAAGATCTTCTCAATTTGCTGTTCTCTAACTCTTCTCACAGTGTTAGGTATGATTTACTTTTCAGTTAAGATTCCTGGACAGTTAAGATGACTTATATATGTGCTTCAGCAGGGACCAGGAGGAGAAATTAGAGTTGAACCTCCATTAGGTTTAAGTATCCAAGTTTAGTCCAAAACTTATACTTAAGTTCAATAATAATAATACATACCACTAAAATATTATTACTGCACTACCGTTCTAATCCCATAATTACGTTATGGGCTCCTTCTTATTATGAGTCCGTTAGTCTCCCCATGTTTAAGATATACAATGTCCATTAATTAATTAAGTTACTGACAACTTCATTAATTAATATCTCATCCGAGAGTAGTACCACTCAATCTTATTATCATGCCGGAATAAATCCACCTGCAGGGTTTATATGATAATCCTTATGAGCTTCTCAAGAGGACATCATCAACCTATTTCGGATACGGGTTCCTTCTACAATCAACAGCACACCATAGAGACAACACTATTTCCCAACTCACCAAGTTTATTGATTTAATTTCATGTAAATCTCACTTATTGATGAATCAAAGAAATACATACTGCCTTATGTGTCGAGATTATTAATAGGGATTAAGAGCACGAACATTCATAATAACAGAGATCAAGTTCTCCTATATAGTCAGTATAAGTTGAACGATCTCAAGTGGTCCTGCTCAATACACAAAGTGCACTAATGTAATTCTATAGTCAAGATAAACTAATACCATATCGCACTACAACCATCTCGATAGAGAATCCCCATCTATCTCGGTTGTGAGCACCTGTTTATACTTTATAAGGAAACCGATAATATGATCTTCCGCGTGTTGTTGCACAACATATTATCTACAGTATAAAGTAAGTAGACTATTGCATCGGGTATATAAATAAATTATAATACGCAATCATTTGATCATTGATTCTCATTTCAAATAAATTGTTAAAACATTGTTCATACTAAAGCTGAACTTTTAGTATACAATCCAACAATCTCCCATTTATACTAAAAGACTATGCTGTCATGTCTTCTGCCATACATCTGATTTTCACTCCCACTACACGACCATCAAAAGCTCTCGCCTTAGGGTCCTTGTAAATGAATTTACTAGGTCATCATACGATGCAATATTGGCGACAATAACCTTCCCCTCATCATACAATTTCTCATAACAGGTGGTACTTGCGCTCCATGTGTTTAATTGCTTATGGGCTCGTGATTCCTTCAAGTTTGCAACTGCATCATTTTTATCACAATAAATTGTGATAATCTTGGGCAAACTTAGAAACACTTCGAAGTCAATCATGAAGTTTCTAGAGTCATATAAATACTTTGGCTGCCTCAGAG